>JAHSVA010000014.1:3600000-4205000 GCA_019915185.1 Eucalyptus camaldulensis
TTGATTTTCTTCACATAAAAGATCACCGCCATCCATTATTCCAAGAAATAACTTAAGCATACGAGACCAAATTTCAGAAATGCAGTATAATAGATTGACCACCTAATTTGTCATAAGCCTTTTCTCCGGGTAAATTAGTTGGCAATTTTTGGTTTCTTTTCCGCTCGATTGAATTACGTTTTATTGATCTTCCTTGTTTCGAGTAGAGGAAGCAGACTTGGAGAATGAGTGGAGGAGGAGGACAGAAAGGGCCGGCCGCCGCAAAAACCCCCCACAGATTTCTTGAAATATAATCTCAAGAGACCGGTTATCATCAAACTGAATTTCGGCATCGATTGTCGAGGTACTTCTCTCAACATGATCTCTATCCATTAGGGGAATTCTTCAACAAAAAATTTCTCAATGTAGCTTGATTATGCTGAATTTCCTATTTTTTTCGTCCTTGTATTTATTGGTTATACTGAATCCAATGTGCCTTCGACTACTTGTTTGTAACTTTAATTAGCCGGGGATGATGATCTATGGGTTGAGTTCTCGGCACCTCATATGAGTAAAAATATTCTCAGTTTAGATGATGATCGCGCGTGATGTTCATTTCGTTTTTGTGGAAAACATGAAAAACAAGGATCTCGCATATGCGTTCTTTTATTCGAGGAAATAACAGTAATGATGTATCCGGAATTTCTGATTTTTATGTCATATCTTGGACGACTTGGACTGGTCCTAACTGGTTTGACTTGTTGCAGTTCTATGCATCATGTTGGCAATAACCGATCCCCGAAAACTAGATTCGACACCGAATCGAACCCCTAAATCAATGCGGAAGACGAAGCCCGGGAAAACAAAACGCATCACCAATCCTAAAGTACACCACAGATTCGAGCGTACCTTTTATCCACAGATTAAACACCGACGTTGATGGAGGAAGAGAAACTGAGCAATCCAATCCGATGAAGCCTTGAAGGGAGGAAGATCAAGCCGTATGCTTACTGTCTTTTGTTTTTGAGAGAGAGAGAGCGTGGAGAACGTACGTCTTTTCCTTTTCTAAAAACAACTATGTATTTTTCTCTCTCTCTCCTCCCTTTTATACCTCTCTCCTTCCACGGGCCCTATTCCCATGGGCCGAGCTTTTTGGGCCCAACTTGGGCGGACGAGTCTTAAGCCCAATACCAATAAAAGCCTTCATCTCCCACTCGCACATGGTGGGCCGAATAGGATTCTCTTTACCTCTCTTCAGCATTCATACTGATGAATAATCCGTGCGACCAGCATACTTTGAGAGCTCGTTGCTACACATCTGTTAGGAATATATAGCAGCTCATAATGGGTGTCACACTCCGAGTAGATTTAGTATGCAGTACCCTAGATCGATCGATCACATTTATATCTCCCTTGATCTCTTTTAAACAATGATATATATATATATATATATATATATATATATATAGGCAAAAGAACACTTCAAGTGCATTAACTTTGCACAAAGGGACACTTAAGTGCCATAACTTACGAAAGGCACACTTAAGTGCCAAAATCGGAGTAAAATGGATCACTTAAGTGCCAATCCGGCCAAAATCCGGCTAAAATGCTGACGTGTCAATTTTCCGGCGAAGCAAGTGTGAAACGGCGTCATTTTAATGCTGATGTGGCCAAAAATTTAATAAAAAATTAATTTAAAACTAAATTTATTTAAATATTTATAAAATTTAAAAATTTTTAGATTTTTAAATTTTAAAATTTTTAAAAATTTAAATTTTTAAATTTTTAAATTTTAAAAATTTTAAATTTTTAAATTTTAAAAATTTTAAATTTTTAAATTTTAAAATTTTAAAAAATTTAAATTTTTAAAAATTTAAAAAATTTCAAAAGACTAAAAATATTAAAAAAATTTAAAAATTTTAAAAATTTTAAAAATTTTAAAAAAATTTAAAAAATTTTGTAAAAATTTATAAAATTCTTTAAAAATTTATAAAATTCTATAAAAATTGATAAAATATTTAAAAATTAAAAAGAAATTAAAAAGAAATTAAAAGTTAAAAAAATGAAAAAATTCAAAAAATTTTAGAAAATTTTAAAAAAATTCAAAAATTTTAGAAAATTAAATAATTTTAATTTAAAAATAAATTTATTTAAAAATTTTAAAAATAAAATTTTAAAAATAAAAAAAATTTGCAAAATTAAAAAAGTTACAAAAAAATAATTTAAAAAGAAAAGAAAAGGGTGCCGGTTGAGGGCTGAAATTTTTTGTAAATTTTTTAAATTTTTGTAAATTTCGTAATTTTTTAAAATTTTTTGTAACTTTCTAAAATTGTTTGTAAATTTTTTGAATTTTTTGTAAATTTTTTGAATTTTTTGTAAATTTTTTAAACTTTATGTAAATTTTGTAAATTTTATGTAAATTTTGTAAATTTTTTTATAAATTTTGTAAATATTTTGTAACTTTCTAAAAAATTTTGCAAATTTTGTAAATTTTGTAAATTTTAATTATTTTTTAAAATTTTTTAAATTTTGTCTAAATTTTTAAAATTTTATGTAAATTTTGTAAATTTTTTGTAAGTTTTTTTGTAACTTTCTAAATTTTTTTGTAAATTTTTTAAATTTTTTAGTAATTTTTTAATTTTTTTGTAAATTTGTAAATTTTTTGTAATTTTGTAATTCTTTTTTTTAATGTTTAAAGTTTCTAAATTTTTAAAAATGTTTTAAATAAATTTATTTTTAAATAAATTTGTTTTAAATTTAAATTTAAATAATTTTTATATTATTATAAAATTCAAATGATGTCAAAACGACGTCGTCTTGGCTGAATTCGAGCTGACTCAGCTCTCCGGCGAGACACATCAGCGTGAAATATTAATATTTTAATGCCACGTATGATTTCCGGCCAACTTCGCCGGAGATGGCACTTAGGTGTCCCACTTTTCTTAAAATGTGGCACTTAAGTGTACCTTTCGTAAGTTATGGCACTTAAGTATCCCTTTGGCCAAAGTTATGGCACTCCAGGGGTCCGCACGTCTATATATATATATATATATATATATGTATATATTGTATTCACAATTATAATTATCACAAAGACAGTCATAATTGGTCGACCAGTGAATACAAAACCACAATGTGATTCTCCAAAATCGATCTTCCTCTTTCCTTCAAACTCTTAATTTCAGTCCAGCTTGCTTTTCTAGAAATGCCCCATTAGATCGAATCATCTTATGACCATTGGCAACACCCTAAGATAGCAAACACTAAATAGAAATCTTGAGAATAAGTAAGAGTCCTGAGGGGACAAAAAATTGAGGAACTCTTTTCCTCAAAAGTCTCATACGTCATAAAAGTTGAGATCAAACTTTTTGCCACTCTTATTGGTCGTCTTATGCATACGTAGTATGAAATACGTATTACGGTATTAACTCCTTTCCCATGGAGCGTATGTCTACACCTTTCAATACCGTACAGATAATAGTTCAGACATACCCAATGTCTAACTTGAGTTCACGTATCTACTCAATCACAAAATTCATCAGAACTCACATCTGGCATCTTAGACAGATAAAGTAAAACATGTGGGGTTATTTTACTTTCGGATATCTTTAGTATTACATCCTCATCTTAACACCTAGTTAAAGCGACATACGTTTTTTAAGCTTGTGCTCTCGATTATCATCTAGATAATAAGCTTAAAAACAGTCTCATATCTATTTATCACACAGTAAACAGAGGCGATTACCCGTGTGAGTGGGCTAATCTGATATCTGTCCGACATACTTCTCAACTTAAAATAATGCACTGAGCATTAAGATGCATAAAGATCATACAAAGATTCATAGGTATTAATCAATGAAAAACAAAATTTCATAAATGTGAACAACTCAGGGAAATTACAATTCAGTACATCAGACTCTACGCAATCCTAGAGATTTTACATGACCACAAAACACATCTCTAGGTATTGGCTTTGTCATAGGATCTGCTACCATTCTATGCGTAGATATATACTGCAAGTTCACATCCTTTCGTGCAACCATATCTTTTATAAAGTTATACTTGGTATCTATATGTTTGGTCTTGCCATGATACTTTGGATATTTGGTGTACGCTATAGCTGCTTGGCTATCACAGTTAACCAACAATAGATTTGCAGCTTTCTCAATAACACCTAAATGATCCAAAAATCTCTTAAGCCAAACTCCTTCTTGTACCGCTGCTGATAACGCCACGAACTCAGCTTCCATCGTGGACAAGGCTATGCACGTTTGCTTCTTACTGCTCCATGATATGGCGCCACTGTTCAGTAAGAAAGCAAATCCAGAGGTAGATTTTCTTTCATTTAAATCTCCTCCCCAATCAGTATCTGAATAGCTTTCAAGTCGCAGATCCTTTCATTGGTAATTCAACTTGAAATCAGCAGTTCCCTTCAGATATCTCAGTATTCTCTTGACGGCTTTCCAATGTGCTGGACCTGGATTGGATTGGTATCTACTCACCATTCCAACTGCCAAACATATGCCGGGTCTTGTACACATCATAGCATACATCAAGCTCCCAACAGCACTAGCATAAGGAATATGTTTCATTTGTTCCTTCTCTCGTGGAGTCTCTGGACACAGTCTGTGGCTCAATCCTTCACCTTTTGCAATAGGAGTGTCTATGGGTTTACAGTCTTGCATACGAAATCGTTCAAGAACCTTATTTATATAGGTTTCTTGCGAAAGAGACAACGATCTCTTCGAACGATCTCTCGAAATCTTAACTCCAAGAATATATGCAGCCTCACCCATATCCTTCATCTCAAAGTTAGAAGACAACCATCTCTTGACAGTATTAACCAACTCCATATTGCTTCCGGCAATCAGTATATCATCAACATATAATGATATGATCACAAATTGATCCTTGGATCTTTTGATATATACACAATGATCCTCATCAATCATTGTAAAATCATATGCCATTATGGCATTATGAAAACGTATATACCATTGTCTTGATGACTGCTTAAGACCATATATCGACCTCAAAAGTCGACATACTTTTTCTTCTTGACCTTTCACTATGAAACTAACAGGTTGTTCCATATATATTTCTTCCTCTAATTCTCCATTGAGGAAAGCAGTCTTTACATCCATTTGATGTAACTCAAGATCCAAACTTGTCACTATTGCCAGAATAATGCGAATTGAGGCAAATCTCACTACAGGAGAAAACGTATCTTCATAATCAATTCCTTCATGTTGATTATACCCCTTTGCCACAAGGCGAGTCTTATGCCTTTCAATCAAGCCATCAGCCTTTCGCTTTATTTTGAGAACCCACTTGTTCCCAATAGCTCTGCGTCCCTTTGGAAGATCAACCAGTTCCCAGACTTGGTTTGATTTCATTGACTCCATTTCCTCTTCCATTGCATGAATCCATTTTTCTTTACTAGGACAATTCAGAGCCTCATTGATATTTCTTGGCTCATCCTCATCTTGTGGAGCAACTATAAAAGTTTCTCCTTCAATGTCAAAACGTCGACGGGGAATACTTTGGCGACTTGTTCGCCGTATGGGAGATTGTACACTTTGCATATCATTCTCCATTATGCTCCCACTTGGATAAACTCCACTAATATCATTATCTTGATCCAAGGTCTCAAATAGGGAGTGATCTTCCCCTATTTCACCCTTCTTAGGAAACTCATCCTCTAAGAATGTAACATCTCGTGATTCAAATTCAGTTACACTCCCACTTTCCTGCTCACCAATGAACACATACCCTTTTGAGTGTTTCGAGTATCTTATGAAAATACTCTTCTTTCCTCTGGGACCCAATTTTCCAAACTTGTGAGAGGACTCATGTGTATAGGCAGCACAACCCCATGGCTTAAGAAAACTCAAGTCCGGTTTTCTACCTGTCCATAACTCATATGGAGTGGAAGCAACTGATTTGGAAGACACCCGGTTAAGTATATACGCAGCAGTTAACAATGCATCACTCCAAAAGGTGATAGGCAAGTTAGCATGCGCCATCATGGACCTAACCATTTCTAGTAGGGTTCTGTTTCTTCTTTCCGCAACACCATTTTGTTGAGGAGTGTACGGAATAGACAACTGTCTTTCTATTCCTTTTTCATCACATAATTTTCTGAACTCATCAGATAAATATTCTCGACCTCGATTGGATCTCAATGCTTTTATTTTCTTATCTAATTGATTCTCTACCAGGTTCATAAACCTTTTGAAACAACTTATTGCTTCAGACTTATGAGAAATCAAATAGACATATCCAAATCAAGTATAATCATCAATAAAGGTGATGAAATAAACAGCCACATGCCTTCCTTTCACATTCATTGGACCACAGACATTAGAATGGATTAAATGCAGAGGAAATTCAGCTCTTTTTCCTTTTCCAAATGGTTTCCTTGTCGTTTTCCCTTCTAGGCAATGCTTACATATGGACAAATCGACTTTTTCAATATTGCCCAACAAGCCTTCTTTGGCTAGTCTATTCATACGCTGTTGGCTAATGTGACCAAGTCTAGCATGCCACACATTCACATCATTATCATATTTATTAGGAGACGTGAGAAGGGAATAACAAACATTAGCATTAACATAATCAATATCTAATATAATAAAACCATCCAGAAAATAACCACAACCATAGTAATTTGTCTCCAAAAACAAATTCACACCTCTACTACAGAAGTTCATATTAAAACCTAATTTAACCAACATTAATACAGACACTAAATTCCGATGAATCTCCGGAGCATACAATACATCATGAAGAAACAAAGTGCATCCACCACGCATATTCAGTTGGCATGTGCCAATTCCTTTCACTTCAGCTCTGGAGTTGTTTTCCACATAGATCCACTTAGTTCCAGTTGGTACTCGTTGGAATTCCACGAAGGATCCTCTATCCTTCGCTACATGGTCCGTTGCTCCTGAATCCACAGTTTACAAAGGATTAAACTCAGTTAAGAACACAGAACTTGACACATAAGCAAAGTTCTGAAAAGTATAAGGGGTGCATACCTTCTTTGGCTCACGATAGTCGCGAGCATAGTGACCCTTCTTGTCACAGTTGTAGCATTTCACCCTTGCAACCTTTTTCATGCAAGGACGCTTCCCTCTTCCATGTTGGTTAAATTTGGGTTTCTTCCTTGAAGGACCTGCTTCTTCCTTGCCTTTCCCCTTATCAAACCAGTTAGGGCGCTTGCGCTTGGAGCTCGAAGTTCCATTTGAGCTAGAACCAGCATAATAGAGTTCAGCATCCAGCTTAGCCGCCAACAGGCGGTCCTCTTCCAGCTCAAGATGACGCATTGCATCCTCATAGGTTTTGATATTTTCATTATGAGTCAGGTACACCTTCATATGCTCCCAACTCTGAGGCAAGGAACGAATCACTGCTTGCACTTGTTGCTCATCTGTGAGGACATGGCCAGCATCTTTTAACTCAGTTATCATGTTTGACATCTTTCTAAGATGTTGCTTCATGGTCTGACCATGAGGCTTCTTATAAGAGTCAAACCTGATAGTGAGCTGCCTCAGTCTAGTCACCGAAGTATGACCATATCTAGCTGCCAATGCCTCCCACATTTCCTTGGCATTATCAAAACGCCGAAACTCTCGCATGACGTCATTTTCCATGCTGCTCAGCAACGTGATGCGAGCTAGAGAGTTCATTCTTTTCCACGCAGAAAAAGCTTCTTTGTTTCTTTTGTGCTGTGCAGTGGTTCCTTCTTTAGGTTCTACCATGGTCATGACAAGAGCCTCAAGTGTTTCTTGCTCTTCCAGCACATACTGGATTTTCATTTGCCAAATCTCATAGTTGTCTCCATTGAGCTTTTCACCTTTGTTCAGCTCGGCAACTATGCTCTTTGTGGCTGAAGCCATTAATTTGAACAAATCAGACAAATATGCACGAATTATTAATGCCTATCATTTATGCATCCCTATTTACATAGACCCATCATATTAATGAATAATTTTAAGTAAGGCTTCAGAATCAAAAGGTCACTGTGTTTCCAATCATCCTCCAAAAATCCTAACTTAAAACTATTATTAATATGATTGTCATATGCAAAATCAATTCTATGAAGCTACAAAAACTTCTAAAACTACCCACAACTAATTACCCACAGCAACCAGCAATAACAGAAAGCAAAACATAATTGACATACAATTAAAAACAGTAATGCTTTCAATTAACACAATTAGGTAGTAATCATTACATAATATGTCAACAAATCATACTTAACATATATCAGTCAATACAATTAACACAAAGTCAGCACACGAACTGGGAAAGATCCTCTTTTGTTCAATTTCTTGATATTTTCCCTTGAAACAATACAGTAATATTCGTTTACAAAATCCATCACAATTTTCTTATAGGAAGCAGCTCCGTTGACATCCCATATGCGATTCAACACATCTTGCCATTCAGGTGGAAGAGTATTTATGAAAAATCGCACCATATCTGACTGTGACATAGGACGACCATTCCATATGACCTGTTGAATTTTCCCGTTGACTTCAAGGACATGATCAATTAAGTCACATCTTTCCCATCGATGATCAGCCAGCTCAGCTATCAACTCAGACAGCCTATCCTTTTGTTCATCGGTAACTACGCGAATAGGTGTGCGCAACCTTAGGGGAGGCATAGTTCCTGCAACAAATGCAAAACAAATAATGGATCACATAATAATCCACATAGACTTAATTGAAAAAGAAACACATTCTTTTCCCTTTTTTTTTTGGGTCAACGGTCAAAGTCAACGGTCAACGTGGTCAACGGTCAGAGGGTATACGGTCAATGGTCAACAGTCAGAGGGTCAATAGTCAACGGTCGTCAGTTGTCGGACCGGTCGGACCGGACGGACCAGTTGGGCCAGTCGGACCGCTCGCGCGTGCCGCGCGGGTGCGGGGGATGACGTCATGCAGACGTCTTCCGCACGTGCCTGGCATGTGCCTTCGTCAGCGAGTCGGGTCGGGTCTTCGGTCAAGTCGGGTCGCTGGCCGGTGACCATCCGGTGAAACGTCGTCGGTCCGTGGACCGGCGCGTGCCGGTTCGCCCGCCTGCGGCGTGCATGGGCCGGTTCGCCGACTGGCGCGTGCGTCTCATGCGCTGGCTAATGCCAACACTTCAGGCGCGTCGCGCCCACGCGCAACACCTTTCGGCCGTGCGTGTGGGCGCGTGCGGCGGCGCTCGGCGGCGGTCAACACATCGCCAGACTCGTCTCGACGTCGCCCTTCTTCCTATGCAATTAAAATTTGATTTCGACTTACGAAAACTCGGAAAAATGGCCAAAAAGCGCTCGGGTGTCGGGATTTTTGCTCGGTTCCGTACGGCCGAAGTGATTTCGCGAAAAATCAATCAAAAACATCAGAATTGATTGGGAAAAACGTGAACTAGGGCTCTAATACCAATGTTGGGAATAACAGATCCCCGAAAACTGGATTTGACACCGAATCGAACCCCTAAATCAATGCGGAAGACGAAGCCCGGGAAAACAACACGCATCACCGATCCTAAAGCACACCACAGATTCGAGCGTACCTTTTATCCACAGATTAAACACCGACGTTGATGGAGGAAGAGAAACTGAGCAATCCGATCCGATGAAGCCTTGAAGGGAGGAAGATCAAGCCGTATGCTTACTGTCTTTTGTTTTTGAGAGAGAGAGAGCGTGGAGAACGTACGTCTTTTCCTTTTCTAAAAACAACGGTGTGTTTTTCTCTCTCTCTCCTCCCTTTTATACCTCTCTCCTTCCACGGGCCCTATTCCCATGGGCCGAGCTTTTTGGGCCCAACTTGGGCGGACGGGCCTTAAGCCCAATACCAATAAAAGTCTTCACATCAGCACTTCAAAGCGGACTCTGGCAGATGGGGCTTAGTGTTGGGTGACCGTGCGATGTAATGTAGCATGGTGGAGTTAATGTAGTCACTAGTCATAACTTGTGATGGGTATGTTCAAAACTTTTAGAGCTGATTTGCGATTCTTATTGATAATTCTATGTCTCATGAAATCGGTTTGTAAATTGCTTGACGAGAACTGACAATGCCTTGACTCTTCCTAATCTAGCATGTAATTGTATTGTCAATTGGCTAAATGCGGTCTTGTTTATTGAAGAAGGTGAATTGCATTTAAGCATAAAACTGTCCATTTATATGTGTGTAATTAATTCTATTACAAAAGTTCATGGAGATAGTAGATATCATGTCTGATGTCAGAATATATGAAGTCATTTTCCTAGCTCGCCATCCTGGATCTTGTCAGAGAGATGCAAAGCTTCGTAATAAGCGCGAATGCCCCATGTAGAATGGTAGAAACAACCGAAATGAGCCATCCACAGCTAAACAAAGGTAAGAAGCTCTCCACCAAATAAAATCGAATTGTAGCACCTGCACATGTGTCTCCCCCTTTTTTATGACTCACTGCATATGGTAACATCTCAACCCACGCTCCGCTCATCACCTTCCGCTTATCTTCCCCATCTTTTTCGAGCCTTTCCATCTCTTTGGCCAACTTGATTCCCTGAGAGAACGTGGATTCCTTTCTCTTGGAAGAATTATTATACAAATTCACGCATAGCTCCTCCACATCCTATACGTGTCCATGTATCTCGTTAAGCATGCCCACTAATCTAATTTGGGCAATACCTGGTATGGCAGACCAAATTTTGAACTCTGTTTTATATTGAATAAATCGGGCATTTCACTCACGAGCCTATAGGGCTGTTCTTAGAACTGATCACTCTTGAGATAACTAAGCTAGTTGGGGAAACTAATGAGGATTTTAAGGCAAATAGACTTGAGAATTCGACTAGGAATCGGCTTTTCGATCATGTCTATCTTTAGAGGCAATTGCGGCACTATATAAAATCGATTTTGAATCAGAGATGGGCTCGTTCAACAGAGATGTGTGGCCAATCATGGATGACATCACTAAATTGGAAAATTCTCATCAACCGGCACTAGACTGATTTTCTTATTATTTTGATACCCTGTGTCCGTATTTGAATCCTCAAGATTTTCAAGACAATCGAGAGTCGCCAATGGTCAAGTGGGTTCATAGTGGCTCGAAGAAAATCGACAACGAGTCATTTGCACTAAAATTTTCTGAAAGTTACTCGATAGTTTAGGTCACGCTAAAAACTCGTCAATTGGAAATTAACAGTGAATTCGAGTCCGATTTTAGAAATTGAAGATTATGTCATATCACGACCTATTTTAAGAACGTCGACTCAGTCTCAGAACATTTTTCAGAGATTCCAAGATTTTTACGAAAAATCGATTTGGACGTCGCGGAAAATTTGATGGAAATTTGAATGGGCTCGTTTGAAGGAAATTTGGACTTCCAAGCCAAGCCTTTGAGTGTCAGGAATTTACAAAAAAGTTGTTCGGGATTTTTTTCATTGAAATTGAGTGAAGAAATTGATCCTAAAGTTGGGAAATTCGGAGCTATGTTTGAGGGCTACATATTTTGGCTTCAAAGTTGATTAATGGTGGGATTATCCTTCTAGAAAGAATTAGGGGACAAGAGGGATTATGTTGAGAGCTTGTGGACTAAGTCATTCAACATATTGGCTAAGGTTGGTGATTTTTGTTCCCCCTCCCAGCTGACTTCTCCCGCACGTCATCTGTTCCCCTCCTCACTCGAGCGATCTCTCCTTTCCATGGGCTTCGATTTTGTTTTCATTTCCCTGCAACTTCAATTTTTTCCTTTCATCTCTCCACCGAGTTCAAGCCCGTGCGCCAGATGCCTGTTCTCTTCCGCCAGCAACGAAGACCCAGCTCCTCTCCTTCACTGCTCCCTCATCCAGCAGCAATTCAACCGAAGCAGCTCGGCCACACGTGCGTTCAACCAGTGAAGCGGTCCACTCTCCTCCAGTCAACAAAACCAGCGGGCTTCTCCATTGTTGACCGAAGTTCCTCACCACTTCGTGTCTTTGCGCCAGCGAAGTCTCCATGTGCGCCTGTGTCTCCTCTCCGTTCGCTTCTTGGCTGCCAGCGCGTCTTCAAGGTCAACAAACCAGCCTAAGTTTCACTCGGTTGACCGCTTGCCTCACGCTGCAGCTGTCAGCGAAGCTTGAAGCCACCGAAGCAGCTGCCTTCGTCCACACCTTCGCCAGCGAAGTCAACGAAGCAGCTCCATCTCCCTGGTTGTTGACCGCCTCAGCTGCCGATCTCCTTCGCTGCTGCTCCTCGGCCATGAAGACAAGCAGCGACCAAGCTGCCGCGTGCCAGCGTCCCTCTTCCCCAGCGAGTCAAGCAACCGAAGCAGCTCTCTCTTCCTCGTCTTCGTCCGCGTCCTCTCCTCACGTTGCTCGGTCCATTTGTGATCGAGCCCAGCACCCACGAAGCCAGCGAAGCCCATCTCTGCAGCAGTTGTTCAGCCCAGCTCCATGCGGCATCTTGGCCCAATTCCAGCCCAGTGAATTTCTTTGGGCCGCAAGTTAGACCAGAATTCAGCCCAGCAGTTAGGCCTGTGTCTTCAGCCCATCTCCACGTAAATTGCAGCCCAAGAAGCAGCCCACAGTTCAGCCTTTGAAGCCCTTGGATCCAGCGAATTCTTACGGCCCAGCCTGCGAAGCCAAGCCCAATCGCAAGTTCAGCCCAAGCCTAGAATTTTCTGTGGGCTTGTAAAGTTTCTTGGCCCGGCCCGAGTTTGCATCGACGCCACCGAAATTTTGGAATTTGGCCGCCATCACGTTGCCGTCGCGATGTTCCGATCTTCGCTTTGCCAAGTGAGTTTTGCTCACTAATGCTTTCTTAGTCTCCTAATTATGCCTAAGGGTTGATTAGATTTAATTTAGTGCAATTATGTGGTTAGATTAGTTTAGAACAATTAAATTAGTGACTTAATGATGTATGTTAGGTGGTTAGACTTAGTCATTAACAAGTAGAGAGCTTCTAATATTTATTGAATGCATCTCGGGATTTTTCTCGACCCTTATCAAGCTTCAATTAGGCATTATGGGCCTAAAGTGGATTTTTAGTAATTATTTATTAATTTTCGAAATTAATTTAATTATTTATTTATTTTTCGAAAATTCAACCGGGATGGCTGATGACCAGAATTTCGTGCTGATGATTGTGGTGTAGCCAGTTTATTTATTTGAGCTTTATTTTGTGCTAAATTGATTTATGAGTGATTTTAGGATTTATTCCTAAATTGAATAATTTTGGAAAATCAATTGAAGAATAACCAAGCATCGGCTGACAGTGCCAAAAATATTTTAGTGGACTACAGAAAATGGTGGGATTTGTGGAAAGGAAATTATAGTATTTTAGCTAAAGGCCGACCGTGTACCCACACACGACTATTTTTATCGGGTGTGATAAAAATGATGAATTGATGTAAAATCTTAAGGTTGTATCATACCGGCTCGATGACCATATAGGTCATTTTGAAGAATGGACGGTATGCAATGTTGGCTCTGTGACTCAATATGTCATTTTGGAGAATGGACGGCATTTATATAATACCAACTTGATGACCGTATAGGTTGTTTTGGAGAATGGATGACATGCCATAACGGCTCGGTGACATAATATGTCATTTTGTAGAATTGACATTATGATGAATATACATGGTGACTTATAATGTCATTTCAAAGATTGATTCGTTTAAAATACCGGCTTGGAAACCCGATGGGTTATTTTAGAGAATGGACAGTATTGATTTAAATGACCAAGAGTGGTCTGATTGATATGTAATCAACTAGGTCGATTGATCATTATTTTGATCTGATGTTGTGAATTAATTAATTGAATGGAAATGATTAGTGAATGGTTCGATTGACACATAATCGACTAGGTTGATTTGATCGATGCTTTAATCTGTGATGTGATTACTTGGGTGCCTATTTGATCTATGCTAATATGCAAGGTAGAATCTAAGGCCAAGGTAAGTCCTCTGACTCGTGTTATTCATAGGCAACCCTAAAGTGTATTGGTTTACTAATCGGGTCTTAGGGGGTAGAACTTACTGAGACATTGTCTTATTGGTTATTGAACAACCATTTCAGGTCCCTAGATGCACTAGACTTGGATTTTGAAGATCTTGAAAGTTCGGTGCAATCTGCTGAAGGCTCCAGTTGGAGTATGGAGGATGATGAAAAGGATGACGAGGACCCGTAGCTTGTACAACCCCACTTATGCTTGTAGACCTTGTTTTTAAACTGGCTTATAGTGAATTGAACTTAATAGTTCACTTTGTACATAAGAGTTAAGGTTTTTAAGAGTTTGAAATTTAGTCCTACTATCCTATCCCAATGTTTTATTGTATGGGGATTTTTAATTGCTTCCGTAGGTGCATATGAAAATGAAAGGATCGGCGATACTTATTGGGATATCGCAAATTTTTAATCAACCAAGGTGAGGGATGGGTGCGTGCCCAAGGATCGCGGCGTGACACCTGGTACAGTGGACATGAGATTAGGTTGATTAAGTAAAAGTTATATCATGTAATTAGAAAGGATCTTGCTGAATTCCCTTTTTTTTTTTTTTTTGCTATGTGTGTCGCTATGTTATAGCTTATCTCAGTATCAATGTGCCACATTATAATACTAGCATGCTTCGTAATCGATCCCCCATGGTTCACTCTTGAGGAACAAATCACCTTTAGCCTCAAACATCTCTCTCACCTTTTCTTCATCTATAGAGAACTGGGATTTATGTCTCACCTCCTCAAAGATAAAAGATCCATAACTCTTTAATGAAGGGATTCTTTGACACGTATTTTGTGTTCAAAATCCTAGGTACTCTAGAAGGTAAGAAACGAGACTGAGCTTTGCCCCAATGCAACACATGAAGATAAAATGGACACATTCGAATGTACAACAACAAATACATATAAAGGCGACGTAACAACATTTTCCGCAAATGACGCATCGATGGCAAATGATAGGAAGGATGCCGCGGCATGGATGGCAAATGATGCGAAGAATGCCGCAGCATGGATTCTGAATGACACAAGGGCTGCTACGAAGGATGCCGCAACATCCATTACGAATGATGCCCCCAACATCTATTGCAAATGATGCCCGAGCACCGACCGCGCTTCAACATCTTTCTCGGAATCTTCTTCATGAACTCGGATAAAAGGCTGCGAGCAAAGATCAATTTTGACCACCTTTGAAATATTAATGGTGTATCTAAAGCCGTATAAGTATCATTGGTGTTAGGATGTGCTTCACATGTGGCGAATTGGGGCTTTCTCCACTCACTCATGGCGACTATGAACTTGTTGTGGAATGAAACTTGCTCGATTCCCACAATAGTCCAATTAGAGAAAACAAGCATCAACAAAGCTATCACGTCAAGAGCAATCCCTCCAAAAAGAAGGGAATAAGTAATTTCCACGTCGAGATTGGAGAGCTTATGCTTTTTTAGGTGATTGAATAGGACGAAAGCCGTTGCAACATTAGTGAAGGCTATGAAGCAAAAAATGTTAGGGGTGATCGGTTCCTGGTTCGGTCCGGTTCCACCGAAGAACCGGAAACCGGACCTGGAGGACCGGTTCCCACTTTTCTGGACCGTGGACCGAACCGGCTGGTCTTGGAACCGAGAACCGGACCGACCAACCGGTCCGGTCAGGTTCCAATGAACCATCACTTGTTTCATTTCATAAACCTCATAGGATTGCTCCCAAATCAATGAATCAATTGGCAATTAAAATTTTCACAACTTGTGGAGAAAGAGAAAATGTACCAATTTTGACGATGGAAAGGCATTTGAGTGTTGAGCAAGGCCGAAGGCAAGGTTGTGAGAGGGGAAGGTCTCAACGTCAAGGCTTAAGCAACTTGATCGAAGCTAGGCATGAGGCGAGGCTGCGACTACGGGAGGGTGCGACTTACTGCTACATGCTTCGCATGACCTATTAGTAGACCCATTTAGAGACTAAACAACTAAGCAAACTCCAATGAGACCGCCATACCTATATCAAGTGAGATCATATTGAAACAAACGCTACAAAAAGACAGCGATCTAAAACCGACGAAAGTGAAGCCGAGAAACGCACCTATGTCAGTCAGGAGGCAAATGTCACTCCAAAGAGCAGGAATGCACAGATCTCGGGCAAAGCATAAGAGGAAGAGAGCCAAGCGTAAATGTGCAGATCTCAAGCGAAGCAAAGGAGGAAGAGAGCCAAGCGTCAGACCGAGCGAGGCGTCAAGGCGAGGTACTCGCCAAGCATTAGAGCAAGCGAGGCGTCGGGGCGAGGAGCTCGAAGAAGGAAGAGAGCCGAGTGTCCGAGCAAGCGCGGTATGAGGCGAGACCTCGCAGATAGGCGCTCGGAGGAGGAAGAGAGCCGAGCGTCAGAGCGAGCGAGGAGTGAAGCGAGGCATCGGGGCAAGGCGCTCGAAGGAGGGAGAGAGCCGAGCATTCGAGGGAGCGAGGTGTGAGGCGAGACGTTGCGGCGAGGCACTCGGAGGAGAAAGAGAGCTGAGCGTCCGAGGGAGTTAGGTGTGAGGCAAGACGTTGCGACAAGGCACTCGGAGGAAGAGAGCCAAGCATCGGCACGAGTGAGGCGTGAGGTGAGGCATTGGGGGCGAGGCGTCGAGCGAGCAAGAGGGGAGGGGTTACGGTTTTGAGAGGGAAAGGCAAAGTGAGAATTGCCGCCGAATTGGATTGTAAAATTTGGGAAAATGGAAGTTGATGTGATGGCTACTGTTGATTAGAGTAGAAACTAAATAAAAGAAAGAGAGGGGTTAGGCTTACGAGAGGGAAAGGGAAAGTGAGAGTTGCAAAATTTGGAAAAGAAAATATGATGTGATGGTTACTATAGATGGGTTCAAAAACTAAAAAAAGGGGGAGGGATTAGCTTATGAGTTACAAGAGGAAAAATGAATATGGTGATGGGTACTACATATTAGTTTAGAAAATAAAAATAAATAAATATATATAAATTGTCGGTCCGGTCCGGTCGGTCCGGTCGGTCCGGTTCCGACCTCGAAACCGGGAACCGGACCAACCGGTCACCGGTTCCAAAAATAGGAACCTGAGACCGGACTGAGACCCTCTCGAACTGCCCGAAACCGACCGGTCCGGTCCAGTCCGACCGGTTCCCGGTTCCCGGTTCGGGCGATTTCTGTTGCACACCCCTAGAAAATGTAGCTCCAAATAGAACGTATGTTTTTGTGTGGAGCACCTTGTACATGAATTGGAGTTCAACTAGTATCACCCTTAACGCATCCATTGCAGAAATTTTGTTGAAATATTCGCGGCTCACTTGGCTTTCACGGAATGTGAACATGAGATCTCTAAGAAGGACCATAAACATTTGAAATAGGTAGTATGCATGCTTCAACAGCCTTCTCTCGTCAAGATTAACCAATTCTAGCCGGTGGTCTTTCAAGCTCACGACATCCTCAAACTTGGAAGCTACATCATCAGGATTCTTGCGTTGTGAGAACGGCCATTCCCTGAGCTTTGGGAGGCTCAAGAATTAAGTGCCACCGTCCTCTCCACATTTTTTATAACGCCGGCAAGAAACACCAACATCGTTGGGATCAACAGTGACTTATCTGTGGGAGAGATCTGCCTAAAGACATAAATCTCGGAACCGACTTGGAAGACAAGATTAAACAAGTGCCGTTGCCAAAGCGCGCTATCCTCCATAGAGAAGGCAGTGATGGTGTCTAGACTCCCAAGATGTAACAAGAGAAATGAAGTCCAAAATGCAAGAAGTGCTCAATCTACTTTAGCTTCATGAGTGAACGGATTGCATTGGCTATGAGAAATGAGCCTAATCGCGAATGTAGCTACCTAGTCAGCCATCAAATAAGCCAACCACAAGAGGGAAAGGATGCCCCAATTTGATGTTTTCTTTCTAAGGGGTGCAAATAAAATCAGAAAGACCTGAAGCCAAAGGCTCAGCATGACAAAACCTCGGATGTTCCATTTCTTCCATGGAATCGAAATGGAACCAAATGCCATGTTTTTGCTTTGCTTGAATTTATCGTGCCTAAGTGCTAAAATTTCGATTACAAGGGAACTATCCTTTCAACGGTCCATCAAGAGGGCTTATATGGACAAAAGAATGGTGCTCTGGAGGCTTTATAGGGAAGCCTTGAAGCAAAAAAAGTAGTGTAGAGTGTGATATCAGAAAAGGGTACATTCGGAAGCTTAGGCATTGTTTGGTAACCATCCAAATAGTGCCTGATTCTGATTTTTTTGTTCTCAGAATCAGTTTGGGACGAGAATCGCATTTGGTAAAATTTTTATTCCCGGGACCAAATTTGTTCCCGAGAACAGATTGGGAAGAGAATTAAGAATAAAATAAAAGTTGATTCTTGTTCCGAGAACAAAATTGAGAATCAAAACTTTTCTTCTTCTCTTTTCTTCTTCTTCATCGACCGCCATCTCGCAACCACCGCTCGCCGCCGTCCGTTGCCGGTCGCCGACAACTGGTCTAGCGAGCTCACCAGAGGCTCTCGTCTGGCCTAAAAAAAAAAGAATAAAGAATAAAAAATATAGAAATAAAAAAAAAAGAAAAAAGGAAAAAGAAACAAAAAGGAAAAAATTATAAAAATGATTTAAAAATTTAAATAAATTGATTTGGAACATAATCAATGAACATGGTACCAAACACAATTCTATTCCAGAATCAAAATAATTTTACAGTTACTAAACGCGTTCTTTTATTCAGAATCAGTTCCCGAAAATAGAATAAAAAATAATCATTTCTGATCAGAATTTGTTCTCGAAAACAGAATTGTTACCAAACGCGCCCTTATTTTCTCTCTTGCCCGCGACTTTTGGGAAATAGGAGGATGAAGGAGCACGTGCGGATAGACAAGAATCAATATTCATGGCCCTGTACTATAGTTTAACTTTTTCGTACATTAGAATAAGTAATATTACCATCCTACTAACGTCATATAAGCAAAGATATTTGTGTATCATTTTTTATTGATTGAAGCTTGACTTTTAAATCGTATGCAGATGGACATTTAAAATCATCAAAAAGTCCATCATATTTCTTTTCTAAAATGAATTAGAAGTAGTATATCATTTGGGACCTTTTAATCTTCTTATTTGAAGTCGCCCCAAATCAAATACAATTACTATTCAATAATAAATATCTTGAATCCTTTCTTAAAATATCTTAACAATCAAAAAACTCATTTGAGCTTACCTTAAATAGGTAAACCAATACCATGATTCCAATTAAGACGCAAGCTAAAGCTTCAGAAAAACCTGAAGGGAGAGGCTCTGTGTGATGAGACTTCAAATTACTTTGCTCCGCAAATCTGAAATTAAGATAAATGTTGAACCCGTCCATTATCATGTAATTCACGAGATAACGGCGACGTCCTTCCATTCAACTCAATTATGATCTTGATTCAACCAATGACAAAACTCCAGGACCCTCCAAAATTCCCTCCCCCCCCCCCCCCCCCCCCCCCGGGGGGGAGCAGAATCAGGCAAGCTGGGTCCAACACTGCCAAAAAGGAAAAGTTCATCTGAAAAAAATTAAAGAACTCTGTCGAGAGAAGTTCTGCCTCGAAAAAGGAAAATCCGAGCCCTCGTATACCCTAGGCGATGCTACAGAGGCATTTCTGCGTCCGACTGAGGGCGCTTTGTGTCAAGAAGTGACCATCCGACAAAGCGATGCTGCTACAATCCTTAAGCCCACAATGATCTTTAACTGGCACGAAATCACATAGTTCGTGATTCACGTTTTCCTTTAAAAGATATTGGCAGATTTTGGGAGTTACGTTGACGTTCTATACTTGATACCCGGCTCCCATCTCGCCATTCAAAATTAACTGAATGGATGTTTGTTGGTTTGTCTATTATTCTACTGACAATAGAGAAATAAACTTATAGAATACTTAAATTAATGGCTCATTTGATCTTACTGAAAGGGATTTACCATTTTCCTCGCAAAAATCTTGAATCGAGCAGGAGTTTTAAGCTTCGAAAGAAAAATAAAATTGTACAGTACATTCTAGTGTGCTTTCGTAGATTTCAAATGTCTTATATTAAAAAATCTTAAATTGCCAGGACTATAAGAAAATAAACTCGCAAAAAATATCAAGTACTGTCATTTTCTTCCTCAAACCTTAATTTCAGAGTATTTTTTAGATTGATAAAAGAAAGGATGAAGTACATATTCCGTACATGTTGAAAGCAGAGATTTCTTCGTTCTTCATGTCATATTTTGAGTTTCTGTGAAAATAGTTTCGAAATTGCTATTAGTGGCTTAGGTTAAGCGGATGAGAATACCGTTTATAGTAAATAAACTGGAAAAAAATTGTTTTATCCAAAGTGAGTGCTACATGCAGATAAA
Organism: Eucalyptus camaldulensis; assembly: GCA_019915185.1. Taxonomy (NCBI): domain Eukaryota; kingdom Viridiplantae; phylum Streptophyta; class Magnoliopsida; order Myrtales; family Myrtaceae; genus Eucalyptus; species Eucalyptus camaldulensis. Next base: position 3,620,293 of record JAHSVA010000014.1, read on the forward strand.
AGTGAATAATGAATAACTACACGTATGGAACTTATTTGCAAAATGTTCTCCATTTAATATTAATTTTATGAGATCGGTAACCATACCAGCAAACTTAATTAACGCGTGAAGTTGAACATTTAGTTCAAGTAACTAATCAAGCTGATTGTTCAAGTAAAGTTGAGCGCCATGTTTTTGCTTAGTTCGAATTTTGTCGCTCCTCTTTAATATAACATCGGTTAAAACAAGATATATAGGAAGACTAATGGGGAATGTACATTTATCTATCAAGATAGTTCTTTGTTTGTCAGCAAATAATATCTATCGAAAAAGACAAAAAGGTAAAAGAATTGTGAACCAATCATTTTGCAAATTAACACAAATAAGGTATTTCATATATTAATTGTACAAGAAAAGTATCTTATGCATAGACAATACCTAATACTTTGTGCCAAGTTGATGTTTTATCTTTCAATTTGTTCTATCTCGATTCTAGTCATACATCCATATGTAACCATCCGAGTTTCAAATTATGAAATTTCAGTATCCATGAAGAGTTTATGAAATGTTTGCTGATACCACATTTAACAAGATACTTGATATTATTGATGAGAAAGACACTGTCTAGTAAGTCATATGAGTGTGCTTTCATAGGATACGTAGATCCACCTAGTCACAGAACAACTTTGTTGTGCAAAATATCAAATGAGCATTCAAATTGAGAATTAAGAATTATAAAATACCCAATAAACAGATATTTTCTTAATAGTCATATTTTGATCCCGATGTTTCTCACATGGAATAATCTTAGGATTGTGCTCACCATTTTATAGGTGGAGTTTATACAATGCATAAGGCAATTTGCCCACATTCATAACAGTTTATAGAACCGAAAAATCCATGTTGTTTGACAAACTATATATATTTGTAGGAGAATGAATCAATATTGTTTTATCATACTACTAGATTATAAAGTATTAATTCCTTGGTTTACAAAACCATATAAAAAAACACTAAATTGATTCGAATCAACGACCACAAATATCAATTTGACCAAAATTATAGAATACTAGTTGAAGAAATCAAGTAGGAAATGATGTGATATATCTTCAAATCTTTAAATATGACTCACCTGTTCAGATAGCTAATGAAAGTTTGTTGCATCATTTTTTCCTATAAATCATTGTATAATTTGCTGTACACTTTTGTAAAGTGGTGCTTATATTGACTTTAGAATGGGTACTTTTATTCCGTGGAAAATACCAAAAACATATCTTATTGTTGACCCAATGACTACTTGCACCCTCTATTTATACAAAAGCCATTCACATACCTTTAAGCAAAACCCTATATTATAAAGATCAAAGTGTCCCTTCTAGGAAACTTTTTTTAACATATTGCTTTGGGTTTGAGTGGTTTAGTTTTTGCTCTATTTCGAGGTTTTTGGGTGAGTGCAAGAATTTAGGATTTGGTGAATGAAAGTATTTTGTAGAAAATAACACTTTTATATAAGGACAACAAGATAATTGTTGTAAAAATGTGATGTGGTTTCCAAAGGAAAAAATCGATTATATATTTGGTATTTTGAAATAGTAGAGGTTATTAGGTGAGACTCAAAGTATATTTTTGGTATCTTACATTTAAAAAAAAAAAAGAAACTCGGACCCCAAGTAATGCTCTTTTTTGTCTTTTTTTTTTTTTCATGAAGGCTCCACAAAATGTTCTTAATTTGCACATGCTTTGTGAGTCATGTTTTTTTTTTTTTTCCTTCTTTTGAATTTTTTGTGCCAGAGTTTGTAAGTCATGTTGGACCGACACTTAACATTAATCATGTGCATGTTGAGTCCACGTAATTCACTGAGTGAGATGCATTGATCTCCTCATCAATATTTCCCCTAAAGAACGATAAAAAAAAAATGCTTTGAATTGTGGATTTTGTCCCCAGCACTCATTCAAAACTTTTCTCATTGAGCAAGTAAGCCTCTATCCCCGGGAATTACTGTGATTATGTTGAGCCCACTCATTGTATTCTCTATCACTGTGTCTATTTTCATTCTTTTTTCATTTACGTAAGCATTTACCTCGCACCTTTCTCCATATTCAACACCATTTCCCTATAAAATTCGGAAAAATTACCACAAAAAAGTCATATACTTATTTTACAGATTCTAATTCAATCTTAAACTTTTCAAACCAATTAGTTCTAATTTTTTTGATAATTTACCAATATAGTCAATTCATTCAATTTTGATCAAAATTGGCTAACTTGGATAGCGACCATTCTATGTGGCACAACTAGTGGCCAACATGGACAATTTTTTTTATGAATTTTTTATATTTCTTTTCTTTCTTTGTTTTTCTTCATTATGATTGATGAGGATTGTTGGGGTCTCAGCAATAGCCAATGACCCTTGCTAACCACTAAGCAAGCCCTTGCCAGTTGCTAGCGAGGGCTTGTAGTCTCTTAGCAGATATGGGCAAGGGTTGCCTCATCTGCAACCAGCAAGGCCAAATGGCCTCATCTAGTGGCTGGCGACCCTTGCCAACCATAGTGTAAAAGACAAAAGAAAAGAAAAAATTCAAACTTTTATTTAAAAAATATAATTTTAAAAAAAATTGCAAAAAATTGTCCACATTAGCATCTCATGCAACGTAGTACGGCTAGCATCCATGTCAGCAATTTCTAGCCATAATTGGCCAAATTGACTACATTGGCAAATTGTTGAAAGGTTTATGACTAAATTAGCCAAATTTAAAAGTTTAGAAATGAATTGGTATTTGTATGATAAGTTTATCACTTTTTTGGTAGTAATGCCTTGTGTGTCTACTTTTTCTATATGCACTTGTCTACGTTATTCATACATATTTGATTCATTATTAATTGTGTCATTCTTTAAAAACCAACATAACACTTTTATCAAACGAGTCGCACCACATGATACATTTAAGATATAAACTCTTATAAAAATATGTTCAAACGTGTAATAGAGTGCATAAATGTATTTTATCATATCGCGTTGACCCAGTTAATATGTTAACTCATTTAACTAATAGTGTCTTCGTGTGTGATAGAAAAATTGAAAAAAGCCAAATAGCAAATAATATGTTTTTTTATTCATGTATAAAAGGTTAATTTGTTTTTTAATATGTTTACAATCATATGTCCTTTTCACATCATGTTAATGAGGGCTTAATTCCCTTTAAAAAAACTCCAACTTTAGGTCCAATTTCAAATTTGCCCCAATTTTTGTCTTAAAAGAATCACCAAATTTTACTTTAGTCCCAAGTCTACCCACTTGTCCACAAATTGTCACCAACTTCTTCAAAATTATCAACATTGGAGCTAGTTAGAGGTTTATCATCAGAACATGAGTCTTTATCAAAACTCCCCATATTCATTTGAAACAACAATAGCCTCCTTATATTAATAATATTAAAGAAACTAGTGGCAATTTTTGGACAAGGGTTTAATGAGAGCAAATTTGGACTAAAGTAAAAGTTGGTAATTTTTTCAGGATTAATATCCTAAAAAATCCCAAACTGATACATCTATGAAAAATTTATCTCAAACTAATTTTTTGACCATCAAAAATCCCAAACTAATACACATTTGATAAATTTACCAAAAACTGCTACACTTGTGACAAATTTACTCTCTGTTAGTTTTCGTTAAATTAGATTGTTAAATTGTTGAATTGGATGAGATATGACAATTGACTGTTATACTAGTTTGAGATTTTACTCTCACAATTATACTATTTTTGTGATTTTTTGTGGTATTAATTCATCTTAACGGATGATATAAGTTTGAGGTTTTTGGCTGTCAAACAAATTAATTTGAAATAATTTTTTTACATGTATATTAGGTTGGAGCTTTTTTGTGATCATTTATGGTAAATTTATCACAAGTGTACCAATTTGAGATTTTTTATGATTAAAAAATTAGTTTGGGGCAAATTTATTATAACTGTACAAGTTTAAATTTTTTAGGATATTAATCTATTTTTTAAAAGATAAAAGAAAACTTGCTGTAGAATTGAGATTAGATTTGAAGTTTGAGGTTTTTATGGAATTAGACTTGTTAATTAGTGGTGTAAAAAGTTAGTCATCCAAAAAAGCGATGCAAAAATCCTTGGCCTGACTCTTTTTCTTTAACTAGGACCCACTCCATCTTTCTTATTCTTTTTTTCTTTTTTCCTTTTTTCTATAACTTGGATCCATTTATATTCGTTTTTTTGTTTTTTGCTTTTTTTTTCTTTGACTTATACCCATTTATGTTTCTTCTTTTCCTCTTTTCACACAATGCTCTTAACTTTTACGAGATTATGTGATTCAAGAGTAACGTTTTTTCCTTTCAAAAAAAAAATTCGGCAAGAATCTGTGAGTCACTTTAGTGTCCTATAATTGATGCATATCTCTTGGCTCTTTATTCCAAAATAAACTTCTTGAATAATTAAATTAATAACTTACGTGACTATACCTTAAAATCATTTACCATTTTCCTTGCAAAGTTTGGAATCAAGTCGGTGTTTTAAGCTTGGGACAAGGTTGGAAAATTGTATAGGAAATTCTAGGATGCATTCGTAGATTTCCAATGTTTAACATTAAGAATTCTTAAATTGCGAGAGAGCCTTAACGAAATAAACTTGCAAAAATATTAAGCAATGTCATTTCTTCCTCAAACCTTCTTTTAAGATCATGTTAAATAAAGAAACAAAAGAATGAAGTAAATTCTCCATCTTGCATTTTTTTTTCAGTTTTTATGGAATTATTTCTAAAACCACTCTTAGTAGTATACATGGATGAAAATTCTGTTTAAATTATTCAAACAAAAAAAAAGTCTATCCAAAGTGGGTACAACATGTAGAAATGATATGCATGCAATTTTTTTTTTTTGGCAGTTCAAGTGAATAATTACATGTACAAAACTTAGTTGAAAGATTTTCCCCATCCAACATTAATATTATGAGATTAGTGTCCATATCGGCGGATTTTATTAATGCTAATTAAGGAAATTATGATGTTGAACATTCAAGCAACTAATCGGACCAATTGTTTTGCAAACTTTGGGTGATTTAACGTGATTACAACAAGATGTGTATATTTGGATATTGAGATAGCTCCTTACTTGTTTGTCAAAAGACTATCTATTCAAAAACCCAAAAAGATATAAGAATTGTAAATCAACCATTCCCCAAATAAAATGGAGCTCAACATAGATCTAACTTGAGTTGGTTGAACCACAAGTGGGTAAATTTAAATGTTACCACTGCGTCATGTGTCCACGAAAGTCGAAGACGCCATTAGGTTATCAAACCTAACCATTATTATATACTTGGCAGGATAAAGACAATGTCCTTTCACTTAATTATGACCTTAATTCAACCAATGACAAAATTCCACCAAAAAGTTTAATTTGGTCAAAGAAATGGAAAAAAGAAAACTTGCCATTTGATATGGATGATTGATATAAGCCAATGTCAAATTGGAGTTACTATAAGTGGGACGTTCCAAGAAGGCATCTCCCACACAAAGCAAGTGGCGATAGGAATGTGCAAAGGAACCAGGAATCGCTTGGATCACTTGGAACTAGACCGGACTGGACCGTCCAAGAATTAGTGGTTCATAAGGGAACTAGTTCAATTCTCGATTCCAATAATTGGAACCGGCGGGGTACCAGTTTGGTTCCCGCCCACCTATCCACTTAGATCAAACCAATAATATATTTTTAATTTTTAATTTTTAAGAAAATGAAAAATCCTAAATGCCTAGGCTACTTACTAATTCTTATGTTGGATAATTGTTTGCTTTTGCCCACTCATAACAAATTTGGTGAGTGTGCTCTCTTGCTTACACAATTCTTAACATACTAATATTGTTGGTTCATTAGCTCTAACCGGGTGTGCCTTTGATAAAGTGATTATGTTGTATAATTCTTTGTTGCATATTACAGTGATGACATGTGAACTCGATGAGACTAATTCCGTATACCTACCCAAGAACTAGACCGGACCAGCAATTTGGTTCTTGGGTAGATCCATCCAATTAATGGGCAGTTCTCAGTTCCAATTTTTTGCAACTTGTCCTTAGTTGGCGGTTCCCGATTTTAGGATGAGAACCACTCACTGGACCATGCTCACCCTTAAGTGGCGACAAGATTTCCACAAAACAAGAATCTCTGTTTATTCTTCTTTCTATTTCTAGATTATTGATTACTTTGACCTAAAGTGGTTCCCTTACTTTCTCTTTTTTTATTAGACAAGATAAAGTGTCATAATTTTTTTTTAAAAAAAAAAAGTGTCATAAAATTAAAATTTATACAAATACAAAATTTTTCTATTAAGATTGCATGAGCTCAATAGGCTTTGTCCATATAAATAGAAAAATATTCTTTCCTTCTCTTTAATCACTCTCTTGCCTTTTGTCCATGTAGGGCAAAATATTATTGTTCTTTTTCTTTTCTCACCTTTTCCCCTCTATAAATGTAGATTTATTATTTAATAGAATTGAAAATTTTATAGTTAAAGGTTAGTACTTATTACTTATTTACAAGTATCTTATTTATTAAATGGCAAGAGAAAAGTATCTTATGTGTTAATAATGCTTATTGCTTTGTGTTAGGTTCATGTTTTATCATTGAATTACTCCTTTCTCGATTCTACTTGCACATCCATCTATAGTTACCTTTAGTTTCAAAATAAGAACTCCAATTTTTTGTTCAGTGAAATGTTTAGTGATACCATATTTAATAAGAAATTTGATATTATTGATGAACAAGATACAGTCTAACAAGTCATATGAGTGTGCTTTTGAAGGATAAGTAGGTTTTGCAACCCTCTGGAGGTGAACTCAAAGGAGCTTGACAGATTGCCAAGTGGGCCCGACTAACCCTTTTGTGAGGCGGTACTTCTGCCTAGCGCGGGCTTCCGATCTCAATATGCTTTTCTCAAGTTAATTATGACATTTTGTTCTTCTTTAGGAGCTGCCACTAACTTATAATAAGTCATTTAGAAGCCAAGCAAAATGCAAGAGTTTGTTTTACTTTTGCAAATCAGAGATTAGATACAGATACTTGATTACGCTAGATATTGTGTAACGCCCAAGATTAGTACCTTCTCCCTTTTAATGGGGAAAACGTTTCATGTGATCCTTTTCTTCATTTTTGTATTTTTCTAAAACACGTAAACCTAAGTTATCGTGCAAGGGGAGCTCATATGAAAAAAATTAAACAAAGCGATCAGGAAAACATGACAATATAATCACAGACAATACGATAAGTAGAACTTGAGCCGTATCGGGTAAACTTATAACAATGCCTTGCTATTCAGCCCCAAATAGAACTCCTGGAAGCAATATATAAAATTAAATATGCAATCAACCTAGTTTAAGGAATGTAAGCTAGATGATAAGGTTTCCGCATTAAACAAAATGTAATTCTACCAAGCAGAAAATAACCAGGCCTAAAAACGCCGTTTCTTATCAAATGCCTATCCAATTTTTTATCCTTTATTTATTTATTTATTTTTCTTTTTCATTTTTATCCATGATAAACATGATTAAAGCTCTAGCTATACTAAGTGCATGTTAAGATATAATAAAGTAGATACAAGGCTAGAAATTGAACTACGATATGATGGAAATATGTGGTTATGACATATAGACAATGTGATCATGTGAAGGGACATCCCGAGATAGGTCGAGACCCTTACCGAGGCCAAATAGAAGCTTTAAGCTCGTTTCCAGCCCCTTAGGCGGTATAGACAGCAAGTTTAGCCGTCCATTCACCCGCTAGATGGCGCCGAACAAACACAGAAACATCCCGACATATCTACAGGCCTTTGGGGCTGACAGAGACCAACCCAAAACACATCAAACGAACGCTCAAGAGCCATAAACATGCCATAGTATCCACGGTTCAGCAAGCGGAAGTCTGAACCGAGAAGCCCCTAGAACGAAGCAAACTCAAAAAATTAGAGAACAACCAAACAAAATTCTAAAAAAGAAAAAGAAAAAAAAAAGTGTCACTGCTATGAGGAAGGGAGAGGTGTTTGGAGCAGTTTTGATACAAGCCTACTTCAACCAAGACACACACTTGACGTCAAGGATGGAATTATACAAACTCAAACGCCATAGCCGAGCTAATGGAACAAACGACCGAGGTAATGAGCTTGTGCCACCCATGAGAGCCAGGCAAGTTTCCGTACCTCTGCCTTCAACTACGGCCACGAGAGCGAGGCAAACTCGATCCCTAATTCTTATAGAATGCATGAGAGTTCTATGGAAGGGGAAACTGAGGTATCCATAATCTACAATGCCTCTAGTATGTTCTAAGTACAGAAGAAATAGAGCCAGAAAAATGGAGGCAAGATAATGTAAAGTCGCTGTTTTTCTAGTGGTGCAAATTCGATCCCTGATTTTCATTAAAATTCATGAATAGCGTATGGGAACGGAAATTTAGGTATTTACAAAGCACAATATATCTAGTTTCAAAATGCAGAAGAAATGCGGCAAGAGAAATGAGTGCAAACTTATGTAAAATCATTGTTTGTGTTTAAGGGTCGAATTGTGCCGTTATCAGTGAATCCGATCCCTAATTTTTGGAAAATTCAATAAGGTTCTATGAGCGAAAATTTAGGTTTCATCAGTAGGTTATCCCTCCATATCAGAAAAATAAAATCCTCTTAAATCAACTTAAAATTGAGAACATAATTGGCCAAATTTATGTTTATCTATGAGTTACGTTCAAAGGAGGTAATTGCGCTAGTTGTCTATACTCATCTCGTTTGAGTATATAAAACTTAACGAATTAAATGGTTATATAGAGATTGCTCTCTTTGATATGTCTAATGATTTTACTTTAATTCAATATAGATCAACATAGTCAAAGATTTCGATAGTTTTGTAGAATGTCAAATAAACATTCAAATTGACAGCTAACGAAATCATGTAATACCCAACAAATTGGCTAAATAGGCACACATTTGGTGAAGATACAACGGAATCATATTGGATCTCAGTGTTTCTCACTTGGTATAATCTTAGGACTGTGCTTACCATTAGAGGTGAAGTCTTATACAATGATATATAATCAATACAGATGCATACGCATGTTTGCATGCGTTCGTCATAGTATATGGAGCCCAGAAACCGGAAATCCATGCTATTTGACAAAGCCATATTATTTGCTAAAGAATGGACTAGTATAGTTTAATTAGATTAGTCATAAATTATTATACAGGATTAATTCCTTGTTTACAGAATTATATAAAAGACGAATTTGATTAAAATCACAGAGCACAAATATCAATTTGACCAAAATTAAAATTTAAGGATCATTGAACATTGATTAAGAGTTCAAGGACTAAATTCTGGTAGCATCTCTTCTTTTATTAATGCTAGAAATATATGAAATCAAGTTGTAAAAGAGGTTGCATATCTGTATTGAATATTTAAAAATGATTCACTCGTTGAAGTAGCTAATTATTTTTTTTTTCTTTTGGTAAAGAGTAGCTAATTAAATTTTGTTGCATCATTTTTGCTAGAAATCAGTGTTCCAAACGGCATCTGGGTCTATTCTTTTTTTGTTCTTTTGTTTCTCAAAACAAAAAAAGAATAGAAATCAGTTCGGTAAATTTTTTGGTCTCGGGAACAAAAATCTTTTTTTTTCCCAAGAATAGATTTGTAATAGAATCAAAAAGAAAAAAAAAGTAATATCTTGTTCCCGGGAACAATTTCAAAAATCAAGCCAACTTTTTTTTTTCTCTTTGTCCTCCCAGCCAATTACCGGCCACCGCTTGCAACGGCGGTGGCGTTTGATGACTGGCTGGGCGAGGTCCGACGAACTCGCCAGAGCCTTGCCAAGCCAAGGCAAGGTCCAACAAGCCTTGCACTCGCCTAGCCATCTACAAGGCTTGACCTTGTGTCGCTTGAGCGAGGTCGGCCTCGCCGATGGATGGGCGAGGCTCTCCTCGCTAGATCTAGCGAGGCCAACCTTTCTTGGCTACTGACGAGACTTGGCCTCACCCAGATCTAGCGAGGCTGAGGCTTGCAGTGCGGGTCGCTGGCCACAAAGAAGGAAAAAGATAAAAGATACAAGATAAATGATCAAAATAAGAAAAATATATAATAAAAGTATAAAAAAATTTGAGAGTTCCATCAAACGCATTTCTATCCCAAGAATAAAAATTCTAAATAGTTACCAAACGTCTTCAAATACTTAGAAACTCGTTTAGGGAACAGAATTAAGAAAAACTATTTTTGATAAAAAAAAAATTTGTTTCCAAATATAGAATGGTTACCAAATGTGCCTTTATTACCCCTATTATACAAATACCATTCACATACCCGATCATACATTGAAAACACCAAATTGCCCCTTCTTGCAAATTCATTTTAGCAATTTGCTTAGGGTTGGCTGGTTTTTATCATTTTTAGTTGGTTTTTGAGTATCTTGAGCGGTCGACATTATACTTGTGTATTGTCCTAGATAACTAATAAAAAGTTTATAATCTATATTGATAAGTTTCTATTAATCAGTGGCATGTATGGAATGATTTTTACTTTTTTGCTTAATTTAAATTTTACAGTTCATGCACTTTTAACTTTTTTTTTTTTTTAAATCCAAGAGTTTCTAAATTTTCATAGTACTCAAATGTTGGCTCAAAAACTCACATTTTATTTTATTTTTCATAATTTCCCAAAATTTTATTGATATTTTAAGTTTTGACTGGAAAAGTAAAGAGTGTTTTTGAGCTTTATTTAAATCCAAACAAACGTGCACATTTTTAAAACTAAGTCGGTAAATGTTCAAGCAAATATATATATTACAGTTTACCTTTTTGTGACATGCTCATAAGTTCACGTGAGGACAGTAAGGATAATACATTGGTGATTTCAATTTATACTAATGAGTTATGGATCAACGTGTATATTTAGTATACAAGGTCCATAGATACTTATGTCACACTGATAATTGCACATATAAGAATTAATAGGTACCATTCAAATAACTTTATTAACTATCCAAAAGTATGGTAAATTCCATTAATATGATGATTATCTTTGCAAGTGTATATTTAGATTGCTGGTAAGTTCTTCATCAATGCCAACTATAATTAATGCCTTATGGTAATTTATTCCTTTCAAATTTTTAGCTTGTGTTTTTCACCATTAAAGTTGACTTAATAGAGGGTGATTCATTAAAATCTAATGGAGATTACGCACGATCGGAAGAAAATCTCGTCTGGCCCGGGACAAAGCTTTTGATGATGCGGCTCCAATCCAAATCCAATCATCCTGATCGCATTGGGTTTACGGACCCGGGTCAAGGCGAAAATTCTGCTAATACTAGTTGTACTCATGATACGGTTGCAAAAGATAAAGCCTTGTGGTTGATGGAGTAAAGCAATAAAATAAAGAAGCATCTAAAAGTCGATCGTAAGTAATGTATATATATTATCCAGCTGACTGATGTACAGGTCACCGCAAAGACTTATAGTACAAAAATGTCACAATAAACCTGAGCATGGGGCTGAGAATGGTCTCGATGCATTCTTAGCTGCAATTACTTTGTTGACCAACATTTTCCACTTGGAGTCATCTTTCTTGCTTTGGTGCCGAATCTTCACTCTAAGTTGCCTGGCAAAAGCAAAAAAGACACAATGTAGAGCCATCAATTTCACAACTACAAATCAGTTCGAAGAAGGTGCTGCTCTTCAACTCTACACCCAATAAGATGACTCAGCCCGGACATGCATCTCGCATAATTACTTAATTTTAAATTATTGAAGAATCATTAGGGAGGAAAAGCATCCTTGCCTTCAAAATTTTGACTTATGAACCAGTTTCTTTGAATCGGGGTTGGACTTTTTCCGTGCAAGACACTTGAAACGCGGACTTATGAGTCAGCAATGCAATTCTCACTTGACCATCTGAAGCGATACTCAATACTTTTTAGGACCTAATTAATTACATGTATGAAACCACAAAGCCGGCGGCCCAGTGGCAAGGGAATTGAGTTCGGTGGGAAAGATTTAGCTTTAAGTGTGGCAATCGACTCACACTTCTACAAAGAGGCAAAGTAAAGGTCGAAGAGAGAGGAGTTAGAATAGGACATGCCAAAAAAAAAAATTACATGAATGAAAAACGACCACACAGCACGGGCAGTCACATTTAGACACGTCCTGCATCCAAGTCTTCTCCGGGTTAAAATTGAGGTGACAAGCATAGAAGTACATTGACTTACTTAAATAGAGGAACCTTGCAATCATCAGGCTCGATCCACATCCGAGAGTGCAGTTCAAGAAGCTGCCACATGCGTTTGCAATGAAAACATCCTCCAGGAACGCGGACCTTGCAGCCGGCAAAATGACGTACTAAGGTCTCAAGTCCTTTACAAGCAGGGAATCCACAGAGAGGCTGCGATGCTCTAAGGAGTTTGTCGCGTGGTCCAATCGTCCAGCAACCATCTCTGCACAAGCGAAGGAGGGTTTCAATGGCCTCGTAAAGTTGCAAGTATACCTGTCTCTCTTCCATCTTCCTCAGCCTCTCTTGTTTTCTCTGCAACAACGGTAGTCGTAAGACCGCAATGCAAACAATTCCTCGAAAGTTGAGTTATCAAGAAAGTAACATATCTACCAGTATGAGAATGATTTACAGTTACTTTCGTAAGGGAGGAGTAGTGACCGATCTTCTAGGAATCATTCTGGTTGTCATCTTGATAAAAGTGAAATCACCATCTTGCTCAATAGCAACCAGAGGAACTTGATGTGAAGAAAATTTAACCAAAAAGCGAAGAACGTAGACATTTGGGGATTCTTTGCTATGAAGGATTTGGAAGAGGCTAAGAGCAAAATGTTGATGCTACTGCAAAAAGAAGATCATCAGATAGAACTAAAGCATCTCTTAATTCTAGGGCATCTGAAGAAGGAAACACAAGCATAAAATTTAGAACAATCTCGAGAAAAAAAATTTTCGGGTTTTATGGGAGAGGCTAAATCTAGGAGGAAAAGGATAACCAAGAAAACATCAGTGGTAAAACCCTCACATGGATCTAGAACTGATAAGACCTGCCCCATCTATGTGGGAAGTCTTACTACTAGCAGTAGAAGCAGCAACAGCAGCTAGAGATGTGTAACGGACCATGGTCCATGACTATCAATCTCCGGAACATGACTGTCAACCACCACCATTGTCACCGGTTGCCACGGTCAACCACCATCCATTACCAGACTCTTCCTTTCTCAGTATAACGAAAATGACCAGAACATGAGCAAATGGGATGCAAGGCAGAAGGCTATCGCGAGAACTCATCTCCGATCATTGTCGAAAGCTATATTGACTCCATTTCGTTTCTTTTTTCACCGAGTCACCATCTCAGCAAGCACAGCAACAACGGAGCAACATAAAAACAAAAGGTGCAAATTCAATCATAAATAACATGGAAATCAAACTGCCATTGCGCTCAGTGATTGATGAAGAATTCCTTTCATGCAGAGCATGTCCACATACATTCAAAGTGATCCAGAATCAGTGACAAATGGTGAGCGTCTCGGATGACCATCCTATATGCGATACTAGAGCAACGTTTCGATTTGACAATACCAAGCATGAATGATTTAAACCAATTCGTCAAGAGAGAGAGAGAAAAAAAGCCTGAGACTAATCTGTTTTCACATAACACCGCCACGACATTAATCTCTGCTCTTAATCCTAGATTCGATCAACCGAGACGAAAGGTTTTGAATCTTATGTATCCAAAGAGGAATCTTGACCATGACCGAAGCTTACAGTAATAAGAAGGAAGTCCTCGGTTCTTGGATCGATAAGACCGCCACTCACAACTTGCTTTATATGAGGTGAGAGAGAGTTTGTGGAAGAATGAAGACTAGAGGAGGGACCTTAGCGCTATTTATATAGTTTTGGATGGGCCCTCTCATCATGGGCCGGGCCCAACTCGGCCCATACAATGCCAAGCCCATATTCGACCATTAAGAAAACCTTATGCCTTACCTTATTAGATCAACCCCGTAAAACGGTAATTACAATCTCAATTAATATAACCCACATAAGGAAAACTCTTACATTCTCCCACTTGAGCTATATTAATTGAGATTGTACTTTATGTGCGCATCTTTATGTTGGTCTAGTGGCAATTCTTAATAACCAATCCTATCTCATAAAGTCTCCAACACCGAATCATAACAGTAACTGCATGTATTCATACAAGGCCTTCCATGATTACAAATGCTTTCAACTTTATTGATATGGATTCAATATGGTTGTGTTGCAAATGGATAACACCCTATAAAGAGTAATACCTTATGTGTTATCTCCCTTGTCGGTCACTATTATCTTACCTTAAGTGTCACAGAAAACTGGATGTGCTACTAGAGAATATTTTTATGGTTCTAATGAACCCACATATATCTTATCTTTATGGTTAACATTTTTTTATGTGTAATCAAGACATATGTTCAAGGCTGATAACCAGATGCCCCAACCTTTACTCAAGGCTTACACAATACCTTGAGATTTTCATTACATATAATCAATTCGATATGGTGACCACACATTCATGAACACTTTATTGAATGTGCAACATATATAATTTTTATTAGAGCAAAATCAAAGCAGTTCCCACTAAACAACAGCATCTAATGATGCTCCTTAGCCTATGTTCATGACATGTCGTTCAAGTATACAAGGGCGAAATCTTTAATTAGTGGGTCTACAACCACATCATCTGTGGAAATATGCTCTATCGTAGTGTCGCCATTCAATATCGTTTCGTTATGATCAAAAACCTAACCGTCATATATCTAGACCCCTCGAGATCCTTACTATTGTTGACAAACAACACTGAAGAGTTATTGTCTCGATACAACCGTATGGGTCTATTCATAATATCAAATATGATCAACTCTTTAATGAGGTTCCAAAGTCAAATATCCTAAGTAACAGCTAAAAAACATGCTATATACTCTGTTTATATGGTAAAGGATAACATAGATTTATGTTTATTGCTTTTTCATAATACTATACTTTCTACTAATACAAAAATATATTATGCTATCAACTTATTGTTAGCCTTATAACTAGTAAAGTCTGCATTCGAATACCCTACTAGCTCTAGATCCTGAACATATTTGCCAGTATATAGTTTTCTTATCATTTTTAGTGTCTTAAAACCTCATTAGCAGCAATCCAGTGATTATGTCTTAGACTTGCTTGATATTTGCCTAAATTTTTTGCTGCAAAAGTTACATCGTCTAGTGCAGCATGTATGACACTTGTAAATGCACTAGCATAAAGTGTATCCTTTATATGGATTTTCCTAAAATTTGAACAAGGACAATGCCAAATATTCAATCTATCAGCCCTAGCAACAACAGCAACTCCTGGCTTATTGAATATTTTCAAAATACAATCAGCATATGCAATCTAAGATAAATCTAACGTGTGCCAAGAACAATCTTTACATATCTCAATACCAAGGACAAAAGGTACTTGACCAGGGTTTTTCAAGTCAAAATTCCTCAGCAATATTTATATTATCGTATGCAGTAATCCAATATTTGTATCACGAGCAAGTTATCACTTACATGAAATATGAGAAAACTAAATTTTCTCCCACTGACCTTGTAGTATATACACTGATGTACTCCATTCGCAACAAAACTGAATGAAGTGATCACACTATAAAACTTCAAGCATCGTCTGATCTACAGACTCTCTTAAGGCCATAAATAAGGATTTTTCAGTTTACACACAAGCTTACCTTAATCATCCGCCGCAAAATCTTTGGGTTATACCACATAAACTTCTTTATCAAAGTATTAATTGAGAAACACAATTAGAATCATCTATCTAATATAACTCCATATAAAAATGAGCCAGTAATACCATATTCACTCTGAAATAGTCTTTAGAAAATACTAAACTTCACTCTGAGTGAAACCTTATATCAGTAATTTGAGTTTAAACTTCTCGATATTTCCCTTGAAATTTCTCTTAGTCTCATATACCCATTTGTAGCAAATGAGCTTGTGACCCTCAATCAATTCAATAGGCTCCCAAACACTATCACATTTTATAAATTGCATCTCGTCTTTTCATTATGTCTAACCACAGATCAAAGTAAGAACAAGAACCAACATTTACATATACAAGTCATTAGATCAACCACGTAGTAGATATCGTAGTCATGCTCTTACAGATAGACTATATAGCATGGTGGTATAACTGAACATTTTTCCATAACAGATCTCTTAAGTGGAGCTACTATAATTTTATCTTGTACTTGAGAGGCTTGAGAAACTTCATCAGGAATTGTATCAATAATAATATCCTGAACCTCACAAACTTACTATGTGGTGTAAAAGACTCCACAATTGTCTGTATAGGGAAAGACAAAGATATAATGGTCCCCACCATACCATTATCTTAATAGTCTGAGAGCAACTATCCTCTGCATTTTCGTCAAACTCTAGAGACTTCGCTATCTGTGATTCCATAACTCTTGCGCCTCTATTGGGATAATAAAACCTGATATCCCTTCAAATGATCTAGGTATGACACCGAGTGGTTCTAGATTCCAACTTACTCAATGTTGGATTATATAACCAAACTTCTGCAGGACGCTCCAAACCTTAAGATGATTTGAGTCAAGTTTACGTCTAATCTACAACTCAAAAGGAAGCCAATGGAACATTTTTGGTAGTAATATAGTTTAATGCATATTGGGTTGTTTCGCCCCATAGAAAACCTGATAAATTAGTCCTAGTAATCATACTCACTGTCATGTTCATCATGGTGGAATTACGCCTTTCGGCCACACTAATTTGTTTCAAGATTTTCGGATATAGTAAACTAAGTTACCATCCCAGAATCTTTCTAAGTATTTGACAAATAATTATTTAAACTATCCAGCATTAACATATTTGTCAAATTACTCACCGCTGCAGTCATATCTGACAATCTTTAAGACTCATTTCAATTGTTCCTTGACCTTAATACAAATGAATTTGAATAAATCTAAATATTCAAACTTTTCTTTAATCAAGTATAGTCGTCAATAACTGTGTTAAAATGAAAATTTCTATACAGCGTTACTATATATCGTCACTAACATCAGTATGAATGACCTTTAATAGTTTAAAACTTTATACTGCAGTTTTCTTCTTTATCATAATCATCTTGCTTCTACAATAGTTTACTCAAGTCTTTAAGTAACATTTAAGAGTAGACAAAATATCAACATAATCAATATTTCTACTCTTTCTCTAGACATATAATCAAGACATTCATGCTACAATGCATAAGATTGTTCTTTAGGTAAATCTCTATTGGAAACAACATTTTCAAGTGTAAAACGATGTACATATCCTTGGGAGGTGAACACAATTTGTACAATTCATTTGACCTATTGTAGCATCCAACTTCATTTGACTTATAAAACATTGAAACAACATTGTTCTTTATCTCCAAAGAATAGCCGTACACTTTTAGACATGATACGGAAACTAGGTTTCGTCTAAAAGTAGGTACATAAAAGTGTTTTCCAACATCAAATACTATCCAGTATCCATAGTCAAAACAACATCTCCACTAAAACGACGTTAAATGTTGTTTCCTATGATGAGTTATGATTCATTCTGATTTGGTTTCCTTAGATTTATTAATCATTTTATGGTAAACAACATAATTTGTTGCATCGCTATTAACTCTAAACTCACGCTTGAACAATCAAGCTTTATATCATTATAATATCTTAAGATCATATTGTGTTATCTTAAGATCAAATTGTCAAAACGACATAATTTCTTTCAAAATGCGTTATCTTAAGATCAGATTGTCAGAATAACCGGCAGTTTTATGAATACCCTTATGAGTATGATTCTGGACTTCAAATCTACCATCCTTATGACATAATCTTTAACCTCATCAGAACCATCACACTTTATGTTGAAGAGTCCTTGCATTTATACCAATCTCGGTACTAAACAAGACACAATTTTAAGTCACTAGGGCTTTTATCATCCTTTTAGCAGTGCAATCAGCTAGTAAACCATTTTCAAGTGTTCCCAAATTGAATGCCTCATAGATGATGAACAAATTCAATTGCCATTTCCTAAGCAGCAAAGAATACTTTTCTAATTCCATATCACTAATAGTGAGATTGTTAACTTATTCAAAGTAAGTGTAATATCAACATCTACCAGCAACCATCCTTAACAGAAAATCTTCTTCACTACTCAAAATTTGACCAATAGGAACCCCAATCACAATGGAGTTGCCATTACAAATAATGTAACTTAATAACAAGAAACATATGTAATTGGTACCATGTGAGCACTGTGTAACGTGAAAACCTTATAAGTACACATCCTGAAAGTTACACGCATCATCATATAAACACCTTTCGGCAGAATACATGACATGCAATTGCATACTCTTCACATGACAGCGGTCATGAGAATATACTCTAACATTTCGTAAATTCATCACCTTTGGGTGTATGAACCACTAGGGTCAGTCACTCCCTAACCATATGCTATACATGCATCCCTTCATGAACTAACACACAATTACCTCCTTTGGGAATATAAACATGCATCAAAACAGGAGACATCCCATTACGATATGAGACCGATGTTTCTCAAATCTAATCAAGTGTGCCACTTTGGTAGTCACAACCCAACTGAATCATCGAAATTCTCTCATATCATGGATATAACTTTATGACTCACATTCACCTTTCACATGTGATTTTAAACTTGATGACAGGGGCAATTCATCACTAAAATCACACGTCATGCCAATCACATTAATCCATTTGTTAATACATAGTGAACCTTATACATGTTATCAATGAATCAATGCTTTACACATTCCTTGTGTGATAATATACATGTGAGCTCACAATGTATTTCCAAAACCAAAGAGAAATACATGAAAAATACACAAAAAATACCCTCAAAATCACGTACCTTAGGGTTTCACATGCATTTTCACATTCATAAAATCATCAAAAATATAAAATAAACACATAATAGTGTAGAGAACATCCATACGAGCACAACGGTTCAAGCCACGCGCCGATACAACGTCTCACGCGCAGCTAGAAAGTGACGCGCGTGAGGTCCACGCGCTTGCCCTCCTTATATGAACTAAACCGGTCCAACCGGTCAATGGATCGAACCGGTCAATGGATCGACCGGACAAGGGTTCAACCGAACAACGGTCAACTTGGGTTGTGTCAACCCGGTCAACTCGGGTCGAGCCGACCCAGTCAACACCAGGTCGGGTCATGGTGAAGTCATTGGTGATGTCACATGACACGTGGTGGTCGCACGTAAGGCAACTTACGCGACGTCATCATCGGACACCTGTCCGTGGCGGTGGCAAAGTCGACGGGATGACGTCACGGATGACACCATCACCACTAAGGCAGTCCACACATCGGCATACATGAGCGCACGTGCGAGCGCGTGTGATGGCGTGGCAGCGCATGGCACCACCTCCGAGCTCTGTCTCGACACGTGGAGGCGCGTGCGGCTGTTTCTGGCCTCGTCTCAACGCGTACGAGCCATCAAAATGCTTGTATTGGTTCGTAGAATCTATATATGTGATCAAAATTCACTTTCACTGGACCAAAATTCACAAAAACAAGTGAAACGTTCCAAGGGTAGGTGAAATCCGAAATTCTCATCGCTGACACATTTGGCCTCCGCCAGAGGCGTGCCACCCATCGAAACGCTCGGCTCAACAAGACGAATCCAAATATGTTTTCAAAATCAAGTTTCAAAGGGCAAAATTTCTGAAAACGGGCCAGAAGCAACAATTCGAGTTCTAGGCTAGGAGGCTCTGATACCAAATGTTCGCCACCCAAGCGGCTTCCCAGGATCAACGTAGCTAGAAACCGAACATTTAGCAGGAGAATACATAGGTTTGCGTACCTGATTTGGAATCCATCATTTTTTATGCAGAATGACGACGATCCAAATGCTAAAACGACGAGCCCACGCTCATGTTCTTCTCCTCTATGACCCTCAGTTCCTGGCTTGATGAGACTGCCACTCACAACTTGCCTTATGTGAGGTGAGAGAGAGTTTGTGGAAGAATGAGGGCTAGAGGACGAACCTTAACACTATTTATAGAGTTTTGGACGGGCCCTCTCATCACGGGCTGGGCCTAACTCGGCCCACACAATGACAAGCTCATATTCGAACATTAAGAAAACCTTATGCCTTATCTTATTAGACTAACCCCGTAAAACAGTAATTATAATCTCAATTAATATAGCTCACATAAGGAAAACTCTTACAGCCTTAGCTGAGATTGAAGCTTGTCAAGCTTCGCAGGCTAGAAAACAGGGAGAAGCAGAGCAGGAAAGGCACAACTTAGGAACGCCAAGAAACGACGGCAAAGAAGGCAACGACCATGAAGATGATCAGAATCGGGATCTGAAAGCAACCTTCAGTCAATACTCGAGCCGTCCGAAGCTCTCGATTTCAGCAAGGAGACAAGGCAGCTCGACAAATTTCGACGGGGTTTCTTAGGGTGCGAATGGTAATGTTTCTGTTCTTTTTTTGTTCTAGGGAACAGAAACAAAAAAAAATATTTCTGTTCCGGAGAAAAATTTTTGAACAAAAGAATGCATTTAGTAACGTTTGTTCCGGGAATAAAAAATGAATAAAAACACGTTTGGTAAATTTTATTCTTTTTTTGTTTCTTTTAATTTTTTAAGCATTTTTATTTTATTTTTCATTTTTCCTTTCTTTTTTATTTTTTCTTTTTTCGGCCGGTCCCTGGCCTCCGGCGACCGACCGACGGGGCCGGCAGCCTCGCCCAGCCACGGCGAGGCTCGCCGGCCCCCGGCGAGGCCGAGCCTCGCCGTGGTTAGGCGAGGCTCGGCCTCGCCCGCGCCGACAATGCTCTAGCGAGGTCGCCGACCCTTGACGGCCGGTCGCTAGCCATGGCCGAGGCCGGCAACAGGCCAAAGAAAAAAGAAGAAAAAAAGAAGAAAAAAAGAAAAGAAAAGAGAAGAGAGAGAAGAAGAGAAGCGTTTCTAAAGAAGTGTTTCTTTTCTCCAGAAACAATTTTTTTTTGTTTCTTTTTTTTGCTCCAATTTTGTTCCGGGAACAAAAAAACAAAAAAAGAACAGAAACACAACCAAACGCGTTTCTGTTCTTTTTTTGTTCCCGGGAACAAAATCCGTACAGAAGTGTTCCAGAAACGCTTCTTTGGAGCGTTTCCATGCACGCCCTTAGTTTTTCTTTTCTTTGCCTTCTTTTTCTAGAACCCTTCTTGTTAGGGGTTGCGTTAAGATATTGAATGAAGGCAACTTGGGTCAAGAGTGAACTCGCATGAACGGACCCATCCGAATTGGCTCCCATTTTTATTTGTTATTTGTTATTTATTTATTATCTTGCTTTTTTTTTTTTTTGGGAAACTTTTACAACGGTGAAAATTTGAATTGTAAACTAAAATTCAGGTTCTAACAATGGGCAATGCTGATTTTGACAAAGCTCTCAACCACTCTTGAAAAAGCTCCTGGATCCTCACTCAAGTCTTTAACGACATTATTGAAGACATCTATATTATAATGATCAAAGAAGCATAGAAAAGGTTGGACGGAAAAATTGAAAGTATTGCTATTGTACTTCATCTTTCACCTCTTTAATCAGACAATGTCATTGTTTTTGTAATCATTCTAAGATTAAGTGTATGAGTGAAAGAGCAGTGATTGTGTCTTAATAGTGGGATCTATACAATTATTGATTGTAGCTGTCCTAAAGATTACTAATGGAATTCAACCCGTGTTAAGGCTATTACTTGGAGAGTAAACGTAGGCTTTGGAATAAAATTGAATCGCTATAAATTTTTTATGATAACCTCTCGTGATCATAATTGCTTTTAGTTATTTTTCGTGTTGTTTACTTTTGTTCTGCAAAAGTTATTCATAATCATCATTAAATCTATTCATATCTTTTAGGTTGTATTATTAGCCCAACATAATAGATGTCAATAAATTTAGTTGTCAATAAACAAGATGCTTAGGTTGGAAATGAAGCTAGGCTTTTGGCAACAACAGAAAGAAATCGGTAATGATTGAACTTGATTGAGTTGTAATCAACTAGAAGACTTGTGTTTCCACTATTCTTTCATCTTATTCTTGATTTTCGTCATCATGGCTATTATGATCATTTCTTTTATCTTTTATGGACCGGACACCACTTCTTTACTTCCCTTTGATATCTTGACGCCATCTTTATCCATTCAGTAGTGCAGTTTCCACTACATTCACATAGGATATCTATTACTTTAGTAGCTAAGGGATTACATGTGAACAAAAATCACAGATATAAAATTGCACGTGGAACTAATTCTTTTATTAATTATTTTAAAGCTATAGAAACATAGCATCCATCGCAAAATACTACAACCTACAATCAAGAATTAGCAAAATCATATAATACCCAACAAATTGGCTAAATAGGTACACGTTTGGTGAAGATATCACGGAATCATATTTGGATCTTAATGTTTCTCACTTGGAAAAATCTTAGAACCGTGCTCACCATTTTAGAGGCAGTTTCAACGCTCTAAAATCAATCAACCTATCAATTTGTAATTTTACACCTAAAAATACAAAGGGACAAGCAATCTCGTCACGTGTCTTTCTCAAAGGACAAAGACCATATTGTCAAGTATATGCTACCGATACTATTTTATTACAGTAATCCAGAACTAAAGTTTTAACCTCATTGGGTAATAGTCCAACCAATCTATATATAATGCAGATTAGTAAGCATATCATACTTGTATGACGCTGAGAGGTTGATGTCATACAGCTTACAAAACAAAAAGACTAGCACTGCTATTCTTCTCTTTCTCAAAGGACAAAGACCATATTATCGAGTGAATTACATGCTTTCACTTGCTTGGATACTTAGCCCTTTACTCTGAACATATAGAGATTCTTGAGGTTGTCTAGGTGTTTATAAATCTGATCAGCTAATGCGTGTTAGTTATTTTTGTAGTCTACCTTTCAATAAGAGATAAAAGAGACCAGACAAGCATAAACGAAGTGGGGTTGTTGATTGCTTTATTGATGAGAGGAATATGGAAGCTATGCCAATGGAAGATGTCTTCAACTCTTCACTTTCTTTAAGAAGTGAATTCTACATTTCAAGGTCAGGCTCACGAGAAAAATAAAGAAAATTAAAAAGGCGATTACATCGTCAAATTTCAATGTTGGGATTTTCAGAGTGAAATTGAACTGAATTAATTAGTTGGTGCTTCCAATTCATTTACTTCTGCTCCTAATGAAATCTAAAGCAGCTTCATAGGCTTAAACTCTGTCCACTATGCCCCAACGAGGACTAACAAAAACGAAGAGGTACACAGCCGTTGATGTTTTGTCCATCACGAGAGCTTGGGCAAAACAATTAAAAAAAGGGGGGGGGGGGGGGGGGGGGGTCCCTACTTTTTTATGTTCTTAATGAACGAAGTTAAGTCTTTAATCGGGGAACTACAATACCTGTTTTGATAAAATAAAATAAAATAAAAAAGATTTTAGAGCCAAGGAAAATATAGTAACAGAAGAAAATTATCTACGGACCGTGTCGGTAAAGAAATCAAAGCATATTCTATTGTTCATCTTCTTACATTTTGGACAATTTTCACCATCGGGGATGATTGTCCAAAAAGTCTCTAGTCTTTTTGTGAGCATGTATCATCAGCTACCATCAAAGAGAACGATTATGAAATCCAAAGAAACAGAAGAAATAAATGAAACATCACCTTCTTACAAATATAGAAAAGATGGAAGAGTTGCTTATGCAAAAGCGTAAATCCGACCAGTTCATATTCACCCATATTGTTGGTTGAAGCTAACACCCTAAGGCATGTCTCTCCCCTTTGACTTGTGGCGAGAGGTTGAGGTATGGTTTTAACTCTAGCTTGGTAGTTGTTTCCTTCAAGACAGAACCTGATATATGGTAACCGGTAAGAACATGACAAGTACAAGATTCTATGCTGTATTAATCCAGACATCCGTAACTGGTTTTAGCCAATCAATGTTCTCGAGCTTTATTTTTTTCACCTCAATAATTTGACTCGTAACCTAAAGAATAGTTAATAGATTTTTTTCCTAGAAACACAACAAATTGGTGAGTTTTTCCAATTCACTAAGTTTCGATTAGCAAGACAAAACACATTTGTAACAGACTAGAAACTATCATTCCCCAAACCAATTTATTCTTGTGGGTTCGGACACAGTCACAAAGGTATCAACAACACCAGCTGTACAAGTTTATTCTAAAATCGCCTGTG
Source organism: Eucalyptus camaldulensis (assembly GCA_019915185.1). Taxonomy (NCBI): domain Eukaryota; kingdom Viridiplantae; phylum Streptophyta; class Magnoliopsida; order Myrtales; family Myrtaceae; genus Eucalyptus; species Eucalyptus camaldulensis. Next base: position 3,644,611 of record JAHSVA010000014.1, read on the forward strand.
GCCCTAGGGTGACAATTAAATTCCATACTTCTATTTAACTTGTAACACACGACTTTCAATAGAGGGCTTCACATAAAAACTATGCCGGCCTGCAGTGAATTTATCCTAATGATTCCTTGTCGACGATCGCATAGTTTGAACTATGGTGTGATGAGTGTCAAGTAGTGCTAATTAAAGCATGAAAGGTTCATGAAGTCTGGGTTAAGCATCTCCTTATTACAGACATAAATGTTCTCATGCATGCCAATTGTATGTGCTTTGCTAGTTGTTATGGAACTACATAACATTAACTGTCCCAAGAGAATAGGCAAGGTGACCAACTAAGCGAAGCACTGACAATCTTGAGGCTTTGCTCACCATAACTCTCTTTAGGGCTTTTCATGGCCTTGTGCAAGTTCTCATTGGTATAGAACCAACATCATAGTTTGAGTTGGATCTGATTACTAGAGTTAACTGAATGGGCAGATTGGACATAGTAGATTATTGGAAACCAATTAGGGAGAAATAAAAATGAAGGCCGGGTGAGCCTGGTTTCAACAAAAAATTCTTGCAAATGCTTGCAAGAATACTCTGTTCTAACCTTTTCCATTTTCAATCATTAAAGGATAGGAATATGGTAAGCATAAGCAGTTCAACAGAGAATTGTCTCAAATAGATTGTTAATAAATGCGACCGGATCTGGTAGCAATTAACTCCCAAGTTCCGACCCCAGATTATTGACCAGTCTAAATCTGAAACGTTGATGGATTATCTTATGAAGGATGCCGACTTACCAATTGCTTCCAAGCATGTTTCGCAAGCAAGCTTCTCCAAAGAATTCCACTGTAAAGAAGCCTGATCATGAGAGCTCTGTTAATTCTCGATGCAATGGCAAGCATGTAGTCCCTTAAGCTAGCATTAGGACAAAGCAAACAACACCGTCACAAAGCAAAAAAAACTCACATATCAACGCTGAACATGGTATCAGTTTATTACCAGCAGATGTGGAAGTTCACAAATTTTTGTCACCATCCATCAATATGAATCAGTGACACGTTTAGTCCAATGTCCTTGTGAGACTTCACTTGGCAGGAGCTCTTATTTCTCAACATCATTTTACTTGGCATCTTCTAATCTTTGGTTCATCTAATCGTGCAGTGAGACTTTCTCAGAAATAGTAAATAATTGGACTTCGCTATGCTTATACATGTTTGGTGAGTTAGACATCCGTTTAAGTTTCTAACTAGACTGATGTCCCCAAGTTCCCCTTTTGCTTGACAATGTTGTCCTGCTTTTTGAGTATCAATTGTAGTCCCCCACTAATTATCATTCAACCTGCAAGTAAGCATTGCCATTCGCTTCAGTCACTCGAAAAGTGTATTCAGATGAAGTCTGACAACTCTCAACATCCATACGTTCAAGGACATGCCATGCCTTTTCTTCCATGGATGGGACTTCCGAATCCTCAAATTAATCATTCAAGGCCTCAGGATGTATAGTTAATGTAAAGTAGAATTCGTTTGACACCTATTACGATGATAGTTGAAATAACAACAAATTTATTAATGAGTATCTAAGACATGGTGATATGAAATTAAGTCTCACAAAAGATATGGTAACTTCACGAAGGTTCAGTTCACCATTTAGATAGGACTGAAGAAAGACTTCAGTATCCCCCAACTAGGTAACCAATTCATTCTTATTTCTCTATTTGACTTTTCTTATGCATGATCATTATGTTTGATGGATGGTAGATAGCTTGGGCCCAAAAGAAAGGGGGGAGTAAAAAGATATATCCCCTAACCACAGTGTCCTTTGACTTCTGATCAGAGTAACGGCATCAAAGTTTGCTATTAAAAAAAAAAAAAATGTAACACACATGGGCCACTCATACCTTGCGTGACCTGAGCTCAGGTTGCATCACATCGGCCACAACTTCAACATTTACCAGGGGTTCAGCTGGATTGTCAAGCTCCGCATACAGGACACAGCATTTGAGGCAGAGAAAATTGCCAACATCCGCCTTCATCCCAAAAATAATATCCTTCATATTATGATCTTCCACCTAACAGATCCATAATTTCACACATATACAAAAAACTGAAAGAGTAGAGGCTCAAGTTCGACAATCCGTGCTTATAAAAGAGTGACACCAGACATATCATGTAATCATTGCTACAGATCCACACTCAGTAGCTAAGTCATGCAACAGCAGCAGCTAGACGTAGAAATACATTATGCGCTGAATGAGTACTTACAGGTCTCAAGAATTCAACATGGTCAACTTCAAAGAACCCGGGTGACAAACCAGAAAAGGCATTCGCATTAAAATCCTCCAAATACCTTCCCATGAATATTCCTTTGCTGTGAATGGCATATTAATGAGTTCTCAAAACAAGTGTCGCTTCTCGGAATGATATCACTGTCTGCCAGTGCAGGCATATCACAGAAGACACGAACTTCAGCAAACAAAGCTTGGAGCCTTGACAAGTTATCCCCCTTAGTATTGCTGCTACGTTCTTCTCTCCTTTTTCCTCATTTGATTCCTTCTTTTCTGCCTCTTGCCAAAGTAATTTTTCTATCTTTATCTCTGGGGAGATGGGCTTAATTGGAGCTGATTTCCCAGTTCTAGAATCACGAGCCACGAATGTGAAATTGGCGGTAAGTGCAACTGAATATGAGGAATCACAGATTTCTGCCAGAAAATACCAGTATAAGGTAAACAGCAGAATGGATCAGTAATGAGACTATATCATGGAAAGTACAACTTTATGAAGATCTGCCACCTGAGTATTGTGCTTGAACATTTTGAAAACCTTGACAAACTGCCAATATTTCTTGGCAAGAGGATGTTGATTAGCAAGCTTCTCCATAGTTTGGATGGGTTTGATTTATTTATTTTATTTTTGGTAATAAGAGAATGGTGAATGGCTAGCAAATTAGCAAACTTCTGCATAGTTTTTATGAGTAGAGTTAACATGCAAGAGTAAATATGGTTTAAAAAGAATAAACACACATTTAAGGCACGGAGATCAAAGTGACACCATCCTTCAGGATCAAGAGTAACGTGACTCCTGCAACTGTTTAGTGGCAGCAGGTGGAAATGTATGTTCTCGTCCTATAAGCCAATTAAGCAGTCATCAATTTGAGGGGAGAAAGTAGCATACTATCATCAATTGGAAGTACTGTTTCATATGATACCTTCTGTGGACTGGGTTACTTCCAGGTGGATCTCCATTGACGAGCGCCCAACCCATGTAACAGCTCACACTATTTGCAAGTCAGTGTCAATACGGATTGGCCTCGTGAGAAACTTCTGCCTAGGGAAGCAGCGACTAATAATAGAGGCCTTGTGTTGCTATTATTGATGGAGCAAAACTGGTCCAAAAGCAGAAGGCTGAATACAATGGGGATGTTCCATTACACACAATTCTAATGAAGAATTCCCACACTATATGAACTATGGCTAACGACTATAGAACTTAGGCATTAACTATAGAACTTAGGCATTAAGCCTCTGGTTGCAGAACTTGAAATGGACCAAGATCGATGAGAATTTAGATATGCACATATACAAAAGATAGAGACAAAGTACTTCTTACAGCAAGGCAGCAGCAAATTGTTACAATACATTCTCTAATTACCAGATGACCCATTGTAGATTATTCAAACGAGGACTCTGCATTCAAACTACGAATGGCAGAGTACTAGAACTGATTACCCACCGACTGAGCACCAGCATCTGTCAGTTTCATATCAGGAATTTATTGAAGCACCACAAACTGTATTACCTAAGTCTAGTAGTGTCAGTGAAATCATAGGCAATTCATTTTCTGCAGAAAAAGCCCATAGGAACTCTGTTTTACAATGACAGGGTTTGCATTGCGTCGACACAAGGAATAAGCAGGGATAAAAACGCTGGAAATACGGTTAAAACCATATTTCAACAATTGAACCATCATTCAAACCGAGAAATTTAAGCTGGAGAAACATCGCAGAAAACAAATAGCACCTCATTCAGAACCAGAAACAAAAGTATCACCATCCAATAGTTGTTCGAAGCTCAGTCTTATTACCTTATAGCAGCATATAGGCCCAGCGAGAGCATCGACATCTTCCACCAGCTTCCCTATCCTGAACTCCTTCCAAGGATTCCTACACTGATCTCCGAGCACATAATCACCTAGAAAACTCGTAAAAAACGTTCGCCCAACTCCTAGACGGACTCCTCGGAACCAATTCGCTCTCCGGCGACGCAGCACTCTCGGTCGCACCAGCATCGCCGACCTCCTCGAATGTCTCGGATCTCGCTTCCCACAAGGTGTTGGTGACGGGCTAGAGAAGTACGCACCGAGCCACGAGCTGATCGGCTTCTGAACCGACGATCCGGCGTCGATGGGCAGGGCGGCGGTGGAGGCCACCGGAAGGAGGAGGCTTTTGAGAGGAGGAGACGGTGGACTACCCAACTAATGCATGGAGGCTGGCTCATAGCCAGAGTCGAAGAGGTTCCGCCGGTACGCGTCGTCGAACTTCTTGAGGGCGTCCATGTTGTGCCGGACGTCAAGCAGGCCGAAGGGGAAGTCGCAACTGAAGGGGACGCGCTTAACGGAGAAGGCGTGGAACTGGCGGTGGCCGCGGGCCTCGTCCCTGATGTTTTGGACCGTCGCCGTCGCCGGGGGAGGCGACGTCGCGGGAGTGTAGTGGCTGGTCAGGGCGGAGGCGCAGGACGCGGCGGGGTGCTTTCGGCCGACGGGGAAGTGTCTAGGGTTTGGGGTCAGAGAGGAGGGAGAGTAGTGGTACATCAGCATGGAGGGCGCCGACGCCATTGCTTCTGCGTTGACAGGAGGAGGAGCGGCGGCGGCGGCAGCTGTGAGATGTTGGGGCTTGTGGAATTTTCTGTATTTTGTTTTTTTTTTATTATTATTATTGTTTGGATTTATCATTTTCGGAAAATCGGATGATGAAACTCGCCGGGATATTCTGGAAATTATAAGTATGAACCCATATATATATATTATAAATAAGAGTAGACACAGGCAAAGGCTTACTATGAGAAATAAGAATCCATTGATTCTCCACAACAGTCACAGAGATGCACAAATTAGTAAATTTTATTCAAACCAACACTATAGAAATGCCGTGAGGGAGGAGGTAAATAAAATAACTGATGTGGACGAAATATCTAAGTATTCGTTATATCACCACACTCGTATCGGTGCCATCCGCAGACTTCTCTTCCCAATATTCGCGGTAGAAGCCCCATGCGTGTGTGTAGTAGCAACCGAGATGCGTCATCAACAGCCAAACAAAGGTAATGAGCTCTCCCCCTTTGCTCAGCACCTGCACATGAGTCCCTCCCCTAATAGTAATTGCTGCATATAGCAACATGCCAAGCCACTTGTCGCTTATCGTCCTCCACTTGTACTCTTCATCTTGCAGTTGGTGGGCCATAGAAAGCCCTGTGCTGAGCAGGGATTTCAAAGGGTTGTTAGGATCCGATGTGGGCCTTCCTCCAGGGGGCATTCGATCTTGCCCTCCATCGTACAATTTTTCACATAACCCGTTCAGATCCGTGGTCGCATCATCAATGCAGTCTCGCAGCTCACTCAACGTCTTAGCGAATACCATTTGGGCAATGCCCACCATTGCAGCATCAAACATCAAATTAGGCTGATTAAGTAAAAGATACAACATGTAATCGGAGAGAATCTTGCTAAATTCCCTTTGATCAACTAGGGCTCTGTCAAGTGTGGTTGTGGAGCTCATAGATTGTTTTTCTTTATTGTAGCATATTTCAGTAGCGATATGCCATATTATAATACTCTCGTGCATAGAAGCCTTGTCATTCTCTACTTTTTTCCACAACATTTTAGGTTCAAACGATGGTAGTTCTCCCGATTGAAGTTTCACATGCTTATAGATAAAGATCCATAGGTCCTTCATAAGGGGATTTTTGGACACGTACTTCGCTTTTGCAATCATTGATCTTTTACCATGGCATGTGATCTTGTCACCCATTAGGAATAAAAAATTGCGGATATTTTTGAAAATAGTGATGCCCCAGAACTGATTGCACTTACATGTCTTTCTTGAACTCTCCTTCAATGCCTCGGCAAAAAGGTTGCAAATAAAGGTGGATTCTGACCACCTTCGAAATATTAATCGTGTATCTAAGACCTCATAAGTAACATTGGTGTTAGATTCTGCTTTACATGTGGCATATCGGGGCTTCCTCAAGTAATTTGTCGTGGATACCAACTTGTTGAGAAATGAATCTAGTTTAGATGACCCTATGGTGTTGTACTTGATTTTGGCAACAGTCCAATCAGAGAAAACAATGTTGAACAGGGCTATCCCATCAATAATTATTCCTCCAAAAAGAAGTATATGAGTAATTTTCACATCGAGTTTGCGGAGTTGATACTTCTTCAAGCGATTGAATAGGCCCAAAGCCACCACAACGCTAGTGAAGGCTATGATGCGGAAAATGTAGCTCCTTTTGTGACATATTGTCAACACTTTTGTGTGGAGCTCCTCATAAATGAAATTGAGTTCAACCGATATCACCCTCAACGCATCCACCGCAGAAACTTTGCAAAAATAATCAATGCTCATTTCGCGTTGTTCTTTTGTGTAGATTAGATCTGCGATGAAGATCCTGAAGATTTGAAAGAATGAGTAAGCATGATTCACCACATACCTATCGGAAAGCTTTGCTTCTCCTTCATTAGAACATCCATATCCATCCCCTCCAACATTGGGTTCTTTGAGCAATCGTGACAAGTTTGCGGCCATGCTTAGATTGTTGTCTAAGAGCATCGATTCCCTGAGCTTTGGGATGCTTGAGAGATAAAGTGCCCATATCCTCTCCGCAATTTTTATAAACCCTGCGAGAAACACCAAGATCGTTGGGATCACCAATGACTTATCTCTAGGAAATATCCGCACAAAGACGTAGATGGCGGCACCGACTTGGAAGATGAGACTAAGCGGGTGCCGTTGCCAAAGTGAACTGTCCTCGAGAGAGAAGGCAGTAATGGTGTCCGGACCGCCAAGATGTAGCAAGAGAAATGAAGCCCAAAATGCCTGAATTGCTCCATCTACTTCTGCTACATGGGTACATGAATTGCCTTGGTTGTGAGAGATGAGCCCAACTGCAAATGCAGCTACCGAGTCAGCCATCAAATAGGCCAACCATAAGAGGAAGATGATGGGCCGACTCGCTACTTTCTTTCTAAGGGGTGCAAATAGAATGAGGATGACTTGAAGCGAGAGGCTCAGTAAGACAAAGCCTCGGATATTCCATGTGTTCCACAAATCCAAGATGAAGCTAAATGCCATGTTTTTGCGTAGTTTGAATTTTTTCTCCTCTCTGATATAATTTTGATTACAACAAAACTATCCTCAAAGTTTACATGCATCAAGAAAATAGTGCATTGCAAACTTTATAAGGAAGCCTTGAAGTAGAAATTGACAAGCAAGGCAAATGGTTGGGAGGTGGCTTGGGTGATGTTGGGGAGGGTCAATGCTTGGGACATTGAGACTTGGAAGGATGAAGAAGCACGTGCAGAGCACTAGCCTTGCCTGCCTTCAATTCCTAGAAGGATTATAAGAATTTATATATCTGGCCTTATACTGTGGTTTTCCTTTTTCCTCCATCAAAATAGATAATATTACCATGCTACCATCGTCATAAAAACAAAGATATTTGCATATCATTTTTTGTTGACCGAAGCTTGAATTTTAAAACATGTATGCAAGTGGACATTTAAAGTAGTGTTAAACTCCATCGTGTATTTTTTTCTAAAAAAAAAGTCAAAATGTATATTATTGGGACAACTTAATCTTATTTGTAACCCTGACGAATCAAATACTAAGCATCTCAATCCTTCCTTAAAAAAAGTTCATCTTAACATTTAAAACTCGTCTCAAGAAGGTCTACCTTAAATAGGTTAATTTTGAGCCCACATATACCCTCCCTCCTAATTCCACAATTCTAACAAAGACACGAGCCAAAGCTTTAGAAAGACCTAAGTGGAAGACTTAATATGATGAAGTCTCAAATGTTCCATTTATTCCACATATCCAAATTTAGTGCCATTTTTTGCTTAGTTTGTATATTGTCGCTCCTCTTTAATATAATATTAGTTAGAATAATATATATATATATATATATATATATATATATATATATTGGAAGAATAGTAGGGAATTCTACACACACACATTGAGATAGTTCCTTATTTGTTTGTCAGCAAATACCTCATGTCCAGTTGATGTTTATCTTTATATTGATCTTGTCTCGATTCTACTTACACATCTATCTATATTTATCCAAGTTTTGAACTATGAAATTTCAGTATCCACGATGAGTTAAAATATTTGGTGATCCTACATTTAACAAAACACTTGATATTATTGATGAGTAAGATACCATCGAAAAAGTTATATGAGTATGCTTTTATAAGATAAGGAGATCAACCCAGTTGAAGAACACCATAGTTCCGCAAAATATCAAATGAGTGGTCAAATTGAGGATTAACACAATTATGTAAATACCATGCACATACCTTTAAGCAAAACCCTAAATTATAAAGATCAAATTGCCCCTTCTAGCAAACTCATTTTAACATCTTAGTTAGGGTTTGGGTGGTTTGATTTTTTATTTTTATTTCTTCGTTTCGAGTTTTTTTTGGTGAATGTGAGAATTTAGGATTTGCAAAAAGTATTTTGAAGAAAATAAAAATTTTATGTAGGGATACCAAGATAATTGATGTAAATGTGTAAAGTGGCCTCCAAAGATAAAACCCAAGTATGTATTTGATATTTTCAAAAGTAGAAATTTATAAATGATAATAAGGTAAGACTCAAGGCATATTTTTGGTATCTCACTTTTTTTTTCTTGGACCCCAAGTAATGTTCCTCTTTATTCTCTTTCTTCTTCTTCTTTTTTTATTTTTTTCACGAAGACCACATAATATTTTTAACTTGCACGTGATTTGTGAGTCGTGTTTTTTTCTTCTTTTGAATTTCCTTTTTGCCTGGGTTTGTAAGTCAAGTTGGGTCAACATTTCCATTAACTGGGCGCAAATAAGTTTGGTCAATATCAACCGTTGAATTACGTGGATCCCATATCAGGTCCACATGATTCGATGAATGAGATGCATTGATCTCATCATCAATTGTTTGATTTCATCATTGTTTCTTCTATAGAAAGATACAAAGCTTTGAATTTTGAATTTTGTCTTCGGCACTAATGGACTTGGTAGTCAAAACTTCCCACCGCTGAAAGGAAAACCAGTAGAATAGTCAGTGGCCACTTTTCTTATTGAGTGAGCAAGCCTTTATCTCGAGGAAGTTACCGTGGTTGCATTGGGCCCGCTCATTGTCTTCTCTATTACTGCCTCTATTTTCAATTTATTTCATCTACGTGTGAATATATTTTGCATGAGCATTTACTTTGAACCCTTCTCCATATTCGACATCATCTCACTGCAAAACTTGAAAAATTACCAAAAATGCTGCAAACATATTATATGGATTTCAATTGAATTTTAAACTTTTCAATTTGATTAATTTAGTCCTAAATTTTTTTGATAATTTGCTTATGCAATCCTTTGATCAATTTTGGCTAAAAATCGTTGAATGAACAGCTATCATCTTATGTAGCATGATCGACGCTAACATAGACAATTTTTATAATTTTTTTTATTTCTTTTCATTTTCTTTTCTTTTTCTTTTTCTTTTTTTACCATGACCATCGAGAGTTGTCAGGGCCTCGCAATGGTTGTTGACCTTCGCTAGCCATTGGGCGAGGTCTACCTTACCACTTGCAATGGCCTCATCAAGTGACCAACGAGTGTTGCAGGCCATCGTTGAGGCCCCAACGATCCTCACTAACGATGATGGAAAAGAAAAAACAAAAAAAAGTTTATAAAAAATTCAGAATTAAAAAAAAATTGCAAAAGTTGTCGGCGTCAATACTAGCGGTATCACATAGAATGAACAATGTCCACCTCAGTTATTTCTGATCAAAATTGGCCAAAAGGACTTGCAATCATTAAAATTTTTAAGACTGAATTGGCATATATATTATAAGTTTATGACTTTTTTGGTAGTTATCTTTTATGTGTCTACTTTTCTATATGCGCTTGTCTAAATCATTCATACATATTTGACTCATGTATTGATTGCATCAGATCTTTTAAAACCCAACATGGCACTTTCATAAACAAGTCGCAAAACATGATACATTTAAGAAATAAACCAATCTTCAAATGAGTAATAGAGTGCCTAAATGTATCTAGCTAGATTGCATTGACCCAGGTAATATGTTAACTCATTTAACTAAGCGTGTCTTAGCCTGTCAAAGACAAATTGAAAAGGTCGACTAGCAAAGAACACATTTTTTCAGGTCATGTTAATGAGACTCTAATGCCCAAAAAATTCCCACCTTTAGATCCAATTCCAAATATTCTATTAACTTTGTTTTGTCTAAAAAAATTCAACAAATTTTACTCTAGTCCTAAATTTGTCCACGTGTCCAAAAATTACAACTAATTTCTTCAAAATTATAAATATCAAGGTATGTTATAGGTTCATTATAAGAACTTGCATCTTCATTGATACTCTTATTTTCGTATGAAACAACAGCAGCATTCTAATACTAATAGTATTGAAGAAAACCAGTAGCAATGTTTAGACAAAGGGTCAATGGGGTAAATTTGGGCTAAAGTGAAATTCGATAACTTTTTTAAGACGAAAGAAAATTTTGGTTAGAATTGAGATTAACTTAATATTGGGGCTTTTTTTTTAATGCAAATAGGCTTGTTAATCAGTGGCGTCAAAAATTGGCAATCCGACAAAGCGATGCTACGATATTTGGCCTGACTCTTTTTCTTTATCTTGGACCCACTTCATATTCTTTTTCTTTTTTTCCTTTTTTCTTTAACTTAGATATTTTTATTGCTTTTTTTTCTTTAGCTTCGACCCATTCAGGTTCTATCTTTTGCCCTTTTCATAAAATGCTCTTAACTTGCACATGATCACGTGATTCGGGACTCACATTCTTTCCTTTTGACAAAATTTTGGCAGGAATTTGTGAGTGACGTTGTTGTCCTATAGTTGATGCACAACTCTTGGTTCTTTATTCCAAAATAAACTTGTTGAATAATTAAATTAATAGTTTATATGACTGTGCCCTAAAATTCTATACCATTTTCCTTGCAAAATTTGGAATCAAGTAAGTGTTTTGAGCTTCGGAAAAGGATGGAAAATTGTATAGGACATTCTGGTATGTTTTCCCAGATTTCAGATTTTTAACATTAAGAATTCTTAAAATGCGAGAGAGCCATAAAAAATAAACATGCGAAAGTATTCACCAATGTCATTTTCTTCCTTAAATCTACATTTGAGATCATGTTAAATAAAGAAAGGAAGGATGAAGTAAATTCTCTACTACAACGTGTAGAAATGATATGCTTGCAATTTTTTTTTCTTTGCAGTTCGTTGAATAAGTACATGTATGAAACTTACTTGAAAGGTTTTCTCCATCCTACATTAAAATTATGAGATTAGTGTCCATATCAGGGGCTTTCATTAATGCTAATTAATGAAATGATGATGTTGAACACTTAGTTCAAGTAACTAATTGAACAATTTTTTTGCAAACCTTAAGTGATTTAACGTGATTACAACAAAATGCAACATATACATGTAGAGCTGACTCTTTACTTGTTTGTCAACAGACTTTATCTATTCAAAATCTAGGAAGGTAAAAGAATCATTAACCAACCATTTATCAAATAAAATGGATCTCGAGATAGATCTAACTTGAGTTGGTTGAATCACTAGTGAGTAAAATTAAATGTTTACGGATGCGTCATGTGTCCACAGAAGTCGAAGACACCATTAGATTATTAACATGAAACCCCGCCATTATTATGTACTTGGCAAGATAATGACAATGTCCTTTCACTCCATTATCACCTTGATTCAACCAATGACAAGCATAAAGTTTAATTTAGCCAAAGAAATGGAAAAAAGAAAACTTGCCCTTTAATGTGGATGATTGATATAAGCCAAAGTCACATTGGAGTTACCATAAGTAAGATGCTCCAAGAAGGCATCTCCCACTAAAAGCAAGTGGCAACAAGGCTTTCACAAATCTCAGGATTCTCTCTTATCTTTCTTTCTATTTCTAGATCATTGATTGCTTTGATATGAAGTAATCCACTTACTTTCTCTTCTTTTTAATTAGACAAGATTAACTGTCAAGATTGCCTGAGCTCAATAAGCTTTGTCCATATAACAAGCAAACTATTATTTTCTTCTCTGTCATTATCCTTTTGCCTTTGTCCATGTTGGGCAAAATATTCTCTCTCTTTTTTCTCACCTTTTTCCCTCTCTATAAGCATATCCATCATTTGAAAGGATTGAAAAAATTGAGTAAAGGTTATTGCTTATTTACAAGTATCCCATGCATTAAATGGCAAAAATAAAGTATCATATGCGTGCATGATGCTTCTTGCTTTGTGTTAGCTTCATGTTTTTTCGTTAAACCGTTCCTAGTGGCGACAAGTTTTCCACAAATCTTAAAAATCTCTCTTTATCTTTCTTTCTATTTCCGGATTATTGATTGCTTTGAGCTGAAGTGGTTCCTTACTTTCTCTTCTTTTTTATTAAACAAGATTAATATCATAAAAATAAAATTTATAGAAATATAAAATTTGTCTATCAGGATTGCATGAGCTCAATAAGCTCTGGCCATATAACGAACAAAATATTATTTTCTTCTCTTTCATCACCCCTTTGCCTTTTGTCCATGGCGGGCAAAATATCCTTCTTCTTCTTTTTTCTCACCTTTTTCCCTCTTTATATGCATATTTATCATTTAAAAGGATTGAATTTCGGGTAAAGATTATTGCTCATTTACAAACATCCCATACACTAAATGGCAGAAGTAAAGTATCATATGCGTGGATGATGCTTCTTGCTTTGTGTCAACTTCATGTTTTTTCGTCAAAGCGCACCTAGTAGAGACAAGTTTTCCGCAAATCTCAGGAACCTCTTTTTATCTTCTTTTTTTTTTTATTCCAGATTGTTGATTGCTTTGTCTTGAAGTGGCTCCCTTACTTTCACTTCTTCTTTATTAGACAAGACTAACTGTCATAAAATTAAAATTTATAGAAAATATAAAATTTTTCTAATAACATTGCATGAGCTCAATAAGCTTTATCCATATAACAATCAAACTATTCTTTTTTTCTCATTCATCACCTTTGGGCCTTCTGTCCACGCAAGGCAAAATATTCTTCTTCTCTTTTCTCACCTTTTTCTCTCATCATTTGCAAATCTATCATTTAGAAGGATTGAAAATTTCTGGTAAAGATTATCGCTTATTTATCTCATATATTAAATGGCAAAAAAAGAGTATCATATTCATGAATGATGCTTCTTGCTTTGTGTCAACTTCATGTTTTATCATCAAATTGTTCCTAGTGCAATAGGTTTTCCACAAATCTTGGGAATCTCTCTTTATCTTTCTTTCAATTTTGGGGTTTTTGATTTCTTTGATCTGAAGTGGTTCCCTTATTTTCTCTTCTTTTTTATTAGACAAGATTAACTGTCATAAAATTAAAATTTATAAGAACATAAAATCTATTTGTTAAGATTGCGTGACAAGCAAGCTATTCTTTTCTTCTCTTTCATCACCCTTTTGCCTTTTGCCCATGCAGGGCAAAATATTCTTCTTCTTTTTTTCTCACTTTTTCCCTCTTTTCATGTAGATCAATCATTTGAAATGATTGAAAATTTTGGGTAAAGATTATTGCCTATTTACAGTTATCTTATGCATTAAATGGTAAAAGAAAAGTATCATATGCGTGAATGATGCTTCTTGCTTTGTGTCAAGTTCATGTTTTATCGTCAAATCGCTCCTAATGGTGCAAATTTTCCACAAATCTCAAGAATCTCTTTTTATCTTTCTTTCTATTTCTAGATTATTGATTGCTTTGACATGAAGTGGTTCCCTTACTTTCTCTCTTTTTTTATTAGACAAGATTAATTGTCATAAAATTAAAATGTATAGAAATATAAATTTGTTTGTTAAGATTGCATGAGCTCAGTGAGCTTTGTCCATATAATGGGCAAACTATTCCTTTCTTCTATTTCATCACCCTTTTGCCTTTTGTCCATTTAGGGCAAAATATTCTTCTTCTTCTTTTTTTCTCACGTTTGTCCCTCTTTTTATGAAGATCTATCATTTCGAAGGACAGAAAATTTTGGGTAAAGATTATTGCTCATTTATAGTTATCTCATGCATTAAATGGTAGAAGAAAAGTATCATATGCATGGATGATGATTCTCATTTTGTGTCAAGTTCATGTTTTATCGTCAAATCGTTCCTATCTCCATTCTACTTGCACATCCATCTATAATCTATAGATAGCGTAGTGAAATGTTTGGTGATACCATGTCTGCCAAGTCACTTAATATTATTTATAAATAACATGCAATCTAACAAGTCATATGAGTGTGTTTGTGAAGAATAACTAGGTTTTTTTTCATCCTAATGTTTTTTTATTAAAAAAAAAAAACCATAAACAAGTTATCATGCGAGGAACACTCTAATGACAAAAATTAAACAAAGGGATATATCAAACAAATCACGACTATAATCACAAGCAATATAGTAAGTAGAACCCGAGTCATATGGGGCAAAAATATAAAATTGCCTTGCTACTAAGCTATGGATAGGACTCCTGTAAATTAATGTATATATGCAATCAACCTAGTTTAAGACAAGTAAATTTTCTAAGATAGGTGATAACTTTGCCGCATTAAACAAAATGAAATTCAACTAAGAACAAATCAAACTTAGCCCTAAAAACGCCATTTCTTACCAAATGCCTCTCCGATTTTTCTGTCCTCTTTTTATTTGTTTCTTTTTATTTTTCATTTTTATCCATGATGAACACGATTTAAACTGTAGCTATACTAAATGCATGTTGAGATATGATAAACTAGACACCAGGCTAGAAATTGAACTACATTATGATGCAAATATGTCACTATGACATGTAGACGATGTAATCATGCAAAAGGAATGTCCCGAGATAGGTCGAGACCCTTAGCAAGGCCAAATAGAAGCTCTAAGCTCGTTGCCAGCCCCTCAGGCGATATAAACAGCAAGTTTAGACCTCTATTCACGTGCTAAATAGCCCCGAACCAACTGGAAACCCATCAAATAAATACTTGCGCCATAAACATGCCATACAAGCCAGAGTATAGCAAGCCCAAGTCTGAATCGAGAAGCCTCATAGCGTACCAAATCCAAAAGATTTATGAGAAACATGCTAAGTTGACAACAACTCAAATGGCAATTGGTTCTAACATGCAACTTTGCTAAAACGTAAGAAAAGCCAACATGCATAACACATTAGATGAATCCAAGTATTATACCTTGAAGTTATACAAGAACCAGTTTGCATGTGACATACGTGGAATATACAAACTAAACAAATGGTTTGTACTAAACATATATAATATCTAACGCAAAAGACGTCACAACACCCTAATCTAACATTATAGGAATAACAACATCAACATTGATGAGTAGTGAGAGGATGAGCCTAGAAAATCCATGTACGGCCAAGCTTCAAGACCGGCCTAAACCAAGACAAACAAGCAAGATATAAAAGCAAGCATAAACCTGAGCACGACACTAAAGTCACAACTAAGTAAGCATATCCAAGACAAATTGATTACATCATGGGTTTATGGTGATGGAATTGAACACACTGAACCATAAACCAATATGAAAACTAAGACTCCGCAAGCATAAATTATGGGTTAGAATTAAACATAAAGGCATGAAGAACAACTAAACAAAATGCTAAAAAGAGTATCACTACTAAAAAGAAAGCTAAAGAACCAGTAGACCAAGGTAATGAGCTTGCGATGCCCGTGAGAGTGAGACAAGCTTCCGTGCCTCAGCCTTAAGCTACGATCACGAGTGAGGCAAATTCGATCCCTAATTTTTATAAAATGCATGAGTGGTCTATAAGAGGGGAAACTTGAGCATCTATAAACTACAATACCTTTAGATTTTAGGTGCAGAAGAAATAATACAAGAAAAATGAATTCAAGATTACATAAAATCACTGGTTTTTTTTTTTTTTTGAAATGATTGGGTGACAGTTTTTAATTTACTACGAGAATAATAGTCTATTCTAGACCACAAAAAACTAAGCAAAAATAATTATAAATTATTATTGAACCCAATCCTACAAGAATTAGCAGCTCACAATAAATTGTTATTTTTAGAATAGACCAAAAATTGTTATGCCAGCAAAACCTTTTTTTTTAGGGATACAAATTTGATCCCTAATTTTTATAAAATGCATGAAGCGTACAGAAATGGAAGGTATTAACAGCCTACGGTATCTCTGGCTTCTAAATGCAACAAGAGAAAAAAAGTACAAACTTATGTAACATCACTTTTTTTTTCAGGGGTCAATTGTGTCATTATTGGCGAATTTGATCGCTATTTTTTTGGAAAATGCAATAAGGATCTACAAGCAAAATTTTAGATTTCAACATTTGGTTATCCGCCATAAAAAGAAAATAAAATCTTCTTAAATCAACTTAAAATTGAGAACATATCTTGCCAAATTAATGTTCGTCTATGGATTACATTGAAAGGAGGTAAGCGCACTAGTTGTCTGTCCTCATCTCTTGTAAGTATAAAAAACTAACGAATAAGATGGATTAAACTTATAATTATATATAGATTACTCTTTGCGATATGTCTAGGGAAGTCTTATACAATGCTATATAATTAGTACAGATGCATACGGCGCTTTTTATGCATTCATAATAGTATATTG
Source organism: Eucalyptus camaldulensis (assembly GCA_019915185.1). Lineage (NCBI taxonomy): Eukaryota > Viridiplantae > Streptophyta > Magnoliopsida > Myrtales > Myrtaceae > Eucalyptus > Eucalyptus camaldulensis. Next base: position 3,661,479 of record JAHSVA010000014.1, read on the forward strand.
AGCCAAAAAGATCGGAAATTTATGCTATTTGCCGAACCCATATAATTTGCTTAAGAATGGACTGGTATTGTTTAATGAAATTAGTCATAAAATATTATGAAGGATTAAATCCTTGTTTACAGATATATATAAACCAAATTGATTCGACTCATGGAGCACAAATATCAATGTGACCAAAATTAAAATTTAAGGACCGTTGAACATTGACTAAGAGTTCAAGGAGTAAATTTTGGAATTCTCTCTTCTTTTATTAATGCTAGAAATATATGAAATCAAGTTGTGACCGAGGTTGTAAATCTTTATTGAATATTTAAAAATGACTCACTTGTTAAAGTAGTTCATCGAAGTTTGTTGCATCGTTTCTTCTATGAATCTGCATATCATTTGTTGTTCAATTTTGTAAGTAATGCTTATATTAACCTTAGACTGGGTCCTTCTTCTTCTGGGGAAAGTACCAAAAATATAGCTCACCGTGAACCCAATGACTACTTATTGCATTTACTTATAAAAATACCATTCACATACCCTCTAAGCAAAACCATTGAAAACACCGAATTGCCCCTCCTTGCAAATTCATTTTAACTCAAAGAGTCACATTTTATATTTTCATTATTTTCCCAAGGATTAGTAATCTTTTAATTTTTTATGGGAAAGTAAAAAGTACTTTAAGTTTTATTTAAATCCAAAAAAAAAAAAGCGCAAGCCTTTAAAATTGAGTTGGTAAATGTTCGAGCAAAGTTATTTTATTATAATTCACCTTTTCGCAATATGATCATAAGTTCACATGAGGGCACTAAGGACAATACGTTGTTGATTTGGATTTATAATAATAATTTATTCATCAACTCGAATATAATGACTTTGAGTATAAAAAGACGGTAGATATTTATGTCATATTGATAATTACACATATGTATTAGTAGATATCATTCAATAACTTTATTAACTATCCAAAAGTGTAGTAAATTCTATTAATATGATGACAATTTTTTAAATGTGTATATTTAGATTTTTTTTTTTTTTGTCAGTCCTACTCTACTCATAGTCTAACTCTCACTATTAGACTTTTGTTTTGCCTTGAGTACAAAAAGACAGTAGATATTTATGTCATATTAATAATAGTAGATATCATTCAATAACTTTATTAACTATAAATTCCATTAATATGATGACAATTTTTTGAATGTGTATATTTAGATTATTTTTTTTTCAGTCCTACTATATTTATAATCTAAGTCTCACTTTTAGACTTTTGTTCTACCTTCTTATAAAGTGTGAAATCGAAACATACACTGAAGCTAAATCATAGTTACACCAACCCTCCTGAGAATGTGAGAATTCGAAAGCTCCACCTTCCCCTTTCTCATGTGACAAATGTGTCTCTGGTGTATATTTAAATTGTTGGTGAGTTCTTAATCAATACCTGTGACATCCCAAATTTTCAGTCCTGTTTTCTACTGAATAAATCGAGCATTTTAGTGACGTGCCTATAGGGCTATTCTCAGAGCTGATCACTTTTGAGATAACTAGATTATCTGGAGAAATCATTAAAGAATTTTACGGCAATAAACTTGAGAATTCGATTAGAAATCGGCTTATCGACCGTGTCCATCTTTAGAGACTATTACAACACACTTAAAAATCGATTTGAAATCAAAGATAGACTGATTCGATAGAGATGTGTGGCTAATCGTGGGTGATACCACTAAATTGGAAAATTCTCGTCGGCCGACACTAGACTGATTTTCTCATTGTTTTGGTATCTTGTGTTCATATTTGAATCATCGAGAATTTCACAACAACCGAGAGTCGCCAATGTGTCGAGTGGGTTCATTGTGGCTCAAAAAAATCGACCACGGATCATTTGCACTGAAAAATTTCTAAAAGTTATTTGGTAGCTTGGGTCACATTAAAAATGCATCAAATGAAAATTAATTGCGAATTTGAATCCGATTTCAGAAATTGAAAGTTCTGTCATGTCACAAGTCATTTCAAGAACGTCAACTCATCTTTCAAGAAATTTTTGGAGATTCTAAGATTTTTGCGGAAAATTAACGAAAATTCAGATTGGTCAATTTGAATGGAATTTTGGCATATGGTGTGAGTGAATTGGTGAATGGAAGTTGTTTGGGTTTTGTCTGTGTTGACACCTAATTTTAGCAAATCTAGGGAAATGAGGAAAATAAAAATTGCATTAGAACAAATAAAAGGAAAAATGAAAAAAAAAAGAAATTGATTTGATTGATTATGCATGGAAATTTGAAATTCCGATGAATAATTGGATTTTGTTAAATGCAGAAGCAATTTAAAAATCAAGTGAATAAATGGCAAGATGGAGGAAATCTAAGTGAAATCTGAGCAAAATCGAGCTAATTACGAAATCACACTCTTATTTACAGCTTTGATTTAATGCGACAGAAGATGGAAACTCGGAAAATACCATACAAAGCAGCCGTCTAGAATCATTATAAAAGAGAGTTTCATTTTTTGTGATTCAGGGGGGATTTTTCGAAAAACTTTGAGAGCAAATACGTGGAGAGGTTGAGTGGAATTTCGAAAAAAAAAAAAAAAAGAGAGAGAGAGAAAAAGAAGTGTACGGCATCGAGCCGAAAAAAAAAAGGAAACCCTAGCGGTACTGTTCATCTTCTTCGCGGGGTAGCCCCTGCCCGCGCCGGCCACCGTGCCGGCACTGCCTCCGCCAGCCGCTACCGCGCCTCCGCCACCACCGCTTCGTCGGTCTCCCCACGAAGCTCGCCGTGACGACCCGACGCCGTGCCTTGCTCGCCGACGCTCCCTGCAACCCGCCGATCCGGCCACTATCACTCCACCTGCGAGTCAGCACCAGACAACGCCCCTCTCTGTAGCCCCGACACCCAAAGCTCGCGCCGCCCCCACGCCACCTCAGCCGTCGCCAATTTGCAGTGCCCCAGCTCCCCAATCCGCTGCTTTGCCGCCGATCTCGCCCTTAATCCGCCTACAACTCGTGACCCAGCGGATCTTGAGCCAGCTCGTCGCCCCTGCCTCCTCGTTCACTGCTCGCAGCCCCCAACGGTAGCCAGTCCAAATCCAAACGCCGACCCCCACGCCTCCCTGTTGCCACACCTCAACCCGTGCCAATCTGCCTGACGCCTATCAATTCGCCTTAGCCCGACACCCGCTGGTTGCCACACCGAACCCCTGCAACGCCGTCACCGCCCCTACCCTCAGCGCCGCCAGTAGCCTCGTCGCCGCCCAACTTCGCTGGAGCTCCAACCACGAAGCCCTTGCCGAACCTTCGATCAGCCACCCTTGGCCGGGACCCACAGCTGCCAAGGCCATTTTTGAAAAAAAAAAAAAAACACATTAGGTAGTTTTTTTTTTAGTTTACTTTATTTGTTTTTATTTGTTTTATTTATTTTATTTTACTTTATCTTTTTTTTTAGTATAAGGACATATGATTGGAAATTCCAATATATTACCTAATTCGCAACCGCGCCTGGATTTTTTATTTCATTTATAAGGCTTTAAATGAAATAATTAATCAAGCGGGAATAAAATTAATATTTTGATCTTTAAGACTTAAGATCAATTTATTGATTTTATTAGCGATGTATTATCCCTTGATCTGAACAATGTATGATATTTTGCTGATTTTCAATGGTCCATCTTGTCTTGATTGCTTTATTTGAAATATGTTTGAGCTAGAATATTGCATGCTTTAGGGTTATTTGCATATTTAGACTAAACATTTTATCATGAATTTTCAAAAAATAAAAATAAAAAAAATTCAAATCAATCAATTTATGGTGCTTGATTTTTGTTTCATTAGCTTAAGTTGCATGTTTAATTATTTGACATTTTTTTAATTTCGAAATTAAAAATAATAATAATTATGCATATGTTATATAGAATTAGGACAACATTTTTACGTCATTGCACATTAAGATAAAATTGCATATTTCATTTAAATTTTCATTGATTTAGATAGACTGCATCTTAGTTTAAAGATTGTTAAATTAAGATAATATCTAGGTTTTAATTAGGGTTTAGCCTAACCTAATCCTTAATATAAATTGGATAGAATCTTCATTTAGTTAGATAATTTTCACATTTTTCCGATTTCGAATTTCTTAAAAAATACAAAAAAAAAATTGTCTTAGAATAAATTAGTTTCAATCTCTATGATAGATTGCATTCTTTTAAGAAAAAAGAAAATAAAAAATGTCATGTGCATGTCATTAGGATTATATTCATGAAATGCATGTCATTTAGTGATGGTTGCTAGATCCATTTAATTAGAAATTGCATGTCATTAGAATTAAGTCATTTAGTTAATATTGAATTGCATATTGCATGATTTTCATTAATCAACTGAAAAAAAAAAAAAGAAATTGCGTGTTAATTAGAAATCATATCTAGGGTTATTGATGTGGATTCTAATTTAACATTATAGATGCTTTCGTTGCTTTGAGATAAGTTTTTGCAATTTATTCATTGTTTATCTAGGTGTTAAATTGGTGGTTTGCGCACCTGCATGATCACCTCACATATTAGGGAAATAGATTTAAAATCAATTTAAGCTGCCTGCAAAAAAAAAAATTGAAAATAAAAGAATGGTAACCGAAAGGGCATTAAAGAAATCTAGTGTAACCAAGTCCCTGTACCCATAGTCTCTAGTTTGTAGGAGTAAAGTAAAACTCTCGTTACTTTACTTGGGTTTCTAATCGACCCACCAAAAATAGATTAGTGGCGACTCCTAGATAAAATCTATATGCATGTTAAGAATTTGAACATAAGTCGCGAATTGATATCAGTTTAGGAGAGCCCGAGTTAAGTCTAGGCTTAATAATCCATTAGCCAAATTTTAGATGGTTTACCCGAAAAATTTGTCGCGATAGTTTGGCGACTCCACTAGGGACTTGTGTTAAAACTCTTAGTGGACTTAAGCCAATTTTTCTTTTCTTTTGAAAAATGTTTTTGTTTGGCAGCGAGGATCCCAGCTATGTCCTTAACGTTTAAGGTGTTAAATGTTCTTGCAGGATGGGAGGTATAAGGAGAAGTGTTTGCTTACTTTTGTTTTGAGGAAGGTGTAGTGATGTATGGTTTACTTTCATTTATGAAGTGTTGCTTGATATAAATTGCCGTGCATGCTTATGCATTTAGCACTACACTATTGCACACACAACATAACGCCGGACTTGGGCCGCGCTAGTATATTTAGGATGGTATTAAGTTGGATACGACTTCGACCGCGAGGCCGTGTAGTAGAGGTTGCCCAACTCAATCCCGAAAGTTTCTTTCTTTGCATCAAGAATGTTTACCTCTGCCCTCGAGACTGCGTTGCATTGGGTTATCATTCTTAACTGAGCCATAGTTAAGAGGACTTAACTTAATACGCGAGGTTGCAACTAGTCATCCCACCATTTTAACTCCACTTTGCTTAGCCTTCCTAGTTAGAAATTGAACCCCACATTTCATGCGCTTGTCTATGTGATTGTCATCGATTTTCCTTGGTGAAGTAAGTTTTCTATCCCTATATCATGCAATTTATTTTGGTTCGTCCATGACAATTTAGGATAGTCATTTGATCTAATTCATTTGTCAATAAAAAATGAAATGAGAAAATTGGCATGCAATGAATCATTTAGAAAATAAAAAAAAAAAAAAACTTTGGAAAATTTGTTTTCAATTCATGTCTAGCAAATTTTGTTTTACTAGGATGTCTATTTTTAGGAAATTCCCTTTTTGTACGAACTTCTCATGAATAAAAAAAATAGATTATATTGCTGTAATGGACTAGCTCTCTATTTACACCTCATGCTTACATTTTTTTCATTCATTTGACTTAGGTGATAACGGATCCTTCACGTTCGTCCATTATTACACGATTAAGAGCTAGAATGGCCGATCAAGCTGAAATGCGCGATCGTATTTCCACCATAGAAGATCAACTCCAACAGTTAGCCGTCTCTATGCAACTTATAACAGCTCAACTTCAATCCCTCCAAGTGAATCCGAATTCTGCACCTGCTCTCCCCGAGATAGTAGTCCCAAAGCAGGCAAACAGAGCCCAAATGAGTGATGATGACATGCCCAAGCTGGAAGATGACCTGGTCCTTGTTGGAAGGCCAAGCCTAGCAACGTTCCCAAGACAAAACAGGATGAGCGCTTTGCGAAACTGGAAGAGAGAGTGAAACAACTGTAGGAATCACAAAGCTTACTTCCATTCGATCTCTCGATTTATCAGAAGGTCAAAATGCCGAGCAAATTCAAGATGCCAAAGTTCGAGAAGTACGATGGTATTTCTTGCCCGAAATCTCATTTGCAGATGTACCACATACGCATGGCCCAGTATGTAAAAAATGAGCCCCTCATGATCCAATTATTTCATGCAAGTTTGACCAAGCCAGCGCTGAATTGGTACATAATAAAGAATGTGAACCTCATCGACACCTGGAACGAAGTGGCTGACGCATTCCTCAAGCAGTATAAGTTTAACATGGATATTGCACGTTCCTGAGAAGATCTTGAGAGAATGGAGAAGAAGAGGAGTGAATCATTTAAGGAGTACGCCGTGAGATGGCGAAATCCGGCAGCTCAAATCACTCCTGAGCCTACTGATAAAGAGTTGATGAAGTTGTTCGTCAAGACTCTTACGTCTGAGTTCCTTAATCGGATGGCTAGCACATATGTCGAAAACTTCAACCAACTTGTTCTCATGGGAGAACAAATCGAGATGGGGATAAGAGAATGGTGGTTTACCAAGCCATCTAGCAAGAGATTTTCTACCAAGAAGGAGAAGGACCTTGAAGCTGAGATTAATATGGCCTATGCTAAACCAAATCGTGATACATCCAATCGCACTCCGGTGATTAAGATTTCTACTGAGCAACAAGGTGGAGGACATCAATTCTCGGGTCGACAACGTAATGGTAGGAGACAGTTTACACCTCTTCTTGGACCCCTATCCAAAGTTTTACCTGTCCTCCAAAATAATGGATTACTCTTTGCTAAGCTGAAACGACCAAATCCCGAGCATTATCCTGCATATAATCCCTCCAGAAAGTGTGACTATCACATGGAAGAGGTTGGTCACTCCACTGATGATTGCTATGTTTTGAAGCATAAGGTCCAAGACCACTTGGATACAAAGGTGTTCTCTTTCAGCAGTAATCAGAAAAATCCTCCACCCAACCATGACGGAGACGCAAACGCTATCGCTAAGTGAAGTTCTTATCTTTTAGGACTTCAAGTTTTTTAGGATTTACTGCTTTCTGAGATTTCAATTATTGCTTTAGTTTGCTTGTTTGCATTTTCCATTCCAATAATGTAATTCATTTGATTATATTCAATGAAATTACAATTTTATTTCCAATTTTGAGGGCATAATGAGGCACACCAAACCAGTCCGATGACGATATCCAACAATAAAAAGAAAATGCCATCCAAGGAGAATTCTGAGGATTGGGTTTCTTCATTCTTCCTCATGAAAAAAAAAATCCTAAAAAAATATTTTTTTCAAACTGTTTCCAAAAGCATGCATTAGGTTAGTCCTGTTTAATTTTCTAACTCATTTACTTTATGTTTCAGAGAATTATTTTCTTGGCCTGGGGAGAAAGAATCTAAAAAGGCACATCAGGGACAGAAGCAAGACCGGAGCGTCTATCAAACTTAAGATCATATTTTCAATCTTGATTGATCAATTAGTGTGTTTGTTCCCTTTCAATAGGGGCAATCCAAGAACACCCATTAATGAGATAGTCCCTTTTGTGGGGGAATTCCCTGAATGAATGCTTAAAACCTTTTTTAGTGTGGTAAATTGTTTGTTTTGAGATTGACAATTGTTCATGCTTAAAACTACTGAGCTCCTTTAAAAATGATTTTGGATTATGACTCTTACATGTTTAGTCCACCAATTTCACTAAAGAACATCAAGATTGACTAATTTAATGAATGATGTGGAATTGATTGAGCGTACTAAATGAGACGATTGGGATGATGAAAGACAAACTTTATCCTATATACAGTCCCATGTTCATACACTTGTGAGATGAGTGTAGGAAGGTTCATATCCATAAGGTAAATAGTTCTCTCGCAAAAGGTACGACAACCGAAGTGATGAGACGCAATTTATTTGTCTATCCCAAACACTACAGGTAATCCATTGCTTAACCTTTTTGAGCTCATACACTTATGGATATTCTTTTCAAATTACCCCTATTAAGAATCACCCCACATCGGGGCAACTGGGAGATAAAATGGCATAATGAGGTGAGGAAAATGAATTGAAATTTTTTTTGCTCTCACTTGTATCAATCTTCAAGTCGTACTATTACATTGAATTCATGTGTTAATTTAAGTGTCTTAGAATGACAAAAAGCATTTCTTTCTCTATCCTACATACTTATATCATTTGCATAGCCCACTTGAGCTTGCAATTTCATTTCTTTAAATCTAGTTAGTGATCATCCCCCACACTGGGGTAAAACAAAAGACAGATGAAGACCCTTGAAAGTTCGAGTATCATTCAAAGTGTAATTCCTTGATGCATGCATTGTGTGCAAAAAAAAAAAATGAAATCAAAATAGAACTAAGGGGGTATGAAAAAGCAGTGTGCCTGATAAAAGTAAGGCCAATGCCCATAAAAAAGAAATGAAGAAAAAAATGCATGAAAACTAGGGGCATGGAAAAAGTGATGTGCCTAGTAGAAGCAAAGCCAATGAAACTGAAAATGAAAGAGTCATGATAGGTGACTATCATTTGCAAAAGGTTGTATCTCAATGGAGCAATATTCAAAGAGTCAAGATTAATAGTGCATCCCTGGCAAAAGAGAAGACCAGTGACAATGCCTAAATGATCATTAGCTTTGACTCTTCACACATATTTTGAGCATAATGATCCTTTCGTTTCTCAACCCATGAACCCAGCCTATGTTACATCCCTTATAAAGTCTCTTCAGATTGGGGCACTTGAATTAACATAGGGGTTCATATGTTTATAAGCATCGCTCGAAGAAGTACAAGCAAGATCATTTCTTTCTCATTTTGCAGGGTTCTTGACTTGTAAACCTGGAGATGATTGCAAAGCTGTTCTTTCAATAGCCTTGACTTAAAGAGTCCCTATGTTAAGCCGTTAACCAAGCCCACAATATGGTCCATGTTAAAGACCTCTCAAATTGGTAAGGTTGTACCACTTGCAAAAATACTCGCACCCTTGTCGATATGGTGAGATGGAGTGATTCTCTTCTAAATAAGAGTGAGTAAAAGTCATTTCTAACCGAAAGTCTCTCATTTAGTATTCTTAAGAAATCCAGGTTATGAGTGAAAATTGTCTTGAACGATAATTCTCTCTAGTGAAAATTCAGGTGATGCAAATATCATTATGCATGAACCCCGATCAAATTACTTTCAGAATGCCTCATGATATTAGGAGATGAGAAACCATCACAAACATTCAAGGTCCATCCTTGATGTTCCAAAATTGTATTTTTACCAGGAAGTGAAAAACCTCCACAAGATATCTAAATTCCATAAGACATATCCCCAAGAATCAGAGATATCACCATATAAATATATCTCTACCCATACTTGTCATTGTGTAGGTATTCTCTCCCAAGTGCATTAACACTTGACTCGGTCAAGCTGTCTTCTATATTGATCTAGCGTGTTTTCGTAGCCCAAAGTCCCTTTCATTGACCCGGCGTGCTTTCGTAGCCCGATGTTCTTTATATTGACTTAGCGTGCTTTTGTAGCCTAGAATTCCTTTCATCGACTCGGCGTGCTTTTGTAGCTCAATGTCCCACATGATTGACTTGGCGTGCTTCCGTAGCTCGATGTCCCTTTATATTGACCTGGCGTATTTTCGTAGCCCAGAGTTTCTTTCATTGACTCGACGTGCTTTTGTAGCCCGATGTCCCTTATAATTGACCCGGCGTGCTTCTGTAGCCCGGAGTTCCTGACCAAGCGTGTTTTTGTAGCCCAAAGTCCTTCTTTATCGACCCAGCGTGCTTCCGTAGCCTGGTGTCTATTTATATTGACCCGGTGTGCTTTCGTAGCTCATGGTCCATTTTATTGAACCGGCATGCTTCCGTAACCCGGTTTTCTTTTATCAACCTGGCATGCTTTGTAGCCCAGAGTCCTTTACACCGACACTCGATGGAATTGTCCCCCAAAGATTTTTCTCAAGATTCAGTTTGATTAAAGCGACTGTAGAATGGTACGGGTCCTAGACGGCACCTATTTCCCTATTCAGACGACTGTAGAATGGTACGAGTCCTGGAAAGTGAATCCCAATTTAGGCGACCGTAGAATGGTACAAGTCTTAGAAAGTCAAGGTGACCATAGAATGGTATGGGTCCTAGACACAACCAAACACTGTCATACTAGGCGACCGTCGAATGGGAACGCAGTCTCTTTGTAAAGTCATGCTACTATTTTAGGCGACCGTAGAATAGTACAGGTCCTGGACAAGTAACACCAATTATCTCGAATTACTCTACCCTCCTTGAAGGTAAGTTATTCCATATAAGTTCACTTATCATTTGTATTAGCATTTCCATGCATCATATAAATTGCATTCAAAAAATGGAATTCATTTTCCAACCAAAAAAAAAAAAAATCATTCAATACATGTGCATGATCAAAATTTAGGTCTTAACTTGTCTTTGAAGGCAACCTCTACGAGCTAACCTTCAAAAAGGGGCAATTGTTCACATCTAATTTTAGCAAATCTAGGGAAATAAGGAAAATAAAATTTGCATTAGAACAAATAAAAAAATTGAAAAAAAAATAGGAAAATTGATTTGATTGATTATGCATGGAAATTTGAAATTCTAATGAATAATCGGATTTTGTTAAATGCAGAAGCAATTTAAAAATCAAGTGAATAAATGGCAAGATGGAGGAAATCTAAGCGAAATCTGAGCAAAATCGAGCTAACTGCAAAATCATGCTCTGATTTACAGCTTTGATTTAATGCAACAGAAGATGGAAACTCGAAAAATACAATACAAAGCGACCATCTGGATTCATTATAAAAGAGAGTTTCATTTTTTTTTTATTCAGAGGGGATTTTTCGGAAAAATTTCAGAGCAAATACATGGAGAGGTTGAGTGGAATTTCGAAAAAAAAAAAAAAAAGAGAGAGAGACAGAAAAAAAATGTACGACGTCGAGCCAAAAAAAAAAAGGAAACCCTAACGGCACTGTTCATCTTCTTCGCGGGGCAACCCCTACCAACGCCGGCACTGCCTCCGCCAGCCGCTACCACGCCTCCGCCACCACCACTTCGCCGATCTCCCCGCAAAGCTCGCTGCGACAACCTAACGCCACGCCTTGCTCGCCGATGCTCCCTGCAACCCACCGATCCGGCCACTGTCACTCCGCCTGCTAGTCAGTAATAGACGACGCCCCTCTCTATAGCCTCGACGCCCGAAGCTCGCGCCGCCCCAACGCCGCCTCCATCGTTGCTGATTTACAGCGCCCCAGCTCCCCGATCTACTGCTCCGCCGCCGATCTCACCCTCGATCCGCCTACAACTCGTGACCCAGCAAATCCCGAGCCGGCTCGCCGCCCTGCCTCCTCGTTCGCTACTCGCAACCCCCGACGATAGCCGGTCCAGATTCGAATGCCAACCTCCGTGCCTCCCTGCTGCCGCACCTCAGCCCATGCCAATCCGCCCGACGCCTGCCGGTTCGCCTTAGCCCGACACCCGCTGGTCGCCGCACTGAACCCCCTCAACGCCGTCATCGCCCCTGCCCTCAGCACCGCCAGTAACCCCGTCACCACCCAACTTCGCCGGAGCTCCAACCGCGACGCCCTTGCTGGACCTCAGATTAGCCACCCTTGGCCGGGACCCATGGTTGCCAAGGCCATTTTTGAAAAAAAAAAAAGAAAAAAAAAACACATCAGATAATAATTATGCATATGTTATGTAGAATTAGGACATCATTTATACATCATTGCAAATTAAGATAAAATTGCATATTTCATTTAAATTTTGATTGATTTGGACAGACTGCATCTTAGTTTAGAGATTGTTAAGTTAAGATAATATCTTGGTTTTAATTAGAGTTTAGCCTAACCTAATCCTTAATATAAATTGGGTAGAATCTTAATTTAGTTAGATAATTTTCACATTTTTCTAATTTCGAATTTCATAAAAAAAAATACAAAAAAATGTCTTAGAATAAATTAGTTTCAATCTCTAGGATAGATTGCATTATTTTAAGAAAAAAGAAAATAAAAAATGTCATGTGCATGTCATTAGGATTATATTCATGAAATGCATGTCATTTAGTGATGGTTGCTAGGTCCATTTAATTAGAAATTGCATGTCATTAGAATTAAGTCATTTAGTTAATATTGAATTGCATATTGCATGATTTTCATTAATCAACTGAAAAAAAAAATTGCGTGTTAATTAGAAATCATATCTAAGGTTGTTGATGTGGATTCTAATTTAACATTGCAGATGCTTTTGTTGCTTTGAGGTAAGTTTTTGCAATTTATTCATTGTTTATCTAGGTGTTAAATTGGTGATTTGCGTACCTGCATGATCACCTCACATGTTAGGAAAATAGATTTAAAATCAATTTAAGCTGCTTACAAAAAACATTTTTGAAAATAAAATAATGGTATCGAAAGGACATTAGAGAAATCTAGTATAACCCAGTCCTCGTACCTATAGTCTCTGGTTAGTAGGAGTAAAGTAAAACTCCCGTTACTTTACTTGGATTTCCAATCGACCCACCAAAAATAGATTAGTGGCGACTCCTAGATAAAAATCTATATGCATGTTAAGAATTTAAACATAAGTCGCAAATTGGTATGGGTTTGGGAGAGCCCGAGTTAAATCTAAGCTTAATAATCCATTAGCTAAATTTTAAGTAGTTCACCCGAAAAATTTATGCGACATTCTGCATTCAAATTGGACCTCAACCGGATTTGTTTGTTTAAAAAATCAGATTCCGAGAAAAATGAATTAAAATTCTGAATTGAAGAAAATAGCCATTTTTGTTGCCTGAGATTTATTGTTCGAGGGAGATTTTGTGCAAGAAAGCAAGTGGGGATTAAGTGCTTTAGCATGGGAATTTTTTTAGATCAAATTGGACTAAACAAAAGCAACTGAGACAAGGATTTTTGGATTATGGAAAATCCTTTTAGCTTTTCTTTATTTCTTCCCCATTTGTTTTTTCCTCCCCTCCCCACTTGGCCGACGTCCCCACCTCACTCGCACACTCTCTCTCTCTCTCTCACTCGCGCGATCCCCATCCCCCACCGACGTTCCCTCCTTTTCCCTTTGCCATGCCCCATCTTCTTTCTCCCTTTCCTTTGACTTTTTCTTTTCTTTTTGATCTTATCTCCTTCTCACTTATTCCCCACGTTACCGACGCACCCCCATTCCCCTTCTCTCCTTTTTCTTTCGTTCGGTTCCCCTTCAGCTTCTCATATTTTCTTTCAATTTTTCGGTTCTTCATGTGCCCGATCGAAGACCGAGCCATCCCCCTCGAATCCTCCTCCTTTGCTGTTTGTTTTTGTTGCACCGAAACAGTCCGTTGAAGCTGCAAAACCAGCCCTTCTCTCCGTGCGAAATCAGCTGCTCAAATCAGCCCATCATCCAAGGAAAACCAGCAGCGTTGTGGGTTTTGCAGGCCAATTTTCGGGCCCAATTTGTGCCCCGTTGGTGTCGCTGCTTTGGAGAGGATCGAGCCTCGTCGCGTCCTCGTCATTTTGATTCAAGCTGATCATTAAATGGGTGAGTTTAACTCACTAAACCTCGCTTAGTAGACTAATGATGCTTAAGGGTTTATTAATGTTAATTAAGCATGATTAGTAAGTTAGATTAGTTTAGATTAATTAAATTAGTGACTTATTAATACATGTTAGGTGGTTAGACTTAGCAATTAGCATGTAGACATGTCCTATTAATCATTGAATGTGTCTCAGGATTTTTCCCGATCCATTTTGGCTTCTAATTAGGCATTACGGGCCTAAGTTGGATTTTTAGTAATTATTTATTTAATTTTCTAAATTATTAAATTATTTATTTATTTTCCAGAAATTCAACCGGGATAGTCGGTGACCGGAATTTTATACATATTATGGTGGTGCAGTCCGTTTATTTAATTGAGCCCTAATTTGTGAGATATTGATTTAATTGTGATTTTAGGATTTATTTCCTAAATTAAATGATTTTTGGAAATTAATTGAAAAATAACCGGGCATCGGTTAATAGTGCCAAAAATATTTGGTGGACTACAGAAAATGGTGGGATTTGTGAAAAAGGAAAATATGATATTTTGGCTAAGACCGACCATGTACCCACACACGTGTATTTTTATCGGGATGGATAAAAATGTCGAATTGGTTTGCATGGTTGGGTGTGATGTACTATATCAGCCTATGGGCGATATGTCAGCTTAGCGAAAACAGTATACCGATGTACTATATCATCCTATGGGCTCTGATATATCAGCTTAGCGAGAGCAGTATATCTTATCAGCTTAGAGAGAGCATTATTAGTGTACTATATCAGCTTGCGGACGATATATCAGCTTAGCGAGAGCAGTGCACTATTTATCAGCTTAACGCAAGCTATACCATCTATATATCAGCTTAGAGTGAGCAGTCTTGGACTATAATCGGACTTAATAAATAGTATGAGATGAGCCGATCAAGAAAGGGTCATGGTGACATGTAATCGAATAAGTCGATTAATCAATAATTTGATCTGATGTGATGAGTTGATTGATTGGGTGCCTATTTGAATTGACTTACAGGTGAAATCTGAAGTCAAGGTAAGTCCTCTGACCTATGTTGTGCATAAGCAACCCTTATGGCATATTGGCCTTCTAATCGAGTCTTAGGAAGTAGAACTCGCTAAGACATTATCTCACTAGTTATTGTATAACCATTTTCAGGTCTTTAGAAGATGTTGGTGGAGGACCGGGAACCCTAGAGTCTAAGAAGATGGAAGAAATAGAATTGGCAATCTGTCTGGCTAGTAAGTCATAGGACAGCTCTTTTTTGGTTAAGCCGATATTTTGTAAATAGCATGTTATTGTATATAAACTTGTTTGTTTATAAAAGGCCGTTTTGGTTGGAAAATTTGTGACCCTACTTTTCTATCCCATTATTTTATTGTTTGGGGATTTATTTATATGTTTCCGCATGCATATTAAAATGAATAGGTTGGCGATGCATCTTGGAACGTCGCTATTATATCGACCAGGTGAGGGATGGGTGCACATCCAAGGATCAGGGCGTGACAATACCTAAACTCCTTACCTCCCCCTTCTCATGTAAGAAAGGTGTCTATTGAGACAAACCTTCACTAATGTATATTTAAATTGTCGGTAAGTTCTTAATCAATACCAGCTATTATTAATACCTGACTGTAATTTATGCCTTCCAAATTTTTAGGTCGTGTTTTTCACCATTAAAGTTGATTTAACTAGGTGTGATTCATTACAATCTACTAGAGATTATGCCCAAACTGAAAAAATTTCTTTTTCAGTCAGGACGACGCTTTTGATTAAGCGGGTCCGATCCATATCCAATCCCTTTGATCGCATTGGTTTTACGGACCAGAGTCTAGGCGAGAATTCTGCAAATTGTAGTTGCACTCCTGACACAATTGCAAGAGATAAAGCCTTTGATGGAGGAGCTAAAAGTCAAATGTAAGTAATGTGAGCAAAAATATACCTCGCTGTGAGCACAATGACTACTTATTACCTCTATTCATTTTAGCAATTTGCTTACGGTTGGGTTGTTTTTATTATTGCTAGTTGGTTTTTGAGTATTTTTGGCTGTCAACATTATATTTGCGTATTGTCCCAGACAACTAATAAGAAGTTTTCAATCTATATTGATAAGTTTCTATTAATCGCTGGCATGTATGGAATGATTTTTACTTTTTACTTTTTCGCTTAACTTAAATCTTATAGTTCACACACTTTTAACTTTTCTTTAAATCCAAAACTTTCTAAACTTTTATAGTACTCAAATTTTAGCATAAAGACTCATATTTTATTTTTTTCATAATTTTTCGAAATTTTAGTGATCTTTTAAGTTTTGACTTGGAAAAGTAAAAAGTACTATTTAGTTTTATTTAAATTCAAACAAACGTGCACATTTTTTAGACTGAGTCGGTAAATGTTCGAGAAAACATTTTATAGTTTACCTTTTCGCAACATGCTCATAAGTTCAGGTGAAGGATAATACAGTGTTGATTTCAATTAATACTGAGAAGTTACTCATCGACTCATATATTTAGTATAAAAGGTTGGTAGATATTTATGTCACGTCGATAATTGCATATATATATATATATATATATATATATGTATCAGTAGATACCATTTAAATAACTTCATATACCATTCAAATAACTTTATTACTATCCGAAAGTGTGGTAAATTCCTTTAATATGATGATAATCTTTGAAAGTGTATATTTAGATTGCTGGTAAGTGGTAAGTTCTTCATCAATGGCGACTGTTATTGAAACCTGATAGAAATTTATTCCTTTCAAATCTTTAGGTTGTGTTTTTTACCATTAACGTTGATTTAACAGTGTGATTTATTAAAATCCAATGGAGATTACGCACAATCAGAAGAAAATTTCTTGTCTGGCCCAGGACAACGCTTTTGATTATGCGGGTCCAATGCAAATCCAATCCCTCTGATCACATTGATCTTACAGACCGGGCCTACGCAATAATTCTGCTAATGCTAGTTGCACTCATGATACAATTGCAAAAGACAAAGCCTTGCGGTTCATGGCGCAAAGCAATCTGATCAAAAGAAGAAGAAGAAGAAGAAGAAGAAGCTAAAAGTCATATGTAAGTAATGTATAAACATTATCCAGCTAACTCATGTACAGGTCACTGTAAAGACTTATAGTATGACAAAAATAACTATAAGTTTCCAGCAATACTTTTATTCTTTTTGAATCGGGATGAATCAAACTTGCGGACAAGCATGGTTTTTTAAGCTACAAAGATATCACAATAAACCTGCGCACCGAGCTGAGAATGGTCCCAATGCATTCTTAGCTGCAATTACTTTGTTGACCAACATTTTCCATTTGGACTCATCTTTCTTGCTTTGATGCCGAATCTTCACCCTAAATTGCCTGGCAAAAGCGAAAGAGACATTATGTAGAGCAATCAATTTCACAATACAAATCAGTTCAACGAAGGTGCTGCTCAACTCTACACCCCAATAAGATGACTTAGCCCCGATATGCATCTCGCGTAATCACTTAATTTTAAATCATTGAAGAATCATTTGGGAAGAAAAACATGCTTGCCTTAAAAAAGTTATGACTCGTCAACCAGTTTCTTCAGATCAGTGTTGGGACTTTTTTCCATGCAAGACACTAGAAATACGAACTTATGAGTCAGTAATGCAATTCTCACTTGACCATCTGGAGTGAGTTTCCCTCAATATCCAATGCTTTTTATGACCTATTTAGTTAGCTGAATGAACTGGGCCCAGTGGTAAGGGAATTAGGTGGGGTGGGGATGTTTAGTTTCAAATGTGGGGTTCAACTCCCACATCTACAAAGAGGCAAAGTAAAAGTTTGAGAGAGAGAGAGAGAGAGAGAGAGAGAGAGAGAAAAGGATTAGAATAGGACTAACCAAACAGAAAAAAAAAAATGTGTGAATGAAAAACAACCCATACATCTTGGGCAGTCACATCTAGACACATCCTGCATCCATCTAAACTTCTCCAGATTAAAATTGAGGTTACAAACATAGAAGTTCTTTGACTTACCTACAGAGAGGAACCTTGCAATCATCAGGCTCGGTACACATCCGAGAGTGCATTTCAAGAAGCTGCCACATGCGCTTGCAGTGTACACATCCTCCAGGAACGCGGATCTTGCAACTGGCAAAATGACGTACTAAGGTCTTAAGTCCTTTACAAGCAGGAATCCACAGGCAGGCTGCGATGCTCTAAGGAGTTTGTCGCATGGTCCAATCATCCTGCAACCATCGCTGCATATGCGAAGGAGGGGTTCCTTGGCCTCGTAGAGTTGCAAGTACACCTGTCTCTCTTCCGTCTTCCTCAGCCTCTCGTGTTTCCTCTGCAACATCGGTAGTCGTAAGACCGCAATGCAAACAATTTTGGACAGTTAATTTAATCATGAAACTAACATATCCACCAGTATGAGAATGATGCGTAGTTATTTTCGTAAGGGAGGAGTAATGACCGATCTTCCAGGATTCAATCTGGTTGTCATGTTGACAAAAGTGAAATCACCACCTTGCTCAATAGCAACCAGAGGAACTTGATGCGAAGAGTAACGTAACCAAAAAGATAAGAATGTAGACATCCAGTGATTCTTTGCTATGAAGGACTTGGAAGAGGCTAAGAGCACAATGTTGATGCTACTGTCAAAAACAGAAGATTGGATAGAGCGGAAGCATCTCTTAATTCTAGGGCATCTAAAGAAGGAAACACAAGCACAAAATTGAGAACAATCTTGAGAAATTTTTTCAAGGAAATTTATGGGAGAGGCTAAATCAAGGGGGAAAAGAATAACCAAGAACACATCAGTAGTAAAACCCTCACACGGATCTAGAACCGATGAGACCTGCCCTATCTATGTGGGAAGTCTTACTACTAACAGTAGTAGAAGCAGCAGCAGCAGGAGCTAGAGATTTGTGATGGACCATGGTCCATGACTATCAATCTCCCAAACATGACTATCAACCACCTGCGTCTTGCGGCTACCACGGTCAACCACCATCCATTACCAGACTCTTCATTTCTCAGCATAACGAAAATGACCAGAACATGAGCAAATGGGATGCAAGGGAGATGGCTCTCAAAAAAACTCATCTCTGATCATTGTCCAATGCTATATTGAGTCCATTTCGTTTCTTTTATCACTGAGTCACCATCGCAGCGAGCACAGCAACAACGGAGCAACATAAAAACAAAAGGTGCAGATTCGATCATAAGTAACATGGAAATCAAACTGCAATTGTGCTCAGTGATTGATGAAGAATTCCTTTCATGCAGAACGTGTCCACATACATTCAAAGTGATCCAGAGTCAGTGACAAATTATATGCTCATTTGGTTCGGCATCCGAGACGTCCCTATATGCAATACTAAAGCAACGTTTCAATTCGACAATACCAAAGCATCAATGATTGAAACCAATTCGTAAAAAAAAAACAAAAAAAAAAATCTGTTTTCGCATAACACCGCCATGACATTAATCTCTGCTCTTAATTCTAAATTAAGTCAACCGAGGCAAAAGGTTTTGAATTTCACGTTACCGAAGAGGAATCTTGATCATGACCGAAGCTTACAGTAACGAGAAGAAGTCCTGGAAGGTGATCAACTTCGGTGGTGATGCCCGAACCGAGATTGAAGCTTTTCAAGCTTCGCGACCTGGAAAACGGGGAGAAGCAGAGCAGGAAAGGCGCAGCTCAGGAATGCTGAGAAACGACGGCGACAAAGGCAATGGCGATGAGGACGATCAGAATTGGGATCTGATAGCAAACTTCAGTCAGTACTAAAGCCGTCGGAAGCTCTCGATTTCGGCAAGGAGACGAGGCCGCTTGACAAATTTCGACCGGGGTTTCTTTCTTTGTTTTCTTTTCTATTCTTTTCCTTTTTTTTTTTTTTTGGTGGGGGGTGGGGCTTCTTTTGTTATGGGTTGAATTTAGATATGGAACGAAGGCAACTTGGGTCGAGAGTGACTCGCATGAACGGACCCATCCGAATTGGCTCCCATTTTTATTTGTTATTTATTATTTATTTATTATCTTGCTATTTATTTATTTATATTTTGATTTTGTACTTTTACTACGGTGAAAATTTGAATTGTTAACTAAAATTCAAGTGGTAATAATGGGCAATGTTGATTTTAGCAAAAACTCTTGACAACTCTTAAAATAGCTATTGGATCCCACGAGAGTCTCTAACGACATTGTTGAAGACTTCTTTTGTTATGGGTTGCATTAAGATATGGAACGAAGGCAACTTGGGTCGAGAGTGACTCGCATGAATGGACCCATCCGAATTGGCTCCCATTTTTATTTTTTATTTTTTATTTATTTATTATCTTACTATTTATTTATTTATATTTCAATTTCGTACTTTTACTATGGTGAAAATTTGAATTGTTAACTAAAATTCAAGTGTCAGTAATGGGCAATGCTGATTTTGGCAAAAACTCTTGGCAACTCTTAAAACAGCTATTGGATCCCATGAGAGTCATGAGAGTCTCTAACGACATTGTTGAAGACATTTTTATAATAAGGATCAAAGAAGCATAGAAAAGGTTGGATGGAAAAATTGGAAGTATTGCTATTGTACTTCATCTATCTCCTCTTTAATTACAAAGTTTCATTATTCTTGTAATCGTTTCGAGAACAAGTGTATATGTAAGAGTGATTGTGTCTCGATATTGTGTTCTATACACTTATTGATTGTAGTTGTCCTAAAAGATTACTAATGGAATCTCGTCCATGTTAAATTTATCACTTGGAGAGTAAACGTAAACTTGGGGATAAAACTAAATCACTATAGTTGTAGGCTTTACATATTCTATCCATCATTATCATCATTACGTGCTCACCAACACCACCTTCACATAGTCTAAGCGGATAACCTCTCGTGCATGTAATTGCCCTTAGTTATTTTTCGTGTTGTTTACTTATGTTCCACAAAAGTTCTTCATACTCATCATTGAGCTAATTAACCCCTTCTAGGTTGTATTATTAGTCCCGACATAATAGATATTAATAAATATAATTGTTGATAGAAATAAGATACTTAGGTCGGAAAGGAGAGTGAAGCTAGGCTTTTGGCAACAACAGAAAGAAATTGGTAATGATTGACATTGATTGGGTTATAATCAACTAGAAGACTTGTGTTTCCACTATTCTTTCATCTTAGTCTTGATTTTCGTCATCATAGCTATTATGATCATTTCTTCTATCTTTTACGGCCCGGACACCATTTCTTTACTTCGCTTTTATATTTTGACGCCATCTTCATCCATTCAGTAGTGCAGTTTCCACTACTACATTCACATACGATATCTATTGTTTTAGTAGCAAAGGGATTACATGTGAACAGAAATCACAGACATAAAATTGCACGTGGAACTAAATCTTTTATTAATTATTCTAAAGTTATAGAAACATAGCGTTCATCAGAAAATGCTACAACTTACGATCGAGAACTAGCAAAATCATGTAATACCCAACTAATTGACTAAATAGGCATACGTTTGGTGAAGATACGATGGAATCATATTTGGATATTAATGTTTCTCATTTAAAATAATCTTAGAACTCTGGTCACCATTTTAGAGGTGGCCTTATACAATGTTATATAATTTATATAGATGCATACGGCGGTTTGCACGCTTTAAAATCGATCAACCTGTCTATTTTTTTACAGCTTGTCTTTCTCAAAGGACAAATGACGATATTATCGAGTTTGCTACCGGTACTATTTTATTACGGTAATCCAGAACTAAGTCCTTACCTCATTGTGTAAAAGCCCAACCAATTTGTATATAATTGCACATCAGTAAGAGTATCATATTTGTATGACGTCGAGAGGTTGACTTCATACAGCTCACAAAAAAAAGAGGACTAGAACTGCCATTCCTTCTCTTTTTCAAAGGACAAAGACCATATTATCGAGTCAATTACATGCTTTCACATGCTTGGACTGCTTAATCTTCTATCTTCCTAAACAAATGTGGATACTTAGCCCTTTACTCTAAACATATAGAGATTCTTAAGGTTGTCTAGGTGTTTACACATCAGATCGGCTCATGTGTGTTCGTTATTTTTTGTAGTCTAACTTTCAATAAGAGATAAAAGAGACTAGACAAGCATAAACAAGTGAGGGGTTGTTGATTGCTTTACTGATGAGGGGAATATGAAAGCTATGCCAATGGAAGATGTTGTCGTCTTCAACTCTTTTCACTCGCTTTAAGAAGTGAATTTTATTTTTCAAGAAGGTCAATCTCATGAGAAAAACAATGAAAATTGAAAAGGCAATTACATCATCAAATTTCAACATTGGGATTTTCAAAGTGATAATAAACAACTGAATTAATTAGATGGCGCTTTCAATTCAATAACTTCTGCTCCCAATGAAATCTAAGGCAGCTTAATAGGCTTAAACTCTATCCACCACACCCCAACAAGAAGTAACAACAACAAAGAGGTACACATCTGTTGACGTTTCATCCATCACGAGAGCTTGGGCAAAACATTTTAAAAAGGGGTCCTACTTTTCTGTGTTCTTAATGATGGAAATTAAGTTATTAATTAGTGAACCACGTGCGTGTGTGTGTGTGTGCGTGTGTATACACGGACCATATCTGTGAAGAAATTGAAGCACATTCTACTGTCCATCTTCTTACATTTTGGACGATTTTCCCTATTAGGGATAATTGTCCAAAAAGTCTTTTTTAAGTCTTTTTGTGAGCATGTCTCATCAACTACCATCAAAGAGAACGATTATGAGATCCAAATAAACAGAAGAAATAAATGGAAGATCATATTCTTACAAATATAGAAAAGAATGGAAGAGTTGCTTATGCAAAAGCGTAAATCCGACCAGTTCATATTCATCCATATTGTTGGTTGAATCTAACGCCCTAAGGCATGTCTCTCCCATTTGACTTGCAGCAAGAGCTTGAGATATGGTTTTAACTCTAGCTAAATAGTTGTTTCCTTCAAGACAGAACCTGATATATGGTAACCGGTTAGAACATGGCAAGAACAAGATTCTATGCTGTATTAATCCAGACATCTGTCACTGGTTTTAGCCAAGAAATGTTTTCGAGCTTTTTATCCCCCTTAAAGCTCAATATTTGACTCGTAACCTAAAGAATAGCTAATAGGGTTTTTCCCAGATACACAATGAGTTGGTGAGTTTTTGCTATTCACTAAGTTTCGATTAGCAAGACAAAATGCATTTGTAACATACCAATTCCCCGAACCACTTTATTCTTGTGGGTTCAGATGTAGTCACAATGGTATCAACAACACCAGCTATACAAGTTTGTTCTAAACTCACCTATGGCCCCAGGGCGACAATTTAATTTCATACTTCTATTTAACTTGTAACACACGACTTTCAATAGGGGCTTCACATAAAACTACGGGGGCCTGCCGTGAAAAGTTCATGAAGTCTGTGTTAACCATCTCCTTATTACAGATGAATATGTTCTCATGAATGCCAATTGCATGTGCTTTGCTAGCTGTTTATGGAACTACATAATATTAACTGTCCTAACAGAATCAGCAAGGTGACCAACTGCACAAAGTACTGACAATCTTGAGGCTTTGCTCACCAGAACTCTTTTTAGGTCTTTTCATGGCCTTGCGTAAGGTCTCATTGGTATAGAACCAACATCATAGTTTGAGTCGGATCTGATTATTAAAGCTAACTGAATGTTCAGATTGGACATAGTAGATTATTGGAAACTTATCAGGGAGAAATGAAAATGAAGGCTCGGTGAGCCGGGTTTCAACAAAAAATTCTTGCAAAATGCTCACAAGAATGCTCTGTTCTAACCTTTTCCATTTTCAATCATTCAAGTATAGAAATTTGGTAGGAATAAGCAGTTCAACAGAGAATTGTCTCAAATAAATTGCTAATAAATGCAACTAGATCCGGTACCAATAAACTCCCAAGTTCTGACCCCAGATTATCGACCGGTCTAAATCTGAAATGTTGATGGATTATCTTATGAAGGATGCCGACTTACCAATTGCTTCCAAGCATGTTCTGCAAGCAAATTTCCAAAGAATTCCACTGTAAAGAAACCTTATCATAAGAGCTCTGTTAATTCTCGATGCAATGGCAAGCGTGTAGTCCCTTGACCTAGCAATAGGACAAAGCAAACAACTCTGTCACAAAGCAAAAAACACTCATATATCAATGCTGAACATAGTACCAGTTTATTACCAGATGTCAAAGTTCACAACTTTCCTATCACCATCCATCAATTTGAACCAGTGACATGTTTATTCCCATGTCCTTTTGGGACTTTACTTGGCAGGAGCTCTTATTTCTCAACATCGTTTTACTTGGCATCTTCTAATCTTTGGTTTATCTCATCGCGCAGTGAGACTTTCTCAGAAGTGGTAAATAATTGGACTTCGCAATGCTGATACATGTTTGGTGGGTTAGACATCCCTCAAGTTCCAAACTAGACTGACGTCCCTGAGTTCCTCTTTTGCTTGGCAATGTTGTCTTGCTTTTTGAAAATCAACTTCAGTTGCTCACTAATTATCATTCAACCTGTGAGTAAGCACTACCGTTCACTTCAGTCACTGGAGAAGTGTATCCAGGATGAAGTCTAACAACTCTCAGCATCCACACGTTCAAGGACATGCCAAGCCTCTTCTTCCATGGATGGGACTTCCGAATCCTCAGTCCATCATTCAAGGCCTCAGGACGTATGGTTAATGTAAAGTAGAATTCATTTGACCCCTGTTAGGATGATAGATGAAATAACAACAAATTTATTAGGAGTATCTAAGACATGGTGATATGAAACCAAGTCTGACCAAAGATATGGTAACTTCACAAAGGTTCAGTTCACCATTTAGATAGGATTAAAGACAGACTTCAGTATCCCCCAACTAGGTAACCAGTTCATTCTAGTTTTCTATTCAAATTTTCTAATGCATGATCATTATGTTAAGGGACGGTAGATAGCTTGGGCCCAAAAGAAAGGGGGAGTAAAAGAGAATAATCCCCTAACCACAGCATCCTTTGACTTCTGATCAGAGTTGCAGGATGGTATCAAAATTTGCTAAAGGAAAATGTAACATGCATGGGCCAATGGTACCTCGCTTGACCTGAGCTCAGGTAAGCATCACATTGGCCACAACTTCGACGTCAAGTAGGAGTTCAGTTGGAATGTCAAGCTTCGTTTACAGGACACAAAATTTGAGGCAGAGAAAATTGCCACCATGCACCTACATCCTAAAAATAATATCCTTCAGATTATGATCTTCCACTTAACAGATCCATAATTTCACACATATACATCAAACTGCAAGAGTGAGGCTCAAGTACAACAATCCGTGCTTGTCAAAGACTGTAACAGCAGACACATCATGTAATCATTGCCACAGATCCACACCCAGCAGCTAAGTAATGTAACAGCAGCACCTAGACATAGAAATGCATCATGTGCCGGATGATTACTTACAGGTCTCAAGAAATCAACATGGTCAATTTCAAAGAACCAGGATGCCACACCAGCAAAGGCATATCTGGTTGAAAAGGCCATTTCAAAAGCCCTTCGCATTAAAATCCTCCACATATTCTCCAGTGAATATTCCTTTCCTGTGGCTGGCATACTAATGAGTTCTCAAAACAAGTGTCCCTTATCAGAATGCTATCTGTGTCTGCCAGGGCAGGCATATTACAGAAGACATGACCTTTGGCAAGTAAAGCTAGGAGCCTAGACAAGTCCTCCATCTTAGTATCTCCGTTACGTTCTTCTCTCTTCTTTTTCATCATTTTACTCCTCTTTTCTGCCTCTTGCCAAAGTAACTTTTCTCTCTTTATCTCTGGCAAGATGGATTTAATTGGAGCTGATTTCCCAGTTTTAGAATCACGAGCCACAAATTTGAAATTGACAATAAGTGCAACTGAATCTGAGGAATGCCGGATATCTGCAAAAAATTACCAATTTAAGGTAAACAGCATAATGGATCAGTAATGAGACTCTATCACGGAAAGGATAACTTCTTGAAGATTTTACATCTGAGTATTGTGCTTGAACAACGTGTCGAAAACCTTGACAAACTACCAATATTTCTTGGAGAGGATGTTGATTAGCAGGCTTTTCTGCTGTTAGGATGGGTTTGATTTTATTTTTTATTTTTTGGTAATAAGAGAATGGTGAATGGCTAGCAAATTCGCAAACTTCTCCATAGTTTTTATGAGTAGAGTAAAGAAAACATGCAAGGGTAAATAAGGTTTGCAAAGAATGAACACACATTTAAGGCACAGCCATCAAAATGACACCATCCTTCAGGATCAGGAGTAATGTGGCTCCTTGCTCCTGCAACTGCTTAGTGGCAGCAGATGGAAATGTATATTCTCGTCCCATAAGCCAATAAAGCAATCATCAACTTGAGGGGAGGAAGTAGCATACTATCATCGATTGGAAGTACTGTTTCATATGATACCTTCTGTGGACTGAGTTACATCTAGTTGGATCGCCATTGATGAGTGCCCAACCCATGTAACAGCTCATGCTATTTGCAATTCAGTGTCCATATGGATTGGCCTCTTGAGAACCACTCTGTCTACTGAAGCAGTGACTAATAATAGAGGCCTTGTGTTGCCATTGTTAATGGAGCAATGCTGGTCCAAAAGCAAAAAGCTGAATACAATGGGGATGTTCTGTTATGCACAATTCTAATGATGAATTCCCACACTACTCGAACAATGGCTAATTACTGGAGAACTTAGGCATTCTGGTTGCAGAACTTGATAAGGAAAAAGATTAATGAGAATTTAGATATGCACATATACGAATGATAGAGACAAAGTACTTACACGAAAGCAGCAGCATGTTGTTACAATGTATTCCCTAATTACCAGAAGACCAACTCTAGATTATTCAAACGATGACTTGCCATTCAAATTACGAATAGCAGAATACTAGAACTGATTACCCACCAACTAAGCTCCGGCACCTTTCAGTTTTATATCAGGAATTTATCGAAGCACCACAAACTGTATTACCTAACTCTAGCATTGTCAATGACATCATATACAAATTCATCTCTTGCAGAGAAAGCCCATGGAAACTCTCTTTCTTACAATGACGCGGCATGCATTGCGTTGACACAAGCAATAGGCAGGGACAAAAACGCTCGAAATTCTGTTAAAACTACATTTCAACCGCTGAACCATCATTCAAACCGAGAAATTTAAGCCGGAGAAACATCGCAGAAAACAAATGGCACCGCATTCAGAACCAGAAACAAAAGCATCACCATCCGATAGTTGTTCAAAGCTCGGTTTAATTTACCTTATTTGGTCCTAGCGAGAGCATCGACATCTTCCACCAGCTCCCCCATCCTGATCTCATCCCAAGGATTCCCACACTGATCTCCGAGCAACATCATCACTCGAAAACTTGTAGAAAACGCTCGTCCTGCTCCTGGACGGACTCCTCGGAACCAATTCGCTCTCCAGAGAAGCAGCGCTCTCCGTCGCCCCGGCATCGCCGACCTCCTCGAATATCTCGGATCTCGCTTCCCACGAGGCGTTGTTGACGGGCGAGAGAAGTACGTACCGGGCCACGAGCTTGATCGGCTTCCGAATCGACGATCCGGCGTCGATGGGCGGAGCGGCGGCGGAGGCCACGGGAAGCGCTCGCCCGTCGAAGCGGATGCTCCGTCGTCCGTCGTGGCGGAGGATCGGGGCGATGCGAGTCCCGTGGCGCGAAAGGAGGAAAGCTTTGAGAGGAGACGTTGGTGGACTACGATTTGACAAACGAGTAAAAATTATTAATTTACGAAATATTTTTGATAAATCATATAACTTATAGTAAAAAAATCAATAAATTTTATTTCTCATTCTCTTAAACAAACCATCTTGTACGACATATAACAACACCGTATTTTTTTTTTTGACAAAACAACACCGTATTAAGAAAGTTATTTGTTGAGAGGAAAAAAGAAAGGTTGAAAAGGGAAATTACAAAAAAAATGAGAAAGGAAAATAGCAACTAAAGTGAATTCTTTTTAACATTCTAAAAATAAATAAATCAAGCTGTTGAAAATTTATATAATTGGACAATAACCTCTTATTCCTTTCATCATTATCGCTGTCTATTATTTGATTTTCTTCACATAAAAGATCACCGCCATCCATTATTTCAAGAAATAACTTAAGCGTAGGAGACCAAATTTCAGAAATGCAGTATGGTAGATTGACCACCTAATTTGTCATAAGCCTTTTCTCTGGCAAATTAGTTGGCAATTTTTGGTTTCTTTTCCGCTCAATTGAATTACATTTTATCAATTTTCTTGTTTCAAGTAGAGGAAGCGGACTTGGAGGATGAGTGGAGGAGGAGGACAGAAAGGGCCGGCTGCCGCAAAAACCCCCCACAGATTTCTTGAAATATATTCTCAGGAGACCGGTTATCGTCAAACTGAATTTTGGTATCGATTGTCGAGGTACTTCTCTCGACATGATCTCTATCCATTAGGAGAATTCTTCAACAAAAAATTTGTCAATGTATTGAATCCAATGTGCCTTCAACTACTTGTCTGTAACTTTAATTAGGCGGGGATGATGATCTATGGGTTGAGTTCTTGGCACCACATATGAGCGAAAATACTTCTCAGTTTATATGATGATCGCACAAGATTTTCATTTCGTTTTTTTGGAAAACATTAAAAACAAGGATCTCGCACATGCATTCTTTTATTTGAGGAAATAACGGTAACAATGTATTCAGAATTTCCGATTTTTATGACATATCTTGGGCGACTTGGACTGGTCCTAACTGGTTTGACTTGTTGCAGTTCTATGCATCAGCACTTCAAAGCGAACTCTGGCAGATGGGGCTAAGCGTTGGGTGACCGTGTGATGTAATGTAGCATGGTGGAGCTAATGTAGTAATTAATCATAACTTGTGATGGGTACATTCAAAACTTTTAGAGCTGATTTGTGACTCTTCCTGATAATTCTACGTCTCATGAAATTGGTTTGTAAATTGCTTGACGAGAACTGGTAATGCCTTGACTCTTCCTAATCTAGCATGTAATTGTATTGTCAATTGGCTTAACGCGGTCCTGTTTATTGAAGAAGATGAATTGCATTTAAGCATCAAACCATCGATCCATATATATATATATATATATATATATATATATATATATTCTATTACAGGTCCCATGTTCTGTCACTTGTTATGTCCCTTGGGCTCGCCCTCTCCCATGGTAATTTCCTTCGAGGGTATGCAATATCTTCTCCGCGATCCTGGGTCTTGTCAAAGAGAAGCAAATCTTCGTAATTCGCGCCAATGCCCCATTCAGGATTGTAGAAACAACCGAAATGGGCCATCAACAGCCAAACAAAGGCAAGAAGCTCTCCACCTTGGCTCAGCACCTGCACATGTGTCTCCCCCTTAATATGAGCCGCTGCATATGATAACATCTCAACCCACACTCCGCTCATCACCTCCCACTTATCTTTCTCGAGCCCTTCCATCTCTTTGGCCAACTTGATTCCCTGAGAGAGCGTGGGTTCCCTAATCTCGGAAGACTTACTATACAAACGTGCGCATAGCTCCTCCACATCCCTTTCGTGTCCACCCATCTCGTCAAGTATTTTCGCGGATCTAATTTGGACAATACCCGCTACAGTGGATACGAGATTAGATTGATTAAGTAAAAGATATATCATGTAGTCAAAGAGGATCTTGCTGACTTCCCTTTTTTCATTTTTTGCTATGGGTGTCGCTATGTTATAGCATATTTCAGTAGCAATATGCCATATTATAATACTAGCATCAAAATTAACCCCAGTGACATACACTTCACAATCAATCCCCCACGGTTCACTCTTAAGGAAAATATCACCTTTAGCCTCAAATATCTCTCGCACCTTTTCTTCATTTTCCACCAACTGAGATTTACGTCTCACCTCCTCAAAGATAAAGATCCATAACTCTTTAATGAAGGGATTCTTGGACACGTATTTTGTGTTGGCAATCCTAGGTGCACTAAAAGGGGAGAGATGAAACTTGTATATAAATGTAAATATAACGCCTGCCGGAATGATCGTTATGTTGACCATTGTCCAAAAGCAACACGAGAAGGTAGACTTGGCACAACGGAAAAAGGCTGTGCCACAGTATCGACGGAAAATGACGCCAAGGATGTCGCAGCATCGAGGGAAACTGATGCAAAGGATGCCGTAGCATTGATGGCAAATGACGCGAAGGATGCCACAGCATCGATCGCGAATGAGTCCCCAACATTGATTGTGAATGATGCCCGAGCATTGACCATGCTTCAACATCTTTCTCGGACTCTTCTTCGTGACCTCAGATAAAAGGTTGCAAGCAGAGATCGATTTGAAATATTAATAGTGTATCTAAAGCCGTATAAGTATCATTGGTGTTAGGATGTGCTTCACATGTGGTGAATCGGGGCTTTCTCCGCTCACTCATGTTGACTATGAACTTGTTGAGGAATGGAACTTGCTCGATTCCCACAATAGTCCAATCAGAGAAAACAAGCATCAACAGAACTATCACGTCAAGAGCAATCCCTCCAAAAAGAAGGGAATAAGTAATTTCCACGTCGAGATCGGGGAGCTGATGCCTCCTTAGGTGATTGAACAGGACGAAAGCCGTCGCAACATTGGTGAAGGCTATGAAGCGGAAAATGTAGCTCCAAATAGAACGTATTGCCAATGTTTTTGTGTGGAGCACCTCGTATATGAACTGGAGTTCAACTGATATTACCCTCAGCGCATCCATTGTAGAAATTTTGTTGAAATATTTGCGGCTCACTTGGCGTTCATGAAGAGTGAACATGATATCCCCGAGAAGGACCATAAACATTTGAAACAGGTAGTATGCATGCTTCACCACACTTGTCTCGTCAAGATTTACCCACTTTAGGTTTGGGTATTCCAAGACATGCTCAAACTTGAAAGCTACCTCATTAGGATCCTGGCGCTGTGAGAACGGCCATTCCTTGAGCTTTGGGAGGCTCGAGATATTAAGTGCCACCGTCCTCTCCACATTTTTTATGACACCGGCAAGAAACACCAATATCGTTGGGATCGACAATGATTTGTCTTTGGGAAAGATCTGCATAAAGAGATAAATCCCGGAACCAACTTGGAAGACAAGACTGAGCAAGTGCCGTCGCCAAAGCACGCTATCCTCCTTAGAGAAGGCAGTGATGGTGTCTGGACCGCCAAGATGTAACAAGAGAAATGAAGCCCAAAATGCAAGAAGTGCTCGATCTACTTCAGCTTCATGAGTGAACGGATTGCTTTGGTTGTGAGAGATGAGCCCAATCGCGAATGCAGCTACCCAGTCAGCCATCAAATAAGCCAACCACAAGAGGGAAAGAATGGCCCAATTTGATGTTTTCTTTCTAAGGGGTGCAAATAAAATTAGAAAGACCTGAAGCCAAAGGCTTAGCATGACGAAGCCTCGGATGTTCCATTTATTTCACAGAACCGAAATGGAGCCAAATGCCATGTTTTTGCTTTGCGTGAATTTATCGTGCCTCAGTGCTAAAATTTCGGTTACAAGGGAACTATCCTTTCAACAATCCATCAAGAGGGCTTATATGGATCAAGAGAATGGTGCTTTGGAGGCTTTCTATGGAAGCCTTGAAGCAGAAAAGTAGTGTAGACCGTGATATCGGAAAAGGGTACATTCGGAAGCTTATTTTCTCTCTCGCCCGCGACTTTGGGACATAGGAGGATGAAGCAGCACGTCCGGATAGACAAGAATCAATATTCATGGCCCTGTACTATAGTTTAACTTTTTCGTCCATTAGAATAGGTAATATTACCATTCTACTACCGTCATATAAGCAAAGATATTTGCGTATCATTTTTTATTGATTGAAGCTTGACTTTTAAATGGTATGCAGATGGACATTTAAAGTGTCGAAAAGTTCATCATATTTCTTTTCTAAAATGAATTAGAAGTAGTATACCGTTTGGGACAATTTAATCAAATACAATTACTATTCAGTAATAAACGTCTTGAATCCTTCCTTAAAACATCTGAACAATCAAAAAAACTCATTTGGGCTTACCTTAAAGAGGTAAACCGATACCATGATTCCAATTAAGATGCAAGCTAAATCTTCATAAAAACCTGAAGGGAGAGGCTCTGTGTGATAAGACTTCAAATTAATTTGTTCCGCAAATCTGAAATGAAGATAAATGTTAAACCCGTCCATTATCATGTAATTCACGAGATAACGGCGACGTCCTTCCATTCAACTCAATTATGATCTTGATTCAACCAATGACAAAATTCCGTCGAAGCCAAATTGGAGTTAATATAAGAGGGACCGTCCAAAAGGGCACGTTACTTCTCCCACCCGCCAACACAACTGGCAACAGGTTTTCCACAGAACCAGGCAATCTGGGTCCAACAGGGCCAAAAAGGAAAAGTTCATCTGAAAAATTAAAGAACTCTGTCGGGAGAAGTTCTGCCTCAAAAAAGGAAAATCGGAGCCCTCGTGTACCCTAAGCGATGCCACAGAGGCATTTCTGCGTCCGACCGAAAGCACTTTGTGTCAAGAAGTGACCGTCCGACGAAGCGATGCTGCTACAATCCTTAAGCCCACAATGATCTTAACTTGCACGAAATCACATAGTTCGTGATTCACGTTTTCCGTTTAAAAGATATTGGCAGATTTTGGGAGTTACGTTGAGGTTCTATACTTGATACCCGGCTCCCATCTCGCCATTCAAAATTAACTGATATGGATGTTTGGTGGTTTGTCTATTATTCTACTGACAATAGAGAAATAAACTTATAGAATACTTAAATTAATAGTTCATTTGATCGTACTCAAAAGGATTTACCATTTTCCTCGCAAAAATCTTGAATCGAGCAGGAGTTTTAAGCTTCGAAAAAAAATGAACTTGTGCAGTACATTCTAGTGTGCTTTCGTAGATTTCAAATGTCTTTTATTAAAAAATCTTAAATTGCCAGGACCATAAGAAAATAAACTCGCAAAAAATATCAAGTACTGTCATTTTCTTCCTCAAACCTTCATTTCAGATTATTTTTAGATTGATAAAAGAAAGGATGAAGTACATTTTCCATACATGTTGAAAGCAGAGATTTCTTCGTTCTTCTTGTCATATTTTAAGTTTCCGTGAAAATAGTTTCAAAATTGCTATTAGTGGCTTAGGTTACGCGGATGAGAATACTGTTTATAGTAAATAAACTGTAAAAAATTGTCTTATCCGAAGTGAGTGCTACATGCAGATAAAAGTGAATAACTACATGTATGGAACTTATTTGCAAAATTTTCTCCATTT
Organism: Eucalyptus camaldulensis; assembly: GCA_019915185.1. NCBI lineage: Eukaryota > Viridiplantae > Streptophyta > Magnoliopsida > Myrtales > Myrtaceae > Eucalyptus > Eucalyptus camaldulensis. The sequence continues at coordinate 3,694,528 of JAHSVA010000014.1, forward strand.
AATATTAATTTTATGAGATCGGTAACCATATCAGCAAACTTTGTTAACGCGTGACGTTGAACATTTAGTTCAAGTAACTAATCAAGCTGATTCTTAAAGTTAAGTTGAGCACCATGTTTTTGCTTAGTTTGAATTTTGTCGCTTCTCTTTAATATAACATCGGTTAAAACAAGATATATAGGAAGAATAATGGGGAATGTACATTTACCTCTCGAGATAGTTCTTTGTTTGTCAGCAAATAATATCTATCAAAAAGCCAAAAAAGTAAAAGAATTGTGAACCAATCATTTCGCAAATTAACACAAATAAGGTATTTCATACGTTAAATGGTACAAGAAAAGTATCTCATGCATAGACAATAACTAATACTTTGTAACAAGTTGATGTTTTATCTTTCAATTTGTTCTATCTTAATTTTAGTCACACATTCATTTGTAACCATCTGAGTTTCAAATTATGAAATTTCAGTATCCATGGTGAGTTTATGAAATGTTTGCTGACACCCCATTTAACAAGACACTTGATATTATTGATGAGAAAGACACTGTCTAGTAAGTCATATGAGTGTGCTTTCATAGGATACGTAAATCCACCTAGTCACATAACAACTTTGTTATGCAAAATATCAAATGAGCATTCAAATTGAGAATTAAGAATTACAAAATACCCAATAGACAGATATTTGCTTAATAGTCATATTTTGATCCCAGTGTTTCTCACATGGAATAATCTTAGGATTGTGCTCACCATTTTATAGGTGGAGTTTATACAATGCATAGGGCAGTTTGCTAACATTCATAATAGTTTATAGAACCGAAAAATCCATGTTGTTTGACAAACTATATATATTTGCAAAAGAATGAATCAATATTGTTTTATCAGACTACTATATTATAAAGTATTAATTCCTTGGTTTACAAAACCATATAAAAAAAAAAAACCCAAATTGATTCGAATCAACCACCACAAATATCAATTTGACCAAAATTAAAGTTTATGGCTGAAATTGGAACATCTACTAAAAGTTTAAAGGCTGAATTTTCATATTATCTCTTCTTTTTATTAATGCTAGAAATAGAATACTAGTTGAAGAAATCGTGTAGGAAATGATGTGATATATCTTTGAATCTTTAAATATGACTCACTTGTTCAGATAGCTAATGAAAGTTTGTTGCATCATTTTTTCCTATAAATCACTGTATAATTTGCTGTACACTTTTGCAAAGTGGTGCTTATATTGACTTTAGAATGGGCACTTTTATTCTGTGGAAAATACCAAAAACATATCTTATTGTTGACCCAATGACTACTTGCACCCTCTATTTATACAAAAACCATTCACATACCTTTAAGCAAAACCCTATATTATAAAGATCAAATTGTCCCTTCTAGAAAACTTATTTTAACATATTGCTTAGGGTTTGGGTGGTTTAGTTTTTGCTCTATTTCGAGGTTTTTGGGTGAGAACGAGAATTTAGGATTTGGTGAATGAAAGTATTTTGTAGAAAATAACACTTTTATATAAGGACAACAAGATAATTGCTGTAAAAATGTGATGTGGTTTCCTAAGGAAAAACTTGATTATATATTTGGTATTTTGAAAAAGTAGAGGTTATTAGGTGAGACCCAAAGTATATCTTTGGTATCTTACATTTAAAAAAAAAAAAAAAAACTTGGACCCCAAGTAATGCTCTTTTTTGTCTTTTTTTTTTTTTTTTCATGAAGGCTCCACAAAATGTTCTTAATTTGCACATGCTTTGTGAGTCGTGTTTTGTTTTTTTTTCCTTCCTTTGAATTTTTTGTGCAAGAGTTTGGCTGTGTTTGGTTCAGCATTTCCAATGGGCTTTCAGGCCTGAAAGCCTTTTGGGAAAATGCTAGACTGTTTGGTTCAATTTTGAAGCCGGCTTTCAGCTTTCAACTTGTCTTCAAAATGCTGAAAGCCTAAAGCTGGTAGGGACTAGCTTTGGGCTTTCAGCATTCTCCCAAATGCTGAAATTATTTACCAAACACAATTGCATTTCCCAAAGTAGCTTTGGGCTTTCAACATTTGCATTGGACTCAAAGCCCCTTGCAAATGCTGAACCAAACGCAGCCTTTGTAAGTCATGTTGGATCGACACTTCACATTAATCATGTGCATGTTGAGTCCACGTAATTCACTGAGTGAGATGCATTGATCTCATCATCAATTGTTTGATTTCATCAATATTTCCCCTAAAGAACGATAAAAAAATGCTTTGAATTGCGGATTTTGTCCCTAGCACTCATCCAAAACTTTTCTCATTGAGCAAATAAGCCTCTATCCCGGGGAACTACTGTGGTTATGTTGAGCCCACCCATTGTCTTCTTTATCACTGTGTCTATTTTCAATTTTTTTTTTTCGTTTACATAAGCATTTACCACGAACCTTTTCCCCATATTCAACATCATTTCCCTATAAAATTCGGAAAAATTACCAAAAAAAAGTCATATACTTATTTTACGGATTCTAGTTCAATCCTAAACTTTTCAAACCAATTAATCCTAAATTTTTTGATAGTTTACCAATATAGTCATTTCATTCAATTTTGATCAAAATTTGCTAACTTGGATAGTGGCCATTCTATGTGGCACAACTAGTGGCCAACATGGACAATTTTTTTTTATGAATTTTTTATATTTCTTTTTTCTTTCTTTCTTTTTCTTCATTATGATTGATGAGGATTGTTGGGGTCTCAGCAATGGCCAATGACCCTTGCCAACCACTGAGCAAGCCCTTGCCAGTTGCTAGCGAGGGCTTGTAGTCTCTTAGCAAATATGGGTGAGGCCCGCATCACTTGCAACTGGCAAGGCCAGATGGCCTCATCTAGTGGCTGGCGACCCTTGCCAACCATAGTGTAAAAGACAAAAGAAAAGAAAAAATTCAAAAATTTATTTAAAAAAATATATTTTTAAAAAAATACAAAAAATTGTCCACATTAGTGTCTCATGCAACGTAATACGGCTAGCATCCACGTCAGCGATTTCTAGCCATAATTGGCCAAATTGACTGTATTGATAAATTGTTGAAAGGTTTATGACTAAATTAGCCAAATTTAAAAGTTTATAAATGAATTGGTATTTGTATAATAAGTTTATCACTTTTTTGGTAGTAATGCCTTGTGTGTCTACTTTTCTATATGCACGTGTCTACATTATTCATACATATTCGATTCATTATTAATTATGCCATTCTTTAAAAACCCAACATAACACTTTTATCAAACGAGTCGCACAACATGATACATTTAAGATATAAACTCTTATAAAAATATGTTCAAACGTGTAACAGAGTGCATAAATGTATTTTGCCAGATCGCATTGACCTGGTTAATATGTTAACTCATTTAACTAATAGTGTCTTCGCGTGTGATATAAAATTTGAAAAAGGCCAAATAGCAAAGAATATGTTTTTTTTTTTTTTTAAATTTGTGTGTAAAAGGTTAATTTGTTTTTTAATACGCTTACAATCATATGTCATTTGCACATCATGTTAATGAGGGCTTAATTCCCTAAAAAAACTCCAACTTTAGGTCCAATTTCAAATTTGCCCCAATTTTTGTCTTAAAAGAATCACCAAATTTTACTTTAGTCCAAAATCTACCCACTTGTCCACAAATTGTCACCAACTTCTTCAAAATCATCAACATTGGAGCTAGTTAGAGGTTTATCATTAGAACATGAGTCTATATCAAAACTCTCATATTCATTTGAAACAACAATAGCCTCCTTATATTAATAATATTAAAGAAACTAGTGCCAATTTTTGGACAAGGATTTAACGAGAGCAAATTTGGACTAAAGTAAAAGTTGGTAATTTTTTCAGGATTAATATCCTAAAAAATCCCAAACTGGTATACATTTGATAAATTTATCTCAAACTAATTTTTTGACCATAAAAAATCCCAAACTGATACACCTTTGATAAATTTACCAAAAATTGATACACTTGTGACAAATTTACTCTCTGTTAGTTTCTGTTAAATTAGACTGTTAAATTGTTGAATTGGATGACATATAACAATTGACTATTCATATTAGTTTGAGATTTTACTCTCTGTTTGTCACAGTTATACTATTTTTGTGATTTTTTGTGGTATTACTTCACCTTAACAGATGATATATTTATTACAAATGTATCAGTTTGAGGTTTTTGGCGGTCGAACAAATTAGTTTGAGATAAATTTTATACAAGTATATTAGTTTGGGGCTTTTTTGTGATCATTTGGATAAATTTCTCACATGTATACCAATTTGAGATTTTTTATGGTTAAAAAATTAGTTTTGGACAAATTTATTATAAGTGTACAAGTTTAGGGTTTTTAGGATATTAATATATTTTTTAAAAGATAAAAGAAAATTTGGAGTAGAATTGAGATTAGATTCAAAGTTTGAGGTTTTTATGAAATTAGGCTTGTTAATTAGTGGTTTAAAAAGTTGGCCATCCAAAAAAGCGATGCAACAATCCTTGGCCTGACTCTTTTTCTTTAACTAGGGCCCACTCCATCTTTCTTCCTCTTTATTCTTTTTACTTTTTTCTATAACTTTGGATCCATTTATATTCGTTTTTTCGTTTTTTGCTTTTTTTTTTCTTTAACTTAGACCCATTTATGTTTCTTCTTTTTCCTCTTTTCACGCAATGCTCTTAACTTTTACGAGATTATGTGATTTGAGAGTAACATTTTTTCCTTTCAAAAAAAAAAAAATTCGGCAGGAATTTGTGAGTCACTTTAGTGTCCTATAATTGATGCATAACTCTTGGCTCTTTATTCCAAAATAAACTTCTTAAATAATTAAATTAATAACTTACGTGATTATACCTTAAAATCATTTACCATTTTCCTTGCAAAGTTTGGAATCAAGTCGGTGTTTTAAGCTTGGGAAAAGGTTGGAAAATTGTATAGGAAATTCTAGTATGCATTTGTAGATTTCCAATGTTTAACATTTAGAATTCTTAAATTGCGAGAGAGCCTTAACGAAATAAACTTGCAAAAATATTAAGCAGTGTCATTTCTTCCTCAAACCTTCTTTTAAGATCATGTTAAATAAAGAAACAAAAGAATGAAGTAAATTCTCCATCTTGCATTTTTTTTTAGTTTTTATGGAATTATTTCTAAAACCACTCTTAGTAGTATACATGGATGAAAATTCTGTTTAAATCATTCGAACGAAAAAAAAAAAAAAAAAGTCTATCCAAAGTGGGTACAACATGTAGAAATGATATGCATGCATTTTTTTTTTTTTTTTTTGCAGTTCAAGTGAATAATTTCATGTACGAAACTTACTTGAAAGATTTTCCCCATCCTACATTAATATTATGAGATAAGTGTCCATATCGACAGATTTCATTAATGCTAATTAAGGAAAATATGATGTTGAACACTTAGTTCAAGTAACTAATCGGACCAATTGTTTTGCAAACTTTGGGTGATTTAACGTGATTACAATAAGATGTGTATATTTGGATATTGAGATAGCTCCTTACTTGTTTGTCAAAACACTACCTATTCAAAAACCTAAAAAGATAGAAGAATTGTAAATCAACCATTCCTCAAATAAAATGGAGCTGAACATAGATCTAACTCGAGTTGGTTGAACCACAAGTGGGTAAATTTAAATGTTGCCACTGCGTCATGTGTCCACGAAAGTCGAAGACGCCATTAGATTATTAATTATCAAACCCGACCATTATTATATACTTGGCAAGATAAAGACAATGTCCTTCCACTCAATTATGACCTTAATTCAACCAATGACAAAATTCCACCAAAAAGTTTAATTTGTCCAAAGAAATGGAAAAAAGAAAACTTGCCATTTCATATGGATGATTGATATAAGCCAATGCCAAATTGGAGTTACTATAAGTGGGACGCTCCAAGAAGGCATCTCCCACCCAAGTGGCGATAGGGATGTGCAAAGGAACTAGGAATCGCTTGGATCACTTGGAACTAGACTGGACTGGATTGGTGGTTCATAAGGGAACTGGTCCAATTCCTGATTCCAATAATTGGAACCGGCGGGGTATCAGTCTGGTTCCTAATTTAATGTGTGAAACCACCCACCTATCCACCTAGATCGGACATATATATTTAATTTTTAATTTTTAAGAAAATGAAAAATCCTAAATGCCTAGGCTACTTACTAATTCTTATGTTGGATAATTGTTTGCTTTTGCCCACTTATAACAAATTTGGTGAGTGTGCTCTCTTGCTTACACACTTCTTAACATACTAATATTGTTGGTTCATTAGCTCTAACTGGGTGTGCCTTTGATAAAGTAATTCTATTGTATAATTCTTTGTTGCATATTACAATGATGACACATGAAGCTCGATGAGACTGGTTCTGTATACCTACCTGAGAACCGGACCGGACTGGCAATTCGGTTGTTGGGTAGTTCCATACAATTAATGGACAGTTCTCGGTTCCAATTTTTCACAACTAGTCCTTAGTAGGCGGTTCCTGGTTTTAGGATGAGAACCACTCACCAGACCATGCTCACCCTTAAGTGGCGACAAGATTTCCACAAAACAGGAATCTCTCTTTATCCTTCTTTCTATTTCTCGATTATTGATAGCTTAGACTTGAAGTGGTTGCCTTATTTTCTCTTTTTTTTTTTATTAGACAAGATTAACTGTTTTTTCAAGGCGGTCACCTTCAGGAACGTGGAGGACTCCATCAAGAATAGAAGGTTGCAACAATCTTGGGATGTTGACCCCATTATCTTCTCGTCTAGGGATTACATTTAGAGTTTTTGGCTAGTTTGGTTGCCTTTGGCTGCCGGTTGTGCTTACCGCTTGGGCCTTTCTTTGTTGTTCTTGTTGTAGCCGTTTGGCTTTTCTCGTGGCTTCCTTTCACTCATTTAGAGCCTATTCTTCATGAGTGCAAGTTTTTGAAGCTGTCTCGTTTGTACAGTTTGGTTTTCCCCAATATATTGATTACTTTTACCAAAAAAAAAAAAAAAACTGTCATAAAATTAAAATGTATAGAAATACAAATTTTTTCTATTAAGATTGCATGAGCTCAATAGGCTTTGTCCGTATAAAGGGAAAAATATCCTTTTCTTCTCTTCCATCACTCTCTTGCCTTTTGTCCATGTAGGGCAAAACATTATTGTTCTTTTTCTTTTCTCACCTTTTCCCCTCTTTAAATGTAGATTTATTATTTAATAGAATTGAAAATTTTCTAGTTAAAGGTTAGTACTTATTACTTATTAACAAGTATCTCATATATTAAATGGCAAGAGAAAAGTATCTTATGTATGAATGATGTTTATTCCTTTGCATTAGGTTCATGTTTTATTATTGAATTACTCCTTTCTCGATTCTACTTGCACATCCATCTATAGTTACCTAAGTTTCAAAATACGAACTTCAATCTGTTGTTCAGTGAAATGTTTAGTGATACCATATTTAATAAGACATTTGATATTATTGATGAACAAGATACAATCTAACAAGTCATATGAGTGTGCTTTTGAAGGATAAGTAGGTGTCCCAACCCTCTGGAGGTGAACTTGAAGGAGCTTGACAGATTGCCAAGTGGGCACGACTAACCCTTTTGTGAGGCGGTACTTCTGGCTAGCGCGGGCTTCCGATCTCAATATGCTTTTCTCAAGTTAATTATGACATTTTGTTCTTTTTTAGGAGCTGCCACTAACTTATTATAAGTCATTTAGAAGCCAAGCAAAATGCAAGAGTTTGTTTTACTTTTGCAAATCAGAGATCAGATACTGGTACTTTGATCACACTATATATTGTGTAACGCCCAAGATTAGTACCTTCTCTCTTTTAATGGGGAAAATGTTTCATGTAATCCTTTTAATATTTTTCTAAAACACGTAAACCTAAGTTATCAAGCAAGGAGAGCTCATATGACAAAAATTAAACAAAGCGATCAGGAAATCATGACAATATAATCACAGACAATACGATAAGTAGAACTTGAGCCGTATCGGGCAAACTTATAACCATGCCTTGCTATTCAAATAGAACTCCAGAAAGCAATATATAAAATTAAATATGCAATCAACCTAGTTTAAGGAATGTAAGCTAGGTGATAATGTTGCCGCATTAAACAAAATGAAATTCTACCAAGCATAAATCAAACTAGGCCTAAAAACGCCGTTTCTTATCAAATGCCTATCCGATTTTTTATCCTTTTTTTATTTATTTATTTTTCTTTTTCATTTTTATCCATGATAAACATGATTTAAGCTCTAGCTATACTAAGTGCATGTTAAGATATAATAAAGTAGATACAAGGCTAGAAATTGAACTATGATATGATGCAAATGTGGTTATGGCATATAGATGATGCAATCATGTGAAGGGGACATCCCGAGATAGGTCAAGACCCTTACCGAGGCCAAATAGAAGCTTTAAGCTCGTTTCCAGCCCCTTAGGCGGTATAGACAGCAAATTTAGCTGTCCATTCACCCGCTAGATGGCGCCGAACAAACACAGAAAGATCCCGACATATCTACAGGCCTTTGGGGCTGACAGAGACCAATCCGAAACGCATCAAACGAACGCTCAAGAGCCATAAACATGCCATACTATCCATGGTTCAGCAAGCCCAAGTCTGAACCGTGAAGCCCCTAGAACGAAGCAAACGCAAAAAATTATAGAACAACCAAACAAAATGCTAAAAAAAAGTGTCATTGCTATGAGGAAGGGGGAGGTGTTTGGACCAGTTTTGATACAAGGCCTACTTCAACCAAGACACACACTTGACGTCAAGGATGGAATTATATAAACTCAAACGCCATAGCCGTAGCCGAGCTAATGGACCAATAGACCGAGGTAATGAGCTTGTGCCGCCCATGAGAGCCAGGCAAGCTTCCGTACCTCTGCCTTCAACTACGGTCACGAGAGCGAGGCAAACTCGATCCCTAATTCTTATAGAATGCACGAAAGTTCTATGGAAGGGGAAACTGAGGTATCCATAATCTACAATGCCTCTAGTAGGTTTTAAGTACAGAAGAAATAGAGCCAGAAAAATGGAGGCAAGATAATGTAAAGTCGCTGTTTTTCTAGTGGTGCAAATTCGATCCCTGATTTTTATTAAAATTCATGAATAGCGTATGGGAACGGAAATTTAGGTATTTACAAACCACAATATATCTAGTTTCAAAATGCAGAAGAAACGCAGCAAGAAAAATGAGTGCAAAATTATGTAATCATTGTTTGTGTTTAAGGGTCGAATTGTGCCGTTATCGGTGAATCCGATCCCTAATTTTTGGAAAATTCAATAAGGTTCTAGGAGCGAAAATTTAGGTTTCATCAGTAGGTTATCCCGCCATATCAGGAAAATAAAATACTCTTAAAACAACTTAAAATTGAGAACATAATTGGCCAAATTTATGTTTATCTATGAGTTACGTTCAAAGGAGGTAACTGCGCTAGTTGTCTATCCTCATCTCTTTTGATTTTATAAAAATTAACGAATTAAATGGTGATATAGAGATTGCTCTCTTTGATATGTCTACTAATTTGCATTAATTTAATATAGATCAATATAGTCAAAGATTTCGATAGTTTTGTAGAATGTCAAATAAACATTCAAATTGAGAGCTAACAAAATCATGTACTACCCAACAAATTGGCTAAATAGGTACGCATTTGGTCAAGATACAACGGAATCATATTGGATTTCAGTGTTTCTCACTTGGTATAATCTTAGGATTGTGCTCACCATTAGAGGTGAAGTCTTATACAATGCTATATAATCAATACAGATGCATACGCACGGTTTGCTTGCGTTCGTCATAGTATATTGAGCCCAGAAACGGAAATCCATGCTATTTGACAAAGCCCTATTGTTTGCTAAAGAATGGACTAGTATAGTTTAATCAGATTAGTCATAAAATATTATGAAGGATTAATTCCTTGTTTAAAGAATCATATAAAAAACGAATTTGATTCAAATCACAAAGCACAAATATCAATTTGACCAAAATTAAAATTTAAGGATCATTGAACATAAAGAGTTCAAGGACTAAATTCTGGTAGCATATCTTCTTTTATTAATGCTAGAAATATATATATATATATATATATATATATATATATATATATATATATATGAAATCAAGTCTTAAAAGAGGTTGCATATCTGTATTGAATATTTAAAAATGATTCACTCGTTAAAATAGCTAATTAAAGTTTGTTGCATCTTTTTTGCTAGAAATCAGTGTATCATTTGTTGTTCAATTTTGTAAAGTGATGCTTATGTCGATCTCAGACTGGGTCCTTTTCTGCTGGGGAATGTAACAAAAATAAACCTCACTGTGAAGGCAATGACTACTTAGGCCCTATTTGGTAATATTTTAAACAGTGTCTGATTCTATTCTTTTGTTCTCCCAAACAAAAAAAGAATAGAAATCGGTTCAGTAAATTTTTTGTTCTTGGGAACAAAAATCCATCTTTTTTGTTCCCAAGAATAGATTTAGAATATAGTCAAAAAGTAAAAAAAAAGTAACTTTTTATTCCCAAGAACAATTTCAAGAATCAAGCTCAACTTATTCTTTTTTCTCTTTTCTTTTCGTCTTTTCTCCTTCTCTCTTCTTCATCCTTCCAGCCAGTTACTAGCCACTGCCCGGCTAGGCGAGGTCCGGCGAACTCGCCAAAGCCTCGCCAGTCCAAGGCGAGGTTCGACAAGCCTTTCCCTCGCCTGGCCATCGGCGAGGCTTGACCTCGCCCAAGCAGCACAAGTTCAATCTCGCCGATGGATGGGCAAGGCTCTCCTCGCTAGATCTAGCGAGGCCAGCCTTACTTGGCCATCGACAAGGCTCGGCCTCACCCAAATGTAGCGAGGCCAGGGCTCCCAGTGTCGGTTGCCGGCCACAAAGAAGGAAAAAAGATAAAAGATGAAAGATAAAAGAGAAAATTAAGAAAAATATAATAAAAGTATAAAAAAAATTAAGAGACCCGCTAAATGCATTTCTATCCCAAGAATCAAAATTTTATATAGGTATCAAACACCTTCAAATGCTCAAAAACTCATCCAGGAAACAAAATCAAGAAAAACTATTTTTGATAAAAAAAAATTGTTCTCAGGAATAAAATGATTACCAAACACACACTTATTACCCCTATTATACAAATACCATTCCCATACCCTCTAAGCAAAATCATACATTGAAAACACCAAATTGCCCCTTCTTGCAAATTCATTTTAGCAATTTGCTTAGGGTTGGCTGGTTTTTATTATTTTTAGTTGGTTTTTGAGTATTTTGGGCGGTCGACATTATACTTGTGTATTGTTCCAAATAACTAATAAGAAATTTATAATCTATATTGATAAGTTTCTATTAATCACTGGTATGTATGGAATGATTTTTACTTTTTTGCTTTTTTGCTTAATTTAAATTTTATAGTTCATGCACTTTTAACTTTTTCTTTTTAAATCCAAGACTTTCTAACTTTTCTTAGTACTCAAATGTTAGCTCAAAGACTCACATTTTATTTTTTTCAAAATTTCCCGAAATTTTGAAAAATATTTTAAGTTTTGACTGGAAAAAAGAGTGCTTTTGAGGTTTATTTAAATCCAAACAAATGTGCACATTTTTAAAACTAAGTCGGTAAATGTTCAAGCAAATATATAAATTACAGTTTACCTTTTTGTGGGCAAAAGAACAGCCCAAGTGCCATAACTTGGCACGGAGGGACACTTAAATGCCATAACTTCAAAATGGTATACTTGAGTGCCAGTTTCGAAGTTAAATGGAACACTTAAATGCCACTCCGGCGAAAATCCGGCCAAATGGCTGACGTGGTAACTTTCCAGCGAGTTTGGTCCAAAACGACGTCATTTTGCACGCTGACGTGGCGGAGAGAATGCAAAAAAGACGTTGTTTCGTGTAAATAATTATATAAAAATTAATTAAATTAGATTTAAACTTAATTTTATTTAAAATATTCAAAAAATTTAAAAAAATTAAGAAAAAAATTAAAAAATTAAGATTTTTTTTTAAAAGGGGGTCGAGGTCGAACGGGGCGACTGAGGGCTGAGCCCTCGCCGCCACCGCCTCCCCGCCGTCACCGGGAAGGGTCGGTGACGGAGGGGGGAGGGTCGGCCGGGGTCGCCGGCCCTCCCCACTCCGTCGCCGGCCATATTTTGAATAAAATTAAGTTTAACTCTAATTTAATTAATTTTTATATTATTATTTACACGTAGACATGAAACGGCGTCGTTTTTGCATTTTCTTTGCCACGTCAGCGTGCAAAACGACGCCATTTTAGACCAAACTCGCCGGAAAATTGCGACGTCAGCCATTTGGCCGGATTTTCGCCGGAGTGGCACTTAAGTGTGCCATTTTACTCCGATATTGGCACTTATTTTGAAGTTATGGAACTTAAGTGTCCCTTCGTGCCAAGTTATGGCACTCTAGGTGTCCCAACCTCCCTTTTTGCGACATGCTCATAAGTTCACATGACGGCAGTACGGATAATACGTTGGTGATTTCGATTTATACTAATGAGTTATGGATCAACTCGTATATTTAGTATAAAAGGTCCATAGATGCTTATGTCAAACTAATAATTGCACATATATGAATTAGCAGATACCATTCAAATAACTTTATTAACTTTCCAAAAGTATGGTAAATTCCATTAATGTGATGATTATCTTTGCAAGTGTACATTTAGATTGCTGGTAAGTTCTTCATCAATAACAAATATTATTAATACCTAATGGTAATTTACTCCTTTCAAATTTTTAGGTCGTGTTTTTCACCATTAAAGTTGATTTAATAGAGGGTGAGTCATTAAAAACTAATGGAGATTACGCACAATCGGAAGAAAATCTCGTCTGGCCCAGGACAACGCGTTTGATAATGCGGGTCCAATCCAAATCCAATCGTCCCGATCGCATTGGGTTTACGGACCTGGGTCTAGGTGAAAATTCTGCTAATACTAGTTGCACTCATGATACAGTTGCAAAAGATAAAGCCCTGTGGTTGATGGAGTAAAGCAATCTGATCCAACCAAAAAAATAAAGCAGCTAAAAGTCGATTGTAAGTAATGTATATATATTATCCAGCTAACTCATGTACATAATATAGTTTCCAGCAATACTTTTATTCTTTTGAATCGGGATGAATCAAACATGCGAACAAGCATGGTTTTTTAAGCTACAAAGATGTCACAATAATCCCGAGTACCGAGCTGAGAATGGTCCCAATGCATTCTTAGCTGCAATTACTTTGTTGACCAACATTTTCCACTTGGAGTCATCTTTCTTGCTTTGGTGATGAATCTTCACTCTACATTGCCTGGCAAAAGCAAGAGACACAATGTATAGCCATCAATTTCACAACTACAAGTCAGTTCGAAGAAGGTGTTGCTCTTCAACTCTACACCCCATAAGATGACTCAGCCCCGACATGCATCTCGCATAATCACTTAATTTTAAATCATTGAAGAATCATTAGGGAGGAAAAGAACTCTTGCCTTCAAAATTTTGACTCATCAACCAGTATATTTGAATCGGCGTTGGACTTTTTGAAAAGAATTCCACCTTATAGAAGCCTTGCCATAAAAACTCTTAACAATTCTCGATGCAATGGCAAGCGTGTAGTCCCTTGACCTAGCATTAGGACAAAGCATACAACTCTGTCACAAAGCAAAAAACACTCGCATGTCAATTCTGAACAGAGTACCGGTTTATTACCAGCAGATGTGGAAGTTCACAACTTGTCACCATCCATCAATTTGAATCAGTGACATGTTTAGTCCCATGTCCTTGTGAGACTTTACTCAGCAGGAGCTCTTATTTCTCAACACTTATTTCTCAACATCACTGTACTTGGCATCGTCTAATCTTTGGTTCATCTCATCGTGCAGTGAGACTTTTTCACAAGCAGTAAATAATTGGACTTTGCAATGCTGATACATGTTTGGTGGGTTAGACATCCCCTAAGTTCCTAAATAGACTGATGTCCCCGAGTTCCACTTTTGCTTGGCAATGTTGTCCTGCTTTTCGAGTGTCAATTTCAGTTCCCCACTAATTATCATTCAACTGCGAGTAAGCACTGCCGTTCGCTTCAGTCACTGGAGAAGTGTATTCAGGATGAAGTCTGACAACTCTCAGCATCCGTACGTTCAAGGACATGCCATGCCTCTTCTTCCATGGATGGGATTTCCGAATCCTCAATCCATCACTCAAGGCCTCAGGACGTATAGTCAATGTAAAGTAGAATTTGTTTGACACCCGTTATAATGGTATCAAAATTTGCTAAAAGAAAATGTAACACGCATGGGCCACTAACACCTCGCTCGACCAGAGCTCAGGTTGCATCACATGGGCCACAACTTGGACATTCATCAGCGGTTCATCTGGATTGTTAAGCTCTGTATACAGGACGCAGCATTTGAGGCAGAGAAAGTTGCCAACATCTGCCTACATCCCAAAAAGAATATCCTTCATCTTATGATCTTCCACTTAAAAGATCCATAATTTCACACATACATACAACTGCAAGAGTGAAGGCTCAAGTACGACAGTCCGTGCTTATAGAAGACTGACACCAAACTTTTCATGTAATCATTGCCACAGATCCACACTCAGCAGCTAAGTAATGCAACAAAAGCACCTACATAGAAATACATCATGCACTTGATGAGTACTTACAGGTCTCAAGAATTCAACATGGTCAACTTCAAAGAACTGGGGTGCCACACCAACAAAGGCATATGTGGTTGAAAAGGCCAATTCAAAAGCCCTTCGCATTTGAATCCTCCAAATACCCACCCATGAATATTCCTTGGCCGTGAATGGCATACTAATGAGTTCTCAAAACAAGTGTCACTTATCAGAATGCTACCACTGTCTTTCAAAGCTGGCATATCACAGAAGACGTGACCTTCGGCAAGTAAAAGCTTGGAGACTGGACAAGTCCTCCACCTTAGTGTCTCTGTTACGTTCTTCTCTATTCTATTTCGTCATTTTACTCCTCTTTTCTGCCTCTTGCCAAAGTAACTTTTCTCTCTTTAATTCTGGCGAGATGGATTTAATTGGAGCTGATTTCCCAGTTTTAGAATCATGAGCCACAAATGTCAAATTGGAAGTGAGTCCAACTGAATCTAAGGAATGCTGGAAATCTGCAAAAATTACCATTTTAAGGTGAAAAGCATAATATATCAGTAATGAGACTATATCACGGAAAGGATAACTTCTTGAAGATTTTACATCTGAGTATTGCCCTTGAACAACATGTCAAAAGCCTTGACAAACTACCAATATTTCTTGGAGAGGATGTTGAATTAGCAAGCTTTTCTGTCATTAGGATGGGTTTGATTTTTTGATTTTTTGATTTTTTTTGGTAATAAGAGAATGGTGAATGGCTAGCAAATTAGCAAACTTCTCCATAGTTTTTATGAGTAGAGTAAAGAAAACATCCAAGAGTAAATATGGTTTGCAAAGAATAAACACACATTTAAGGCACAGCCATCAAAGTGACGCCATCCTTAGGATCAGGAGTAACATGAATCCTGCAACTGCTTAGTGGCAGCATATGGAAATGTGTATTCTCGCCCTATAAGCCAATAACGCAATCATCAACTTGAGAGGAGGAAGTAGTATGCTATCATCAATCGGAAGTACTGTTCCATATGATACCTTCTACGAACTGATTTACTTCCAGTTGGATCGCCATTAATGAGTGTCCAACCCATGTAGCAGTTCACGCTATTTGCAAGTCAGTGTCAATGCGGATTGGCCTCTTGAGAACCATTCAACACTGTCTACGGAAGCAGTGACTAATTATAGAGGCCTTGTGTTGCCATCGTCGATAAAACAATGCTGGTCCAAAAGCAAGAGGCTAAATACTATGGGGATGTTCTATTGTACACAATTCTAATGATGAATTCCCACACTATATGAACTACGGCTAAATCACTAGAGAACTTAGGCATTCCGATTGCAGAACTTGATACGGACAAAGATTGATGACTAATTTAGATACGCACTTATACGAATGCTAGAGACAAAGTACTTCTTACAGCAAAGCAGCAGCATGTTGTTCAGTATATTCTCTAATTACCGGATACCAATTCTAGATTATTCAAACGAGGGCTTGACAGTCAAACTACGAATAGCAAAGTAGTAGAACTGATCACCCACTGAATAAGCACCATAAACTGTGTTAACTAATTCTAGTGGTGTCAATGACATCATATGGAATTCATCTTCTGCAGAAAAAGCCCATAGGAACTCTCTTTCTTACGTTAAAACAGTATGCATTGCGTTGATACAAGCAATAGGCGGGGGAAAAAACGCTCGAAATTCGGTTAAAACTACATTTGAACCATTGAACCATCATTCAAACCGAGAAATTTAAGCTGGAGAAACATCTCACAAAACAAATGGCACCACGTTCAGAACCAGAAACAAAAGTATCACCATCCGATAGCTGTTCCAAGCTCAGTTCATTTACCTTATAGGAGCATATAGTCCCAGCGAGGGCATCGACATCTTCCACCAGCTTCCCCATCCTGATCTCCTTCCAAGGATTCCTACACCGATCTCCTAGCAACATAATCACTCGAAAACTCGTAGAAAACGCTCGTCCTGCTCCTAGACGGACTCCTGGGAACCAATTCGCTCTCCGGCGACGCAGCACTCACGGTCGCACCTGCATGGCCGACCTCCTCGAATGTCTCGGAACTCGCTTCCCACGAGGCGTCGGTGACGGGCGAGAGGAGTACGCACCGGGCCACCAGCTGATCGGCTTCAGAATCGACTATCCGGCGTCGATGGGCGGAGCGGCGGCGGAGGCCACCGGAATCGCGCTTGCCGTCGAAGCAGATGCTCCGTCGTCCGTGGCGGTGAAGAATCGGGGCGATGCGAGACACGGTGGACTACCAATACAATGTACGGAGACGACGATTTGACAAAACAAGTAAAAATTATTAATTTAAGAAATATTTTTGATAAATCATATAACTTATAGTAAAAACAAAATCAATGAATTTTATTTCTCATTCGCTTAAACAAACCAGCTTATACAACATATGACAAAACTGTTAAGAAAGTCATTTGTTGAGAGAAGAAAATAAAAGGTTGAAAGATGAAATTAGAAAAATATAAGGAGAATAGCAATTAAAGTGAACTCTTTTTAACTTTTAAAAAAAATTAAATTGGACAAGAATCTCTATTTCCTTATCATCATTATCACCATCCATTCTTTGATTTTCTTTACTTAAAAGATCATCAATGGGTGTCCACGGGCCTGAATTGATAAGGTGCGAAACCGATCCAAATCGAATCCAAACTGAACCGAATCGAAAATCCGGTTTGGTTCAGTTTTTTGGTTTTCTTATTTTTGCTTTGCTTATTGGAGCCAAACTGAATAAAGGATGAGAAAAAAGAAAGATTTTAAGTTGGGTGTTTAAGTTTTGTTGAGAATTTTAGTTCGACTCAGTAATTGAATTGAATAAAAAAAAAGAATTATTACTTTTCAGTCATTCGAACTGCATCAAAAATGTACGAAATTTCAGTTTGATTCGGTTTTTCAGTTTGGTTTTAACACCTCTGGACTCCACCATCCATTATTCTAAGAAATAACTTGAAACAGGAAATGAGATGAGCACGGTAGGGTCCTTCTTTATTTCGGTATTTGAGGGGTTATGGTTAGAGGTGAATGAGGGATTTGCAAAAGATTTTGTTTGTTCATGAGCCTTTTGCCTGTGTAGATTTAGTTGGCAATTTTTGGTTTGTCTTCGGCTTGATTGAATTACGATTATCGATCTTCCTTGTTTTGAGTAGAGGAAGCACCGGTCGAGGATTAGGAGGATGAGCAGAGGAGGAGTGAAAGGGTCAGCCACCACTAAAACCCCCGTGAATTTCCCGAAATCCATTCCTGGGAGACCGATTGTCGTCAAACCGAATTCTGGTGTCGATCATCAAGGTACTTCTCTCAACATGATCTCTCTATGTGTTAAGGAGAATTCTTCAACAAAAAAATTTGCTCGATGTAGCTTGATAATGATGAGTTTCCAATTATTCCTGTCCTCATTTTTTTAGTATTGTATTGAATTCTATGTGCTGTTAACTACTTGTCTTGAACTTTAATTAGTCGTTGAATGATATATGGGGGGTTGAGTTCTCAATAGCTCATATGAGATTAAACGATGATCACACAAAATGCTCATTTTGTTTTCGGAAAACAGTAGAAATAAGGATCTCACACATGGATATTCTGCTATTCAATCACAAGGTACCAAAATTTTGTGATGTCTGAAGTTGTGCGGCCCTGCCTGGATGGATAAACAAACATAGCAATGGAACTGACGGAAGACTACGTCAAAAGAGTATCTGGAAAACAAGTATGGTGATGCCTTTATTCCAGGTAATAACGTTAATGTTGTATTCATAAATTCCGATGCTTTAGTCTTATCTTTTCTGACTTGGACCTTTACTAGCCGGTATGACTTATTGCAGTCCTTTACATCGGCACTTCAAATCGGACCTTGGGCAGATGGGGCTTAGTTATGTACCGTAGCTGGATGGTCTGTAGCATGGTGGAGTTACATAGCCGTCATCTTTGTTGGATACATTCCGGATTGCCGGTTCATGCGGCTCTACAATTGTGGGAAAGTGAAACTTATTTCCAAATTTTAGAGCTGATTTGTGATTCTTTCGCATAATCCTGCATCTCATGGGATCGATTTGTGAATTGAATTGCTTGATGAGGATTCGGTGATGCTTGAGCTCTTCATAAGTTAGCATGTTGTCGTATGGATCTACTTGGATCTGTTTGTGTATTGTCAATTGGCTTTATGCTGTCCTGTTTATGAAGAATAAACTTTTCTGGAACTTAAGCTGCTGGTATCTTCGTCCTAGGCTTTATGCATACGATGACATGCTAACTTAGGAAGAGCTCACGGACATCATAACCCCGCCCGCCAACTTAAGCTGCTGGTATCTTCGTCCTCGCTCTCGTACTAAGAGAAATGAACTCGGTTGCTCCATGTAACTAATTTTCTCTTGTTTCTTTTCCTTTTCTAGGCCTGATGGAACACGTTCGACCAATGCCGGTAGTTCTACCCAATCGAAAGAGATTTCTGTGTGTCTGTGTGGGTGAAGAATTTGAGGGGCAGTAGAATTTCGGCTTGTTAGATTGTGTTTCTCCTCGTTGCTCGAAGTTGCAGCGTCCTCGGGTTTAAGGGGAGAGCAGAGTACACTAGGCTCATTGCACTGACAATGGCAATTAAGCCTCAAGGCTCTCGTTCGTTGAAGATAGAGAGCTTCTGGTTCGTGCTTCTTGGGAAATAATTAGCTTGAAATGGCCCAATTTCCTTGGAAGTTACCAGCCTTTGCTCTCCATCGGGTATTTGGCTCTTTGTTTGTGTATTGTCAATTGATCTCCTCATACTGAGAAGGTTTTTAATGTAAAAAAATCGCGTTGCGTTTGTGTACTTGGTATTTATATTGCTCTGCTACATTGTTTCCTATTAGGTTTGCACAACAAGAAAGATTGTTTTATTTCACTATGCTAATCTGATATTGTTCGGATTGTTACTATTCTTCCGATAGCCACGTACAAAATTGAAGCAACGACTTGTTTATAATTTTCACAATTAGCAGTACTATGAGTCTAGATCATCACAACAGATCAGACAATAATCGATTTTCAAACTAGCGCATATCCAAATTTAAAACAATGCTATTTTTCGCTTGAAAAGAAAAAGAAAAAGAAAATATGAGAACAAAACATATTCGAATTGATTGAACAAAAGATGCATACCTGCAATGATTTCCGCTCGAACTAGGAGAACGACAGCGAAAGCCGCGATTCAAACTCTCCCTCGAATCTGGCTGAGAGTAGGGAAGAAGAGAGTGATGGAGGCGTGACTGCGAGAATGGTGGAAGGCGACGTCAGTGGCGGTTCTCCGGTGACAGAGAGAGTCTCTAAGAACAGCCGCCATCCGTCACGCGCACGTCTGCTCGGCCTCCGCCGTTCGAAGAGAGCACGAGCGATAGAAATCTAGTCAAAAGAGGGATGGGCTCAACTCCTTTTTACTTAGTGGACCAATTAAAATCAATTCCGTCCTTGGTGTTTAGGTTCAATATGATTTCTCATCCAAATGGGCTATTTTCTTCGGGCACAGTTCCGCTTTTTTTTCTTTTTTTTTTTCTTGTATTTTCCTTGGATTTATTTATTCATAATTGTAATTGAAAGAAAAAACTACCTAAATGGCCGATTTTGCTTGGATTGCTGATTTTCGGGCGTCGACACCTGTCGCTAAGTTTTATTCTTCAAGTCTATCAGTCTCGCCTGCTGCTCCTCCAATACTCTTTTTTGCTTCATCCCGTCTCTGGTGTCAATTCCTCGTTAAGGTAATTCTTCCTCTAGATATAATAAAGGTACTTGGGGAACAAAATTGCTGGAGTCGCAAGAGAAGGAAAGAATGGATTCTTGTCCCATTGATCAATCCCCGCGACGATCACCACTTCTGCTCCGAATTGGGTTAAAAGGCCGAATACTAGTCACACCACCCTCCATTCGACCATACGTTATAAAAGGTCGGATGAGTAAATTTAAAGTCAAATTCGATCCTAAGCTTATATGCAGGACATCCATGAAGTCTGTCATTTGCAGTGTGATAGGAGCTTGCCATGTGGCAATTTCATTGTCACGAGGCGAAAGCGCTCGGAGAGGCAATTTTATTGATAACAATAACAAAAGCAAACGGTCCAAGGGGAAATGTTTTACATGGAAAGAGTACAGGAACATAGTTGTTCCGTACGTTATTCTGCATAGGCAAAAGTTCAGGGAGGACGGCTGGGCTGACAATAAGCAAGCCCTCTTTATTCATTCATCCAGCGGTACGTAGGGCACTCACAGAGCACGCTCTCATCATTGCTCGACTAATGTGCACCATGGCAACACTCGAACTTGACAATGTTGTTCATCATGCCCGGGCAAATCGGGCACTTCACATCCTCTGGGATGTAGCCAACCATGTTCGGAATATAGAAGTGGTGGCACCTCGGGGGGACGTATAACAGGTCAAACTGCTCCTTGAAGACCATGTCGAACGTCTTCCCGTTCACGTTCACGTGCTTCTTCCACGTCTCGTACTGCAACAGAACCATCGTGACGTACATGTGGGAGTCGTTGATCACGACCCGCGACCCCTTCGTGAGGACCGTAAACCCGCCGTCCTTCTTGAAGCAGGTGTAGAGCCTGAGGATGTCCTGCATAATGGGTTCGTGTAAGTCCCCTCCGATTTGTAGCTTCGAAAGCATGCAGCTCTTGAGGCGGTTCCAAAAGAACTGCGATTTGGTGACATTGAAGGCGACGATGGCTTTGTCGTCGATCTTCTTTAGCGAGTCCTCGATCACCTGGATGGTCTTGGGTTCTTCCGCTCCATACAAGAAGATGTACTTCTCAGCCTTGATCTGATAAGAGACAACGTCTTTGTCAATGAAAAATAACTTATGCTCATTTTTCATAGATCTTTTATGTTGTAAATCAAACTATAGAACCATCTTACATTCTCAAATTCCAGTAAAGCCTATACCTACTCAGATATGACATGATTATTGACCGTTTATATTAGTAAAGAATAGACAAAACGACAGTGTAGAATAGTCTTCTATAGTTCTTGTCTTATCCCAGGTATGTCTTGCAGATTCTAAGTTTGAATCAAATCTTCTATTGCTGCATCAATTTAACTAAATTCACCTTCTAATAAGCAAACTTAAAGATCATAATTTCTTTTGACACCCACATTCGTGCACCCTAGCTGTATAAAAAAAGCAAAAGGGTAAAAAGAAAAGTGAAGAAGGAGAACAAAAACTTACAGCTTCCTGTATCCCCGGAAAGATGAAGTCAGTCGCTAAAAGCTCAAACCAGTTAATGCCAGGCCTCTTCCAGATGTCTGCTGCTCCTGCACCGGTGAAAGGGAAAGCATCCTTCCCCCAAATTCTAATCATGCTCATAGCATTTTGGTTTGAGACTCTTCCTCGTGGATCCAGTACTGTCACAATGGCGTCTTGCTTAAAATGCCACTTCTCTTTAATGATTCTGATGGCCACCCGGTTGATAAGTTTTAGGGAGTGCACCGAGCACCACGGCATTTGCAACTGGAGGTTCTGGAACCGTTTGACGACGTCCTCACATTCTTGTTCGATGATAGGGACCCACACGATCTCGTAGCCCTCCTCATGGAACTTGCACTCCTCGTAGCTCTTGATGAGGATCGAGAGGTCATGAGAGGTTAATTGGAGGTCCGAAATCAGAAGCAACACATTCTTCCTCCGGACCGACTCGACCTTATCCTATAAAACAAACAAAGTGAATTATAAACATTGGTGCATCACGTGCTCTTTATTGATTGCGCAACTCATGGAAACTATTTTTGTGTTCGATTCCAACAAAAATATGAGATGAAATTCTTGGAGAAAGATAATCTTACGACAATGGCATGTTGTGCAAAATCTCGATGTATCGGACTCGAAACATAGAGTGATGTTAAACTAAAGAAAGCTGGAGACATGAACCCTTGCCTTCTTGGAGCCAATGAAGAGAGGCTGAGGATCATCCTTGATGTAAAGCAAGGCCTTGATCAGCTCCACGTTATCGGTAGGGGCATTAATGATTCGCAGCAGCCTCTGATACTCCTTAATTTCCTCTGCATCATGCCAAAAATAAGTCTACCAGACGATTAGCCCAATCTATTCAGGGCTTTAATTAAGGAGAAAAAAAAAAAGAACATATTTTACCCTTTTTTTGTGAAAAATCTTCGTAATGTTGTTTGATATTGTGGTGGACCATGTTCACTTTCCGAGCAAAGGCAGACAGATCTTTTACCTTGTTGCTGAAAAAACAACAAAAAGAAAATCCTCTTAGAGGTGTGAGTCATTCCAATTCATGCATATTTGTTCTCATCGAGCTTGATCTTCTTTTTTCTTTTTTTAAATCTAAAACTGCTTCTTGCGCCTTTTCGGAAACATATCAAGCAATTCGAAGTTGAATTCTTCTTCTACAAGAAAGAGTTCTTCGCTCTCGTGAAAAACGAAAATTTGAAAACATATTGTAATTAGAATAGCTTAAAATAATTTAGACATCAATTATTATCTACCATAATAAAAAAAGCAAACTCTTTCGGAAGCAAAGACAAAATAAAATAAAATAAAATAAATTATTGTGCCTGACTAGTTAAACATACTCATGGACAATGCTAATGAGGCTAGTGAACTGAATAGAGCAAGCAAGGATGCTGATGATGATCTGATAAACGCTGCTCGCAACATCAATCATTGTAGATAACTGGGGAAAATCTTTAGATTCATGCTCAAAATCCACAATGCATTGGGTCATATTCAGGGTGGTCTTGATCATTTCATTGAGAACACTGAAAACTGAGATCTTTTGCAGGTCTGAGGGCTTGGTGATTTCAGGCAACCCCTTCAGTATTGCCATAGATTCCGCGAGCTTGTCTGATGGTTCAACCCGAGCAAGTCGCCAAAAGTCACCATAGAATACAGCAAGTGATGAAAGGGCAATCAGAGCCTTATTAACCCATGAGAAGCTCGACAGCTGGTGAAAAAGCGAGACCAGTGTTTGGCGCAAATTTTTGGTGTCTAATGCCTTGCAAGTGAGCTGACGACAGGACAATAAGTTGATGCAAGAGATCAGTTATTTGCAACCTCCAAACAGCAGCCTAGAATGCAAACATTTCAGAATATTAAAGCTTCATATGTTTAGTTTAAGCACATGCACACGGAAAAACTAGAAAACGAACAAAAACAAGTAGACTTGAAAGAAATCAGTTACTGCGAGGGAGAATATGAAATACCTGACAAACCACTTCGTTGATGGCTGCTAAAGGTGGATTGAAGCCCTCTTTTAGAGGCTTGAAATCAGGGCTTCCAGATCCCTGAGCGCCCTACGATGAAGATCACTTTATTCTTAAAAAGGCTAGTTTTCGCTATTAATCTAAGTCAGACCCAATACTCCCGAAAGATCTCGGTATGTCAAGCCATGATCAATTATTTGACCAACAAAAAAAGAAAAAATCCATGATCAATTCAGGGAGCAAAGTTTGGTGCAAACCATTGTCAGTTCATACAAAGAACGAAATAACTCTTCTAACCAAAGAATATAAAGAGAGTAGTTACCGTGTAATGCACATGATTATAGGGCTGCAACCTAATGGCCAGAAAATCTCCTCCGGCCTAATGAGTCGGAAGAACAATTTTCGGTAAGCGTGGACAAATGCTATTCATTTGAAAAAGCACTAGTCATTTGCATAATTTGTTTAACTCATTTGTTACATAACCTCCTATCTATATCCATTGATTGGGGTAGCCGGTAAATTTTTCGAAATTAAAACTCTCATGTCAAGACGATGAAAGTGGTGTGTGTGAATAATGGTTTATGCATACATCGAATCATACAAAAATAAATAATAATAATAATAATAATAAAATGGCCTGACAGTAAAAAGCTTGAGCTTAAAGTGGCCAAAAAAAAAATTGTGACAAAAAAAAAAATAAAAGATCTATTAAAAGTATTGTCTCGTGTCGCTTGACAATTGAGTTATGTTCCTCAACCTGATAATTTAAGTTTTTCAGTTGAAGTTTTTAATGTATCCCTTTACTGAAATGCATAATTACTTGGATTAGTGCTTGTTTAAAGTACATGAATAATGCAGCACCTTCTAACCCTAATCGTTTCACCTATCTTCTTCTCCGTCGGCAGCAGAGCAACCAGAAAAGCACGCGGGGCCCGTGTAGGTCATTCAATGCACTATCGCCTCCAGGAACGAGGTTTATTATACTATTGCTTAGATTATTGTTTTTTACAGTTCATGGATATTTTAATACCTCTTTTGAGGATAATTGTTTCACCTTTCTTGTTCTCCTTCAGCCATTGGAAGAGCAAAGCAACCAGAAAAGCAAACGTGGTCCACGTAGCCAGTTTAATATATTATCACTTGTAGGTACGAGGTTCAATGTGGATCAGATTCTTACAATCCCAAATCTAATTTGACTTGTTTTTTTGTTTATTACTTATCTAAACAATATATATCTTTCTCTCAATGTTCTCACGAAGAAAAAGCATAAGCTGATCGATAATCGTATCATCACCGTTTCATTAGAAGTCTTAATATTAAAATGGTTTCAGCCACCTCAAAAAAGGGAGGAGGTTTGTTTATAAAATAGTCGAAAGTATATTATTAAATGAAAATTCATTTTCATTTTATGCTCTATCCAGATTATCGCTGCAAGGAATAATAAGAAAACGTAAACCAAATAAGATTGGAATCCCAATAAATTTACTTATGAGTTTTTATCCACTGCGCCCCAACTTCGTTTTTTCAAATGACCATCAATAGTTTTCTTTTTTTAACTAAGCAAGGAATTGAACACAAAAGAAGTATCACGCAGAATGAATGTAATCACACATGCAAATTTCAGCAAAATCGGAGCATACACTATTAGAGTAAAGAAAAATGTCCAAGTGCAGTCTAACCTTAATTGTAGGACTATAACAACTAGCCTTTCACTGACCATTAGATCAATGGAAGAGAAGGTCATTAGTGGAAAGTGTTTAAACACCGATGTTATATGAGCAATTATTCCACAAATTGATTGCATTACGTTGGCGATTACCTTAGGATTGACGATGGAGTCAACGATAGCAGTTGTTCCTTGAAGGGTGTTCTTGACGAGATGGAAGAGAGATTGAACATCCACGTCTCCTTCCTCAGGAGCGTGAGTGTTCACCATCTCCTTCATGAACTTCTTGTCGTCGAAAGAAGCAAGCAGGTTGGCCCACATGCTCTGGTCTGGCTTCCCTAGGAGATGGTTAATGAAATTGTCCATTTTGAATCTCAGAGAGAGAGAGAGTGTGTGTGTGTGTGTGTGTGTGTAAAGAGCAAAGAAGGGAAGGAAGAGGATGCAGTGGTGTGGTGTGGGGAGAACTAAAGGTGCATGCACTATTTATAGTCGTGGATGTGAGAAAGACAAATTATATATAGATGTTTTGGTAAATGGGGAATGGTGAGATAGTAGAGTCGATATCTCTAATGCTCTATCTCAAAGGGAGTGGTTCATCACTGAAACCTTATCGTTAATACAAAATCCATAATAAAGCTCTTCATAAAAAAAAGATGTAATGTTTTTTTTTTAATTTCTAATAAAAATTTATTATTAAGATGACGCGTCAATATAATTCCTGCCCTTACAATGTCATAGTTTTCAATCTCTTCTCAATTTTACTACAATTTATGTAAACTCATAACAACACCATTTTCTAATATCACCATGACAAAGTTGAATTTAATACAAGTTGATAATAACTCACGATATGAATATATATGAGCACACAATTCTCGATTGATTTTGTCTTAACCCGAGACAGCGCTTTTAGGTTGGATTTTTTGACAACTTGCTTGGATTGCTTCATCTTTTTTCTTCCTAAACAAACGAGGTTACTTGGCCCTGGACTTCAAACATAAAAACATTTTTTTCTTGCTTGTTAGTTATAATGGTTTCCCATGTGCCGAAAGTCAGTGAACAGTTCAATAATCTTTCACCGAATCACCAAAGTAATGGAAAGCCCATTCTCCTAACCGTGCGGATGGGTTATTCAGTCATAGATCATTTTGGAAACGGAGAAGTGACGTCCTTAGAAAACAACTATCACCGAGAGATGCATGTCTACCTAAAAAGAGCAAACGAGATGATGTCATGATTTTGCTTAGTTCAAATTTATCGCTCCTGTAATTATAAAACTTGTCGCAATTATGGGTTAATGGTTCCACAAATATGAGCATAACAGATATGACTCTTCTGTTCATATCCTTTTAGTTTTCTGTAGCAATTTTCTTTGCCTTTACAAAGACGTGTCTCTTTAGTGATAAGAAGTTGTTCTCAAGGTGCGCTAGTTCGAGGAAAAGTTTGATTGAGTCCTTTATATTTTACTTTTTTATGGAAATTGATTGATTGAGTCCTGTTTGTGTAATGATAATGCAAACAGGTTCAAGGCATTTTATCTTGGGAGGCATAGTTCATAAATCTACAAAATACCATTAGCATGAACTAATTGCGTTGGTGAGGCCTTGGTGAGTTTCCTTAATCGGTTCTTCACCTTCTCTTTAATTTGTAACAATTTTATAGCAATCAAGTAAGTCTAGATTTGGGGTCTTTTTTGCATATATTATGTCTGGTTTTCACTTCCCTCAAGTTGCAATTGTGTACCAGTCTAGTTTCAAAGGATATTGGAGGAGTTTTGTGAAGCTTGCACTCTCAGGTGTCAAATCCGTACTCGTTCAATCTTGTTACTCTTAAAGACGTTGATGTTGGGGATGTCAAACCTAGACGCATATTGTCGAAAGGTAAAGCATAGCAATAATTGGAGGTCTCAATTTGTGCTCATTATTGAGGAGGGACTTGATGATCAGCTACCAATTTTGGTTTGAAGAAATAACAAATGTGCTCTTTGAGCATGTAATCCCTAACATTGTTTTGATAGTTCATATTGCTATTTGAAGCTTGTTTTGTTTTAAATTATCTAGGATTTGTATTGATTTGTAATTGGACTGCATTGTTTCTCTCTTGTATTTCTATGGAAATGAAAGAAGTGTTATTTGACAAAAAAAGAAAAGAAAAGCAAAAGCAAGTATATTTGAGTTGTGTTAATGCTTTTTCAGAGTTATTATTTTTGTTTAATTTTACTGGTTACAACAAATAGTATTGTATTATGCGAACAACAAAACTATTATCTCAACCATCAGTCAACAGAGTATACATGTATTTAAAAATTTTGCTTTGTAGACGTTACAAGGAAACCTCATAGATAGAAATTTACAAGTGTATTTTGGGAAGCATCTCTTCCGTCAATGTAATAATGAATATTTCTTACTTAATTATTAGGACAAACGGAGCGATCGGTTCTTCCTTGCTTGACCCGGATTCAGTGGATCATAAAATGCTCCGACAGTTAATTAACACAAAAATTTTCTTTTATTCCTCTAAAAGAAAATAAAAAAATAAAAAAGGAAGAAAGATTCCCGCCCTTCCTTGCTCAGGCCAATGCATGTGATCTAAATATAAAACTGACAGTCAACGTACGTACTTGGGCCTTTGCGGGCTATGATATCTCAATATAACACTAGCTTAAGAAACCAAGGTGTGAAACTGTGAATCATGTGATGCATCTTTATTAAATATATAATCACGACTCACATGTTCAAGTAATTAAACAAAGTATGTTGCATCGTATCTTCTATGAATCGGGATTTCATTTGTTCAATCTTGTTAGGCGGTGCTCCTTTTCTTCTATGGGAAAATACTTAAAAACATATCTTACTATTGGTCCAATGACTACTTACAACATCTATTTAGGGAAAATTCCAAATAAGTACCCAAAGTGAATATATTTTCTCAAATAAGGACCAAAAGTGAATTTTGTGTCAAATAAGGACCCGAAGTGAACCTATTGCTTTAAATAAGGACTCGAAGTGAATTTTATGTCAAATAAAGACCCGAAGTGATCAAGTTAATCTCTATTAAGGACCTTAGCTCACCAGCAAACATTTTCCAACAATTAAAATGGGGGCAATTTTGTCAAAAATTTGTGATTCGAAAAATGGAAAGTTCTAAATTAATTAAGTTTAGGTAATTTATTTAAATGTTTATGTTTTCTTCTTTCTTCTTCCTCACTGCTCCTCAACCAAATTGCTGCCTGGTCATCGTCGCGACTCGATTCTCGTCACTCCTCACCTTGCTCGACCAACAGAGAATTTGGGTCTCCGCAAACAAAGAAATAAGCATATGGTAATCTTCTTGTTTTTGAATTCGTGTCTCAACCAGTAGAGACTTTGGGTCTTCGACTTTGCGAAGGATGGGTAAAAGGAATGGGAAGAACTTTGGTCTTTGACTTTGCAAAGGATGGGTACAAGGAATGGGGAGACTTATATTTTTTTGGACAAAATTGCCCAAACTCTAGCCGTTGGAAATGTCACATGCTTGATAGCCGGCGAATATTTGGCTGACTAGCAACCTCAGGTCCTTATTTGAAATTGATTCAACCACTTCGGGTCCGTATTTGAGATAACATGTTCACTTTAGATCTTTATTTGACACAAAGTTAATTTCGGGTCCTTATTTGAGAAAATTGGTTCACTTCGGATCCTTATTTGGAATTTTCCCTCTATTTATGGAAACACCATTTATATATTTCAAAGCAAAACCCTACACTGAAAAGCCTAAGTTAACTCTCCATGCATACTCATTTTAGCACCTTGCTTAGGATTTAAATGATTTGGATTTTAATTAGCATTGAGTATTTTGGATGGTCAACTTTGGATTTGTGTATTGTCTTGGATAACTGATAAGGAAGTTTTCAATTCGCATTGATTTGTTTCCATCAATCACTAATATGTCTAGGATGACTTTTATTTTGAACTTTTTTGCTTAATATAAATCTTGCACTTTACACGTGCAATTTTTTTCTTTCATAGGAACACGAACAATTTTTCTTTTTATTTTTTGGTATTTAAATAATATTTTAAGTCTCGAGGAAAGTAAAAAAATAATATCTGCTTGATTTGAAACGAAACAACCATGCACGCCTTTGAAACCGAGTCGATAAATGTTCAAACAAAGTTAATATGTTACAGCTCACTTTTGCACGCATGCTCATAAGGTCACATTAAAGTAGTAATTTTCACATTTGTATTTATCTTGCAAGACAACAATTCGTTGATTTCAATTTGTACCGGTAAATAATTCATTCATATTTTACATTATTGACTCTGATATTATTAGAGATTGGTACATAGTCATATCACATGGTTAATTGCTCATATGCATCAGTAGATACCATTCAAATAATTTTAGTAACTATCCAAAAGCTTGAGAGATTTCATATCACGATACTCTTTAAAATGTGCATATTTAGATTGCTGCTAAGTTCTTAATCATACCAACTATTATTAATTCATCATCTTACATTATGTCTCTCAAATTATCAGGTTGTGTTCCACGGCTCTATATGATTTATTGGATGTGAATCATAAAAATCAAATGGAGATTATGACTCAGACGGAGGATTTTTTTTTTTTTTTTGTCTAAACCCGGGACGACACTTTTAATTGCGTAAGCCCATCACAAATCCAGCGCCTCACTGGATTTGACACACATTATTGTAGATGCTCTAAAATCAATTATCCTACCACTTTTTTGTTTTACAGCTGACAATGCCATTGCGTTTGTTACTCAAAAGGCGAAGACCATATAATCGAGTCAGCCACCGGTCTTATTTTATTACTGTCCAGATCCAAAGTCTTAACTTCACTGGCCATTGTCCGTCCAAGTGGCATTTAATTGCGCATCAGTAAGTGTATCACAATGCATGCGTTCGCAAGACGTCGAGAGTTTGATGTCATACAGCTGACGGAAACGAGACAGGCAGTGCCATTCCGTGTCCTCCTCAACAGACAGGGACCATGCCATCAAGTCAGATGCACATGCTTTCACATGCTTCGTCTGCTCAATCTTCTTTCTTCCTAAACAAATGAGGATCGTTAGCCTTGCACTCTAAACATATAAACATTTCTGTTTTTCCAGCTTGTCCGTTCTAATAGTCGGACAACCTATTTTCCTGACCATGTGGATGGGGTGATAAGTCATAGTTCATTTTGGTAATGGAGAAGTGCCGTCCTTAGAAAACACAATCCTCACGATCATCGTCGAGAGATCCGTATCAACCTGAAAAGTGCAAAAGAGATGATGCCGTATTTTTGCTCGGTTTCCATTTGTCGCTTCCCGAAATTATAAAACTACCGTCTCAACTATCCATCAAGAGAGTATAAATGCATCAAGGAAACAATACTTTGCAGGCATTATAAGGAAGCCTTTTAAGTAAAAATTTACAACCGTAGTGTAGTATAGAGCGATAATCAAAAAGTGTATATTGGGAAGCATCTCCTCTCTCGATGCAATAATCAATATCATTTTTCTTAAATACTAAGACAAATGGAACGATGAGTTCTTCCTTACTTGACCCGGATCTCGTGGCCTGTAAAACGCTCCGACTTCACCCCACCTTGCATTTCAAATGTAAGACGAGAAATTTTCTTTTATTTTTATAAAAGATTAAAAAAAAAAACAGAAGAAGAAGAAGAAGAAGAAGAAGAAGAAGAAGAAGAAGAAGAAGAAGAAGAAGAAGAAGAAGAAGAAGAAGAAGGACGTTTCCCTTCCTTACACAGGCCAGCTCATGTAATCCCAATATAAAACTAACAGTCAGTTCAAGTATTTGGGCCTTTGCAGGTAAATGGAATCTCAATATAGAACTCGTTTATGAAACTGAGTTGTAAATCATGTTATACATTTTTATTAAATGTCTAAACTTGACTCACGTATTCAAGTTGTTAATCAAATTTTGTTGCATCATCTCTTCCATGAATAAGTGTAACATTTGTTGTTCAATTTTGTTGAGGGGTGCTTGTACTGATCTTGGACTGGGTCCTTTTCCTATGGGCAAAACACTAAAAACATATCTTGTTATTGACCCAACAATAACTTTCAACATCTATACGTATAAATACTTTGAATTGGAAACATCAAGTTGTCCCTCCTTACAAACTCAATTTAGCATCTTGCTCAGGATTTGCGTGGTTTGATTTTTGGTTGGTTTTGAATTTTTGGGTGGTCAACTTTGAATGTGTATTGTCTTAGAAATCTGATAAGAATTTCTCAATCTATATTGAAATATATGTTTTTATCAATCACTACTATGTCCCTGATGACTTTTACTTTTAAATATTTTGCTTAAGTTAAATCTTCCGTTTGCACACTTCTAACTTTTTTAAAAAATTCAAAACTCTTAAAAATTTCTTCATACTCAAACGTTAACACATAAACTCACGTATAATATTTTCACAACTTTCTGAAGGTTGAAATATACTTTATGTTTTGGTGGAAAAGTTAAAAAAATAAAACTGTTTACTTATATGTAAATCCAAATAAACATGCATGCCTAGAAAACTGAGTTGATAATTGTTCAAACAAATTAGTATGTTAAAATTAATCTTTTCGCGACATCGCTCATAAGTTCACATTCGGTGAGTAGGTTTCATGTCTGTATGTATCGCGTTGGATAGTGTGCCATTGATTTCGATTTTACTGATAAATTTTCCTCAACATTGTATAATATGACTTTGAGCTTATAAAAGATTGAGAGATATTTGTATTGCATTGGTATTTGTATATACGCATTAGCAGATACCGTTCAAATAACTTTGGTAACTATCCAAAAGTTTGTCAAATTTCATTAATATGATAATAATATTTGAAATGTGTATATTTAGACTGCTGGTAAATTTTTAATCAATACCTACTATTATTAATATGTCATGGTAAATTATGCCTTTGAAATTATTAGGTTGTGCTTTTCACCATTTTATTTGATTTAATGGAGTGTGATTCATTAAATTCTAATGGAGGTTATCGCATAGATGGAAGAAAATTTCTTGTCCAAATCCTATTCATCTCATCGCATCGGGTGTGCAGATCTAGGTCTAGGCAAGAATTCCCTACATAGAGAGCATATTTTTGGCGATTGCAGCCAGCAGAATTTTGCTAATACTAGCTGTACTCATGATGCGATTGCTAGATGGAATAAGGCAATGACCCCAAAAAAGCGGGGTTAAGTCAATTGTAAGTAATGTATACCCCTTATTCAGCGAACTCATGTACAGTCACTATAGATGATTATGGTATAAAATAAGACTATAAGTTCCCAGCAGTCTTTTTTTTCCTTTATTGTGATGAATGAAATTTACAGACAAACATGATTTTTTTTAAAAGCGCATATGTACATCAATCATGATAATATGAACTGAATACGAAAAAGAATATTCCTAGCCAACGTCAACAGCCCAATAAAATTTTGAATGCATTTTAATTGAGTCGTTCAACATGTTAAATAATTCTTAGCCATGTGCGCAAAAAGCATACTTCCTCACACCTACCATATAGAAATCATTCAAACCCTCATTAAAATATTATTCTATTGTTGTATGGTCTCAGGTTTCAGATTACCAATCCCCTCATGAAACGGCGAAATTGATGGGTAACCAACTAACGAAGATTTGGCTTCATCTAACCACACATGGCAAGGGGCGATTCCATTCTCGATGTGCTTTTCCACTCAAAAACAATTATCAAGTCGAGGAGAAAGACACAGTTTCTACTTTTCTAGTCACATGACCCCTAAAGAAAAATGAAAACTTCCCCAACAAAAACAAAATCACTCATTCCATTTTTTTATTTTTTGCACTAGATTATTTTAGACTCCGTTCGTTTCCCAGAAAATAATTTCCGAGAAAATGTTTTCCAGATTTACCAATGTTCGTTTCACAGAAAATGAATTCATTGGGGAAAATGTTTTATATCAAAGGAAAAAAGTCTTCTAAAGTAGGGGAAAATGTTTTCCACATTTGAAAAGTGGAAAACATTTTCCTTACTTGATCTTCCTTATCTTACACTTCTACAAATCCTCACTTCCTCCTCCCCTTTCTTCTTCTTCTTCTTTTCTTTTTTTATTCAAATTATTTTTAATTTCCTTTTCTTTTTCTTTTCTTTTCCTTTTCTTTGTTTCCTATTAGCTTCTTTCTTGGCTAATACCTCAAGCTCGTCAATCTCAAACTCGCGCTCGTCAATCTGGTGAGCCTCGAGCTTGATGCTCACGCTCGTCAATCTAGGAAGCGGAAAATATTTTCCTTACCGAATATCGAAAAATATTTTCCGAAAATGGCTCATTTTCCGTGAAACGAACGGAGCCTTAATGACAAGTTCTTCTGTTTGATCTGGCTAGTGTTAAGTTTATTTAACTAAATTCTTCTTCATGATCTCCAAGGAAGACCTTAAATATTTGAAAGAAGTAGTAAGCATGTTTCATCACAATTTTCTCGACAAGTTTTACTTCTTCATCAGTCCATCTCCTAGAACGTTAAAGTTACATTTGGCAATCAAGATAAAACTCAAGATATGATAAAATTTATCATATCGTGCATTTGGTACTCGCTCAAGATAGAATAAGATAGAATATAAGGGAGATATATACCAAATGAAATTATCCTATAGGAGAGGTAGGATAAAGATGGATATGATTTATAATATTTATAATTGGAAATTTAATTTTCTTGCATAAAAAATTTCTAAATTAATAAAATTGAAATTATATTTCAATATGAATAATATTTGAATTTTAATATAGGAAATTAAAATTAAAAAATAAGAATACAATTATTTTAATTTAATCTTATTTTTATTTATATATGCGAATTTAATTCTATCTTATAATATAAATTCACTATATAAATATGCAATTACATCCAGCCCCACTATTACTAGTATTTTTATTTCTTTTTAATCCGAGAAAAAAATAAAATTTAATTTTTAATGAAATAAGAAAAGAAATTCATAATGGAAAATATTTCATTTTGATTGTTAATTTTTAACATTTTTCTATCTTAATTATGAGATAGAAGAAGGAGAAAATTCTAACCTTCCCATTTTATTTGAAAAGAAAAAAAACTAGGAGATAATAATCTTACAAAGCCTTACAAAGGGTTGAAAAGAGTGCATATAAATACGTATCTAAGGAAAAAAGTATGATAAGCAATCATAAACCGATCCCTAAGACTAGAATACTTTTTCTTGTGTTGAAGCAAAGAAAAACTTATGTAAAGAAAAGAGCACTAAATAAAGGAACAATAACTAATTTCTTTTTCTAAAAAGATTGTTGGTTATTGCTCCTTTCCGATGAAAAACTCGCCTAGACTTATACTAAGACCAAAGTCTTATCCATCTATAGATAAAACTTCAACAGTAGCTAGGTCTAGAGGGAAGTTAGGAGCATTACGCTCATGCATAACTTCCATACTAAGATTACCACAATTAATAATATTAACCAAAGTATTAATTGCACGACCTTGACCATCAACTACGGATTGGTTGAAATTGAAACCATTTAGGTTGAAAGCCATAACGCTAATACCTAAAGCAGTGAACTAAACTAGATACCTATTACAGGCCAAGCAGCTAAGAAGAAGTGTAAAGACTGAGAATTGTTAAAACTAGTATATTGAAAGATCAATTAGTAAAAATAACCATGAGCAGATACAATATTATAAGTTTTCTTCCTCTTGACCAAATTTGTAACCTTCATTAGCAGATTCATTTTCAGTGGTTTCCCTAATCAAACTAGAGGTTACCAAGGAACCATGCATAGCACTGAATAAGGAGCTGCCGAATACACCAACCACACCTAACATGTGAAATGGGTGCATAAGGATGTTGTACTCAGCTTGTAATATGATCATCAAAATGAAAGTACCAGAAATTTGTAAAGGCATACCATCCAAAAAACTTGCTTGACCAATTGGGTAGATTGTTGACACCTAAAATTTTGATTAGGTTATTAATTTGGTCTTAGTTTCTTTATTTATGTATTTTTCCATTTTTTTTGGATAATAAACAAAACAAATAACAAAAACACCAAAAAAAGAAGAAGTAAAAAACAAAAGAAAACAAAAAAAAATCGCAGCCCATCGGGGCTAGGCCTTCGCGCCCTGCCCCCCTCCTTTTTCTTTTTCATGCAAGCCCTTAGGGCCCATCCCTCTCTTTCCAAAATCCGGCCCAGCCCCCTTCTCTTCTTCTTCTTCTTCCTTCTTCCATCTTCCCCTACGCCTCTGCAGCTCACGCGCACAGAGGACACCAACGCGCGAAGGACGACCTACAGTAGAGGAGTGTAGGCTGACGTCGACCAGAAGAGACAAATCTCAAGCGCCATCATGGGCTTCCTTCAATGCCGAGCATGCCTTGTTGGAGGATCGAGGATGGGACGTCGGTTTAGCCGCGGGCGTTCGGTCGTTAAGCCAAAGACCGGCGGTCGAGCCCCTCCGTCAACTGGACCTCCTCGCCTATAAATAGCGGGGCACCACCTCCGTCGAAGAACACACGACAAGCCAGCAAGCTCAAAGGGGTTCCCGAGAGACTTCAGGGAGCTCAAAGAGCGAGCAAGGCGGAAATCGGGTCGCGAGCTCAAACCGACCTCCCTCCGAGAGACTTCAGGGGAGGCCGGTGGCAAGCGAACTCGAGGGGGAGAGATCCGGAGTGGAAGAAGCCGAGGCCGTAGAAGGTTGAAGCCGGAGAGAGAAGGTTCCGGAGGACCAAATCTGGGGAGCCGAAGCCTCGCCTTAGCCGACGCTACTGTTGCTCCGCCACCATTCCAACGTCGTTGCCGTGATCGATTCGCCCAAGTCGCACCAGATCCAGAGCTGAGGAGTTGTTGTCGCTACCCTACCGTCGTCACTTACACCTATAGCCCCCTATCGCCGCCACCGTTCACCACCTCGTTACAGGAGGTAACAGTAGCTGTCACCACCGCCGGTCGTGTCGTCACCGTCGCATCTCCCCCCCTTTCGAACCGTGCCGCCACTGAAATCCCCATCACAGACTCGTTGTTGCTTGTCCTCGCTGTCCTCATAAGCGGATTGTCATCGTCGTCAAGCCCGTCATCTCCGCCGTCGCCACCGTCCGCCCGGTGACACCACAGTCCCTCTCATCAGCGCTGCGAGAAAGCAAGGGGTAGAGGAGGTCGGGAATCGGGTCGATTCGCGGGTCTGTTGCAACCTGGTTCCCTTGTTTCCGGGTAGGGTTTCCCTGGGCCGGGTTGTGCGTGTGGGCCGAGTAGCTTTTGAACTGGAGTTTTTATAAAACAGGCCAAGAGTGGTTTGGACTTATTTTTTAAAAATGGGAGGAAAAAAAAACCTGAGTCGGGCCCGCGTTGCGGGCTCGTCTGTGTCTCGAGCAAATGAAGCGAGTCAAACCCAACTCGGGGATCCGACCCAGTTCGTTTTTTAAATATTATTATCATATAAAATAATATTTTTAAATAATAATAATAATAATAAATAATTTATTTTCCAAAAAATCAAAAAAATAAAAAATATTTCGTATTTTCCAAAAAATGCCAAAAATGCCAAAAAAACCAAAAATTCATAAAAAAAGCCAAAAAAAATTCATAAAATGCCAAAAAGACTTATTTTCCAAAAAAATAGCAAAAAATCCAAAAATCCCTTTTACTTTCAAAAAATAGAAAAAGGTCCCAAAAATGTTTTTTCCTCCACAAAATGCATGGAAAATCCCTCAAACATCCGAAAAAACCTCAAGGTTTAAACAAGATTAGGTACCGAAAGGGCATTAGTGATTAACTAGTGTAATCAAGTCCCCGATCCTAATTTCTCTGGTTGTGCAAGAGCAAGTATTTCTCTCGATACTTCGCTTGGGTTTCTAATCGACCCACCCCAAACCGATTAGTGGCGACTCCGTTTTAAAATTAATTTATAGGTGGACTTGGGAGAGTCCGGGCTAAAAATTCAGCCGAGCCATTAGCCTCGTTAGGCACCCGTACCCGACTGTGGGTGCCGAAAAAAAGAGGTCGCGACATAGATCAAGAAAACAATAGTAGCAGTTGCAACAGGAGTTGAATATGCAACAGCAATCCAATGGCGCATACCTAGACGGAAACTAAGTTCCCACTCACATTCCATATAACAAGCTACACCAAGGAAGAAGTGCAAAACAATTAGCTCAAAAGGACCTTAGCAAAGTGCAAAATGTATCGTCAAATATTCAATATGACTACAAGATCTAGTTTTGTTCAAGTAGTGGATTCTAACCAATTGAAAGGATCTTCTTATCAATCCAGAGATCATTTCGATTCCATTAGTACTGAGGATTTGGAATATCTTGGGAATCTTAATAGATCCATTCTTTCTTTTTTTCTCTAACAAATGATCAAAACTTCATCTAGGTTTGAATCCTACTAAGAGGTCCACTAGAGATAAAAAAAAAAAAATTGTTAAAGGAAAAACAAAATGTTTCTTTGGTCCCTTCCAAGCGATCGGAAAATAAAGAAATAGTTAATATATTCAAAATAATTATGTATTTACAAAATACCATCTCAGCTCATCCTATTTCATCAGATCCAAGATGTGATGTGGTTCTGAATGATGAACTGGATATGCATAGTTCCCATAAGATTTCGTTCTTGAACAAAAATACATTTTTTGAATTATTTAATCTATTCCATGATCGGAACAAGGGGGATACACGTTACACCATGATTTTGACCTACTTCTTCTTTGTTGATTTGTTATTTTTATTTATTTTTTTTTGTGTGTAATGCAGTTTTACTCTTCTTTTCTACCAATTCAAATTAAATGAATTCAAAACAATGTTACAGCATGAATCAGGATTCAAAATTCTCCCATTTTCATCCATTAAATAATTGTTAATTACTTGAAAAGTCTATTTAAAATTTTCAAGTTGCAAATATTTAGTTTACAATTTACTATTTA
The DNA here is from genome assembly GCA_019915185.1 of Eucalyptus camaldulensis. Classification (NCBI taxonomy): domain Eukaryota; kingdom Viridiplantae; phylum Streptophyta; class Magnoliopsida; order Myrtales; family Myrtaceae; genus Eucalyptus; species Eucalyptus camaldulensis. Next base: position 3,732,941 of record JAHSVA010000014.1, read on the forward strand.
ATAAAAATTTATTAGAGAATGATGGAAGAGTAAGAAAGAAATAAAAAAAGAAAGATATTAATTATAAAAAGAGAGCAAATAAAATAAAAAAATTAAATAGAAATATGGTAGGCAAGAGTGTCGGGAAAGATTTTTATCATCTTTGTTTGTAAATTTTTTTGTTAATATATATTAATATGTTATTTATACCAAACAACAAATATAATACGATGTGAATATATATCCGATTTTATTATTGCAATCACCAAATTATAGATAGGATATAGCAAAGTTCTTGAATTTTATATCATATTCTATCCAATCTTATCTCGGTTAGGATCCAAACAACCAAACGTAGCCTAAGTGCTTCAACCCACTCATCATATAAGATCTTCGAAAGCCCATAATCCACTTGTGAGAGCATCGATTCCTTGAGCCTCTGGTGGCTCCAAAGATTAAGTGCTAGTAACCTCTCCACATTTTTTATGACTGTGGCGAGTAATACTAGCAACGTTGGGGTTGCCAGCGATTTGTCGCAAGTGAATTTCTACACAGACATAGATGGCGACACTGACTTGGAATATGAGACTGAGTAGGTGCCATCCCCAAAATTATCCTCCATAGCAAATGCAGTGATGCTGTATGGACCCCCAAGATGTAACAAGAGAAATGAGATACAAAATGCCTGAAGTTCTCCATCTACTTCAGTTATATGTGTAGACAAATTGCCTTGGCTGTGAGAGACAAGCCTGATTGTGAATGCAGCTATCCAATTAGCTATCAAATTGGCCAACCACATGAGGAAAAAGATGCTGTGATTCGTTGTTTTCTTGGTAAGGGATGTAAAAAGAATGAGAAAAATCTCAAGTGAGAGACTTATGATAACTAAGCCTCGAGCATTCCATTTGCTCCACAAATCCAAAATGAAGTGACATATCATAGTTATCCCTACACTCACATAAAATGATGAGTGCAGTACTGTGGTTAGATTCCTGGAGGGATCACAATAATCTATCCAGCCTAAAACTCTTGTTTTTTTTTTTTTTCCTTCTCGTTAGATTATATAATATTAGCATTCTATCATTGTCATTAAACCAATATACTTGCATTATCCAGGGAAGACGACATTTTCATAAGTAGGGAAATTAGGTTAATTTATGTGAAGATGTGAAGTGGCCTCCAAAGATTTATTTGGTCATTGGGTGGATGTTAAAGTATATATTTAATACTTTTTCCTTTCTTTTTGTAACTTGGACCCCAAGTAATGTTCCTCTTTTTCATCTTTTATATCACAAGGACCCCACAAAATGTTCTTAACTTGCCCATGACTCAAAAGTCGCTTTACTTTTTATCTTTTGATTTTTTTTTTTTGTAAGAGTTGGCGAGTCATGTTGGACCAATACCTGCATAAATTGCGTACACATTAGCATACTCAATCTTAGCTGTTGGATTAGGTGGGTTGAGTTCGCATAACTCAACGATTGAAGTGCATTGGTCCCACCATCATTTTTTTTTTTTTTATGAGTGTTTTCCCAAAAGAAAGATCCAAAGCTTTGACTGTGGATTTTGTCCGTGGCGCCGTTGGAAACTTACAATTACCAAAAGCACATCCTACACGGTAATTAGCAGGAAATTTTTTCTCATTTGGCCAACACACTTGAGTCCGGGACATCTAGAGTGCCAAAACTTGGCACAAGATTACACTTAAGTGCTAAAAGTTAGGAAAATAACACTTCAGTACCAAAATCGGTGCAAAATGAATCAGTTAAGTATCAGTCGAAGAAATCCGGCCAAAATACTAATGTGGCAATTTTTTGGCAAAAGATTACACTTCATTTTGTACGCTGACGTGGCTAGACAAATGCAAAACGACGTCGTTTTGCTGCTGACGTGATAAATAATTAAAATAAAAACTAATTTAATTAATTTTAAAACCAAATTTAAAGAGAGAGAGAGAGAGAGAGAGAGAGAGAGAGAGAGAGAGAGAGAGAGAGAGAGAGAGAGAGAGAGATGAACAGCATGGCACCAACAGTAGCCCTTGGCTCAGCTAGGTGAGGGCCGGCGACCCTCGTCAGATCTGGGGGAGGGCCGTGACCCTTGCCCCAGATCTAGGCGAGGGCTAGGAGGCCCTCGCCACCAATCAGCTAGGGTCACCGAACCCTGGCTAGGGCTCAGCGACCCCAGCTGAACCTCCCCCCACCTTTTAGGCGTCGGTGGGGAGGTGGCAACGGCGGCGAGGGCGGAGCCCTCAATTGCCAACTACTGTTTAATTCCTTTATTTTTTAAAAATGATTTTAAATTTAATTTAATTAATTTTATATTAAAATTTAAATTGTGCCAAAACGACATCATTTTTATATTTTTTTGTTGAGCCAGTCTTTCGACAAGCCACGTAAGCTAGCAAAATTAATAAAAATTTGCCATGTATGATTTTTGGAGGGATTCATTGGATGTGACATTTAAGTGTCCCATTTTTCAAAAAAAGTAACACTTAAGTGTTATTGTGTCAAGTTTTGGTACTTGGGATGTTCTTTTACCCGGCAAACCTTTATCTCATGAAATTTATTGTGCTTGCACTGGGCCTGCTCTTTGTTTCCTCTATCACGTCTTGGTTCTCAAATTCATCTCATCTACATGTGAATTTCTTTTGCATGAATATTTACTTTAGACTCTTCTACATATTCGACATTATTTCCTTACATAACTCCTACGGGCTTACATTTCGACATGTGCTTACCTGCATCATTCGTACATATTCAACTTGTTTATCAATAATCTTGTGTCTTTGAATGCCAAACAGGACACTTTTGTAGAATTGTATGACATGATATACTTAAGATATGAACCCTCATAAAAATATGCTTAAACCATTAACATGCCTAAATGTATTTAACGGGCTAAATGTTAACTCATCTAATCAGTCATATCTATGATGTCATAAGCAAATTGAAAAGGTTATTTAGCAAAGAACACATGTATTGTTTGTATATAGAAAGATTAATTCATTCAAACTCAATTTGAATATGTCTACAATCACTTGTCCTTTTCATGTCATGTTAATGATTCGTGTCAAAAATTGGCCATTAACAAAGCAATGCTGCAATCTTTACTTAACCTGACTCTTTATCTTAACTCTTCTACAAATTCTTCATGCAATTGAATCGAACTTCTAGCTCCTGCAGCAGTGAAAGAGAATTCAAAAACAGAGAGAGATGGTCTCATTTTATGTTCACTTTTGTTTATAAATCTAATCATCTCATGGGTATTCGTTATTTTGTAGTCAATTTTTACTGAGGGATAGAAGAGACCAGCAAGAGCCCAGAGGGGATTGTTGATTGTCTTATCGATGAGAGGGAATTTGGAAGTTATGTCAATGGAAGATATCGTTCTCTTCAAGTCTTTTAACCCTCTTTGAGCCGCCAATTCTATTTTTCAAGATGGTCAGTCTCAAGTGAAACATGAAAAGTAAAAAGGCGATCACATCGTCAAAGTTCAACATGGGATTTTCATGGTGAAAATGAACAACCAAATTAATGAGTTGGCTTCCATTTTAATAAATTATGCTCTTAGTGAAATCTGATCCAGCTTAATAGGCTTAAACTCTGTTAGTTATGCCTCAACAAGAAGTAACAAAGGGGAAGATATACACATCCGTTGATGTTTCGTCCCTCACAAGAGCTTGGGCAAAACATTAAGAAAAGAGGGCCCTACTTTTCTGTATTCTCAATGAACGAAACTAAGTTTTTATTTGGCGAATCTAAATTCTTTTATATATATATATAAAATTTAGAGCCGGGGAGAATATAATGACAAAAGGAATTGTTTACGGGCTGTGTTCAGTAATTATATTGAAGCATATTCTACTGTTCATCTTCTTACATTTGGACAAATTTCCTTATCGGGGATAATTGTCCAGTAAGTCTTTAGTACTTTGTGAGCATGTATTAAAGAGATCGATTATGAGATCCGAAGAAACAGAAGAAATAAATGGAAAGATCAACTTCTTACAATTATAGGAAAGATGGAAGAGTTGTTTATGCAAAAACGTGAATCTGACCGGTTCATATCAACCGTATTGTTTGTTGACGTTAATGCTCTAAGGCATGACTCTCCTATTTGACTTGTGGCGAGGGCTTCAGATATGGTTTCAACTCTAGCCTAATAGTTCATTCAAGACAATACCTGATGAATGGTAACCTGAAAGAACATGATAAGGACAAGATTCTATGTTGTATTAATTTAGACATTCGTAACTGATTTTAGCCGAGAAATGTTCTCGAGCTTTATTTTTTTAACCTTAATAATTTGAGTCGCAACCTAAAGAGCAGCCGAGAGGTTTCACCCAGAAACACTTGACGAATTGGTGAGTTTTCGCTATTCACTAATTTTCAATTAGCTAGACAAGATACATTAGTAACAGATAAGAATCTATCATTCCGCGAACCACTTTAATCTCATGGGTTCGGATATAATTACAATGGCATAAAAAATACCAGCTATACAAGTTTGTTCTAAAATCGCCTATGGCCGCATGCCAACAATTTAGTTTCGTACTTCTATTTAACTTCTAAGACAACTTTCAGTAGAGGGCTTTACATAAAACTATGTGGGCGTGCAGTGAATTTATCATAATGATTCCTTGTCTATGACTCTGTATGATAGGAACCATGGCGTGATGAGTATCACATAGTGCTAAATAGAGCTTGAAAAGTTCATGAAGTCTAGATTAAGCATCGCCCTACTACATACATAAATGTTCTCATGAGTGCCAATTAAACCAACAAAAAGTACCATGTTTTGCTAGTTGTTTATGAAACTACATAACATTAACTGTCCTGACAGAAAAAGCAAGGTGACCAACTGCGGGAAGCATTGACAATCTTGAGGCTTTGCTTACCAGAACTCTTTTTTAGGTCTTTTCATGGCCTTGCGCACTGTCTCCTTGGTATAGAACCAACATCATAGTTTGAGTTGGATTTGATTATTAGAGGTAACTGAATAAATTTTAAGAGGAAATTGGTACGAGTTGGCTGATTGGATTATTGGAACTTATTAGGGAGAAATAAAAATGAAGGCTGTGGGAGCCGGGTTTCAACAAAAAAAAGTTCTTGCAAATGTTTGTAGGAATACTCTGTTCTAACCTTTTTTCCATTTTCAATCATTCAAGGATAGAAATACGATAAGCATAAGCAGTTCAGCAGAGAAATGTCTCAAATAAATTGCTAATAAATGCGACTGGATTTAGTAGCAATGAACTCCCAAGTTCCAACCCCAAATTGTCGAATGGTCTAAATCTGAAACGTTGATGGATTATCTTATTAAGGATGCCGATTTACCAATTCTTCCAAGCATGTTTTGCAAGCAAATTTCTCAAAAGAAATCCACCGTAAAGAAGCCTTATCATAGGAACTCTGTTAATTCTCAATGCAATGGCAAGCATGTAATCCCTTGACCTAGCATTAGGACAAAGCAAACAACTCTGTCACGAAGCAAAAAACACTCACATATCAACACTGAACAAAGTACCAGTTTATTACCAGCAGATGTGGAAGTTCACAACTTTCCCGTCACCGTCCATTAATTTGAATCAGTGACATGTTTAGTCCCATGTCCTTGTGAGACTTTACTTGGCAGGTGCTCTTCTTTCTCTTTACTTGGCAAGTGCTCTTCTTTCTCAATATCATTTTACTTGGCATCTTCTAATCTTTGGTTCATCTCATCGTGTAGTGAGACTTTCTCAGAAGTAGTAAATAATTGGACTTCACAATACTGATACATGTTTGGTGGGGTTAGACATCCGTTAAGTTCCTAACTAGACTGATGGCCCTGAGTTCCGCTTTTACTTGGCAATGTTGTCCTACTTTTTGAGTATCGATTTCAGTCCTCCACTAATTCTCATTCAATCTGCAAGTAAGCAATGCCATTCGCTTCAGTCACTGGAGAAGTGTATTCAGGATCAAGTCTGACAGCTCTCAGCATCCACACGTTCAAGGACAAGCCATACCTCTTCTTCCATGGATGGGACTTCCGAATCCTCAATCCATCATTCAAGGCCTCAGGATGTATAGTTAATGTAAAGTTGAATTTGTTTGATACCAGTTAGGACTATAGATGAGATAACAACAAATTTATTAGGCGCATCTAAGACATAGTGTTCTGAAACCAAGTCTGACAAAAGATATGGTAACTTCACACAGGTTCAGTTCACCCTCTAGATAGGGTTAAAGACAGACTTCAGTATCCCTTAACTAGGTGACCAGTTCGTTCTTGTTTCACTATTTGATTTTCTTATGCATGATCATAATGTTAAGGGATGGTAGATAGCTTGGGCCCAAAAGAAGGGGGAGTAAAGAGATATATCCCCTAATCACAGCATCCTTTGACTTCTGATCAGAGTAATGGTATCAAAATTTGCTAAAAGAAAATGTAACACACATGGCCCACTTGTACCTCGCTTGATCGGAGCTCAGGTTGCATCACGTGGGGCACAGCTTCAACATTCATCGGGGGTTCAGCTGGATCGTCAAGCTCCGTATAGAGGACACAGCATTTGAGGCAGAGAAAATTGCCAACATCTGCCTTCATCCCAAAAATAGTATCCTTCATATTACGATGTTCCACTTAAAAGATCCATAATTTCACATGTATACATAAAACTGCTAGAGTGAAGGCTCAAGTACGACAATTCGTGCTTATTGAAGACTGACACCAGACATATCATGTAATCATTGCCACAGATCCACACTCAGCAGCGAAGTCATGCAACAGCAGCAGCTAGATATACATCATGTGCTGGATGAGTACTTACAGGTCTCAAGAATTCAACTTGGTCAACTTCAAAGAACCAGGGTGCCGCACCAGCAAAGGCATATGTCGTTGAAAAGGCCAATTAAAAAGCCCTTCGCATTAAATCCTCCATAATATCCTCCCATGAATATTCATTTGCTGTGAATGGCATATTAATGAGTTCTCAAAACAAGCGTCCCTTATCAAAATGCTATCTCTGTCTACCAGAGCTGGCATATCACAGAAGACACAACCTTCAGCAAATAAAGCTTGGAGCCTGGACAAGTCCTCCACCATAGTATCTCTGTTATGTTCTTCTCTCTTTCTTTTTTTTTTTTTTCATTTTATTCCTTCTTTTTTGCCTCTTGCCAAAGTAATTTTTATCTCTTTATCTCTGGGGAGATGGCCTTAATTGGAGATGATTTCCCAGTTCTAGTATCACAAGCCACAAAAGTGAAATAGGCGGTTGGTGTAACTAGGGGTGAGCGTGGTTCCTGGGTAGAACCGGGAACCGGAGAACCGAACCGCAGGGTCCGGTTTGGTTCCCGGTTCTATTTTTCTAGGAACCGGAGGAACCGGAACCGGTCAATTTAAAAGAAAAAACCCTAACCCCCCTGTGATTTCATTTTCCCCCCTTTTGCCGATTCTTCACCCCTTTCCCTTTCTTTTTCTCCTTCTCTCTTTATTTTCTCCCCTTTTTCCTCCTCACGTCACTTCCTGCCTCCCCCAAACCTTTTCCTTTTCTTCTCTCTCTCTTCTCTTTCCCCCTCTATTGGCCGAACCCCCCCTTCCTCTTCTTCTTCTTCTTCTTCCTTCCTCTCTTTTTTAGGGTTCCTTTTTGGCCGAGGGAGAAAGGGACCAAGCAAGGGAAAGCAAAGGGGGGTTCTGGTTTTTCCGTAGATTTTGGGCTGAGAGAGAGATGAGCTCGAGGGAGAGAGACCGAGAAGGAGAGTTCCATGCGACTGAGGGAGAGCGGGGGAGGTTCAGCCGTGCATGGGCTCGGTTAGAGAGTGAGACCAAGAGAGAGACCAAGGGAGTGAGAGAGAGAGTGAGTAATCCGCTTCGTCTATGTGAGAAAGAAGTAAGAGACTCGCGTCGCCGGAGGCTAGCCCACCAACCACCGCTTGCCACAGCACCGCGCCGGCCCAGGTAGGCCTTTCTTCATCTGTGCGTGCCTTGTTTTGGGCACGCGAGGTCTGAGTTCGCGGCCGTTCAGCTTATGTGAACTTCGGCCCTGCCGGTTCTTCGTTGACGCTGATGTGCATTCTGGTGCGCTTGTTGTGTGTGCTAGTATGCCTATAAAGAGTCTTCGTTTGGGCTAAAGTAGAGGTGAGCACCTGAGAACCGGAGAACCGAACCGGACCCTCCCATTCTCTGCCTCTACCCGTTGCTGACGTTGCTCGCCCTTGGCACCGCCGCCGGACGCCGTTCGCCCTTGACACCGCTGTTGGACGCCAGTCGCCCCACGCTCATCTCGCCCTTGCCTCCTGCTCCCTCGACGCCATCACGCCTCGCTTGCCTTGCTGCTCAACCACTTGCTGTTGACGCTGCCAGTGGACGCCGCTCATCCCCTTGGTGGCACCTTCATGCACATATAATCTTCTTAACGCAACAATATACACCTTGATGAATGACAGGAAAATGTAAGGTTAGATATCAGTATCTAACCCACTGCACATTCTGGAATTCCCACTTTCATATGTCACTCTTGTAGCCTTTCTTCTCTAATTGGCTTGTTAACAACTTTCCCATCGATTGATGAATAGGGTGCCCAACTTGCTGCCGAAGAAGGGAAAAGTGCAGCAACTTTAACGGCTTGCCGAACTTTGGCTGAACAACTCACAGAATCACGATTTCTAGCTCCTAGAATATTGGCATTTAAGGTTTCTCCTCCTTCACACTTGTAATGTTTAATTTGTCTTATGTTATTCACGTGATGAGATGCTCATATTGGTTTTCTTGTTCAATTTGTCTTATGTTATTCACAAGATGAGATGCTCATATTGGTTTTTCTATTCAACAGGAGGAAAGCTGTACATAGTGAATGAGAAGAATGATTCTGAATCAAGGGTGAGTTTTTTTTTTTTTTTTTTGTGCTTTTAACTCTTTTACACACTCAAAATGTTTATTTTCTGCGTGTGTTATAGTAATTGAGTTTAGTGATCTGCTGGCTAACTCATTGGTTGCTACTAGCTCATATTATCATCAGTCATAGATGTCTTAGAAGTCATCGATGTGACAACTCGCTTACATGTATAAACATGTTGCATCAGATGTCCCTGAATGGCCAATAGAAAAATGTCAATTTTGGGACAGAAGATTGATTAATTTTAAGCTTTGTTCTTGTTGTCTAAATATCTACTATTACACGAGCAAAATTTTTGTTTGGCAAAAAAAGAATTAACCAGTGAAGCTTTTGTTATATGTCAAATATGTACAACAGATAGAGAACAGAGAGAGTCCTCATTGGTTCGGCAAAATCATCAGTGGAGAAGCCAACTGCCTACTCACAGTACATTTACCGTAATTTTTCATTGCAGTTGAGAGAAAATCTTGTACTTCAATCTCTCTTTAGCTTTCTCAGATCCTAATCTGTCTGCTACAATAATGCCTCGAGCTGTTCTTTTCGTGTGAAATCAGAAATGGCTGCAAATGGTTTATAGTTATGATGACAATTAATATCTTTTACTTCAGCAGGAGATCAGACTTCGAGGTTTAATTTGACATGTTTATGGTTTTGTTGTCTAATTTGGATTAAAAATGTTTTGATAGGGTTCAAAGTCTATCCATATTGGACGGTGTAATTGCTGGTAACATAGAGAAAATTCCTCCATCACCAATTATCAAGCAACTGGCTGTGGCTGTAGAGTAAGTCTTTATTATCTACAAGATAGCCATTATAACTTTTAACTCTATATTTCTTCTATCACTTAGACATCTTTGGAAACTTTTCCTAGGAATGGGAAGAAATTTAGCTCAATGAAAGATTTTCTGGCAACAAACAAAGGTTCTTCTCCTATCAAGGAAAGGGCAGGACTAAGTCTCTTTGCTGTGATGTCGCTTGTGTTTTGCAAAAAGGAAGATAACATATCCAAGTTTCCAGATGAAGTGAAGCTCTATTCTTTGATTAGTTTGCTGTTTGATGCAGGTAAATCAATAATCAGATTATCAAATTTACTAGTCCAAGAAATAAAACTCATCCATTATAAAAAATTTATTGGTTCTTTTTTAAAATTATCCTATGATGATCTTTCACTTATGTTGTAATATCTGCAAGATATTTGCAGGGGGAAAGTTTCTCAGAAGAAAGATCAGTTCTGGTTCAGAAACCACTGCTGCAACATTGCCGAGAGATAGTCATGCAGCTCCACTTGAAAGCTTTGCTACTAAAGTTGCTGAAGTCATTGGAAGCTGTAAAACAATGAGGGATATGGCTTTATTTTGGTGCAGGGTTGTTGCTGAGGTAAGGGACTTTGTGAAGTGAACCGCTGGACTTTGCAAAAGAGAAATAGTTCACATTTTAGAATATTAAACGCTTATAAGTATTATAGATTGTGTTCGTGTTATATTTTCTTTGATGAATGAATTTTTTTTTTATTATTATTGCTGCATTCATTTCCATTTTTTTAAACTAAAAAAAGAAAAAAGAACCCGTTGGAACCTGGAACCGACCCCGGAACCTGTGACAGGATAGGTTCCAGGTTCTTGGTTCTGACGGGTAGGTTCCAGGTTCCAAAAAATGAGGAACCAGTACCCGAGGGTAGGTTCAAGGTTCCAAGCGGAACCTAGCGGAACCTATAAGGAACCGGAAACCGCTCACCACTAGGTGCAACTGAATCTGAGGAATCCTGGATTTCTGCAGGAAATTACCGGTATAAGTTAAACAGCAGAATGGATCAGTAATGAGACTATATCAGGGAAGGGACAACTTTGTGAAGATCAGAGATCTGACATCTGAGTGTTATGCTTGAACAAGTCGAAAAACTTGACAAACTGCCAATATTTCTTGGCAAGAGGATGTTGATTAGCAAGCTTCTCCATAGTTTGGATGGGTTTGATTTGTCAATTTTTATTTTTGGTAATAAGAGAATGGTGAATGGCTAGCAAATTAGCAAACTCCTCCATAGTTTTTATGAGTAGAGTAAAGAAAAAATGCAAGAGTAAATATGGTTTGCGAAGAATAAACACAAATTTAAGGCACGGCCACCAAAGTGACACCATCCTTCAGGATCAGGAGTAACGTGGCTCCTGCAACTGCTTAGTGGCAGCATATGGAAACGTGTATTCTCGCCCTATAAGCCAATGAAGCAATCATCAACTTGAGGGGAGGAAGTAGCATGCTATCATCGATCGGAAGTACTGCTTCATATAATACCTTCAATGGACTGAGTTACTCTCAGTTGGTACGCCATCGATGAGCACCTGACCCACGTAACAGCTCGCGCTATTTGCAAGTAAGCGTCAATTTGGATTGGCCTCTTGAGAAACATTCTGTCTACAGAAGCAGTGACCAATAATAGAGGCCTTGCGGGGCCATTGTCGATGAAGCAGTGCTGGTCCAAAATCAAAAGGTGGAATACAATGGGGATGTTCTGTCATGCACAATTCTAATGATGACTTCCCACACTACATGAACAATGGCTAATGACTAGAGAACTCAAGCATTCTGATTGCAGAACTTGATATGGACAAAGATTGATGAGAATTTAGATATACACATACACGAATGATAGAGACTAAGTACTTCTTACAGCAAAGCAAAAGCATGTTGTTCAATATATTCTCTAATTACCAGATGATCATTTCTAGATTATTCAAATGAGGACTTGGCATTCAAACTACAAATAGCAGAGTACTAGAATTGATTACCCACAGACTAAGCCCCAGCATCTGTCAGTTTCATATCAGGAATTTATCGAAGCACCACAAACTGTATTATCTAGTAGCGTCAATGACATTACATGGAATTCATCTTCTGCGGAAAAAGCCCATAGGAACTCTCTTTCTTACGATAAAACAGTATGCATTGCGTTGATACAAGCAATAGGCGGGGGCAAAAACGCTCGAAATTCGGTTAAAACTACATTTGAACCATTGAACCATCATTCAAACCGAGAAATTTAAGCTGGAGAAACATTGCAGAAAACAAATGGCACCACGTTCAGAACCAGAAACAAAATTATCACCATCCGATAGTTGTTCAAAGCTCAGTTCATTTACCTTATAGCAGCATATAGTCCCAGCGAGGGCATCGACATCTTCCACCAGCTTCCCCATCCTGATCTCCTTCCAAAGATTCCTACATTGATCTCCGAGCAACATAATCACTCGAAAACTCGTAGAAAACGCTCGTCCTGCTCCTAGACGGACTCCTGGGTACCAATTCGCTCTCCGGCGAAGCATCACTCACGGTCGCACCCACATGGCCGACCTCCTCGAATGTCTCGGAACTCGCTTCCCACGAGGCGTCGGTGACGGGCGAGAGAAGTACGCCCCGGGCCACCAGCTGATCGGCTTCCGAATTAACGATCCACCGTCGATGGGCGGAGCGGCGGCGAAGGCCACTGGAATCGCGCTTGCCGTCAAAGCGGATGCTCCGTCGTCCGTCGCGGTGAAGAATCGGGGCGATGCGAGACACGGTGGACTACCAATACAATGTACGGAGACGACGATTTGACAAGACAAGTAAAAATTATTAATTTAAGAAATATTTTTGATAAATCATATAACTTATAGTAAAAACAAAATCAATGAATTTTATTTCTCATTCGCTTAAACAAACCAGCTTATACAACATATGACAAAACTGTTAAGAAAGTCATTTGTTGAGAGAAGAAAATAAAAGGTTGAAAGATGAAATTAGAAAAATATAAGGAGAATAGCAATTAAAGTGAACTCTTTTTAACTTTAAAAAAAAGTTAAATTGGACAAAAATCTCTGTTTCCTTATCATCATTATCACCGTCCATTCTTTGATTTTCTTTACTTAAAAGATCATCAATGGGTGTCCACGGGTCGGAATTGATAAGGTGCGAAACTGATCTAAATCGAATCCAAATTGAACCGAATCGAAAATCCGGTTTGATTCAGTTTTTTGGTTTTCTTATTTTTGCTTTGCTTATTGGAGTCAAACTGAATAAAGGATGAGAAAGAAGAAAGATTTTAAGTTGGGTGTTTAGGTTTTGTTGAGAATTTTAGTTCGACTCGGTAATTGAATTGAATAAAAAAAAAGAATTATTACTTTTCGGTCATTCGAACTGCATCGAAAATGTACAAAATCTTTGGTTTAGTTCGGTTTTAACACCCTTGGACTCCACCATCCATTATTCTAAGAAATAACTTGAAACAGGAAATGAGATGAGCACGGTAGGGTCCTTCTTCATTTCGGTATTTGAGGGGTTATGGTTAGAGGTGAATGAGGGATTTGCAATAGATTTTGTTTGTTCATGAGCCTTTTGCCTGTGTAGATTTAGTTGGCAATTTTTGGTTTGTCTTCGGCTTGATTGAATTACGATTATCGATCTTCCTTGTTTTGAGTAGAGTAAGCACCGGTCGAGGATTAGGAGGATGAGCAGAGGAGGAGTGAAAGGGTCAGCCACCGCGAAAACCCCCGTGAATTTCCCTAAATCCATTCCTGGGACACCGATTGTCGTCAAACCGAATTCTGGTGTCGATCATCAAGGTACTTCTCTCAACATGATCTCTCTGTGTGTTAAGGAGAATTCTTCAACAAAAAATATTTGCTCCATGTAGCTTGATAATGATGAGTTTCCAGTTATTCCCGTTCTCATTTTTAAGTGTTGTATTGAATTCTATGTGCTGTTAACTACTTGTCTCGGACTTTAATTAGTCGGGAATGATCTATGGGGGTTGAGTTCTCAATAGCTCATATGAGATTAAATGATGATCACACAAGATCGTTTTGTTTTCGGAAAACAGTAGAAATAAGGATTTCACACATGCATATTCTGCTATTCAATCACAAGATACCAAAATCTCGTGATGTCTGAAGTTGTGCGGCCCTGCCTGGATGGATATACGAACATAGCAATGGAACCGACGGAAGACTACGTCAAAAGGGCATCTGGAAATCAGGTACGGTGATGCCTTTATTCGAGGGAATAACTTTAATGTTGTATTCATAAATTCCGATGCTTTAGTCATGTCTTTTCTGACTTAAGACCTTTAGTGGCCGGTATGACTCATTGTAGTTCCGTACATCGCCACTCCAAAACGGGCCTCGGGCAAGTGGGGCTTAGTTATGTACTATAGCTGGGTGGATTGTAGCATTGTGGAGTTACGTAGCCATCATCTTTATTAGATACATTCCGGATTGCCAATTCATGTGGCTCTACAATTGTGGGAAAGTGAAACATATTTCCAAATTTTAGAGCTGATTTGTGATTCTTACTTACAATCCTGCATCTCATGGGATTGATTCATGAATTTAATTGCTTGACGAGGACTTGGTGATGCCCGAGCTCTTCCTAAGTTAGCATGTCATTGTATGGATCTATCTGGCTCTCTATTTGTTTGTTGCCAATTGGCTTTATACTGTCCTGTTTGTGAAGAATGGACTTTTTTGGAACTTAAGCTGCTGGTATCTTCGTCCTAGGCTTTGTGCATACGATGGCATGCTAACTTAAGGAGAGTCTGCAGACAGCATAACCCCGCCCGCGAGCTTAAGCTGCTGGTAACTTCGTCCTCGCTCTCGTACTAAGAGAAATGAACTCGGTTGCTCCATGTAATTAATTTTCTCTTGTTTCTTTTCCTTTTCTAGGCCTGATGGAACACGCTCGACCCATGCCGCTAGTTCTACCCAATCGAAAGAGATTTCTGTGTGCCTATGTGGTGAAGAATTTTAGGGGTAGTAGAATCTCGGCTTGCTAGATTGTGTTTCTCCTCGCTACTCGAAGTTGCAGCATCTTCGGGTCACTAGGGTCATTGCACTGACAATGACAATTAAGCCTCAAGGCTCTCGTTCGTTGAAGATAGAGAGCTTCTGGTTCTTGCTTCTCGGGAAATAATTAGCTTGAAATGGCGCAATTTCCTTGGAAGTTACCAGCCTCTGCTCTCCATATCTGGCTCTTTGTTTGTGTATCGTCAATTGATCTCCTCAAACCCAGGAAGTTTTTAACGTAAAAAAATCGTATTGTGTTAGCGTACTTGGTATTTATATTGCTTTGCCATATCGTTTCCTATTAGGTTTGCACAACATGAAAGATTGTTTTATTTCACTATGGTAATCTGATATTGTTCAATTTGTTACTGTTCTCCCAATAGCCATGTGCAAAGTTGAAGCAATGACTCATTTATGATCTTCACAATCAGCAGTAGTATAAGTCTAGATCATCAGAAAAGATTAGATAATAATCAATTTCCATTCTAGCGCATATCCAGATTTAGAATAATGCTATTTTTCGCTAAAAAAAAAAAGAGAGAGAGAAAAAACATGAGAACAAAACATATTCGAATTGATTGAACAAAAGATGCATACCTGCAATGATTTCTGCTGGAACTAGGCGAACGACAACGAAAGCCGCGATTCAAACTCCTCCTCGAATATGGCCGAGAATAGGGAAGAAGAGAGTGATGGAGGTGTGACTGCGGGAATGGTGGAAGGCGACGTCAGTGGGAGTTCTCCAGTGACGGAGAGTCTCTAAGAACAGCCACCATCCGTCCCGCGCACGTTTGCTCGTCCTCCGCCGTTCGAAGAGAGCACGAGCGATAGAAATCTAGTCAAAAGAGGGATGGGCCCAACTCCTCTTTACTCAGCGGACCAATTAAAATCAGTTCCGTCCTTGTTTCCGCCCTTAGGGCGCAAATGATAACCATTCTAGCCAGAAATTGATTTCTGAAAGAGAAATAGATTTTTCTTTTTTTTATTTCTAGATGAGTTTCTAAGTAAAAAAAAAACCCGTTTGATAATGACACAAAATTTCTTTCTTTCGGACGACGGCGGTGGGCAGTGACGACTAGCGACTGGCAGCAACCAACGATCGGCAGCGACCGGCGACTGGAGGCGGAGGTAGTGGGTGGCATCCGGCGGATGATGGTTGATGGCGACGAATGATGAAAATAATTTTTATTTCTCATTTCTATTCCAGAAATAGAAAAGTAGAAAATGCTTACTTTTGATTTATATTCCAAATTTATTTCTAGAACCAAAATCTATTTCAGAAATAGAAAAATGAAATAATGTTATCAAATGGATTTTTATTTCAAAAACAAGTCTGGGATAGAAAAATTGTTTCTGGAATAGAAACAACTGGTTATCATACACCCCCTAAATTCAATAAGATTTCTCATACAAATGTGCTATTTTCTTCGGCACAGTTCTGCTTTTTTTTTTTTTCTTTTTTTCTTTTTTGTTTGTATTTTCCTTGTATTTATTTATTCATAATTGTAATTGAAAAAGAAAAAACTACCTAAATGGCCGATTTTGCTTGGATTGCTGATTTTCGGGCGTCGACACCTGTCGCTAAGTTTTATTCTTCAAGTCTATCAGTCTCGCCTGCTGCTCCTCCAATACTCTTTTTTGCTTCATCCCGTCTCTGGTGTCAATTCCTCGTTAAGGTAATTCTTCCTCTAGATATAATAAAGGTACTTGGGGAACAAAATTGCTGGAGTCGCAAGAGAAGGAAAGAATGGATTCTTGTCCCATTGATCAATCCCCGCGACGATCACCACTTCTGCTCCGAATTGGGTTAAAAGGCCGAATACTAGTCACACCACCCTCCATTCGACCATACGTTATAAAAGGTCGGATGAGTAAATTTAAAGTCAATTCGATCCTAAGCTTATATGCAGGACATCCATGAAGTCTGTCATTTGGAGTGTGATAGGAGCTTGCCATGTGCAATTTCATTGTCACGAGGCGAAAGCGCTCGGAGAGGCAATTTTATTGATAACAATAACAAAAGCAAACGGTCCAAGGGGAAACGTTTTACATGGAGAGAGTACAGGAACATAGTTGTTCCGTACGTTATTCTGCATAAGCAAAAGTTCAGGGAGGAGGGCTGGGCTGGCACTAAGCAAGCCCTATTTATTCATTCATCCAGCGGTACGTAGAGCACTCAGTACTCACAGAGCACGCTCTCGTCATTGCTCGACTAATGTGCACCATGGCAACACTCGAACTTGACAATGTTGTTCATCATGCCCGGGCAAATCAGGCACTTCACATCCTCTGGGATGTAGCCAACCATGTTCGGAATATAGAAGTGGTGGCACCTCGGGGGGACGTATAACAGGTCAAACTGCTCCTTGAAGACCATGTCGAACGTCTTCCCATTCACGTTCACGTGCTTCTTCCACGTCTCGTACTGCACCAGAACCATTGTGACGTAAACGTGGGACTCGTTGATCACGACCCGCGACCCCTTCGTGAGGACCGTAAACCCGCCGTCCTTCTTGAAGCAGGTGTAGAGCCTGAGGATGTCCTGCATAATGGGTTCGTGCAAGTCCCCTCCGATTTGTAGCTTCGAAAGCATGCAGCTCTTGAGGCGGTCCAAAAGAACTGCGATTTGGTGACATTGAAGGCGACGATGGCTTTGTCGTCGATCTTCTTTAGCGAGTCCTCGATCACCTGGATGGTCTTGGGTTCTTCCGCTCCATACAAGAAGATGTACTTCTCAGCCTTGATCTGATAGGAGACAATGTCTTTGTCAATGAAAAATAACTTATGCTCATTTTTCATAGATCTTTTATGTTGTAAATCAAACTATACAACCATCTTACATTCTCAAATTTTTTGTACAAAAGTTCCAGTAAAGCCTATACCTACTCAGATATGACATGATTATTGACTGTTTATATTAGTAAAGAATAGACGAAACGACAGTGTAGAATAGTCTTCTATAGTTCTTGTCTTATCCCAGGTATGTCTTGCAGATTCTAAGTTTGAATCAGATCTTCTATTGTTGCATCAATTTAACTAACTTCACCTTCTAATGAGCAAACTCAAAGATCATAATTTCTTTTGACACCCACATTCGTACACCCTAGTTGTATAAAAAAAGCAAAAGGGTAAAAAGAAAAGTGAAGAAGGAGAACAAAAACTTACAGCTTCCTGTATCCCCGGAAAGATGAAGTCAGTCGCTAAAAGCTCAAACCAGTTAATGCCAGGCCTCTTCCAGATGTCTGCTGCTACTGCACCGGTGAAAGGGAAAGCATCCCTCCCCCAAATTCTAATCATGCTCATAGCATTTTGGTTTGATACTCTTCCTCGTGGATCTAGTACTGTCACAATGGCGTCTTGCTTAAAATGCCACTTCTCTTTAATGATTCTGATGGCCACCCGGTTGATAAGTTTTAGGGAGTGCACCGAGCACCACGGCATTTGCAACTTGAGGTTCTGGAACCGTTTGATGACGTCCTCACATTCTTGTTCGATGATAGGGACCCACACTATCTCGTAGCCCTCCTCATGGAACATGCACTCCTCGTAGATCTTGATGAGGATCGAGAGGTCATGAGAGGTTAATTTGAGGTCCGAAATCAGAAGCAACACATTCTTCCTCCGGAGCGACTCGACCTTATCCTATAAAACAAACAAAGTGAATTATAAACATTGGTGCATCACGTGCTCTTTATTGATTGCGCAACTCATGGAAACTACTTTTGTGTTCGATTCCAACAAATATATGAGATGAAATTCTTGGAGAAAGATAATCTTACGACAACGGCATGTTGTGCAAAATCTCGATGTATCGGACTCGAAACATAGAGCGATAATCAAAAAGTGTATATTGGGAAGCATCTCCTCTATCGATGCAATAATCAATATCATTTTTCTTCAATACTAAGACAAATGGAGCGATGAGTTGTTCCTTACTTGAGCCGGATTTAGCGGCTCGTAAAACGCTCCGACTTCACCCCGCCTTTTGTTTCACATGTAAGACGAGACATTTTCTTTTATTTCACATGTAAGGACGTTTCCCTTCCTTACACAGGCCAGCTCATGTAATCCCAATATAAAACTAACAGTCAGTTCAAGTATTCGGGCCTTTGCAGGTCAATGGAATCTCAATATAGAACTCGTTTATGAAACTGAGTTGTAAATCATGTTATACATTTTTATTAAATGTCTAAACTTGACTCACGTATTCAAGTTGTTAATCAAAGTTTGTTGCATCATAACATTTGTTGTTCAATTTTGTTGAGGGGTGCTTATACTGATCTTGGACTGGGTCCTTTTCTTATGGGCAAAACACTAAAACATATCTTGTTATTGACCCAACGATAACTTTCAACATCTATACATATAAAAACTTTGAATTGGGAAGATCAAGTTGTCCCTCCTTACAAACTCAATTTAGCATCTTGCTCAGGATTTGTGTGGTTTGGTTTTTGGTTGGTTTTGAATATTTTGGGTGGTCAACTTTGAATGTGTATTGTCTTGGAAATCTGATTTGAATATCTCAATCTATATTGAAATATATTTTTCATCAATCACTACTATGTCCCTGATGACTTTTACTTTTAAATATTTTGCTTAAGTCAAATCTTCCGTTTGCACACTTTTAATTTTTTTTTTAATTTAAAACTCTTAAAAATTTCTTCATACTCAAACGTTAACACATAGACTCACGTATAATAGTTTCAAAACTTTCTGAAGGTTGAAATATAATACATGTTTTGGTGGAAAAGTTAAAAAAACAAAACTATTTACTTATATGGAAATCCAAATAAACATGCACGCCTAGAAAACAGAGTTGATAATTGTTCAAACAAATTAGTATGTTAAAATTCAACTTTTCGCGTCGCTCATAAGTTCACATTCGGTGAGTAGGTTTCATGTCTGTATGTATTGAGTTGGACAGTGTGCCATTGATTTCGATTTTACTGATTAATTTTCCTCAACATCGTATAATATGACTATGAGATTATAAAAGATTGATAGATATTTGTATTACATTGGTATTTGCATATACGCATTAGTAGACACCATTCAAATAACTTTGGTAACTATCTAAAAGTTTGTAAAATTTCATTAATATGATAATAATATCTGAAATGTGTAATTTAGACTGTTATTAATATGTCACGGTAAATTATGCCTTTGAAATTATTAGGTTGTACTTTTCACCATTTTACTTGATTTAATGGAGTGTGATTCATTAAATTCTAATGAAGGTTATTGCATAGACGGAAGAAATTTTTTTGTCCAAATCCCATTCATCTCATCGCATCGGGTATACAGATCCAGGTCTAGGCAAGAATTCCCTACATAGAGAGCATATTTTTGGCAATTGCAGCCAGCAGAATTTTGCTAATACTAGCTGTACTCATGATGCGATTGCTAGATGGAATAAGGCAATGTCATCCCAAAAAAGCGGGGTTAAGCTCAACTGTAAGTAATGTATACCCTTATTCAGCGAACTCATGTACAGTCACTATAGATGATCATGGTATAAAATAAGACTATAAGTTCCCAGCAGTCTTCTTTTTTTTTTTTTTTCCTTTGTTGTGATGAATGAAACTTACGGACAAACATGATTTTTTTAAAAGCGCATATGTACATTGTCGCGACCTCTTTTTTCTCGGCGCCCACTATCGGGTACGAGCGCCTAAGGAGGCTAATGGCTCGGCTGAATTTATTAGGCCCGGACTCTCCCAAGTCCACCAATTCACGACTTTAATAGTTTGAGTTTTTAACCTATAAATCAATTTTTAAAATGGAGTCGCCACTAATCGATTTGGAGTGGGTCGATTAGAAACCCAAGCAAAGTATCGGGAGAAATACTCGCTCCTGCGCAACCAGAGAAATTAGGATCGGGGACTTGATTACACTAGTTAATCACTAATGCCCTTTCGGTACCTAATCTTGTTTAAACCCTAAGGCTTTTTGGATGTTTGAGAGATTTTCCATGCATTTTTGGGAGGAAAAACATTTTTTGAGTCATTTTCTAATTTTTTGGACACAAAAGGGATTTTTTGGGGTTTTTTGGTATTTTTTTAGAAAAATACAAGTCTTTTTGGCTTTTTCTGAATTTTTGGCCTTTTTTGGAAAATATGAAATATTTTTTATTTTTTTTATTTTTCGAAAAATAAAATATTTTTTAATATTTCTTTATATTTTTGGAAAATAAATTATTTTTTTGATTTTTCTCGATTTTTTAGAAAATAAAACATTTTTCAACAATTTTTAATATTTTTCGATTTTCTGGAAATTGAAACATTTTTTAATATTTTTTTTGAAAATAAATACTTTTTTATTTATTTTTTTTGAAAATAAAATATTTATTACTTTATATTAAAATAATAAAATAAAACCGACCCGGGTCGGATCCGCGGGTTGGGTCCGACCCGGGTTGGCGACCCAAACGCGGGCCCGACTCGGATTTTTCATCTTTTTTTATTTTATTTTTTTATTTTGTTAAAACGACGCCGTGGCCCGTCGTTTTGGGAGGGATCTAGCCCGGCCCGACGACCCGGCCCGACAGCCCGCTCCACGACCCGACTCCCCGTAAACCCTACCCGGATCCGACCCGAATCGCGACCCGACTCCCGCCGCCCCTAAATCTCGCGAAACCCTACCCGGCTCTGAGACCCGGATCCGACTCGGCGACCCGGAAAATCGCAAACCCTAGGGTTTGCGAATCCGCGGCGCCGAGGGGGGGAAACCGAGGTGTTTGTCGGCGACGGCGACTACGGCGGCGACGACGAAGGCGACAACGGCGACGGCAACGGTGACCGGACTAGGGAGATGGCTACGGCGACATCACGATACCTGTTCGTGGCAACGGCGCGACGGGGGCGGCGCGACAACGAGACCCACGCGGATCTCCTCTTCTCCGGCGTCCCTGTCTCTCTCTCTCTTTACTCCGGCGAAGCCCAAATCCGAAGCCGCGAGCCCCCGGCCCCCCTGAAGTCTCTCAGTGGGGTGTCCCAGGGTCGCGACCTCAATCCCTCTCCCTTTCTCCTTCCTTTGCGCGTCTCTGCGCTCACTTCTCCGGCGAGCCTCGGATCCTTGGCCGTTCGACCTCGGACCTCCCCTGAAGTCTCTCAGTGGGTTGTCCGAGGTTTGCAAGCCCTAGATCCGACTCTCCCTCTCTCTGTCTGTGCGTCTCTCTGGCGGAACCTCTCCCTCTCCGGCCGACCTTGGATCTCGGCGTGCTCGTCCTCGGCCCCCCGTTCTGAAGTCTCTCAGTGGGAGGTTTCGAGGATCTGCGGCCTTCGATCCTTCTCGGCGTGCCTTCAACAACAGAAACGGGGGCCTATTTATAGGCGAGGGAGCAGCCGGTCGACGGAGCTTCGGCCGCCGGTCCCCGTGCGCCAAGCGGCCTCCGCCGGCCAAACCGGCGTCCCATCCGACGCCAGCTGCCCCTCCCACGCTCTTATCCGACGCCAGCCGCCCCCTGCTCCACGTGCGCTACTATTCCTCCACTTTGCTCCGGCGTCGCGCGCGTCCTTCTCTCCGACGCGTGCTGCTTATCTGGTTTGGGGAAGAAGACAAGGGAGGAAGAAGACAAGGAGAAGGGGCCGGGCTTGGCCACGCGGCTGGGCCTCGCGGGCTTGTGCGAAGGGAAAGAGAGGAAAAGAGGGGAGGGGCTGCTTTTTTTGCTTTTCTTTTGTTTTTACTATTTTTTTGCTGTTTTTGCTATTTATTTGGTTTTTGTTATCTAAAGGAAATTAAGACCTAATTAAACCTAATTAAAATTGAGGTGTCAACAGCTGCCTCTCTTTGAAGGTGAGCTTGCAGAGGTTGCATTCAAAGACAAACTGATGCCTCAATTTTACCCATGCATGCGTAGTAGATTATATTTTATTTGGAACCTATTGTTCTATGCAGAAAAAGAGCAATATAACTTTACATATACTAAAACAGATAAGAAGATACGTGTAGCTACTTACCGGGAGTGAGTGAGATAGGGTGTGAACCCCAAATTTGGCAAGTATCAAGGCATCATCTTACCTGGTGATATGAGGAGGTTGCTTTTCCAGGGCTCGAACCATTCTTCAGTCGCCTGTTAAAACAATCAATGGTTTGTCTAGGACCCGAACCTTTCTTCGGTCGCCTTGACGGGAGATTACTCCTCCAGGATCCGAACCATTCTTCGGTCGCCTATTGGAGTAGTAATTGGTTTGTCTCGGACCCGAACCATTCTTCGGTTGCCGTGACGGGAGACTGCTCTTCCAGGACCCGAACTATTCTTTGTTCGCCTGTTAAAACAATCAATGATTTGTCTAGGACCCGAACCTTTCTTCGGTCGCCTTGACGGGAGATGCACCGACCTTTCTCAGGGCATCTCATTTGTGGGTGCCTGATTTGTATCGAGGACACCAGTTGGTACCCGACCTTTCTCGGGAGATGCGCCGACCTTTCTCAGAGCATCATATTTGTTGGGGGTGTCTGACTTCTGTCGAAGACACCAGTTGGTACCCGACCTTTCTCGGGAGATGCGCCGACCTTTCTCAGGGCATCGATTTGTGGAGCGTCTGACTTCTGTCGAAGACACCAGTTGGAACCCGACCTTTCTCGGGAGGATGCACCGACCTTTCTCAGGGCATCAATTTGTGGGTGCCTGATTTGTATCGAGGACACCGGTTGGTACCCGACCTTTCTCGAGAGATGCGCCGACCTTTCTCGGAGCATCTATTTGTTGGGGGTGTCTGACTTTTGTCGAAGACACCAGTTGGAACCCGACCTTTCTCGGGAGGATGCGCCGACCTTTCTCAGGGCATCGATTTGTGGGGTGTCTGACTTCTGTCGAAGACACCAGTTGGAACCCGACCTTTCTCGGGAGATGCGCTGACCTTTCTCAGGGCATCGATTTGTGGGGTGTCTGACTTCTGTCGAAGACACCAGTTGGAACCCGACCTTTCTCGGGAGGATGCGCCGACCTTTCTCAGGGCATCGATTTAGAAGATACCTAGACATTCACAGGCATATCAATGAGTACCTGGATATTCACAAATACTAACCTGAAGGATATTTGGGCCTTTGCCAGCATCAAAAAGGGGCATTTCGCTTATCATAGGCAATGGACGGGTACTTGGATGATCACAAGTGCGAACTCTTGGAGGATACCTGGACGTTTGCAAGTATCGAAGGGGTACCTATACGATCACAGGTACAAACTCTTTGGAGATATCAAGCATCGAAGGGGTACCTGGACGATCACAGGTACAAACTACTTGGGGATACCTGGATGATCACAAGTATCGAAGGGGTACTTGGACGATCACAAGTACAAACTATTTAGGGATACCTAGATGATCACAAGTATCGAAGGGGTACCTGAGATATTCGTGTGGAAATATCGAGGATGGGTCTTGCATATACGTGAAGGTCTCTCACCTCCTGGTAATTGAGAATATTGATGACGTACTTGGGATATTCGTGAAGGTCTCTCACCTCCTAGTAATTGAGAATATTGAGGACATGCCTCGCATATTCATGAAGGTCTCTCACCTCCTGGTAGAGGGGAATATCGAGGGCGTACCTAAGATATTCGTGAAGGTCTCTCACCTCCTGGTAATTGGAAATATTGAGGACGTACCTCGCATATTCATGAAGGTCTCTCACCTCCTGGTAATGAGAACATCGAGGGCATGCCTCGCATATTCGTGAAGGTCTCTCACCTCCTGGTAATTGGAAATATCGAGAACGTGCCTCTCATATTCATGAAGGTCTCTCACCTCCTGGTAGAGGGGAATATCGAGGGCGTACCTGAGATATTCGTGAAGGTCTCTCACCTCCTGGTAATTGGGAATATTGAGGACGTACCTCGCATATTCATGAAGGTCTCTCACCTCTTGGTAATGAGAACATCGAGGGCATGCCCCGCATATTCGTGAAGGTTTCTCACCTCCTGGTAATGGGGAATATCGAGGACGTGCCTCGCATATTCATGAAGGTCTCTCACCTCCTGGTAATGAGAACAACGAGGGCATGCCCCGCATATTCGTGAAGGTCTCTCACCTCCTGGTAATTGGGAATATCGAGGACGTGCCTCGCATATTCATGAAGGTCTCTCACCTCCTGGTAGAGGGGAATATCGAGAGCGTACCTGAGATATTCGTGAAGGTCTCTCACCTCCTGGTAACATAAACTTGAATGTAGCATGAGGCTTACCTAGATGGCCGCAGGCACTTAAAAGGGGTGGAACACCTGGATAGCTACAGGTGTACAAAGTACTGGAATACTTGGATGAGCACAAGTATTTAATGATACAACATGGGACCACTCAGTTGGTCCAAGTGTAAGAAAGCATACCTGGGTAGGCGCGGGCACACAAAGCAGCGGAATGCTTGAACAACTGATATTATTTGGGGACAACTTGAGCAAATTGAGTGTCATGAAAAGGAAGTACTTAGACAACGGTGGGTACTTGACGATATGGGGATACCTAGATAGCAGTAGGTATTCCAAGAGATACTTGGTCAGTCACAGGTATCAATACTCTGGGGACAACTTGAACATGTCGAGTGTCAGGAAAAATGAGTATCCGAACGGTGGCCGGTACTCAAAGACAATAGGGATACCTAGACAGTAGTAGGTATTCAACGATAAATGGATACTTGGTCAGTCACAAGTATCAATACTCTGAGGACAACTCGAATAGGTCGAGTGTCAGGAAGAGGGAGTACCCGGCAAGTGGTGAGTACTCAAAGACAATAGGATACTGAGACAATTGCAAGCACCCAAACTCAAGGGATGACTCGAATAGGTAGAGTGTCAAGAAGAGAGTACCTGGACAGTCGCAAGTATCAATACTCTGAGGACAACTCGGACAAGTCGAGTGTCGGGAAAAGGGAGTATCCGAACTGTGGCCGGTACTCAAAGACAATAGGGATACCTAGACAGCAGTAGGTATTCAACGATAAAGGGATACTTGGTCAGTCACAAGTATCAATACTCCGATGACAACTCGGACAGGTCAAGTGTCGTTAAGAGGGATTACCCAGCAAGTGGTGGGTATTCAAAGACAACGGGATGCTAAGACAGTTGCAAGCATCGAAACTCAAGAGACAATTCGAATAGGTCGAGTGTCAAGAAGAAAGTACCTGGACAGTGATAGGTACTTTAAGACAAATGGGGATAGAGATATGCTTACCTGGCAATATCTCTGATCTCTAAGAGTATGTTTGCTATTTGCATAGTATGCACACATGATTGTATATGCTATAAATTCATGAGTTCAAATGAGATTCATGTATGATAATTTTGTCAGTTCTGCATCTTTTGATTTCCACTGGGGAAGATTTTGAAAGACAACCTTCATTTAGAAAGTAGATGTCTTGAGCATGCCAGATGAGGGACTTTTAGTCTGAAAGGACTTTTCGCTCACTCTCATGGAAAAGGTTATCCTGACCATTGATGTAGGATTTATAAGGACCACACTTCTCACTATCATCATGTCAACAGGGGTCCGAGTATTCTCGCAAACGGTACGACTTTACCAATGTGAGAGGTCTTTGTTGAAACTATGATGAAGTCTTGGCCAGTGGCTCATCGAAGGGGACTATCAAGGTTGAAGTTGATGGATGAAAATGTTGCACGATCATCTCCGGGTTTACAAGTCAAGACCCTGCGAAAAGAGATAGAGTAATCTTGCTCGTACTTCTTCGAGCGATGCTTATAGACATATGAAATCCCATGTTAATTGAAGTGCCCCTAGTCTGAAGAGACTTTTACAATGGGATGCAATGTAGGCTTGATTCATGTGTAAAAAGGTAAGAACTGGTGATTGTCTTGGCATTTGTCACCAGTCTTTCTTCTCACTGTCAAATGGGGGTTCTATGGACCACAACAGCAATATTTTCTTGGCTGCATTTTTGACTGGGGGACATTGGCCTTGCTTTTACCAGGCACATTGCTTTTTTTATGCCCCTTTTTTTATTCCCGTTCTTCATTTATGGGCATTGACCTTGCTTTTACCAGGTACACTGCTTTTTTATGCCCATTTTTTTTTTTTTATTCTTTGTTGTTTGAGGGCTGATCTTGACAAGTTCAAGCAAACGTCTTTATTAGATTATTGAGTCTTCATCTTTTGCCGATGCTTTTGATTATGCTACTCAAACGGCAGTAGCTTCTGCTTTGCCTCCATGTGAGGGTGAATTTACAGACTCAATTGAGTTGTACAATAGATACAAGTGCGTAAAGAAAGAATTGCTCTTCATGACTCTAGGGCACTTAAATTAACGCGGGTGTTCATATGCAATAAAGACACCCGAAGATTGATGCAAGTGCAAGCAAGAAAATTTATATCCCCTTTCTCACCTTGTGATGCTGACTTGCTTTCGACTTGCCGCAGTGTGGGGTGGTTCTTTGACGGGGATATGAGAGAAATTTCATCAGTGTATGGGGCTCAATGGGGGTGAGCAATGGAATGCCTCTCACTATTTTGGTTATCGTACCATTCGCGAGAGAACTCTTTACCCTGCAGCCATGGAATCTTCTGCACTCATCTCACAAGTGTATAGATGGGGGACTGTGTAGGATATGGCTTGCCTTCCATCATTCTGACGCGCCTCATCCAGCATGCTCAATTAATCTTGTATTCTTCATTTGGCTGTCTATTCTAATAATCCTTAGTGGAATCAGTGACTTAGACAGACAAAATCATCATGCCGAATTCATTTGGAAACGACATGCAACATTTTGAATATGATGGAGTTTGAACTCTTCAAAACAAGTGAATGGTTTTGACTCGAAAAGACCTTGTTGACGACTTTAGGAGTTAACATAATGGTGCTTCCAAATATGTTAAATTTTGAACATCAAAAGGGTTATTCGCAAATGGGTGTCGATGATTGTCCCTATTGATTAGGGATATGACACATGAAGGATCGGCCGGGGTTGGGGATCTGATCGGGCACTCTGTTGTTGCCCCTGCAGAAGAGAAAATGGATCAATCAACAGGGCCAAAATTAAAGGTGAATTGAGGCCTGAAGGATCTCTGTCATTTGCTTTGGCAATTACTCAGGACGCCATTTCGTTTGGGAGAGTTTGTCATGCCTCTTATTGATTTGTTATCTTTGTTTTGGACAGTCAGGTAAACAAACAAGACATGCTTCTCATTGATTCGTTATCCTTGCTTTTGACAGTCAGGTGGTCCTGTAACAAACAAGAGAGAATGTGTTAGTCATGAACTTTTTCAAGAGTTGAATAACTGGAAGCGATACAACTTTACCCTTCACTGGTTTGCAGATGATTGGGTGAACCTAAAGTGAGAGGGGGACACGAAGTCCTATGTCCCTTGCTTCATTATTCTCTGAATTAGCTCCTAGATGACATATGTTTTTCCACAAAGCCAGGTGAATTTGATGTGGGTCATTTCCACGTACTAGCTTGGCCAATATTGATTTGCCAAATTACTCTTCTCCAAAGTTTGTATTTGCTGACTCCTGATGATGTTTGAATGCCGATGACAGCTTTTCGTCTTGGCATAGTTTGACATTTCTTTCGATTGGCCTTCCTCACTTGTGACCATGTATGCATGATTGTTGGTCGTTGATTCATCTTCAACGCCTTCCTTCTGTGGAATTTCTCCTTCTGTCTTTAACTATAGCATCATTGGGCAAAAGTCATGTACCTCAAGCTTCTATGGAATCTGAGATGGACAATCTCATGCTCTCTGATGGCAATTACTCCTTGGAAGAATACGTGTCTGGAATGAAGTTTCTAGATTCCAACATCATTGTCCAGGGTGTGGGGCTATAGATTGCTTTGATTGTCTAGATTTTCTCCCTGTTGACAGTAATCAATTCAAAGAGAGGAGATCCCCTCCTTGTGCTTTTGGCTTGGTGAAGCTGGAAGCCCTGTCAATGAACTCGGGACATCCTGCCTTGAGCTATCATGCTATGCATGCTTCAAGTTTGATAATATGTCTGTGCCTGTTACATCCCATCCTTCGTTTCCTGTAGATGGAAGAGAGAGGATGTCATTTTCGACATTATGTTCAGGGAATAGGACTTACCATTTTGAAACGTGATGATCCTTTCTGTTTGCCCCTTGCTTTCTTGGGAAGGTGTCATTGAATTCGGTGAGTTCACAATAATGCGCTTGCTTCAAATGCCCCCTGTCACACTAAGTCGAAAGGGACGGGAATGATCTTTTGAGACATGAAGTGAGTGAGTCAAAAAAGATAAACATGATTAAATTTATCATCTTGTTTTAACAAAAGCTTTTGGGTGATGAAATATTTTTTATTTTCAAAATATGTCTTTGGGGGAGAAAAAGCATAAGGAAGTCCAGCCCTCAGTATTCTCCTTGGATGATATATTTTTTCATGGTTGGATAGCATCACCGGGCTGGTTTGGAGTACCGCCTCATGCTCTTAAAACAAAATATTATAACTGCACAATAAAGTACTTGGAATGGAAAATACAACCGTAGCACACTAGACAAGGTAAGAAACATGAAATTATAAAAATAAGTAAAACTCATGAAAACCCCTGTGTAAAGGAGTGCTTTGATAGTGCTGGTCTTGAAGCTAGGCGTCTTTGAATTCTTCGCCTCCAGTAGACTCGAAATATTCACATGAAATGACCACTTCATTGAGGCTATGGAGATGCAACCCATGCAACCAACAACGATGCTTGCGAGGTAAAGCCCCTATGAACAGCTTTATCATTTCTTCTTCGGCCAGTTGAGGGTAAGTTTGCATCATAAAAGCCTCCCACCTCCTTGCATACGCTTGGAAATCCTCCACTGGTCTTCTTTTGAATTGAACCAAGTTCTGACAAGGCACTTCAGTTCCAATCTGGCTTTGATACTGAAGCAGGAATGCCGAAGACAGCTCATTCCAATCCTTTAGAAGATAAATGTTTGCTATGATAAACCATTGTAATGCAGACCCCGTAAGAGTCTCTTGGAAGGCCTGAGCGGTGAATGACATTGGGCCATAGTACCGACTCATTTCAGCATGGAGATACTGCAAGTGGGCCACGGGGCAAGTCGTGCCGTTATACTTGCGGAGATTGGGTATCCACATTTCTATGGGGCTCATGATCCTATGAGGGCAAGACGGGCTTGATGTATCTTGGTTAGGCCACTGGTTTTCCCACTGCATATATGTTGTAGTGGTGAATTTTTCTGTTTCAGGAGAGTTGGATTCTACTGAGATTACCCCATTGCTTTCTTCTTGGTCAAAATTTCCGAATGAGGATAAAGTATTGAAGCTATCCTCATGGTTAGAGGAAGAGTTTAGTACTTCGTTAGGATCGTGGCGAATAAAGACGTATGTTTCCTCTTCTGACGGGCCTTCATCCCCGGATGAGAGTAGGAAACAGTTATACGATGAATCGTCAGTTTCATTGTCAAAATAACGCTGGAAGTCCTTGGGGTTGTATTCTAGGGCCGGGAAGTCTTCAGAGTTGTACTCTTGGGGATGATAGCCTTCGAAGCTGTATTCTTGGGAACGCTCGAAGCTTTGGTGCGGTGGCTCGTCAGTAGATGCTGAATTGATCTGCTTAGGCTTTCTTTTCTTGGCCCCTGGTCCAGACCTTTTGAGTAAGGCCCTGCGTTTCGCCAGCTCGATTCTGTCAAGGGGAGTGAAAGACACTAGAGCTTCACTGTCTGATTCACTTCCCAAGTTGATAGGGGTTGGTATTCTTTGGACCCTAGCTCTTGGAGTAAGCTTGGGGAGTCGTCCAGTCGTGCCCCAGTCTTGAACAGGCTCTTTGTCTTTGATCTCGTACAAAGGCTCCTTGCCTTTCATAGTGGGAAATTTTCCAGTAACAGGGTGTTGTTCAGCTGCCCATTTATCATGCAAGGCTTCATTGACATGCTCTTCTCCTATCTCAGCGACTAACGGTTCCTTGTGCTTTGCGATCATCGGCTCTTCGTAGGGCAAGGTGATGTCAAGATTATACTCTTGGTGAAAAACATGAATTAGTTCCCTCCAGGTTTTAAGGGGATTAATCTTCCTGACAATGTACCATCGCAAGGCAGGGCCAGTCAAGCTCGATTGGTACGATTGAATCATCCTTCGAACCAGGTAGGCCTGCAAGTAGGTTTCTGGGCGGGAGGTATCAGCATACCTTTCGCATTCAGGTGCTTTGAGTTTTTCAGGGATCTCAATGCCGACGTATTTAGACAGGTACATGGGATTCTGCTCCTGTAGCTGGCTTAACTTTTTCATGATCTTTTCAAACTGTCTATGGTACTGGCTATTTTCTGGCAAATTCGCGGGTGTCATGACGGTGTTTGAGGCAACTATAGAGTTGGGCTCAGCTTGAGTGGATTTCATTTGTCTCAAGAGTTGTTGAAGGACAACGGACATCTGTCCTACACCGTCTTCAATGTTAATGAGGCGATTTTGTACATCATTCTGATCGGGCCTAATTGTATGAGGCCATTCGCAAGTAATTGGTGGTTGGCGATTCATAATTACCTGTTCGTGTTGAAAACAATGAATGAGCACAACAGTAAACAAAGATTGACCCATGGCAATGGTCTAACTGCTTTCTTATTTATCAAAAGAGGATTTTATAGACCGCAAACTTCTGACATTTAGAACTTGCAATTGAAAAGACGGAATGAAATATTATACATTAAACAAAAGTCCCTAAACAATGGGACAAAGCCTTCACAATATTAATACTAAGGGGCACATGATTGCTGATTTATATGCGACGGGAAGCCTTGTTCTTGTGAGGACACCTGCTTCCTTGGGCTGGCTCTGAGGTGTGCATCCAGTCCATTCCCAAATCCCTCTCCATGAGCTCTGCTTGCTCGTGTTGGCTGCTCTTGCTGATCGAGTGAGGGACTAATGGCTTCCATCTTTTCGGGATGCGATGGTTATGGATGTAGGACATGGAGGCGTGGTGGGCTTTTTCTTCCCCCTCAAGCCCTTCAGGTACCACAATCCTTTTGCGATGGCAGCTGTTCCAGGTTTCCTCAGCGATAGAAATTTCGAATGCATAGTCACGGCTTGTGTTGAAAAGAACTGGAGGGATCATCCTCTTGAAAGGCGGTGGGATCTCCTGAAGGGCTCCATATTGTCGTGCTACCCGATACGGGTAATAGGGAATGGCGCCGGTGAGGCCGAGCAATGGAATTGGGCGGGTGCGTATGTAAGCAAAGCGGGCCCTCTTTTCATGGAACCAACCAGCACACCATTGGAATGCCTCAGGAGCTGGGTCTCTTAGGAAGTTTACCCAATTTAAACAGCTTTGATTGGGAATATACGGTCCTAAAACCATAAATTTTTGTAATGGGTTTTCAAAAGCATTCGTTTCAGATGATCGCATGAAGTCTCGAAATTCGCTTAGGTGAGAAAAGAACCAGACTTGTAAAATTTCAGGAGAGGCTCGCATGATTTTCTCTGAATTGTCTTTAAAACGATTAAATGACAAGAATGTTTCAGTTAAAATCATGTTGACATAATTCCCTCCACTTAAGATTTGATCAACTATCCATGCCATCTTGGGAGTTATGGCATTTCTTTGATGGGGGAAGATGATGAGCCCGAAAAAGGCTAGGAGAAAAATTTCACTTTTCTGGGTCATAGGCTGATTTTGGAAACATGCATTCATAAATTCCAGTGGGTAGGTTTTATGGTTATCTTCAAGAATTTGTATCATAGTATGGACTTCAGTTCTTAAAAGCCGTGCTAACCCACGTATCGGGATGAGGCCTGTTGATGGTTTGACGAGCTTTTTCTCAAGAGGCATTCCAGTGATGATGCTATATTCTTCCAGGGTTGGGGTTAGCTCAAACCTACCGAATATAAAAGTAACCGTCTTCGGGCACCAGAAATGTGCCATGGCTTGTATGACTTCAGGGCGAACAGTGATTTGGATCAACGATAGGAGATGACCGACTTTGGCCTTCACACGCTCTTGGGCAAACTGACCTAACTGACCCCACCATCTGAAGAGCTCTGCTTTGGGAGTAGGAATGAACTGGATATCGTCTTTCCCCATCGCATATAAACTGGGACTTGAAAAGTTTATCCTAAATTGCCATGGGCCAAATAAAAAGAATGAGTAAAAGTAAAGAGATTACTTTTGCTTTTCTAAACAAAAATGGCAAGCACAAAGACATGCGCGTGGGACGTGCGGCTCGATTTCTAACTCAGAAGGATTGGTGAGGTTAAAAGGATATCCGCCCGTCGCAGTCTCGCGTTAGCAGCATACCCTCCTAACCTCGGCTAAGAAATTCGGGGAAAAGAAAGGCAACCTCTACATCGCAGTCTCGCGTTCGAAGTCGTATCTTTCTTAACACCATCCTAGAAATCCTATGGCGGCCCAGGTCCGGCGGCCGGGTTGTGTGTGCCATGTGTATTGTTTAAAACAATAAAGCATGCACAACAGTTTATAATCACAAAAACATTTTATTTTCACATAAAAAAACTTTAAGCTATTACCCTGCACAAAAGAAAAAAAATCCAAGTCAGCAAAGCATTTAAACAAAGATAAAAACGGCCTAAGTCTTCAAAGTCCCCAGCGGAGTCGCCAAGCTGTCGCGACCTCTTTTTTCTCGGCGCCCGCTATCGGGTACGAGCGCCTAAGGAGGCTAATGGCTCGGCTGAATTTATTAGGCCCGGATTCTCCCAAGTCCACCAATTCACGACTTTAATAGTTTGAGTTTTTAACCTATAAATCAATTTTTAAAATGGAGTCGCCACTAATCGATTTGGAGTGGGTCGATTAGAAACCCAAGCAAAGTATCGGGAGAAATACTCGCTCCTGCGCAACCAGAGAAATTAGGATCGGGGACTTGATTACACTAGTTAATCACTAATGCCCTTTCGGTACCTAATCTTGTTTAAACCCTAAGGCTTTTTGGATGTTTGAGAGATTTTCCATGCATTTTTGGGAGGAAAAACATTTTTTGAGTCATTTTCTAATTTTTTGGACACAAAAGGGATTTTTTGGGGGTTTTTTGGTATTTTTTTAGAAAAATACAAGTCTTTTTGGCTTTTTCTGAATTTTTGGCCTTTTTTGGAAAATATGAAATATTTTTTATTTTTATTATTTTTCGAAAAATAAAATATTTTTTAATATTTCTTTATATTTTTGGAAAATAAATTATTTTTTTGATTTTTCTCGATTTTTTAGAAAATAAAACATTTTTCAACAATTTTTAATATTTTTCGATTTTCTGGAAATTGAAACATTTTTTAATATTTTTTTTGAAAATAAATACTTTTTTATTTATTTTTTTTTGAAAATAAAATATTTATTATTTTATATTAAAATAATAAAATAAAACCGACCCGGGTCGGATCCGCGGGTTGGGTCCGACCCGGGTTGGCGACCCAAACGCGGGCCCGACTCGGATTTTTCATCTTTTTTTATTTTATTTTTTTATTTTGTTAAAACGACGCCGTGGCCCGTCGTTTTGGGAGGGATCTAGCCCAGCCCGACGACCTGGCCCGACAGCCCGCTCCACGACCCGACTCCCCGTAAACCCTACCCGGATCCGACCCGAATCGCGACCCGACTCCCGCCGCCCCTAAATCTCGCGAAACCCTACCCGGCTCTGAGACCCGGATCCGACTCGGCGACCCGGAAAATCGCAAACCCTAGGGTTTGCGAATCCGCGGCGCCGAGGGGGGGACACCGAGGTGTTTGTCGGCGACGGCGACTACGGCGGCGACGACAAAGGCGACAACGGCGACGGCAACGGTGACCGGACTAAGGAGATGGCTACGGCGACATCACGATACCTGTTCGTGGCAACGGCGCGACGGGGGCGGCGCGACAACGAGACCCACGCGGATCTCCTCTTCTCCGGCGTCCCTGTCTCTCTCTCTCTTTACTCCGGCGAAGCCCAAATCCGAAGCCGCGAGCCCCCGGCCCCCCTGAAGTCTCTCAGTGGGGTGTCCCAGGGTCGCGACCTCAATCCCTCTCCCTTTCTCCTTCCTTTGCGCGTCTCTGCGCTCACTTCTCCGGCGAGCCTCGGATCCTTGGCCGTTCGACCTCGGACCTCCCCTGAAGTCTCTCAGTGGGTTGTCCGAGGTTTGCAAGCCCTAGATCCGACTCTCCCTCTCTCTGTCTGTGCGTCTCTCTGGCGGAACCTCTCCCTCTCCGGCCGACCTTGGATCTCGGCGTGCTCGTCCTCGGCCCCCCGTTCTGAAGTCTCTCAGTGGGAGGTTTCGAGGATCTGCGGCCTTCGATCCTTCTCGGCGTGCCTTCAACAACAGAAACGGGGGCCTATTTATAGGCGAGGGAGCAGCCGGTCGACGGAGCTTCGGTCGCCGGTCCCCGTGCGCCAAGCGGCCTCCGCCGGCCAAACCGGCGTCCCATCCGACGCCAGCTGCCCCTCCCACGCTCTTATCCGACGCCAGCTGCCCCCTGCTCCACGTGCGCTACTATTCCTCCACTTTGCTCCGGCGTCGCGCGCGTCCTTCTCTCCGACGCGTGCTGCTTATCTGGTTTGGGGAAGAAGACAAGGGAGGAAGAAGACAAGGAGAAGGGGCCGGGCTTGGCCACGCGGCTGGGCCTCGCGGGCTTGTGCGAAGGGAAAGAGAGGAAAAGAGGGGAGGGGCTGCTTTTTTTGCTTTTCTTTTGTTTTTACTATTTTTTTGCTGTTTTTGCTATTTATTTGGTTTTTGTTATCTAAAGGAAATTAAGACCTAATTAAACCTAATTAAAATTGAGGTGTCAACATACATCAATCATGATAATATGAATTGAATATGAAAAAGAATATCCCTAGCCAACGTCAACAGCCTAATAAAATTTCGAATGCATTTTAATTGAGTCGTTCAACATGATGTGACAAATCATGTTATATAATTATTAGCCATGTGCGCAAAAAGCATACTTCCTCACACCAACCATAGAGAAATCATTCAAACCCTCATTAAAATATTATTCTAATGCTGTATGATCTCAGGTTTCAGGTCAAAAATCCCCTCATAAAACGGTGAAATTGATGGGTAACCAACTAACGCAGATTTGGCTTCACCTAACCACACATGGCAAGGGGCGATTCCATTCTTGATGTGCTTTTTCACTCTAAAACAATTATCAAGCTAAGAAGCATTGACACACTCTGGAAGCTTTCGTGTCATGTCCGACACTCCAACACGTTCCGACATGTTCCGACATGCGGTAAATGAGTATCGAGAAATCCGACACGTGGTCAACTCTTCTCGACACGCTTCGACACGCGAGTCCAAAATTCTGACACGTGATTCCGACATGCACGGGATTAATTTTAAAAAATTTCAATACTTGAGTGGGGTCAAAATATAAATATATGAAAAAATAATAAAAATAACAAAAATAAATGGGAAAGAAATAATTTCTCACTCTCAAGTTTCTCACTTATAAGTTTTGACATTCTCGTGAGTGATGATGGAATGCCACTCTTCTTGCTAGCGTTGCTCCGCTACTCCCACAGATTTAATGTTGTGATTTTTATTTTTTTGCTTCTTTCCGCCTCTTGCAGGCGTTGCCTATGAGTTATCTGTTTTGGTCTATGTCATTAGCTTGTGAGTTATCTCTTACATTTTCCATGGAGAATTTAGTTCATTTCCTTTTCTTTTGGTCGTACTTCAAGAGTTATTGTCCTAGATTTTCATTTTTCTCAAACCTTGTTTTGCATAGGAGCTCCAAGCCAGTCTATATCATGAACTCTGAACTCTGTCTGGGACTATAAGAAATCTCACTAATTTCCGACAAGTGTAAGAAAACATGACATGTTCCTTCAACTTTACTATTTTGTGCTTGCAATTTTTGAATTTCTTATTCAATTTTTGTCAAATTAAAACAATGAATGATATTAACAGATGTTGAATTAATATTTTTAGTATAAATTAATTCTATGCTCTTATTATTATTTATTTTTGCATTTACATATAAAAATATATATTTAATATATAACGTGTCGGAATTCTCTATTTTTTCAGATATAACATATTGGTGCTACATAGTTATCAAGTCGTTGAGAAAGACACAGTTTCTACTTTTCTAGTCACATGACCCTTAAAGAAAATTGGAAACTTCCTCAACAAAAACTAAATCACTCATTCCATTTTTTATTTTTTGAGCTGAATCATTTTAATGACAAGTTCTTCTATTTGATATGGCTAGTGTTAAGTTTATTTAACTAAATTCTTCTTTATGATCTCCAAGGAAGACCTTTAATATTTGAAAGTAGTAAGCTTGTTTCACCACAATGCTCTCGACAAGTTTTGCTTCTTCATCAGAATGTCCATCCCTTAGAACATTAAAGCTGCGTTTGGTGGTCAAGATAAAATTCATGATATAATAAAATTTATAATATTCTACATTTGGTACTCGCTCAAGATAGAATAAAATAAAATATAAAAGAGACGTAGACCGAATAAAATTATCCTATATGAGAGGTAGGATAAAGATGGTTATGATTTATAATATCTATAATAGGAAATTTATTTTTCTCGAATAAAAAAATTCTTAAATTAATAAAATTGAAATTATATTTCAATATAAATAATATTTGAATTTTAATATAGGAAATTCAAAAAAACAAAAAATAAAAATACAATTATTTTAATTTAATCTTATTTTTATTTATATATGCGAATTTAATTCTATTTTATAATATAATTCACTATATAAATATACAATTACATTTGCCCCCACTATTACTAGTATTTTTATTTTTTTAATCCATTAAAAAATAAAATTTAATTTTTAATGAAATAAAAAAAAGAAATTCATAATGGAAAATATTTCATTTTGATTGTTAATTTTTAACATTTTTCTATCTTAATTATGAGATAGAAGAAGGAGAAAATTCTAACCTTCTCATTTTATTTGAAAAAAAAAACTAGAAGATAATAATCTTACAAAGCCTTACAAAGGGTTGAAAAGAATGCATATAAACTCGTATCTACGGAAAAAAGTATGATAAGCAATCATAAACCGATCCCTAAGACTAAAATACTTTATCTTGTGTTGAAGTAAAGAAAAACTTATGTAAAGAAAAGAGCACTAAATAAAGGAACAATAACTAATTTCTTTTTCTATCAAGAGTGCTGGTTATTGCCCCTTTCCGATGAAAAACTCGCCTAGACTTATACTAAGACCAAAGTCTTGTCCATTTATAGATGGAACTTTGACAATAGCTAGGTCTAGAGGGAAGTTATGAGCATTATGTTCATGCATAACTTCCATACCAAGGTTAGCACGATTAATAATATTAGCCCAAGTATTAATTACACGACCTTGACCATTAACTACGGATTGGTTGAAATTGACACCATTTAGTTTGAAAGCCATAGTGCTAATACCTAAAGCAGTGAACCAGATACCTACTACGGGCCAAGCAGCTAAGAAGAAGTATAAACAATGAGAATTGTTAAAACTAGTATATTGA
Organism: Eucalyptus camaldulensis; assembly: GCA_019915185.1. Lineage (NCBI taxonomy): Eukaryota > Viridiplantae > Streptophyta > Magnoliopsida > Myrtales > Myrtaceae > Eucalyptus > Eucalyptus camaldulensis. The sequence goes on from JAHSVA010000014.1 coordinate 3,770,978, forward strand.
AAGATCAATTAGTGAAAATAACCATGAGCAACTACAATATTATAAGTTTCTTCCTCTTGACTGAAGGTGTAACCTTCATTAGCAGATTCATTTTCTGTGGTTTCCCCAATCAAACTAGAGGTTACCAGGGAACCATGTGAATAAGGAACCGTCGAATACACTAGCTGCGTCTAACATGTGAAATGGGTGCATAAGGATATTGTACTTAGCTTGTAATACAATTATGAAGTTGAAAGTACCGGAAATTCATAAAGGCATACCATCCGAAAAACTTCCTTGACCAATTGGGTAGATCAAGAAAACAGTGGTAGCAATTGCAACAGGAGATGAGTATGCAACATCAATCTAATGGCGCATACCCAGATGGAAACTAAGTTACTAAGTAAAAACTATAAAACAATTAGCTCAGAAGGACCTTAGCAAGGTACAAAATGTATTGTCAAATTTCAATATAATTCTACAAGATCTAGTTTCGTTCAAGTAATGGATTTTAGCCAATTGAAAGGATCTTTTGATCAATCTAAAGATCATTTTGATTCCATTAGTAATGAGCATTTGAAATATCACACATTGATCAATTAAAGAGAGATTCAACAACTAAAAGAAAGACCAATTCTTTGGGATCCTTCCTTTCTTCAAATGGAACGAACAGAGCTAAAATCAAACCGATTCTCTAAATGCCATTCTAGATATTCTCAACTATTCACGGAATGTAAGAAGGAGAGGAAGAATCATCTACCTTCGGAAAAAAATCGAAGAATTTCTTGGGAATCTTACAAGATCCATTCTTTCTTTTTTCTCTGACAGATGGTTAGAACATCATCTAGGTTCAAATCCTACTTAGAGGTCCATTAGAGATCAGAAATTGTTGAAGAAAGAACAAGATGTTTCTTTTGTCCCTTTCAGGCGATCGGAAAATAAATAAATAGTTAATATATTCAAGCTAATTATGTATTTAGAAAATACCATCTCAATTCATCATATTTCATCATATCCAAGATGTGATAGGGTTCCTAAGGATGAACTGGATATGCACAGTTCCCATAAGATTTCATTCTTGAACAAAAATACATTTTTATTTATTTATTTATATTATCTGTTCCATGATCGGAACAAGGGGGATACATGTCACACCACAATTTTGACCTACCTCTTTTTCTTTGATTTGTTATTTTTATTTTATTTTTTTTTGTTTGTAATGCATCTTTACTCTTCTTTTCTACTAATTCAAATTAAATGAATTCAAAACAATGTTAATGCATGAATCGGGATTCAAAATTCTCCCGTTTTCATCCATTAAATAATTGTTAATTACTTGAAGAGTCTATTTTAAATTTTCAAGTTGCAAATATTTAGTTTGCAATTTACTATTTAATAAAAATGTATTAGAGAATGATGGAAGAGTAAGAAAAAAAAAGATATTAATTAAAAAAGAGAGGAAATAAAATAAAAAAGTAATAGAAATAAAGTAGGCAAGAGTGTCGTGAAAGATTTTTATCATCTCCGTTTGTAAATTTTTTGGTTAATTTATATTAATATGTTGTTTATACCAATCAATAGACATGATACGATGTGAATATATATCCGACTTTATTATTATAATCACCAAATCATATATATGATATAGCAAAGTTCTTGAATTTCATATCCTATCCTATTCAGTATTATCCCGGTTGGGATCCAAACAACCAAACGTAGCCTAAGTGCCTCAACCCCCTCATCATATAAGATCTTCAAAAGCCCATAATCCACTTGTGAGAGCATAGATTCCTTGAGCCTCTGGTGGCTCCAAAGTTGAAGTGCTAGTAACCTCTCCACATTTTTTTTTATGATTATGGCAAGAAATACTAGCAATGTTGGGGTTGCTAGAGATTTGTCGCTAGTGAATTTCTACACAGACATAGATGGTGGCACTGACTTGGAAGATGAGACTAAGTAGGTGCCATCCCCAAAATTATCCTCCATAGCAAATGCAGTGATGGTGTATGGACCCCCAAGATGTAACAAGAGAAATGAGATACAAAATGCCTAAAGTTCTCCATCTACTTTAGCTATATGTGTAGACAAATTGCCTTGGTTGTGAGAGACAAGCGCGATTGTGAATGCAACTATCCAGTCAGCTATCAAATAGGCCAACCACATGAGGAAAAATATGCTATGATTAATTGTTTTGTTGGTAAGGGATGTAAAAAGAATGAGAAAAATCTCAAGTGAGAGACTTGGGATAACTAAGCCTCGAGTGTTCCATTTGCTCCATAAATCCAAAATGAAGCGACATATCATAGTTATCCCTACACTCACATGAAACGACGAGCGCGGTACTGTAGTTAGATTCTTGGGGGGATCACAATAATCTATCCAGCCCAAAACTATTCTTTTTTTTTTCCCTTCTCGTTAGATAATATATTATTAGCATTCTATCATCGTCATTAAACCAAGATATTTGCATTATCAAGGGAAGACGGCATTTTCATAAGTAGGGAAGTTAGGTTAAGTGATGTGAAGGTGTAAAGTGGCCTCCAAAGATGTATTTGGTCTTTAGGTGAATGTTAAAGCATATTTAATATTTTTTTCTTTCTTTTTGTAACTTGGACCTCAAGTAATGTTCCTCTTTTTTTGTTTTTTATTTCACAAGGACCTCACGAAATGTTCTTAACTTGCCTATGACTCAAAAGTCGCTTTATCTATTATCTTTTGATTTTTTTTGTAATAGTTGGCAAGTCATGTTGGAGCAATACTTGCATAAATTGAGTACACATTAGCATACTCAATCTCAACCGTTGGATTAGGTGGGTTGAGTTCACATAACTCAACAATTGAAGTGCACTGGTCTTACCATCATTTTTTTTTATTTTTTTTATTTCATGAGTGTTTTCCCAAAAGAAAGATCCAAAGCTTTGACTATGGATTTTGTCCGTGGCGCTGGTGGAAACTTCCAACCACCAAAAGCACGTCCTACAGAGCAGTCAGCAGCCAATTTGTTCTCATTGAGCCAACAAACTTGAGTTTGGGACATCTGGAGTGCCAAAACTTGGCACAAAATGATACTTAAGTGTCAAAAGTTAAGAAAATGACACTTAAGTACCAAAATCAGAGTAAAATGAATCACTTAAAATGCCAACAGTGAGAAAATCCCGTCAAAATACTGATGTTGTGATTTTTCGGTGAGCCAAGTGCAAAACGACATAGTTTTGCATGTTAACAAGTGCAAAACAATGTTGTTTTGCTCTTGACGTGGAAAATAATTAATATAACAATTAATTTAATTAATTTTAAAACCAAATTTTAAAAAATGAGAAAAGAGAGAGAGAGAGAGAGAAAGAGAGAGAGAGAGAGAGAGAGAGATGAACAGTAGTTAACGGCTGAGGGCTTAGCACTCAGCACCAACGTTGGCCCTTGGCTCGGTTGAGTGAGGACCGGCAACCCTCGTCAAATCTAGGAGAAGGCTGTGACCCTCACCTTAGATCTAGGTGAGGGCTCACAGGCCCTCGCGGCTAGTTGGCTGGGGTCGCCGACCCCTTGGCCAAGGCTCGGCAACCCTAGCCGATCCTCCTCCCACCTTTCCGGCGACGGGGGGAGGCAGTAGCGGCAGTGGTGAGAGCTAAACCCTCAACTGCCAATTGCTATTTATCATTCTTTTTTTGAAAAAAAAAATGGTTTTAAATTTAATTGAATTAATTTTTATATTAAAATTCAAATTGTGCCAAAATGATGTCATTTTTGTATTTTTTTTTTTTGCTTAGTCAGCTTTCCGGCGAGCCACGTAAGCTAGGAAAATTAATAAAAAATTGTCATGTATGATTTCCGGTGGGGTTCATCGGATGTGACACTCAAGTGTCCCATTTTTCAAAGAAAGTGTGTCACTTTCTTAACTTTTGGCATTTAAGTGTCACATTGTGTTAAGTTTTGGTATTTGAGGTGTTCTTTTACCCAACAAATCTTTATCTTGGGAAAGTTATTGTGCTTGCGCTAGGCTTGCTCTTTGTTTCCTTTATCGCGTCTCGATTCTCAAATTATCTCATCTACATGTGAATTTCTTTTGCATGAATATTTACTTCGGATCCTTCTACATATTCGACATTATTTCCTTACATAACACTTATCGGCTTACATTTCGATATGTGCTTACCCGCATCATTCATATATATTCAACTCGTTTATCAATAATCTCGTATCTTTGAATGCTAGACATGACACTTTTGTAGAATTGTATGACATGATACACTTAAGATATAAACCCTCATAAAAATATGCCTAAACCATTAACATGCCTAAATGTATTTAACGGGATAAATGTTAACTCATCTAATCAGTCATATCTATACATGTCATAAGCAAATTGAAAAGATTATTTAGCAAATAACACATGTATTTTTTGTATATAGAAAGATTAATCCATTCAAACTCAATTTGAATATGTCTACAATCACTTGTCCTTTTCACGTCATGTTAATATTCGTGTCAAAAATTGGCCGTTAACAAAGCAATGCTACAATCCTTACTTAACCCGACTCTTTATTTTAACTCTTCTACATATTCTTCATGCAATTGAATCGAACTTGGAAGTTATGTCAATGGAAGATATCATTCTTTTCAAGTCTTTTAACTCTCTTTGAGCAGCCAATTCTATTTTTCAAGATGGTCAGTCTCAAGTGAAAAACATGAAAAGAAAAAAGGCGATCACATCGTCAAAGTTCAACATGGGATTTTCATAGTGAAAATGAACAACCAAATTAATGAGTTGGCTTCCATTTTAATAAATTATGCTCTTAGTGAAATCTGATCCAGCTTAATAGGCTTAAACTCGGTCAATTATGCCCCAACAAGAAGTAACAAAGGGGAAGATATACACATCCGTTGATGTTTCGTCCCTCGCAAGAGCTTGGGCAAAACATTAAGAAAAGAGGGCGCTACTTTTCTGTATTCTGAGTGAACGAAACTAAGTTTTTAATTGGTGAATTACATTACCTGTTTATATATATATATATATATATAAGAATTTAAAGCCGGGGAGAATATAATGACAAAAGGAATTGTTTACGGGCTGTGTCAGTAAATATATTGAAGCATATTCTACTGTTCATCTTCTTACATTTGCACAAATTTCCTTATTGGGGATAATTGTCCAGTAAATCTTTAGTGCTTTGTGAGCATGTATCAAAGAGATCGATTATGAGATATGAAGAAACAGAAGAAATAAATGGAAAGATCAACTTCTTATAATTATAGAAAAGATGGAAGAGCTGTTTATGCGAAAACGTGAATCTGACCAGTTCATATCAATCATATTATTTGTTGACGTTAATGCTCTAAGGAATGACTCTCCTATTTGACTTGTGGTGAGAGCTTGAGATATGGTTTTAACTCTAGCCTAATAGTTCATTCAAGACAATAGCTGATGAATGGTAACCTATAAGAAAAGATTCTAGGTTGTATTAATTTGGGAAAAGACCACAAAAAATCCCAAACTTTGCCCAAAGTGATAAATTTATCCAAACTTCTTTTTGTGATATGAAAAACCCCAAACTTTGCAAATTGTGACACATTTACCCCATTAAGAGCATTTTTGTCTTATTTGTTATGTTTTTCCTTTTTCTTTTTTCTTTTTTTCTTCTTCTTCTCTCTTCCCTCTGCCGGCCACGGCAGAATCAGCGTTGGGAGAGGGTTGCCCTCATTTGGGTTGGCTAGGGCCACCCGACGCCGGCAAGGGCGGCCATAGCCAGCCCATGCGAGGACGACCCTTGCTCGACGCTGGCGAGGGCAGCCCTCGCTGGATGCTAGCTTCCCTCCGCCATGGCTAGTGGAGGGAAAAGAGAAGAAGAAAAATAAAAGAAAAAATAAATAAAAGTATAAAGACAAAAATACCCTATAGTTTGGGTAAATGTGTCACATGGATAGAAGTTTAGAGTTTTTTATGTTATGGAAAAAAGTTTGGGGTAAATGTGTTACGATTAGCAAAGTTCAGGGTTTTTCATGTCACAAAAAAAAGTTTAAAGGAAATTTGTCACTTAGAATAAAGTTTGGGGTTTTTTTGTGATTTTTCCCTATTAATTTAGACATCCGTAAATGATTTTAGCTGAGAAATGTTCTTGAGCTTTTTTTTTTTAACCTTAATAATTTGACTCGTAACCTAAAGAGCAGCCGAGATGTTTCACCTAGAAACACATGATGAATTGGTGAATTTTTCGCTATTCACTAATTTTCGATTAGCTAGACAAAATGCATTAGCAACAAACAAGAATCTATCATTCCGCGAACCACTTTAATCTCATGGGTTCGGATATAATTACAATGGCATAAAAAATACCAGCTATACAAGTTTATTCTAAAATCACCTATGGCCGCAGGGCAACAATTTAGTTTTGTACTTCTATTTAACTTCTAAGACAACTTCCAGTAGAGGGCTTTACGTAAAACTATGGGGGCGTGCAGTGAATTTATCATAATGATTCCTTGTCTATGACTGTGTATGATAGGAACCATTGTGTGATGAGTGTCACATAGTGCTAAATAGAGCTTGAAAAGTTCATGAAGTCTAGATTAAGCATCGCCCTACTACAGACGTAAATGTTCTCATGAATGCCAATTAAACCAACGAAAAGTACCATGTTTTGCTAGTTGTTTATGAAACTATATAACGTTAACTATCCTGATAGAGTAAGCGAGGTGACCAACTGCGGGAAGCATTGACAATCTTGAGGCTTTGCTTACCAGAACTCTTTTTTAGGTCTTTTCATGGCCTCGCGCACTGTCTCCTTGGTATAGAAGCAACATCATAGTTTGAGTTGGAGTTGATTATTAGAGGTAACTGAATAAATTTGAAGAGGAAATTGGTACAAGTGTGCTGATTGGGCATAGTAGATTATTGGAACTTATTAGGGAGAAATAAAAATGAAGGCTGTGGGAGCCGGGTTTCGACAAAAAAAAAAATTGCAAATGTTAGCAAGAATAATTTGTTCTAACCTTTTCCATTTTCAATCATTCGAGGATAGAAATATGGTAAGCATAAGCAGTTCAACAGAGAATTGAAATAAAATGCTAATAAATGCGACTGGATCTAGTAGCAATGAACTCCCAAGTTCCAACCCCATATTGTCGACCAGTCTAAATCTGAAACATTGATGGATTATCTTATGAAGGATGCGGAATTACCAATTGCTTCCAAGCATGTTTTGCAACTTTATCACTAGTATCTACAATGAAACTACCTCCTCTCCAGGTTTATACTCGACGTCCTTGTGTCGCTATTACTGCTCCCCCCGCTCCTCCCGTCACTACTACATCATCTTCTGCTCCAGATCCGCCATTAGCTGACCCTCCTCTTGTATCTGATCTTAATCTTCCTATTGCTTATCACAAAGGTACACGTACTTGTATTCAACCTTTTATTGCAAATTTTATTTCTTACTCTTCTGTGTCTCCTACTTTTCGAGCTTTTTTAACTACTGTTGAACAATATCCTATCCCCAAGTCTGTCACCGAGGCATTACAAAGTTCTGGCCAAAGGACAACAATGGAAGAAGAATTAAAGGTCTCGAGATTAATCAAAATTGGGACTTAGTACCACTTCCTTTAGGCAAAACTGCTATTGGTTGTTGATGGGTGTATGCTGTAAAAGTAAACCCCGATGGTTCTCTTGCTCGTTTAAAAGCAAGACTTGTTGCCAAATAGTATGCTCAGGTGTATGGAGTTAATTATCTAGACACATTTTCTCATGTTGCCAAACTTACTTCTATTCGTATATTGATCTCTCTTGCTACAACATATAAATGGCCTTTATTTCAGCTTGATATTAAAAATGCTTTCCTGCATGGCACTCTTCATGAAGGAGTTTATATAGAGCAACCTCCGGGGTTTGTTGCTCATGGGGACTCTGGACTAGTTTGCAAATTTAAAAGGTCTATATGGTTTCAAACAATCTCCACAGACATGGTTTGGAAGATTTTCTGAGGTTGTACTATCCTTTGGGCTATCAAGATGTGAAAATGATCATTCTTTCTTTTATAAAAAAATCAGGGGGAGGCAAACTATTCTTGATTGTGTATGTTGATGATATTATCATCACGGGAGATGACTTGGTAGGTAGGCTAAATTATCTTACAGTTATTCGACTAGACATTGCTTTTCTTGTCAGTGTAGTAAGCCCCTCGTACATCTCACTGGGATGCAATTATTCGGATACTAAGGTATTTAAAGAAAGCTCCGGGAAAATGAATTGTCTACCAAAACCATGGTCATACAAGGGTTGAAGGTTTTTCTGATGCTGATTAGGCTGGGTCTCCAGATGATAGAAGATCAACTACTGGGTCTTGTACCTTAGTTGGAGGAAATCTGGTATCATGGAAAAGTAAGAAACAAAGTGTTGTTGCCCGCTCCAATGCTGAGTCAGAATATAGAGCCATGGCACAAGTGACATGTGAATTAGTGTGGATTTGACAGTTATTGACTGAGTTGGGCTTTAAAGGTTTAGTACCCATGACTTTATGGTGCGATAATAAAGCTGCAGTGCATATAGTTTCCAACCCCGTGTTTCATGAGAGAACAAAACACATTGAGGTTGATTGTTATTTTATCCGAGACTAGTTGCAAAGTGGAATAATTTTTCCCAATCATATTCGAACCAGCAAACAACTTGCAGACATCTTCACTAAATCCTTGGGTAATGGGAGAATAGAACATATTTGTAACAAGCTGGGCATGATTAATATTTATGCTCTAGCTTGAGGGGGAGTGTTAGAAGTAAGAAGGGTAAATGAGTCTTTACCACTTTTAGGGTTTATTTTGATGTATATATATTAAATTTTATTGAATAATACGATGTACGTTTTCCTCACATCATAAGAACTCTATTAATTCTCGATGCAATGGCAAGCATGTAATCCCTTGACCTAGCATTAGGACAAAGCAAACAACTCTGTCACAAAGCAAAAAACACTCACATATCAACGCTGAACAGAGTACCAGTTTATTACCAACAGATGTGGAAGTTCACAACTTTCCTGTCACCGTCCATCAATTTGAGTCAGTGCCATGTTTAGTCCCATGTCCTTGTGAGACTTTACTTGGCAGGTGCTCTTCTTTCTCAACATCATTTTACTTGGCATCTTCTAATCTTTGGTTCATCTCATCGTGCAGTGAGACTTTCTCAGAAGTAGTAAATAATTGGACTTCGCAATGCTGATACATGTTTGGTGGGCTAGACATCCGTTAAGTTCCAAACTAGACTGGTGGCCCCGAGTTCCTCTTTTTCTTGGCAATGTTGTCCTACTTTTTGGGTATCAGTTTCAGTCCCCCACTGATTCTCATTCAATCTGCGAGTAAGCGTTGTCGTTCGCTTCAGTCACTGGAGAAGTGTATTCAGGATTAAGTCTGACAACTCTCAGTATCCCCACGTTCAAGGATACGCCATGCCTCTTCTTCCGTGGAAGGGACTTCCGTACACTCAAAATCCATCATTCAAGGCCTCAGGATGTATAGTTAATGTAAAGTTGAATTCGTTTGATACCAGTTAGGACTAGAGATGAGATAACAACAAATTTATTAGGAGTATCTAAGACACGGTGTTCTGAAACCAAGTCTGACAAAAGATATGGTAACTTCACAAAGGTTCAGTTCAGCATTTAGATAGGGTTAAAGACAGACTTCAGTATCCCTTAACTAGGTGACCAGTTCGTTCTTGTTTCACTATTTGATTTTTTTATGCATGATCATAATGTTAAGGGATGGTAGATAGCTTGGGCCCAAAAGAAGGGGGGAGTAAAGAGATATATCCCCTAATCACAGCATGCTTTGACTTCTGATTAGTGTAATGGTGTCAAAATTTGCTAAAAGAAAATGTAACACACATGGCCCACTTGTACCTTGCTTGATCGGAGCTCGGGTTGCATCACGTGGGGCACAGCTTCAACATTTATCAGGGGTTCAGCTGGATTGTCAAGCTCAGTATACAGGACATAGCATTTGAGGCGGAGAAAATTGCCAACATCCGCCTTCATCCTAAAAATAATATCCTTCATATTATGATGTTCCACTTAACAGATCCATAATTTCACACATATACATAAAACTGCAAGAGTGAAGGCTCAAGAACAACAATTCGTGCTTATTGAAGACTGACACCAGACATATCATGTAATCATTGCCACAGATCCACACTCAGCAGCTAAGTCATGCAACAGCAGCAGCTAGACATACATCATGTGCTGGATGAGTACTTACAGGTCTTAAGAATTCAACTTGGTCAACTTCAAAGAACCAGGGTGCCGCACCAGCAAAGGTATATGTGGTTGAAAAGGCCAATTAAAAAGCCCTTCGCATTAAAATCCTTTAAATATCCTCCCATGAATATTCATTTGCTGTGAATGGCATATTAATGAGCTCTCAAAACAAGCGTCCCTTATCAGAATGCTATCTCTGTCTGCCAGAGCTGGCATATCACAGAAGACAACCTTCGACAAATAAAGCTTGGAGCCTGGACAAGTCCTCCACCATAGTATCTCTGTTATGTTCTTCTCTCTTTCGTTTTTCTCATTTTATTACTTCTTTTCTGCCTCTTGTTAAAGTAATTTTTATCTCTTTATCTCTGGGGAGATGGTCTTAATTGGAGATGATTTCCCAGTTCTAGTATCACAAGCCACAAATGTGAAACAGGCGGTTAGTGCAACTGAATCTGAGGAATCCTGGATTTCTGTAGGAACTTACCAGTATAAGTTAAACAGCAGAATGGATCAGTAATGAGACTATATCAGGGAAGGGACAACTTTGTGAAGATCTGACATCTGAGTATTGTGCTTGAACAAGTCAAAATCCTTGACAAACTGCCAATGTTTCTTGGCAAGAGGATGTTAATTAGCAACCCTCTCCATAGTTTGGATGGGTTTGATTTATTTATTTTTATTTTTGGCAATGAGAGAATGGTGAATGGCTAGCAAATTAGCAAACTCTTCCATAGTTTTTATGAGTAGAGTAAAGAAAAAATGGAAGAGTAAATAAGGTTTGGGAAGAATAAACTCAAATTTAAGGCACAGCCATCAAAGTGACACCATCCTTCAGGATCAGGAGTAACATGGCTCCTGCAACCACTTAGTGGAAGCATATGGAAACATGTATTCTCGCCCTATAAGCCAATGAAGCAATCATCAACTTGAGGGGAGGAAGTAGCATGCTATCATCGATCGGAAGTACTGCTTCATATAATACCTTCTATGGACTGAGTTACTCTCAGTTGGTACGCCATCGATGAGCACCTGACCCACGTAACAGCTCGCGCTATTTGCAAGTAAGTGTCAATGTGGATTGGCCTCTTGAGAACTATTCTGTCCACAGAAGCAGTGATAATAATAGAGGCCTTGCAGTGCCATTGTCGATGAAGCAGTGCTGGTCCAAAATCAAAAGGTGGAATACAATGGGGATGTTCTGTCATGCACAATTCTAATGATGACTTCCCACGCTACATGAACAATGGCTAATGACTAGAGAACTCAGGCATTCTGATTGCAGTACTTGATATGGACAAAGATTGATGAGAATTTAGATATGCACATACACGAATGATAGAGACAAAGTACTTCTTACAGCAAAGCAAAAGCATGTTGTTCAATATATTCTCTAATTACCAGATGATCATTTCTAGATTATTCAAATAAGGACTTGGCATTCAAACTACAAATAGCAGAGTACTAGAACTGATTACCCACAGACTAAGCCCCAGCATCTGTCAGATTCATATCAGGAATTTATCGAAGCACCACAAACTGTATTATCTAACTCTAGTAGCGTCAATGAAATTAAATGGAATTCATCTTCTGCGGAAAAAACCCATAGGAACTCTCTTAAAGCCCATAGGAACTCTCTTTCTTACGATAAAACAGTATGCATTGCGTTGATACAAGCAATAGGCGGGGGCAAAAACGCTCGAAATTCGGTTAAAACTGCATTTGAACCATCATTCAAACCGAGAAATTTAAGCTGGAGAAACATCGCAGAAAACAAATGGCACCACGTTCAGAACCAGAAACAAAATTATCACCATCCGATAGCTTGTTCAAAGCTCAGTTCATTTACCTTATAGCAGCATATAGTCCCAGCGAGAGCATCGACATCTTCCACCAGCTTCCCCATGCTGATCTCCTTCCAAGGATTCCTACACTGATCTCCGAGCAACATATAATCACTCGAAAACTCGTAGAAAACGCTCGTCCTGCTCCTAGACGGACTCCTGGGTACCAATTCGCTCTCCGGCGACGCAGCACTCACGGTCGCACCCGCATGGCCGACCTCCTCGAATGTCTCGGAACTCGCTTCCCACGAGGCGTCGGTGACGGGCGAGAGAAGTACGCACCGGGCCACCAGCTGATCGGCTTCCGAATTAACGATCCGCCGTCGATGGGCGGAGCGGCGGCGGAGGCCACCGGAATCGCGCTTGCCGTCAAAGCGGATGCTCCGTCGTCCGTCGCGGTGAAGAATCGGGGCGATGCGGGACACGGTGGACTACCAGTACGATGTACGGAGACGGCGATTTGACAAACAAGTTAAAATTATTATTTTAAGAAATATTTCTGATAAATCATATAACTTATAGTAAAAACAAAATCAATAAATTTTATTTCTCATTCGCATAGACAAGCCGGCTAGTACAACATATGACTGCACCGTTAAGAAAGTTATTTGTTGAGAGAAGAAAATAAAAGGTTGAAAATGAAATTAAAAAAAGATAAGAAAGGAGAATAGCAATTAAAGTGAACTCTTTTGAACATTCTAAAAAAAAATTAAATTGGACAAGAATATATGGACGCGTTTGTTTATGTCTCTGTTCAAAAATTGTTTCGGGGAACAGAAATTGAAAAGATTATTTTTGTTCTAAGAAATAATTTTTTACCAGAAAAACGCGTTTGGTAAACTTGTTTCAAGAATAAAAAATGAATAAAAACACGTTTGGTAAATTTATATGCTTTTTTATTTTTTTTTTTAATTTTTAATATTTTTAATTTTATTTTCTTTTATTTTCTTTTTTTCTTCTTTTGGCCGGTCACTGGTCTCGGCCATGGCCAGCGACCAGCCGACGAGGGCCAATGGCCTCGCCGGATCTAGGCGAGGCTCAACAAGCTCAGGCTCACCTAGCCACCTGAGCTCTCCCAGCCAAGGCAAGGCTGAGCCTCACTAGGGGCTAGTAACGCTCGGTCTCACCGGGGGTCGGCAACCGTCCGGCGAGGTCGCCGGCCCTCGATGGCCCTCAACGGCCGGTCGCTGGCCATGGCCGAGGCCGGCAACCGGCCAAAGAAAAAAGAAGAAAGAAAAAAAGAGAAGAAAAGAGATGAGAGAGAAACAACTTTTCTATTCTTCAAAAATGTTTCTGGAACAAATTTTTTTTTTATTTATGTTCTAATTTTGTTCTCGAAACAAAAAAATAGGTTTTGAACAAAAATGCAAATAAACACGTTTTTGTTCTTTTTTTGTTCCCGGGAACAAAAAAATAGAAAATCTGTTCATGAACAAAAAAAAATAAACACAAACATGCAGGCCCTATGTTTCCTCATCATCATTATCACTGTACATTCTTTGATTTTCTTCACTTAAAAGATCACCAATGAGTGTCCATGGTACGAACTGATAAGGTGCGAAACCGACCCGAATCAAATCCAAACTGAACTGAATTGAAAATCCGATTCACTTCAGTTTTTTAGTTTTCTTATTTTTGTCTTGCTTATTGGAACCAAACTGAAAGAATGATGAGAAAGAAGAAAGATTTTAAGTTGGGCATTTAAGTTTTGTTAAAAATTTCAATTTGACTTGGTAATCGAACCGAATCAAAAAAAGAATTATTACTTTTCGGTCATCCGAACCAAATCGAAAATGTACAAAATTTTCGTTTAGTTCAATTTTTCAGTTCGGTTTTAACACCCTGGGACTCCACCATCCATTATTCCCAGAAATAACTTGAAACAGGAAATGAGATGAGCACCGTAGGGTCCTTCTTCATTTCGGTATTTGAGAGGTTATGATTAAAAGGTGAATGAGGGATTTGCAATAGATTTTGTTTGTTCGTGAGCCTTTTGTCTGTGTAGATTTAGTTGGCAATTTTTGGTTTGTCTTCGGCTTGATTGAATTACGATTATCGATCTTCCTTGTTTTGAGTAGAGGAAGCAACGGTCGAGGATTAGGAGGATGAGCAGAGGGGGAGAGAAAGGGTCAGCCACCACAAAAACCCCGGTGAATTTCCCGAAATCCATTCCTGGGAGACCGATTGTCGTCAAACCGAATTCTGGTGTCGATCGTAAAGGTACTTCTCTCAACATGATCTCTCTGTGTGTTAGGGAGAATTCCTCAACAAAAAAATTTGCTCGATGTAGCTTGATAATGATGAGTTTCCAATTACTCCTGTCCTCATTTTTTAGTATTGTACTGAATTCTATGTGCTGTTAACTACTTGTCTCGGACTTTAATTAGTCAGGAATGATGTATGGGGGATTGAGTTCTCAATAGCTTATATGAGATTAAATGATGATCACACAAGATGCTCGTTTTGTTTTCAGAAAACAGTAGAAATAAGGATCTCACACATGCATATTCTGCTATTCAATCACAAGATACCAAAATCTTGTGATGTCTGAAGTTGTGCGGCCCTGCCTGGATGGATACACGAACATAGCAATGGAACTGACAGAAGACTACGTCAAAAGGGCATCTGGAAAACAAGTATGGTGATGCCTTTATTCAAGGGAATAACTTTAATGATGTATTCATAAATTCCAATGCTTTAGTCATGTCTTTTCTGACTTGGACCTTTAGTGGCCGGTATGACTTATTGCAGTTATGTACATCGCCCGAGCTCTTCATAAGTTAGCATGTCATCGTATGGATCTATCTGGCTCTCTATTCGTTTGTTGCCAATTAGCTTTATGCTATTCTGTTTGTGAAGAATAGACTTTTTTGGAGCTTAAGCTGCTGGTATCTTCATCCTAGGCTTTGTGCATACGATGACATGCTAACTTAGGGAGAGTTTGCGGACAGCGTAACCCCGCCCGCGAACTTAAGCTGCTGGTTTCTTCGTCCTCGCTCTCGTACTAAGAGAATTGAACTCGGTTGCTCCTTGTAATTAATTCTCTTGTTTCTTTCCCTTTCCTAGGCCTGATGGAACACGTTCGACCAATGCCGCTAGTTCTACCCAGTCGAAAGAGATTTCTGTGTGCCTATGTGGTGAAGAATTTTAGGGGTAGTAGAATTTCGGCTTGTTAGATTGTGTTTCTCCTCGCTGCTCGAAGTTGCAACATCCTCGGGTGGAAGGGGAGAGTAGGGTACACTAGGGTCATTGCACTGACAATGACAATTAAGCCTCAAGGCTCTCGTTCGTTGAAGATAGAGAGCTTCTGGTCCTTGCTTCTAGGGAAATAATTAGCTTGAAATGGCCCAATTTCCTTGGAAGTTACCAGCCTCTGCTCTCCATGGGGTATCTGGCTCTTTGTTTGTGTATTGTCAATTGATCTCCTCATACAGAGGAGGCTTTTAACATAAAAAAAAAAAAAAAATCGCATTGTGTTTACATACTTGGAATTTATATTGTTCTACGAGATAAGAACGTTTCAAGTGCCAAAATTTGGCACAAAAGGACACTTAAGTACCAAAAGTTACGAAAGTAACACTTAAGTGCAATTTTGTAAGAAAAATTGGGACACATGAGTGCCACCTCCGGCGAAGGCAGTCGGAAACGTCATCTCCTCAGGTTGGCCAAAATAGAGCCTTTAAATCAGCCAAAATGACATCGTCTTCCCTATTGCCCCAAATCTAAAACCCTAAATCAAGCAAATTGCCATTGAAGCATTGGAGCCCTAATCCCGAAGCCTAACTCGATTTGCCCCAAATTCTACAGTCGGATATTAGGAACGCAGAGCAAGACTTTCAGCAGCGGCTCAAATTTCTCGCGATGAAGCGAAGGAGAAGGCGAGCATTTCTGTTTTTGTGGGTTACCAAGTCCAAGAAGAACATCCTGGACTCAAAGGAATCCTGGGAGAAGATTCTATGGATGTGCCTGATACAGAGAAGGGTCGAAGTGCAAATATTTCGAATGGGTTGATGCGAAATTCTCTTATCGAGTCACAGAGGTGATATTTGACTTACTTGATGGATGTCATCAACCTCCATCTACACATGTGGACGATTTGGATGAAGTTGACTCAATGCAAGCTCAAGCATCTTGTGTTAACCATTTGAAGAATGAAGTTTCAAAGATGAATATTGAACGGAAGTATTACCGAGCGTTTATTGTGTTGCTGTTTTTTTGTCTATCCTACTTTATGATGAAATGTAAAGTATTGGAATATGAGAAGAAGTTTTTCCGATTGCCATAGTTGTAAATAAGGTCAAGGAAAGGGAATGAATAAATGAATGAATGAATGAAATGTTGTTTGAATGAATGAGATGCTATTTGTACTATATTTTTGCTTATTTCGAATATAAATCGGTGATGATGGAATGTATATTTGGTGGATGTGTTGTGGTGACTTCTTTCCTTCAACCAAATGTAAACTAGTAGCAATAAATCAAATGGAGTTGGCATAAGTTGAACATTCGTATATATAAACCAGTAGCTTCTCTAGTTTGCTGCAAATCACCATTTACATAAGACAGATATGAGTGATTATTCGAGTACTATAAGTTGTATATAATGATCACTTAAGTGCCAGTCGTGATTAAAAAAAAGTTATTTAAGTGTCAAATTAGTATCAAAAGTGATCACTTCAGTGTCATTTGTGATTAAAAGTGAACATTTAAGTGCTGGATTTTGTTAGAATGTGATCAGTTAAGTGTCACTTTTGTTTGTACATTTCATCTATAAACTGCACCAGCCATCAGCTGCTATCAGCCACCACGACCGCCCACCACTAGCCACCATTGGCCTCCAGCCATCACCACTAGCCACATCAAGCATCCCAAGCATCCACTTGAGCCACCACTATGCTGCTGGTATTCTGCATCGCAGAAGTTCCTAGTACCTTACACTAGCTTGCACAAACACTACCTGATCCAAGATGTGCATATTGCACACTTACATTTTGCACCAAGTACAACACAAACTCCCAACCCCCCAACCCCTATATTAGACCCCCCCAGCCTATCAATAGGCATCAGCACCAACATCTCAGCTACCACATCAGCACGTAGCCACCACCATAGACTCACAATTAGCAGCCACTGTTAGTGGTGGGTCGTGGGTCTATTGCAAAAGGGGTTCATGCAAACTATACTAGCTGTGGCAAAAGGCCCCAACCCAATCCACATAATGGACCCACCACCATCAGGCTTCACCAACCGCCACCCCCAGCCACACAAGCACCTCAGTTACCACCACAGATCCACCACCAGAAGCAGAAAGTAGTAAGTAGAATTAAAAACAAAATACAAAAAATGAAAAAGGCACCAAAGATGACAAGCAACAAGATCGTTTCATTGATATTGAAATTAAGTCTCACAAAGTTGATAACAAACTACTTAAAAGAAAACATCAACAGTAAAATAATTAACTCCTCAGCCCCACAAACCATATCCCATCCCATTTCATTAATCAATATGCACAATGCCTCTTGTTCATGCTCCTTTCACTTGATTCATAATCCTTATGCTTTTTCTAACTAGACGTGAGGTTTCTTCTTGAACTGTCTCGGGATGCATTGATTCTAATGAAGGTGCAATTGTCCTAGGCTAAACTGATTAAGAAGAAGCTGGAGCTGCAACTATCGTAGGCCTAACTGATTCAGATGGAGTTGTAACTGGATTCTTCTTACTGTTCTTTCTTGTTGGTGTAGCCAATGCTTTTTCTTCTTTGTTGGCGTAGCCATTGATTCTTGAGTTGGGCTTTAAGAGATAAGAACCTATAAACTTCTCCAGGCTTCAAAAAGAAAACTCAATCATTAACAAAAGTTTGCACCATAAATTAAATTAAATACAACCTAGTAAGCTTATAAAACTTACATTAAAAATAACTGTTCAAGAACGCTCATCTGTATAAAGCCCATAACCATATTGTTTTAACCTTTCCAAGAGCTCCTCTTGTTCGAAGGGGAACGTCAGTTTCAAGTACTTGTGATTGGTTAGCCCTTCGTCTCGCATATGATTTTTTGGGCTCTTGTTGTAGCTGTTCAGCTACAGTAGGGGCTTCTTCTGGGCATTCGAACGCTAGACGTCTTGTAGATAGCCTTCTTATAGGTGGCTCATGATTTGGCTTTCTTTTGATTGTTTTTCTATTTAGCCCTTCAGCTTCAATGACACATTCTATTGGCTTTTGTGGTGGCCCTTGTGATGACCCTTCTAGTAGCCTTTGTGGTAACCTTGGTGATGGATCTTGTAGTGACCCTTCAGTTGGGCCCTCTATTGATAGCTAAGCTTTAGCTTGCCTTTTTCAAACCTGAGAAAAAGACAAAGGAAATCATAAATATAACATCATGCCATTGTAAAGGAAAACTAAACACAAATTGTTTAAGTTACTGGGTATTTTTTTTCTCTACTTCTGTTGAAGAACGGTCGACTTAACTGGCCTTCCAATTGCTTCGGCCAATCCTGGAGCTAGCTATCTACTTGGCCTTGTTTGAACAGACCCTTCAATTTCAGGTACAACAGGGGCTTCGACCAATTCTTCACGTGTCATTCTCCTGACCTAACAAAGACAAAAACATTATGTTAATTAGCTATACATATATGTTTATACAAACCATAAAACAACATAAACACAATTGTCATGACGTACTGGGTTTATTGTTGTCGACTGACGACTCACTTCGCATTTCTGTTTGTCCTTCTCCAATTGTCTCTTCACTAGGCCTTTCGACTGGCATCAACTGTTCCTGCTGCTTCCTTAATTGACAGCCTTTAGTATTGTGCCCTACTATGTGGCAAAAAAAAAAAAAAAAAAAACACTTCATCTTTACACCCATCCTACTCATCCTACGCTGACTTGAGACCTCTCCCTCCGTCATTCTTCGTTTTCGCTTTGGCATTCCCATTCTCTTCTTTAGTGGCAAAAGTTGAGGTGCTTCGTGATCTGTTGGCTCCAAGAACTTGGTACCTTTGATTGGCTGCAACATGCATTGATACGAAGTAAGATATCTCAATTTCTTGTACCAATCATCAAGGTAGTCTTCTGTGTTGTGGCCCTTCAATTGAATGGCACATATGGCACGTGCACAAGGAATTCCACTTACTTGCCATGCTTTACATGAACACTTCCTCATACCTAAATAGACAACATACTTATCAGAACCCTTCATTATCTCATATCCTTCATTCCCATTCCAAATTGAATGACAATACCTACTCGCAGCCAAGTTATCATCTAATTTTTTAGCAATCCTAGGACCACGTTGCCTAGTCCAGTTTGCAGCCTCATCTCTTTGTTTGTGCAACCAAGTCATAACCATAACCCTTATGTCTTCAAGTATCGAGATAATTGGTTTGCATCTGGCATATATTATCTTCCCATTGAATGCTTCGTAGATGTTCTTATTTATGTTATCGCACTTGAATTCCTCGCTGAAGAACGCCCTACACCAATACGTCGATTCTGTTTGAAATAGTGCATCATAACCTTCCCTTGTCAATTGAAGCAGTTCTTCTTTGGCCATCCTAAAGTCAACCATATTCGTGCTCTTTGCTAGCTGCCAAAATTTGAACTGCAGCTTCTCCCCTTTATAGTTCTTTGCCCAATTTGCGTATATGTGTCACGCACACATTCGATACTCGGTATAAGGCAACAACTCAGCTACTGCTGGAACCAGTCTATCACGCCCCGACCCTCAGGCACGTACACATCCCTTACTTTTGGTTGATTTAAAAATGCGATATCCCAAGACTATGTATCGCCGACCCTTTCATTTATATATGCACATGCGGAAGCAGTTATAATTCCCCAGACAATAAAGCAATGGGATAGAAAAGTAGCCCATATATTTTTCTTATTGAAAATTCACAACTACATCTTTTTATATGCAAACAAGGACTGAAAAGACAGGACGGGATCTCAGTCCTCATCCGGGTCGTACTCGGGGTTATCCTCGGGGTCCTCCTCCACATACTCCTCTTCGGGTTCCTCAACAAGGATCTCCTCGTCAGATTCATGCTCCTTAGGCTCCTCATCCAGGTCCTGAAATGGTTATTCAATAACCATTGAGACCACGTCTCAGCAAGTTCTACTTCCTAAGACCCGATTAGTAAACTAATACACCTTAGGGCTGCCTATGCACAACATGAGTCAGAGAACTTACCTTAGCCTCAGATTCCACCTGCATATTAGTATAGATCAAATAGGCACACAAGCAATCACATCACAGATCGAAGCATCGATCTAATCGACTTAATCGATTTCACATCAGGAAGACCACTCACGATCATCTCCCTTCAATCATTCAATTCACAACATCAAACCAAGGCAATGAATCACATCAAGACACTCTCAGATCGAATCATCGATCAATCAACCTAGTCGATTACAAGTCAGTCAAATCATTTCTAGGTCATTCATTCAACACCAAGCAATTCATTAGATTTAGTGGCTTTACGGTCCCACCCGACCCTCTCAAGAACTAGTGGCTTTACGGTCCCACCCGACCCTCTCAAGATGCCATACTATGTCACCGAGCCACGTGCATTCTCCAGGAAGACATACCGAGTCTCCGAGCCACGTGCATTCTCTAAGGCTACCCTTTCGCCAAGATGACATATCTAATCACCGAGTCACGTGTCGTTCCCGAGTAAGATTCCAATTCACTAGGCCACATGCATCCTCAAGGTGATTTACCAACTCACTTTCGATACTAACAACCGATATCCAACCAATTCTCAATCACAAGGCCAAAATTGCATTATTTAATAACATACTTAAAAATGCACCATTAAATCAATTCGACATGAATTAAAGCTCAAATAAATAAACGGACTGCTCCACGACAATCAGCATGAAATTCCGATCACTGGCTATCCCAGTTGAATTTCCGAAAAATAAATAATTAAATAATTAATTTCGAAAATTAAATAAATAAATACAATAAATTCAATTTAGCACAATATAAAGCTCAATTAAATAAACGGACTGCACCACGATCATCAGCATAAAATCCCGGTCACTGGCCATCCCAGTTGAATTTCCAGGAAATAAATAATTAACTAATTAATTTCGAAAATTAATATTTAATTCCTAAAAATACCACCTAGGCCCGAATCACTTAATTAACACCCGATAAGGGACGGGAAAAATCCCAAGAAGCATCCAATAAATACTACAAGCAATTCTCTATCTAATTACACTAATCATACAACTAATATGCAAAGTAATTAACTAATAATCACTAATCAATTCTAATCTAACAATCTAATTACACTTAATTAACACTAATCAACCTTTAAGTGTAATTAGCAAACTAAGAAGGTTTTAGTGAGTAAAACTTACTTGGTAAACGCGAAGGTCGAAAACCGTGGCGGCAACGCGACGACGGCCGAACTTGGGCCAACTTGCTTCACAAGCCCAAGATGGGCTAAACTTGCTAGGCCCCGTTGAAATACAAACAATGATGGGCTTGAAACTAAACTGAGCCGGGCTTCAAGATGGGCTTGCTAGACTTCACTGATTGAGGGCTGATTTCAAATGGGCCACAATTGGGCTTTTGATGGACTTCAAATTGCTGAAGAGAAGATGGGCTGCTGCAGGGGTTTTGGGCTAAAGTTTGGGCCGGAAATTTGTTTTCTTTGATGGGCTTGACTTTTGGCCCAAATGGGTTGAACGAGAGGCTGACTTCCAAAGGCCCAGAGGTGCAGGCCAGGCTGTCCGAAGAAGTTGCAGGAATTCGGTGGAATCTCGCGGACGAAGGAAGCAGTGTCGAGCTGGGAAAGACGCGTGCAGCTCCAGCTTCACTGGCTTCGGTCAACTGGAGGTTTCGTGGTTGCTGTTGCTAACCAAGACGGGTCGGGCCGTGGACGCGTGGAGGAGCAGAAGACGGTGGAGTCTTCAAGTTGCTTCATTCGGTGTTGTTTCGGTCGACACCCGGGACTCTCAAAGGTTGAAGGTCGCTGGCCACGTGGATGCTTGGGTCAACACCGGTGGCTTTGTGCTATTGAGTGTTGACTGGAGCTGAGCTTGAATGCGTGGAGAAACAAACGGTAGTGGAGCAGCAGCGTGAGGAGCAGAGAGAGAGAGAGACACGCTGGATGTGGCAGCTTTGGTGGGTTTTACTTCGTGGAGATGGGCTGCTCGATGCTGGACAAGTGGCAGGGGAGAGGAACTTCGGTTTGCCGCAGGGTGTTTTGGTGGAGTGGGATGGCTGCAAGGGGGTGTCCGCGAAGAGATGAGGGGAGAGAGAAGCGGTGTCCTCGACCGCCCAGTCAAAACCAAAAAGGAAAACAGCAAAAGGGAAAAGATAAGGGGAGACCGGTCAAAGGCAAATGAGAATTGAACTCTGCAGAGGAAACGTGCGTGAAATGGAGGGGACGTCGGCTGAAGGGGGGGTGTGCGCGTCAGTCCTCGACGGAGAGAGAGAGAGAGAGAGAGAGAGAGAGGATGGAGGGTCCCCCTTAGCTTGATCTTTCCACAAAAATCTCCCATATTCACTCTAGGCCAAGTATTTACTCCTTGGCTGCCATTGAACCACCCAAGCTCCTTCTTGGACATGTGAATTGGTCCAAAATGGCTAGTGGGATGGGGGCACACGAAATTACTTGATACCTCCTCCAATTGACCACTCATTTCTTCTCAATTTAACCTTGTAAGGCCTCAATAAATCCAAGTGATGCCTCAATGCTTCAATTGAATATTCTCCTCATCCAATAACCCATCTTGCATCCCGATTTCACAATAAAAACGGTCCTCTACAAAATTCCGATTAAAACGGCCCTATTTATCCAATCGAAATTAAATCCCGAAAATCTGGATGTCACAACTCTTCCCCTGTTATAAAAATTTCGTCCTCGAAATTTAAACCTTTACCAATCCTTAAACGAAAGGTGGGGGTATTGTCGTCTCATCGAGTCTCACTACTCCATGTTAATCCTTCGGTCTCATGGTGTTGTCCGACCATTTTGACTAAGGAGATCATCTTGGTACACAAACTCTGCTCTTTCTGAATCAACAACCGAACTGAACTTCTCACATAAGACACTCTATCATCCACATTTGATGTCTTTTTCTCAACTCCCTAATAAATCTTCGAATCTCAACGATTCAAAATTTCTGACAATTCTAAGCAATCTTTACTCTAACACTGATCTGACAACTGCAAATACTGATTTCTGAGCTGACTTCGGACTTGCAATTTTCTGATTTCTGATCTCATCCCAATCGACTGAAATCCTGTACACTCTGCCCTGTACTGATTAAAAGGAAACTATCTGACTGATCTGCTAAAACTGGAAACCTCTGGTCAAGATCTAATATAACTCTGGCACTGATCTAGGCAACTGCAATAACTGACTACTGTACTGACTTTGGCCTGAAATCTTCTTCACTTTCTTTTCACCACTAAAATTCTGTACCCTCTTCTATACACTGCTTAATAAAGAACCCTTTGAAAACTTTGTCAACTTATAATCTCTAATCTAGATTCGAAATATAATTCATCCCTAGCACTCCATGCCTGCGAGTTATCTGATGCACACACACTTCGGAATATCCATTCTGATAAGATAGAATCTTCAATTTTTGAAATCGAACTTAGATTGGCGATTAATTTCACTCCGACACACTTTTAGTGTGACCTAGGCTACTGGATAGTGTTCAGAGCTTTTCAGGACAAATGACCCGTGGTCGATTTTCTTCGAGCCACAATGAACCCACTCGACCCATTGGTGACTCTCGATTGTCGTGAAAATCTCAATGATTCAAATACGGGCACCGGGTACTAAAACGATAGAAACATCAAATTAGTACCGGTCGATGAGAATTTTCCAATTTAGTGAAGTCACCCACGATCGGTCATTCATCTTAGTCGAACCGATCTATCTCTAATTTCGAATCGATTTTATACTGTGCCGCAATGATCTCTAAAGATGAGCACGGTCGAGAAGTCGATCCCTGGTTGAATTCTCAAGTCTATTTGCCTTAAAGTCCTTAATAACTCACCCAACTAGTCTAGTTATCTCATGAGTGGCCAACTCAGAGAAAAACACTGTAATCGCGTCAATGAAATGCCCAATTTATCTAATCAAAATCAGCCTAAAATCTGGATGTTACATTCAAAACAAGATCTATTTGTACTTTACCAAAGTGGACCAACTCCATCTATCAATCAACCACTATTTTCAAATGGTATCAGTAATCCCCTGAATCCTTAGTAAGCCTATCACAATGTTCCATTGTGATATATTTCCATTTCCACTTGGGACTCTCAAGTGATGGTAAAAATTCTCCCGGTTTGCATTACCGAGCTTCCACTTACTGACACTTCTAACACTTACAATCTACTCAGCGGTATCTATCTTCATATCAGTCTACTAATCTAGCTGATGTCGATTCTGACTTACTTGCACCATCTGGTCAAAATTGCAATACTATAGTGAACTTCCGACAAGATCTTTTCCTTGAGTGCTACACTGTCAAGTGTATTCAATCACTCATGGGACCTGAACTTTCCATTCTCATAAATCTTAAAGTCAGATTCTTTCTTATCAGTATCCTCTTATAAGATCTTCTGAATATCTCTGTCTATCAACTAGGCGCCGATTCTAACTTGAACATTTGGTTCAATCTTGAGGGTGGCTATAAGATTCAAAAGGTAGCCTGCCTCAATTTTGAAAACCCAAATTGCGAACCATTTTCAAGTAAAATTTATACTTTAGCCAGTTTATGCACAATTGAAAACTCTCGGCTCAACACATTAATGACTTATTTCGTTCCTCCAAGGTGATACCCAATATCACTATTATAGTTCTGCCAAAATTCAGGTTCGCGACACCGCTTCATATGCCACTTATTGGGTCTCAACTGGCGAAACGATGATGCAACAATCTTCTCATGTTGTATCAATGCATACCCATCCTCTACAAGACACATCACTAAAGATTCCGTGCTTTCCAGAGCCAAATGGAAAGTTTAGCACAAGTATGATAGTCAATTCTTATTTAAGCTTTGGAAACTATCCTCGTACTTGTCTATGCTGATGAATTTCTCTTCTTTCTTAAGAGATCAAGCCCACGATGGTACTGATGCTGAAAATTCTTTCACAAACCTTCTGTAGTAATATGTCCAATCCCCACAGCTTCTGATCTCTAACATTGATGTCGGTCTCGGTCCATTAACAACTGATTCGATCTTGGCTGGGTCCATGAAGATTCCTTAACCTGTAATCACATGACCATTCTTAAGGGCTCTCGTGATCCTCATCACTTAATAAATACCCTAGAATGTCACTACACCACACGATCACCATTGATCTAGGTATTCTTTGAACACTTGGTTTGTCAAATCTATGACAATGGCTAGAGCGTTTGTTATATCAAATGGCTTTACATTATTCTCACAAGGGCTAAATCAAGTGTGAAGTGTTGTCTTCAGTATAACCTCTTTCCTGGTTCTCAACTGAAGATAACCTGTCCTCAAGTCGATCCTTGAAGACATCAACACTCTTTATAACAAGTCACCCAATTAAGTTGACAATGGTTGATGCATGATTGCAATGAACCATCTTCATTTCTTTTTCCACAAAACTGATGTTCCTTAAAGCGATGCACTAATGTGTATGAATTCCTCATTCATCAATCTTCACATCCGTACCTTCGGTTCTATCAATTCAAACAACAATAACTAGTGATTCCCCTTTCTTCCACTTATTTCAATAAACTGAAGTTCCCCAAACTTCATCAAAACTATGCTACGATACTCTGATAGAATTTTCCCCCAAAACATTCTTCCTCTATCTAATGCCAGGTCAATTCCATTTCTGTTCTTCTCATACCTGGATACTGAATTCATCCAGGTTTTCTTCCACAATTTCGACACCTATCTGGTGAGTCTTCTACCTCTTGTCAAGTGCTAGGATGCACTATTTCTTATATCAGAGACCTATCCCAAAAATTCCACAGTGTTCTATGGCGCACTTCTCTTGAACTGTTCTACCAACAGTGACAACAGTAACTGTTGTCAAGATTCCATCTTCTTATGTGGATACACCATAAATCACTGCCCGTACTAGCAACACTTACTACAATTTCCTGTCCTCAAAATACACAAGACTAATTCATACCATCTTCCATAGAACAACATGTTCCATTAATCTGAAGGCTGACCTGCCTATGCCACCCCTCCTATTGGGCGGAATAGAATATTCTTCCCTCAACATCAGTCTTTTCCCCTAACCGGATTCCCAGTCTGCTTGCGCTGAATCTTGACTCAAAAATCGAAATTTGTTCCCTGACTATCCTTCCAGGTTGGACTTCAGCAAAGGTAGCAACAACAACAACTTGATTATGACCTTATTGGCTCATCCAGATCCCAAGAAACACTTGCATCAAATCAATTCTATCGGGCTTAGGATCAATCAATGCTGCTACAATAGTACCAACCTGCAATGGCACTCTTACGCTCAAGCTGGCCAGAGTCAACACTCTGCCTTCCAAATCCACAATGATTAAAAGCAAGCGATTCACACATGACAAACAATTCTACCAATCAGCTATCAAAGACATGCACCAGTCATGAATTTAAAGGCCTTTCCTCCTACTATCCCATAGGTCATCGCACCATATCACTCCAATACCTAACCATTGCTTTGATACCACAAAAAGGGGATGTCACGCCCCAACCCTCAGGCACGCACACATCCCTTACTTTTGGTCGATTTAAAAATGCGATATCCCAGTACTATGTATCGCCGACCCTTTCATTTATATATGCACATGCAGAAGCAATTATAATTCCCCAGACAATAAAGCAATGGGATAGAAAAGTAGCCCATATATTTTTCTTATTGAAAATTCACAACTACATCTTTTTATATGCAACCAAGGACTGAAAAGACAGGATGGGATCTCAGTCCTCATCTGGGTCATACTCGGGGTCATCCTCGGGGTCCTCCTCCACGTACTCCTCTTCGGGTTCCTCAACAAGGATCTCCTCGTCAGATTCATGCTCCTTAGGCTCCTTATCCAGGTCCTGAAATGGTTATTCAATAACCACTGAGACCACGTCTCAGCAAGTTTTACTTCCTAAGACCCTATTAGTAAACTAATACATCTTAGGGCTGCCTATGCACAACATGAGTCAGAGGACTTACCTTAGCCTCAGATTCCACCTGCATATTAGTACAGATCAAATAGGCACACAAGCAATCACATCACAGATCAAAGCATTGATCTAATCGACTTAGTCGATTTCACATCAGGAAGACCACTCACAATCATCTCCCTTCAACCATTCAATTCACAACATCAAATCAAGGCAATGAATCACATCAAGACACTCTCAGATCGAATCATCGATCAATCAACCTAGTCGATTACAAGTCAGTCGAATCATTTCTAGGTCATTCATTCCACACCAAGCAATTCCTTAGATTTAGTGGCTTTACGGTCCCACCCGACCCTCTCAAGAACTAGTGGCTTTTCGGTCCCACCCGACCCTCTCAAGAACTAGTGGCTTTTCGATCCCACCTAACCCTCTCAAGAACTAGTGGCTTTACGGTCCCACCCGACCCTCTCAAGATGCCATACTATGTCACCGAGCCACGTGCACTCTCCAGGAAGACATACCGAGTCTCCGAGCCATGTGCATTCTCTAAGGCTACCTTTTCGCCAAGATGACATATCTAATCACCGAGCCACGTGTCGTTCCCGAGTAACATTCCAATTCACTGGGCCACGTGCATCCTCAAGGTGATTTACCAACTCACTTTTGATACTAACAACCGATATCCAACCAATTCTCAATCACAAGGCCAAAATTGCATTATTTAATAACATTCTTAAAAATGCACCATTAAATCAATTCGACATGAATTAAAGCTCAAATAAATAAACGGACTGCTCCACGACAATCAGCACGAAATTCTGATCACTGGCCATCCCAGTTGAATTTCCGGAAAATAAATAATTAAATAATTAATTTCGAAAAATAAATAAATAAATACAATAAATTCAATTTAGCACAATATAAAGCTCAATTAAATAAACGGACTGCACCATGATCATCAGCATAAAATCTCGGCCACTGGCCATCCCAGTTGAATTTCCATGAAATAAATAATTAAATAATTAATTTCGAAAATTAATATATAATTCCTAAAAATACCACCTAGGCCCGAATCGCTTAATTAACACCCAATAAGGGACGGGAAAAATCCCAAGAAGCATCCAATAAATACTACAGGCAATTTTCTATCTAATTACACTAATCATACAACTAATATGCAAAGCAATTAACTAATAATCACTAATCAATTCTAACCTAACAACCTAATTACACTTAATTAACACTAATCAACCTTTAAGTGTAATTAGAAAACTAAGAAGGTTTTAGTGAGTAAAACTCACTTGGTAAACGCGAAGGTCGAAAACCGCGGTGGAGTCTTCAAGTTGCTTCGTTCGGTGTTGTTTGGGTCGACACCCAGGACTCTCAAAGGTTGAAGGTCGCTGGCCACGTGGATGCTTGGGTCAACACCGGTGGCTTTGTGCTATTGAGTGTTGACCGAAGCTGAGCTTGAACGCGTGGAGAAGCAAACGGTAGTGGAGCAGCAGCGTGAGGAGCAGAGAGAGAGAGAGACACGCTGGATGTGGCAGCTTCGGTGGGTTTTACTTCGTGGAGATGGGTTGCTTGATGCTGGATGAGTGGCAGGGGAGAGGAACTTCGGTTTGCCGCAGGGTGTTTTGGTGGAGTGGGATGGCTGCAAGGGGGCATCTGCGAAGAGATGAGGGGAGAGAGAAGCGGTGTCCTCGACCGCCCAGTCAAAACCAAAAAGGAAAACAACAAAAGGGAAAAGATAAGGGGAGACCGGTCAAAGGCAAATGAGAATTGAACTCTACAGAGGAAACGTGCGTGAAATGGAGGGGACGTCGGCTGAAGGGGGGGTGTGCGCGTCAGTCCTCGACGGAGAGAGAGAGAGAGAGAGAGAGGATGGAGGGTCCCCCTTAGCTTGATCTTTCCACAAAAATCTCCCATATTCACTCTAGGCCAAGTATTTACTCCTTGGCTGCCATTGAACCACCCAAGCTCCTTCTTGGACATGTGAATTGGTCCAAAATGGCTAGTGGGAAGGGGGCACACGAAATTGCTTGATACCTCCTCCAATTGATCACTCATTTCTTCTCAATTTAACCTTGTAAGGCCTCAATAAATCCAAGTGATGCCTCAATGCTTCAATTGAATATTCTCCTCATCCAATAACCCATCTTGCATCCCAATTTCACAATAAAAACGGTCCTCTACAAAATTCCGATTAAAACGGCCCTATTTATCCAGTCGAAATTAAATCCCGAAAATCTAGATGTCACAGAGTCCCTGCAATAATTCAAAAATAGAAAAGAAATGTAAGCAAAGGACATGTTGATATCAACAAGCAAACAATTGACCAAATCTTTCAAAGAGTACCTTCTGTTGGTCACTCATGAACGCCCACCCTGTACCATTTGTTATCTCCAAATTAGCCATCAAATTTTTTAGGAACCAAGACCAATTGTCCTTGTTCTCTACCTTCACAACATCCCAAGCTAGTGGAAACATCTTATTGTTTGCATCTCTTCCAATTGTAGGCAGCAATTCTCCCTTGCACAAGCCTTTCAAAAAACACCCGTCCAATTCTATAATTTGTCTACAACCAAATAAAAATCCTCGTTTGCATGCATCGAAGCAAACATAGAACTTATCAAACTTGGTCCCAATATCAAGAAGTGGTCTCTCCACAACCTCTACATACACTTTACTTGAAGGATTTTGCAGCCTACACTCCCAAGCAGCATAATCCCACACCTGTCCATATTCACTACTGTATTGATCAATGAGTATCTTCATCACATTTTGCTTTGTTCTTTTGCATTGATTCCTGCTTATATTGATGCCAACCTACTCCTTCACCAGCAACCTAAACTGAGTACTATTCATCTGAGGCATCATCTTAATCAAATCAAAGAAGTGCTTGGACAACCATGCACTTGTTACCATTTTATTTTCAAAATTAATGGAACAAGTATGTTCCTATTCGTACGCTCTAATTTGGAAAGATCCACTTCTCCTAACAAATGTGCCATAGATCCTCCATGGACAATTTTGCTGCAAACACTTAACTCTTACAAAGGCCTTAGTGTTTCTAATGAAGTCAATGTTCCTCTGTGCAGCAATGGAGTTCTTCAGTATAGCTTCCCTAAATTGTTTTGCATCTTGAAATTTCATACCTACCGACAAAGTAGGAGAGGCAATGGATGGATCATAAGAATGAAACTTACTTTTCCTTCTCCTTGTATGCATAGCTCCTTCATCTTCTTCAAGCTCATTCTAGGAAGTAACATTCTCTAGGCTTTCTTCATAATCAGTCTCCTCACCAGCGGCAATAGCATCTATAGGGCCTTCAGCCCTATTTGGAACTTCATCAGCTACTTGCAAAGCTGCAAATTTATCTGTCAAAAAATCCCTTTGCCTTTTTCTTGACTGTACAAGCTCCTTGTCGTCGTTATCACTTGTGAAATTTGCAGTAGGCAACCCTTCATCATCATCATCACTTGATTCAGCTACTTCCCAATCTAATCCAGTGATTGTGACATCACCTATGTCATCATCACTATGGTGAACTACATCTGCGCTCCTCTCCTCTCCATCATGTCTATCCTGCCTTTCTTTGACCCTAATCTCAAACCTACCTTGAATACCATTTCCTTCTTGTTCTATTTGGGCACTTTCTTCATCATCATCTTCATCCTCACTTTCATTGTACTCAACATATATTTTTACCTCTTCACCATGAAGATAATAGTATAGAATATCTCTAAAACCGTTATCGTTTTCTAATGTTCGCAAACCATCTCTTAAGCCTTTCCCAGGAATACAATACAGCAACTTCTGAACTTTACAAGGCAAATAAGTTAGTATATCCCTAACAAATCCTATATAAGATGCCTTCTTAATGTCGACAAAAATGGTGCCCTCATTTCCACCCTCATACTCCCACTCATCCTCCCCAATTACAAATTCCTCACTGTAATAAACTATGACAGCGACATAATCCTTATCATCAGCCATTTCTGCACCAAAAACATGACAAAGAATAATTAGTTTTTGGGACTACATCCGTAAAGAACAATAGACAATCGCACAAGGGAGTCCCCCCACTCTCATGGACTTTATTAAACAAGTCCCCACATTGACAATATGACCCTATATGACAGCCAAAAAAGAGGTCGCCACTTTAATAATTTATCTTCCCTTCCCTTACAATATTAATACAAAACAAAGGCCCCCACCCTGAGAATATGCCCCTACATGACAGCCAAGAGGTCGCCACTTTAATAATTTATCTTCCCTTCCCTTACAATATTAATAAAAAACAAAGGCCCCCACCCTGAGAATATGCCCCTACATGACAGCCAAGAGGTCGCCACTTTAATTATTT
This sequence comes from Eucalyptus camaldulensis, assembly GCA_019915185.1. NCBI lineage: Eukaryota > Viridiplantae > Streptophyta > Magnoliopsida > Myrtales > Myrtaceae > Eucalyptus > Eucalyptus camaldulensis. The sequence goes on from JAHSVA010000014.1 coordinate 3,802,537, forward strand.
GCCTTGCCTTCTCTACCCTTCCCTTAAAATATAAACCAAAAATAGAGGTCCCTGCAACAAGCATAGGTCCCCACAACAAGCACAACCCAAGCAATTTTGTCTACTATCTTTTGCTGAACTAAACCTACGATGTGAAAATGTACATTCACTTAATCAAATCTATTTTTCCTGTGAAAACACATATAGAATTTCATTAAGGCAAGCTTGATGTAAAATTATAAGGTGAAAGTTATGTTTCTCATCCAGCCAAGAGGAGAAATCATACCCTAATCTATAATGTTTGGCCATTAATATATTGTGTCAAGAGGTCATTACACAATCCAAGCCCTAAATTTATCCATTGCACAGTAGACTAATACTACATGTCAAAAGAGCTAATAGTTTATAAACTTTAAAATGAGGTATTTACATGTGGTTTCAAATTTGTCCCTTGCAGGTAAATGAACTTATATAAAGTATCAAAACAGATTTTGCACTCCTCAATGTTCCCTACATATAAGTCGACTATTTGATTAGAAACAACAATCAGGAAAGAAGACTAAAAGAACGAAAAGATCAGAATCAAAGGAACAAAAGTAGATTGATAGCAAAGTTGTGTGCTCTTTGCAGAGCACTTAAGGGCCATTATTCTAGCCACCTAATTCAATAACTTTTCACTCAAACACACTAGTTCCTAGTTCCACATTACTTAATATTTCGTCTCACTCAAGCCTCAACTGCAGAAATCATCGACTGAGGCGAGCATCTCCACACAAGGGAGTAGCCAAACAGAGCGCGCGCATTCCAACAGCATTTCCATTGGAGCTTTAATAAAATAATTGAGCTCTAATAAAATAATCGAGCGAGCTCTAATAAAATAATCGAGCCCTAATTTCATCACAAGGGAGGGGGAGAAGGGGCCCAACCTGGAGGAGCGACGATGGTGAGCGGGGATGACGACCAATGTTGCTGAGTGGCGACAACAAACAACAATGGTGACCGATGACCACCTATGGGCGTGAACAACGACAGAGAGAAGGGCGGTGACGACTGAGATCTAATGTGAACACATATGGGAAGGAATGGCGACGGCCAAGGTGTGCTTAAGCCAAAATGACCTAAACAACGTCATTTAACACCAATGAAAAACAACGTCGTTCTGTCGTCCACGTGGGTTTTTTCTTCTTTAAACGTTTGCCCCTCAATAAAAGAAGTCGCTGGAAAATGCCATGTATGCAATTTGGCCGGATTTTGGCTTGGTACTCAAGTGATCTATTTTGCTCTGATTTTTGCACTTAAGTGTACTTTTCGTAACTTTTGGCACTTAAGTGTCCATTTGTACCAACTTTTGGCACTCTAGGGGTCCGCATCCCATTGTTCTACTATATCATTTCCTATTAAGTTAAGATTGTTTTATTTCACTTTACTAATCCGATATTGTTTGGGTTGTCACTTTGTTCGGATTGTCACTATTCTCCCAATAGCCACGTGTAAAGTTCAAGCAACAACTCATTTATAATCTTCACAATTAGCAGTACTATGAGTCTAGATCATCACAACAAATCAGACAATAATCGATTTCCAAACTAGCACATATCCAGATTTAGAACAATGCTATTTTTCGCTCGAAAAAAAAAATGAGGACAAAACATATTCGAATTGATTGAACAAAGGATGCATACCTGCAATGATTTCCGCTCGAACTAGGAGAACGACAACGAAACCGCGATTCAAACTCTTCCTCGAATCTGGCCGAGAATAGGGAAGAAGAGTGATGGAGGTGTGACTGCGGGAATGGTGGAAGGCGACGTCAGTGGCCTTTAGAACAATGCTATTTTACTTAGTGGACCAATTAAGATCAATTCCGCTTCTTTTTTTTTCTTTTTTCTTCTTTCTTTTTGTATTTTCCTTTGTATTTATTTTTTCATAATTGTAAAAAAAAACTACCTAAATGGCCGATTTTGCTTGGATTGCTGATTTTCGGGCGTCGACACCTGTTGCTAAGTTTTATTCTTCGAGTCTATTAGTCTCGCCTGCTGCTTCTCCCATACTCTCTTTTGCTTCATCCCGTCTCTGGTATTAATTCCCCGTTAAGGTAATTCTTCCTCTAGATAAAATAAAGGTACTTGGGGAACAAAATGGCTGGAGTCGCAAGAGAAGGAAAGAATGGGTTCTTGTCCCATTGATAAATCCCCGCGACGATCACCACTTCTGCTCCGAATTGGGTTAAAAGGCCGAATACTAGTCACACCACCCTCCATTCGACCATACGTTATAAAAGGTCGGATGAGTAAATTTAAAGTCAAATTCGATCCTAAGCTTATATGCAGGGCATCCATGAAGTCTGTCATTTGCAGTGTGATAGGAGCTTGCCATGTGGCAATTTCATTGTCACGAGGCGAAAGTGCTCGGACAGGCAATTTTATTGATAACAATAACAAAAGCAAACGGTCCAAGGGAAACGTTTTACACGGAGAGAGTACAGGGACATAGTTGTTCCGTACGTTATTCTGCATAGGCAAAAGCTCAGGAAGGGCTGGGCTGACAATAAGCAAGCCCTCTTTATTCATTCATCCAGATACGTAGGGCACCCACAGAGCACGCTCTCATCATTGCTTGACTAATGTGCACCATGGCAACACTCGAACTTGACAATGTTGTTCATCATGCCCGGGCAAATCGGGCACTTCACATCCTCTGGGATGTAGCCAACCATGTTCGGAATATAGAAGTGGTGGCACCTCGGGGGGACGTATAACAGGTCAAACTGCTCCTTGAAGACCATGTCGAACGTCTTCCCGTTCACGTTCACGTGCTTCTTCCACGTCTCGTACTGCACCAGAACCATCGTGACGTACATGTGGGAGTCGTTGATCACGACCCGCGACCCCTTCGTGAGGACCGTAAACCCGCCGTCCTTCTTGAAGCAGGTGTAGAGCCTGAGGATGTCCTGCATAATGGGTTCGTGCAAGTCCCCTCCGATTTGTAGCTTCGAAAGCATGCAGCTCTTGAGGCGGTTCCAAAAGAACTGCGATTTGGTGACATTGAAGGCGACGATGGCTTTGTCGTCAATCTTCTTTAGCGAGTCCTCGATCACCCGGATGGTCTTGGGTTCTTCCGCTCCATACAAGAAGATGTACTTCTCAGCCTTGATCTGATAAGAGACAATGTATTTGTCAATGGAAAATAACTTATGCTCATTTTTCATAGATCTTTTATGTTGTAAATCAAACTATACAACCATCTTACATTCTCAATTTTTTTGTACAAAAGTTCCAGTAAAGCCTATACCTACTCAGGTATGACATGATTATTGACCGTTTATATTAGTAAAGAATAGACGAAACGATAGTGTAGAATAGTCTTCTATAGTTCTTGTCTTATCCCAGGTATGTCTTGCAGATTCTAAGTTTGAATCAAATCTTCTATCGCTGCATCAATTTAACTAAATTCACCTTCTAATAAGCAAACTTAAAGATCATAATTTCTTTTGACACCCACATTCGTGCACCCTAGCTGTATAAAAAAAGCAAAAGGGTAAAAAGAAAAGTGAAGAAGGAGAACAAAAACTTACAGCTTCCTGTATCCCCGGAAAGATGAAGTCAGACGCTAAAAGCTCAAACCAGTTAATGCCAGGCCTCTTCCAGATGTCTGCTGCTACCGCACCGGTGAAAGGGAAAGCATCCTTCCCCCAAATTCTAATCATGCTCATAGCATTTTGGTTTGAGACTCTTCCTCGTGGATCCAGTACTGTCACAATGGCGTCTTGCTTAAAATGCCACTTCTCTTTAATGATTCTGATGGCCACCCGGTTGATAAGTTTTAGGGAGTGCACCGAGCACCACGGCATTTGCAACTGGAGGCTCTGGAACCGTTTGATGACGTCCTCACATTCTTGTTCGATGATAGGGACCCACACGATCTCGTAGCCCTCCTCATGGAACTTGCACTCCTCGTAGATCTTGATGAGGATCGAGAGGTCATGAGAGGTTAATTGGAGGTCCGAAATCAGAAGCAACACATTCTTCCTCCGGAGCGACTCGACCTTATCCTATAAAACAGACAAGGTGAATTATAAACATTGGTGCATCATGTGCTCTTTATTGATTGCGCAACTCATGGAAACTATTTTTGTGTTCGATTCCAACAAATGTATGAGATGAAATTCTTGGAGAAAGACGGACTTACGACAATGGCATGTTGTGCAAAATCTCGATGTATTGGACTCGAAACATAGAGTGATGTTAAACTAGAGAAAGCTGGAGACATGAACCCTTGCCTTCTTTGAGCCAATGAAGAGAGGCTGAGGATCATCCTTGACGTAAAGCAAGGCCTTGATCAGCTCCACGTTATCGGTAGGGGCATTAATGATTCGCAGCAGCCTCTGATACTCCTTAATTTCCTCTGCATCATGCCAAAAATAAGTTTACCAGACGATTAGCCCAATATATTCAGGGCTTTAATTAAGTAGAAAAACAGAGAACATATTTTACCCTTTTTTTGCAAAAAATCTTCGTAATGTTGTTTGATATTGTGGTGGATCATGTTCACTTTCCGAGCAAAGGCAGACAGATCTTTTCCCTTGTTGCTGAAAAAACAACAAAAAGAAAATCCTCTTAGAGGCATATTCATGCATATTTGTTCTCATCGAGCTTGATCATTCTTTTTTTTTTTTTTTCCTAAAACTGCTTCTTACGCCTTTTGGGGAACATATCAAGCAAAGTTAAATTCTTCTTCTAAAAGAAAGAGTTCTTTGCTCTCGTGAAAAACGAAAATTTGAAAATGAATCTGGCTAAGGTGCTGTCCTCTATCATGTAGTTTATTAATTGTAATTAGAATAGCTTAAAATAATTTAGACCATTAATCATTATCTACCATAATAAAAAAGCAAACCCTTTCGGAAGCAAAGAAAATAAAATAAAATAATTGTGCCTAACTAGTTAAACATACTCATCGACAATGCTAATGAGGCTAGTGAACTGAATAGAGCAAGCAAGGATGCTGATGATGATCTGATAAACGCTGCTCGCAACATCAATCATTGTAGATAACTGGGGAAAATCTTTAGATTCATGCTCAAAATCCACAATGCATTGGGTCATATTCAGGGTGGTCTTGATCATTTCGTTGAGAACACCGAAAAATGAGATCTTTTGCAGGTCTGAGGGCTTGGTGATCGCAGGCACCCCCTTCAGTATGGCCATAGATTCCTCGAGCTTGTCTGATGGTTCAACCCGAGCAAGTCGCCAAAAGTCACCGTAGAATACAGCAAGTGATGAAAGGGCAATCAGAGCCTTATTAACCCATGAGAAGCTCGACAGCTGGTGAAAGAGCGAGACCAGTGTTTGGCGCAAATTTTTGGTGTCTAATGCCTTGCAAGTGAGCTGATGACAGGACAACAAGTTGATGCAAGAGATCAGTTATTTGCAACCTCCAAACAGCAGGCTAGAATGCGAACATTTCAGAATATTAAAGCTTCATATGTTTAGTTTAAGCACATGCACACGGAAAAACTAGAAAACGAACAAAAACAAGTAGACTTGAAAGAAATCAATTACTGCGAGGGAGAATATGAAATACCTGACAAACCACTTCGTTGATGGCTGCTAAAGGTGGATTGAAGCCCTCTTTTAGAGGCTTGAAATCAGGGCTTCCAGATCCCTGAGTGTCCTACGATGAAGATCAGTTTATTCTTAAAAAGGCTAGTTTTCACTATTAATCTAAGTCAGACCCAATACTCACGAAGGATCTCGTTATCTCAAGCCATGATCAATTATTTGACCAAAAAAAAAAAAATCCATGATCAATTCAGGGAGCAAAGTTTGGTGTAAACCATTGTCAGTTCATACAAAAAACGGAATAACTTTTCTAACCAAAGGATATAAAGAGAGTAGTTACCGTGTAATGCACATGATTATAGGGCTGCAACCTAATGGCCAGAAAATCTCCTCCGGCCTAATGAGTCGGAAGAACAATTTTCGGTAAGCGTGGACAAATGCTATTCATTTGCAAAAGCACTAGTCATTTACATAATTTGTTTAACACATTTGTTACATAACCTCCTATCTATATCCATTGATTGGGGTAGCCGGTAAATTTTTCTAAATTAAAACTCTCATGTCAAGACAATGAAAGTGGTGTATGTGATAAACGGTTTATGCATACGTCGAATCATACAAAAATAAATAATAAAAAACAAATGGCTTGACAGTAAAAAACTTGAGCTTAAAGTGGCCAAAAAAATTGTGACAAAAAAAACAAAAGATCTATTCAAAGTATTGTCTCATGTCGCTTGACGATTGAGTTATGTAATTTAAGTTTCTAGGTTGAACTTTTTAACGTATCCCTTTATCGAAATGCACAATTACTTGGATTAGTGCTTGTTTAAAGTACATGAATAATGCAGCACCTTCTAACCCTAATTGTTTCACCTATCTGGTTCTCCGTCGGCAGCAGAGCAACCAGAAAAGCACGCGGGGCCCGTGGAGGTCATTCAATGCACTATCGCCTCCAGGAACGAGGTTTATTATACTATTGCTTAGATTAGTGTTTTTTTACAGTTCATGGATATTTTAATACCTCTTTTGAGAATAATCGTTTCACCTTTCTTGTTCTCCTTCAGCCATTGGAAGAGCAAAGCAACCAGAAAAGCAAACGTGGTCCACGTAGCCAGTTTAATATATTATCACTTGTAGGTACGAGGTTCAATGTGGATCAGATTCTTACAATCCCAAATCTAATTTGACTTGTTTTTTTGTTTATTACTTATCTAAACAATATATATCTTTCTCTCAATGTTCTCACGAAGAAAAAGCATAAGCTGATCGATAATCATATCATCACCATTTCATTAGAAGTCTTAATATTAAAATGGTTTCAGCCACCTCAAAAAAGGGAGGAGGTTTGTTTATAAAATAGTCGAAAGTATATTATTAAATGAAAAATCATTTTCATTTTATGCTCTATCAAGATTATCACTACAAGGAATAATAAGAAAACATAAACCAAATAAGATTGGAATCCCAATAAATTTACTTATGAGTTTTTATCCACTGCGCCCCAACTTCGTTTTTTTAAATGACCATCAATATTTTTCTTTTTTAACTAAGCAAGGAATTAAACACAAAAGAAGCATCACGCAGAATGAATGTAATCACACATGCAAAAGTCAGCAAAATCGGAGCATACACTATTAGGGTAAAGAAAAATGTCCACGTGCAGTCTAACCTTAATTGTAGGACTATAACAACTAGCCTTTCACTGACCATTAGATCAATGGAAGAGAAGGTCATTAGTGGAAAGTGTTTAAACACTAATGTTATATGAGCAATTATTCCACAAATTGATTGCATTACGTTGGTGATTACCTTAGGATTGACAATGGAGTCGACAATAGCAGTTGTTCCTTGAAGGATGTTCTCGACGAGATGGAAGAGAGACTGAACATCCACGTCTCCTTCCTCAGGAGCGTGAGTGTTCACCATCTCCTTCATGAACTTCTTGTCGTCGAAAGAAGCAAGCAGGTTGGCCCACATGCTCTGGTCTGGCTTCCTTAGGAGATGATTAATGAAATTGTCCATTTTGAATCTCAGAGAGAGAGAGAGAGAGTGTGTGTAAAGAGCAAAGAAGGGAAGGAAGAGGATGCAGTGGTGTGGTGTGGGGGAGAACTAAAGGTGCATGCGCTATTTATAGTCATCGATGTGAGAAAGACGAATTATGATGTTTTAGTAAATGGGGAATGGTGAGATGGTAGAGTCAATATCTCTAATGCTCTATCTCGAAAGGAGTGGTACATCACTGCAACCTTATCGTTAATACAAATCCAAAATAAAGCTCTTCATAAAAAAAAAAAAAAAAGATATAATGGTTTTTTTAAAATTTCTAATAAAAATTTATTATTAAAATGATGCGTCAATATAATTCCTGCCCTTACAATGTCATAGTTTTCAATCTCTTCTCAATTTTACTATAATTTATGTAAACTCATAACAACACCATTTTCTAATATCACCATGACAAAGTTGAATTTAATACAAATTGATAATAACTCACGATACGAATCTATATGAGCACACAAATTTCTCGATTGATTTTGTCTTAACCCGAGACAACGCTTTTAGGTTGGATTTTCTGACAACTTGCTTGGATTGCTTCATCTTTTTTCTTCCTAAACAAACGAGGTTACTTGGCCCTGGACTTCAAACATAAAAACATTTTTTTTCTTGCTTGTTAGTTATAATGGTTTCCCATGTGCCGAAAGTCAGTCAACAGTTCAATAATCTTTCACCGAATCACCAAAGTAATGGAAAGCCCATTCGCCTAACCGTGCGGATGGGTTATTCAGTCATAGATCATTTTGGAAACGGAGAAGTGACGTCCTTAGAAAACAACTATCACCGAGAGATGCATGTCTACCTAAAAAGAGCAAACGAGATGATGTCATGATTTTGCTTAGTTCAAATTTATCGCTCCTGTAATTATAAGACTTGTCGCAATTATGGGTTAATGGTTCCACAAATATGAGCATAACAGATATGACTCTTCTGTTCATGTCCTTTTAGTTTCCTGTAGCAATTTTCTTTGCCTTTACAAAGACGTGTCTCTTTAGTGATAAGAAGTTGTTCTCGAGGTGCGCTAGATCGAGGAAAAGTTTGATTGAGTCCTTTATATTTTACTTTTTTTATGGAAATTGATTGATTGAGTCTTGTTTGTGTAATGATAATGCAAACAGGTTCAAGGCATTTTATCTTGGGAGGCATAATTTGTAAATCTACAAAAAACCATTAGCATGAACTAATTGCCTTGGTGAGTCTCCTTAATCGGTATCTCACCTTCTCTTTAATTTGTTGTAATTTTATAACAATCAAGTAAGTCTAGATTTGGGGTCTTTTTTGCATATAGTATATCGGAGTTTCACTTCCCTCAAGTTGCGATTGTGTACAAGTCTAGTTTCAAAGGATATTGGAGGAGTTTTGTGAAGCTTGCACTCTCAGGTGTCAAATCTGTACTCGTTCAATCTTGTTACTCTTAAAGGCGTTGATGTTGGGGATGTCGAACCTAGACGTGTACTATTGAAAGGCAAAGCATAGCAATAATTGGAGGTCTCAATTTGTGCTCATTATTGAGGAGGGACTTGGTGATCGGCTGCCAATTTTGGTTTGAAGAAATAACAAATATGCTCTTTGAGCATGTAATCCCTAACATTGTTTTGATAATTCATATTGCTATTTGAAGTTTGTTTTGTTTTAAATCATCTAGGATTTATATTGATTTGCAATTGGACTCCGTTGTTTCTCTCTTGTATTTCTATGGAAATGAAAGAAGTGTTCTTTTGACAAAAAAAGAAAAGAAAAGAAAAGAAAAAGTAAGTATATTTGAGTTGTGTTAATGCTTTTTCAGAGTTATAATTTTTTTTTTAAATTTTATTGGTTACAACAAATAGTATTGTATTATGCGGACAACAAAACTATCGTCTCAACTATCAGTCAACAGAGTATACATGTATTTAAAAATTTTTCTTTGTAGACATTACAAGGAAACCTCATAGATAGAAATTTACAAGTGTATTTTGGGAAGCATCTCTTCCCTCAATGTAATAATGAATATTTCTTACTTAATTATTAGGACAAACGGAGCGATCCGTTCTTCCTTGCTTGACCCGGATTCAGTGGATCATAAAATGCTCCGACAGTTAATTAACACAAAAAAATTTTCTTTTATTCCTCCAAAAGAAAATAAAAAAATTAAAAAAGGAAGAAAGATTCCCCCCCCCCCCTTCCTTGCTCTGGCCAATGCATGTGATCTAAATATAAAACTGACAGTCAACGTACGTACTTGGGCCTTTGTGGGCTATGATATCTCAATATAACACTAGCTTAAGAAACCAAGGTGTGAATCATATGATGCATTTTTATTAAATATATAATCACGACTCACATGTTCTAAGTAATTAATCAAAATATGTTGCATCATATCTTCTATGAATCGGGATTTCATTTGTTCAATCTTGTTAGGCGGTGCTCCTTTTCTTATATGGGAAAATACTTTAAAACGTATCTTATTGTTGACCCAATGACTACTTACAACATCTATTTATGCAAACACCATTTATATATTTCGAAGCAAAACCCTACACCAAAAAGCCTAAGTTAACTCTCCATGCATACTCATTTTAGCATCTTGCTTAGGATTTAAATGATTTGGTTTTTTAATTGGCATCGAGTATTTTGGATGGTCAACTTTGGATTTGTGTATTGTCCTGGATCACTGATAAGAAGTTCTCAATTCGTATTGATTTGTTTTCATCAATCACTAATATGTCTAGGATGACTTTTATTTTGAACTTTTCTGCTTAATTTAAATCTTGCACTTTACACGTGCAATTTTTTTCTTTCATAGGAACACGAACAATTTGTTTTTTTTTTTCATTTTTTTGTATTTAAATAATATTTTAATCTCGAGGAAAGTAAAAAAATAATATCTGCTTGTATTTGAAACGAAATAACCTTGCACGCCTTTGAAACCGAGTGTACAGCTCACTTTTGTACGACATGCTCATAAGGTCACATTAAACTAGTAATTTTCACATTTGTATTTATCTTGCAAGACAACAAGTCGTTGATTTCAATTTGTACTGGTAAATAATTCATTCATATTTTACATTATTGACTCCGATATTATTAGAGATTGGTACATAGTCATATCACATGGTTAATTGCTCATATGCATTAGTAGATACCATTCAAATAATTTTACTAACTATCCAAAAGCTTGAGAGATTTCATATGACGATAGTCTTTAAAATGTGCATATTTAGACCCTATATGATTTATTGGATGTGAATCATAAAAATCAAATGGTGATTATGACTCAGACGGAGGAATTTTTTTTTTTTTTTTTGTCTAAACCCGGGACGACGCTTTTAATTGCGTAAGCCCAACACAAATCCAGCGCCTCGCTGGATTTGACACACATTATTGTAGATGCTCTAAAATCAATTATCCTACTACTTTTTTGTTTTACAGCTGACAATGCCATTGCGTTTGTTACTCAAAAGGCGAAGACCATATAATCAAGTCAGCTACCGGTCTTATTTTATTACTGTCCAGATCCAAAGTCTTAACTTCACTGGCCATTGTCCGTCCAAGTGGCATTTAATTGCACATCAGTAAGTGTATCACAGTGCATGCGTTCGCTAGACGTCGAGAGTTTGATGTCATACAGCTGACGGAAACGAGACAGGCACTGCCATTCCGTGTCCTCCTCAACAGACAGGGACCATGCCATCAAGTCAGATGCACATGCTTTCACATGCTTCGTCTGCTCAATCTTCTTTCTTCCTAAACAAATGAGGATCGTTAGCCTTGCACTCTAAACATATAAACATTTCTGTTTTTCCAGCTTGTCCGTTCTAATAGTCGGACAACCTATTTTCCTGACCATGTGGATGGGGTGATAAGTCATAGTTCATTTTGGTAATGGAGAAGTGCCGTCCTCAGAAAACACAATCCTCACGATCATCGTCGAGAGATCCGTATCAACCTGAAAAATGCAAAAGAGATGATGCCGTGTTTTTGCTCAGTTTCCATTTGTCGTTTCCCGAAATTATAAAACTACCGTCTCAACTATCCATCAATAGAGTATACATGCATCAAGGAAACAATACTTTGCAGGCATTATAAGGAAGCCTTTTAAGTAAAAATTTACAACCGTAGTGTAGTATAAAGCGATAATCAAAAAGTGTATATTGGGAAGCATCTCCTCTCTCGATGCAATAATCAATATCATTTTTCTTCAATAATAAGACAAATGGAGCGATGAGTTCTTCCTTACTTGACCCGGATTTAGCGGCTCGTAAAACGCTCCGACTTCACCCCGCCTTGTGTTTCACATGTAAGACGAGACATTTTCTTTTATTTCACATGTAAGGACGTTTCCCTTCCTTACACAGGCCAGCTCATGTAATCCCAATATAAAACTAACAGTCAGTTCAAGTATTCGGGCCTTTGCAGGTCAATGGAATCTCAATATAGAACTCGTTTATGAAACTGAGTTGTAAATCATGTTATACATTTTTATTAAATGTCTGAACTTGACTCACGTATTCAAGTTGTTAATCAAAGTTTGTTGCATCATAACATTTCTTGTTCAATTTTGTTGAGGGGTGCTTCTACTAATCTTGGACTGGGTCCTTTTCTTATGGGCAAAACACTAAATAATATATTGTTATTGACCCAACGATAACTTTCAACATATATACATCTAAATACTTTGAATTGGAAAGATCAAGTTGTCCCTCCTTACAAACTCAATTAGCATCTTGCTCAGGATTTGTGTGGTTTGGTTTTTGGTTGGTTTTGAATATTTTTGGTGGTCAACTTTGAATGTGTATTATCTTGGAAATCTGATAAGAATTTCTCAATCTATATTGAAATATATGTTTTCATCAATCACTACTATGTCCCTGATGACTTTTACTTTTAAATATTTTGCTTAAGTCAAATCTTCCGTTTGCACACTTCTAACTTTTTTTTTTAATTCAAAACTCTTAAAAATTTCTTCATACTCAAACGTTAACACATAAACTCACGTATAATATTTTCACAACTTCCTGAAGGTTGAAACATACTTTATGTTTTGGTGGAAAAGTTTAAAAAAAAAAAACTATTTACTTATATGGAAATCCAAATAAACATGCACGCATAGAAAACGGAGTTGAAACAAATTAGTATGTTAAAATTCGGGAGAATTACCAAAAAAGTCCTAAACCTATTGCAATTGTGCCAATTCAATCCTAAACTTTTTTTTTTGGCCAATTTAGTCCTAAACCTTTTACAATTGTGCTAATTCAGTCCATTCGGCCAAAATTGGCTGGCCGGCGCTGATGTGGATGTCGGTCGTCTGGTGAACGCTGACGTGGAATTTTTTAATTTTTCTTTCGAATTTTTTAATTTTTTTTCGAATTGTTTAATTCTTTTTTTTTTCCATCATCTTCTTCGCCTCCTGGCCGGCCGGCACCGGCCGAAGACGAGGGCCAGCGAAGTCAGCCTCGCCGGCCACTGGCGAGGGCGAGGCCCCGCCAGATCCAGTAGGGCCTCGCCCGCCGTCCACAATGCGGCGTCGATCGGAAGCCGCGAGCTCGCTCGCACTCCAGAGGCACAATCGCAAGGCACGGATTGAGGTGGAGAGAGAGAACGGTTCCGAGCGAGTGGCGAGGCGACCTCCTCAACCGGCGAATCTTCGGGTGACTATCCCTCTCTCTCTCTCTCTCTCGTTTGAAGTGACCGAGCGGCGGGGACGTAGCGGACGGCGACAGGTCACGCGGCGCGATTGCAGTAAGCGCGGAGTACACTCAACCAATCGTGACCGAGACGTGGCAGCCGATAGGGTTTCGGGGGAAGACAAAGGCGACGACGCGTCGAACGGCAACTTGTCACCTGTTCATAGCGAGGGTACGGCATGGCGGCGTTGCTGGTCAACGAGATGGCGTCAGCTGCTGCGACGGCGACAGACAGTAGGGATTTGTCTCCGAGACAGCGTCGGGGCTACGCTGGAGCAGATGCTAGCGGGCAACAGCGACGCGGCGGAGATCCGGTGCAGCGACAGCGTCGGGGGGTTCGGGCAGCGTTGACGACGCCTCCTTCCTGCTCGGATCTGGCCCCCTTCTCTGGTTTCTCTTCCTCTCTCCAGCCCCTCTTCGCAGATCTGGAACTCCCTTGCCCAGAACTCCTCCCCTCTGGCCAGATCTGAGATCTCCGGCGGGGCCTCGCCCTCGCCAGTGGCCGGCGAGGTTGGCCAGCGAGGCTAACCTTGCCAGATCTGGCAGAGCCTCGCCCTCGCCAATCTCGCCGGCCCTCGCTGGTCCTCGCCTCCGGCCGGCCAGGAGGCGAAGAAGATGATGGAAAAAAAAATTCAAAAATTCGAAAAAATATTTAAAAATTCGAAAAAAAATTAAAAAACTCGAAAAAAAAATTAAAAAATTCCACATCAGCGTTCATCAGACGACCGGCATCCACGTCAACGCCGGCCAGCCAATTTTGGCCGGATAGACTGAATTGGCACAATTGTAAAAGGTTTAGGACTAAATTGGCAAAAAAAAAAAATTAGGACTGAATTGGCACAATTGCAATAGGTTTAGGACTTTTTTGGTAATTCTCCCGTTAAAATTCATCTTTTTGCGACATCACTCATAAGTTCACATTCGGTGAGTAGGTTTCATGTATGTATGTATTGTGTTGGATAGTGTGCCATTGATTTCGATTTTACTAATAAATTTTCCTCAACGCCGTATAATATGACTTTGAGATTATAAAAGATTGAAAGATATTTTTATTACATTGATATTTGCATATACGCATCAGTAGATACCATTCAAATAACTTTGGTAACTATCCAAAAGTTTGTCAAATTTCATTAATATGATAATAATATTTGAAATGTGTATATTTAGACTGCTGGTAAATGTGCATATACGCAGTCTTTTAATATGATAATAATATCTCAAATGTGCATATACACAGTCTTTTTTTTTATTTTTTTTTATTTTCCTTTATTGCGATGAATGAAATTTACGGACAAACATTATTTTTTTAAAAGCGCATATGTACATCAATCATGATAATATGAATTGAATATGAAAAAGAATATTCCTAGCCAACGTCAACAGCCTAATAAAATTTTGAATGCATTTTAATTGAGTCGTTTGACATGTTAAATAATTCTTAGCCATGTGCGCAAAAAAGCATACTTCCTCACACCTACCATAGAGAAATCATTCAAACCCTCTTTAAAATATTATTCTAATGTTGTATGATCTCAGGTTTCAGATTAACAATCCCCTCATAAAACGGCGAAATTGGTGGGTAACCAACTAACGCAGATTTGGCTTCATCTAACCACACATGGCAAGGGGCGATTCCATTCTTGATGTACTTTTTCATTCTAAAACAATTATCAAGTCGATGAGAAAGACACGGTTTCTACTTTTCTACTCACATGACCCCTAAAGAAAAATGGAAACTTCCTCAACAAAAACTAAATCACCCATTCCATTTTTTATTTTTTGTGCTGGATTATTTTAATGACAACTTCTTCTGTTTGATCTGGCTAGTGTTAAGTTTATTTAACTAAATTCTTCTTCATGATCTCCAAGGAAGACCTTAAATATTTGAAAGAAGTAGTAAGCGTGTTTCATCATAATGTTCTTGACAAATTTTGCTTCTTCATCATAATGTCCATCTCCTAGAACATTAAAGCTACGTTTGGCAATTAAGATAAAATTTAGGATATGATAAAATTTATCATGTCCTGCATTTGGTACTCGCTCAAGATAGAATAAGATAGAATATAAGGGAGATATATACTGAATAAAATTATCCTATAGGATAGGTAGGATAAAGATGGATATGATTTATAATATCTATAATACAAAATTTATTTTTCTCAAATAACAAATTTCTTAAATTAATAAAATTGAAATTATATTTCAATATAAATAATATTTGAAATTTAATATAGGAAATTCAAAATAATAAAAAATAAAAATACAATTATTTTAATTTAATCTTGTTTTTATTTATATATGCGAATTTAATTCTATTTTATAATATAAATTCACTATATAAATATACAATTACATCTACCCCCACTATTACCATTTCTTTTTCATCCATTAAAAAAGAAATTTTAATTTTTAATGAATTTTAAAAAAGAAATTCATAATGGAAAACATTTCATTTTGATTGTTAATTTTTAACATTTTTCTATCTTAATTATGAGATAGAAGAAGGAGAAAATTCTAACCTTCCCATTTTATTTGAAAAAAAAAAAAAACTAGAAGATAATAATCTTATGAAACCTTACAAAGGGTTGAAAAGAATGCATATAAATTCGTATCTAAAGACAAAAGTATGATAAGTAATCATAAACTGAAGACTAGAATACTTTTTCTTGTGTTGAAGTAAAGAAAAACTTATGTAAAGAAAAGAGCACTAAATAAAGGAACAATAACTAATTTCTTTTCCTATCAAGATTATTGGTTATTGCTCCTTTCCGTTGAAAAACTTGCCTAGACTTATACTAAGACCAAAGTCTTATCCGTTTATAGATGGAACTTCGACAATAGCTAGGTCTAGAGGGAAGTTATGAGCTCATGCAGAACTTCCATACCAAGGTTAGCACGATTAATAATATTAGCCCAAGTATTAATTACACGACCTTGATCATCAACTACGGATTGATTGAAATTGAAACTATTTAGGTTGAAAGCCATAATGCTAATACCTAAAGCAATGAACTAGATAGCTACTACGAGCCAAGCAGGTAAGAAGAAGTGTAAAGAATGAGAATTGTTAAAACTAGTATATTGAAATATCAATTAGCGAAAATAACCATGAGCAACTACAATATTATAAGTTTCTTCCTCATGATTGAATCTGTAACCTTTATTAGCATATTCATTTTATGTGGTTTCCCTGATCAAACTAAAGGAACCATGCATAGCACTAAATAAGGAGCTACCAAATACACCAACCACGCCTAACATATGAAATGGGTGCATAAGGATGTTGTACTCAGCCTGTAATACAATCATGAAAATGAAAGTACCAGATATTCGTAAAGGCATACCATCCGAAAAACTTCCTTGATTAATTGGGTAGATCAAGAAAACAATGGTAGCAGCTGCAACAAGAGCTGAATATACAACAGCAATCCAAGGGCGCATACCTAGATAGAAACTAAGTTCCCACTCACAACCCGTATAATAAGCTACACCAAGTAAGAAGTGCAAAACAATTAGCTCAAAAGGACCTTAGCAAGGTGCAAAATGTATCGTCAAATATTCAATATGACTCTACAAGATCTAGTTTTGTTCAAGTAATGGATTCTAACCAATTGAAATGATCTTCTGATCAATCCAGAGATCAATCCGATTCCATTAGTAATGAGGATTTGGATTAGAGTACACTATTAAATATTGACCACGCTAAAAACTTCTATATTACTAATCGTACTATGCGTGTCATGTTCAGTGAATTTGTCTGCTACAATCACCTATATTCTAACTTGGGCATCATAATATCCAATGACTCATGACTTATCATTACCTTTAGATTCCAATACTTAATGATGAAGTTATTAGCACACTAGTCTCAATAGGATCATAAATATATACTTAATGATCCATCAACTGGGAACAGTTTAGATATTTAGTTTAATTGTGAATCGGTTAACATATATTCTTAATGTCTTAAAAAGAAGTTCAGTCACAATTGATTTTATAGAATCACTCATATATATAAATAATTAGACAAATAAATGACTACGTCTTTGTCATTGATTAAATGGAAAGATTGACAACATAACCGGAATCACTAATATATAATTATTATATGATAATTTTAGGGCATACATCCGATAAAAGGTGCAGCGGCCCAGCTCATAGGAGCGGCGGCGGCAACTTGTCGTCGAGGAAGATGACTTTTTTCCTCTCTCCTTCCACGCTTTTCACCCTTTCTTGTGTTTTCTCCTCCTCTGGCTTTCTTTTGTCCTTTTTCTCTCTGGCTGTGTCAGCCTTTTCCTTTTATGAAGACAAATTCTCACTTACTTTCCCTTCGCTCATGAACGAACTCACTTTTTACGAACTCTGCTTCCAACCATCCCCCAAGCACCCCCCGGTCGCCCCTCCTCTCCTTTCACCCTATATTAATAGAGAGGGAAGTTGTTGTCACTTGCCAGTGATGATTTCCCAAGATAATGGCATATTTTCACTCAACTGACGTTATCGTCCCAAAAGAAGGGAAACGTTCAATCCTTGCAGAAATTCAAACAGAAATGGCCCTATGATCAGATTTTTTTTCTAATTAATTGCTGATATTTTTCATTCTCCTTTTTAATTTTGTTAAATTAAAAACAATTTCAAATCAGATAAGTATAGTTGTAAATGTTATTGCAAGCTAAATGAAATATTATGAGATGCATAATGCCGATTGAATAATTAAATGGAATAGCCAAAATTTAAATGTCAGCACTATCTTCATAATTGATAAGTGTACTGAAAATCCTAAAAATTATTATAAAAATGTAATTAAGTCGTAAAACTTGTTAAATTTGTACAATCAAGTCATTCCACTAATTCTATTTAATTAGACCAACAAAAAATGCCAACCTGGCTTTTCTTTTCTTTTTTTCTCTCTCTATTGTACGTGGTGATGACGTGGCTAAAACAACCCACTTTGGTCAAAATCTAATTTTACAAAACAAAGTTTATTCGAATGCTAATTTGAAAAAAGTAGAAAGAGACGAGCGCTGTGGTGTCTCACCTTTTTTTTTATTAATTTAGCTTATTTTTTAATTTCATTTATATAAATTTGGATTAAAAATCAAATTTGGGTCAAAATGACGTCATTTTAGCCTTGTATTTCATGTTTTAGCTATGTCATTGCTATGTAGGAGAAAGAAAATAATAATAAAAAAGCTATATCAATATTATTCATTATCCAAGTTGGATGGTTTTAACAAAAAGACTCGATTGCACAAATTTAATAAGTTTTAGGACTTGATTGCATTTTTATAAGTTTAAGACTTAATTGCACTTTTGTGATAAAAGTTAGGATTTCTAATATACTTATCTGTTAAAATTATTACTTCTTATTATTTATTAAAGTTTAGTATATTTCTTTATTAGGTACAATTTATTTATTTCATTAGCAGCTCTTTAAATTTTAACTAACTTTTTGCTAAGAATGTATTTTTTTTATATTGCCTTTTTTCCGTTATTATAGTATCTATTCTTTTTCATAGTTTTTATTTTTATATTAGCAAATTTTTTTCAATTAATAACATTTTCACTAAGTTCGTTATCATTGTTGACTTAACAAAATAAGCTATACTTCAATTTAGAGATAAAACTAAGATAAATATTTTACATTCTTTAATAATTGTTTATATCGTGACAGATAAACTTAAGTGAAATTTATTCATCCAATGAAGTAAGCTCTATGCAAATATATAAATGATCTGCCTAAAAATTAAGAATGACATTATTTTTTTACTTATCATCTTACTTTAATAATAAATCAATAGATGTCCTTGAGTTTATTATCATAAGTTACGTAAGTGATCAAAAAATATAAATTGTATAATTGAGGAGTGTTTTTGAAAATAATATGTTTTACACGTTTAAACACTATAAGAGGTAATAGTTTGGGGATGACAAATAAACTACAGCTTATTGTTGTATGTTTACCACGCAACAATAACACAATTGAAGTCAAGTACGATGTGGAAAGGACAAAATATTCTCTCAATTTCAAGTTTAATTCCATAACTTCCATCACAAAATACAACAAACATTTACATCGTTTTATACGTAAACATATAATAAATATCAATTGATAAAATCGATAGTGTCGCCTTGAATTATAAATTCGTCAATGAAGGCTTCTGATTTAGGAGAATTCCCATACGGACAATTTATTTTGGGGTTCATAGTACAAGCCCCAATCAGGATCAAAGAAACAACCCAAATGAGCCATCAATAGCCAAACAAAAGTAATAAGCTCTCCACCTTTGCTTAGCACCTGCACACGGGTCGTTCCCTTAATATGACTTGCTGCAAAGAACAACATCTCAACCCACACTCCGCTCATTATCTTCCACTGCATTTCCCCAAGCCTTTCCATCTCATTGGCCAAATCTATGACATTGTGGAGGATGGATCCTGGTCTCGTTTCAAGGGGACGAAACTCAAACAATACCTTTGATGGTGGCCTCTCCACATCTTTGCTTGCATCAAGGATTGAGTGTAGATCGACCAATGTATCCTCTAATCTATTTAGAGCAATGCCCGCCACAGAGGACACCACATTTGTCTGAAGTAAAAGATACATCATGTAGTCGGAGAGGATCTTGCTGAATTCCCTTTCATTTGTAGCTCTGTCGCACATTAATTATTTCTCTTTGTTGTACCACATTTCAGTAGCAATATGCCACATTATAATATTAGTGTCATAATTCTCTTTAATG
This sequence comes from Eucalyptus camaldulensis, assembly GCA_019915185.1. Classification (NCBI taxonomy): domain Eukaryota; kingdom Viridiplantae; phylum Streptophyta; class Magnoliopsida; order Myrtales; family Myrtaceae; genus Eucalyptus; species Eucalyptus camaldulensis. The sequence continues at coordinate 3,822,541 of JAHSVA010000014.1, forward strand.
ACAAAATCCAAAAGCTTGCCACAATCATCCATGCTCTTGAGAAACATATCACCTCTAGCCTCATATATCTCCCTCACCTTTGCTGGAACATCTATGTTTTCGGATCTACGTCTCATCTCCTCAAAGATAAAAATCCATAGCTCCTTAATAAAGGGATTCTTGGACACAAACATCAATTCCCTACACTTCAAATTACAGCCCCTGGCAATTGTCTTACAAGCTTGATGAGAACAAGTTACGATCTTCTTAGCCATACAAAATGTAAAACTACGAATTTTAGAAAAAGCGATGATACCCCAATGCTGATGGCACTTATACATCTTTCTTGAACTCTCCTCCAATGTCTTAGAAAAAAAGTTGCAAGCAGAGATGGATTCTGACCATCTTCGAAATATTAATTGTGTGTTTATGCCCTCGTAACTAACATTGGGATTAGGCTCTACTTTACATGTCACAAATCGGGGCTTCCTTAGGTCATCCACGATGGATATCAACTTGTATAGAAATGAATCTTGTTTAGATGATCCTGTTTTGTCACCCATGATTTTGGCAAGAGTCCAATCAGAGAAAATGAGCCTATATAGAGCTATCACATCAAGAGCAATCCCCCCGGAAAGAAGGATATAAGTAATTTTCACATCGAGTTTGCAGAGCCGATACTTCTTGAAGCGATTGAACAAGATGAAAGCCACCACAATGCCAGTGAAGGCTATAAAGCGGAAAATGCAGCCCCCCTTAGAGAGTGTTACCAAAACTTTTGTGCAAAGCACCTCATAAATGAAATGGAGTTCAACTGATATCACGCTTAACGTATCCATCGCAAAAATTTTGCAGAAATATCTGCGGCTCTTTTTACGTTGTTCACATGTAAAGATGAGATCTCCAAGGAAGACCTTAAATATTTCAAAGAATTCGTGAGCATGCCTCACCAGAATGCTCTCGGCAAGCCTTGCTTCTACTTTAGGATATCCATCCCCTAGAACATTGAGTGCTTCGTCACACTCTTCAAGTTTGAAATTCGAAAGCGCATAATCCAACTGTGAGATCATCGATTCCCTGAGCCTTGGAAAGCTCGAGAGATTAAGTGCTAATATTCTCTCCACATTTTTTATGACTGCGGCAAGAAACACTAGCATCGTTGGGGTTGCTAGAGATTTGTCGCTGGTAAATACCTGCACAAAGACATAAATGGAGGCACCAACTTGGAAGATGAGACTGAGTAGGTGCCGTCCCCAAAGTGAACTGTCCTCCAAAGCAAAGGCAGTAATAGTGTCTGGACCACCAAGATGTAACAACAGAATTGAGGTCCAAAATGCCTGAAGTGCTCCATCTACTTCAACTATACGAGTGGACAAATTACCTTGGTTGTGAGAAACAAGCCCGATCGTGAATGCAGCTACCCAATCAGCCGTCAAATAGGCCAACAATACAAGGAAAAATATGCAACAGTGCACTGTTTTCTTTGTAAGGGGTGCAAATAGAACGAGAAATACTTGAAGCGTGAACTCGGGATGACTAACCCTCTAATGTTCCATTTGTTCCACAAATCCAAAATGAAGCTAAATATCATAGTTTTTGCTTGATTTGGACCCTAGAAAACAATGCTTTGCAGAAAATGTAAGGACAGGAAGCCTCAAAGTAGGATATTTCCAAGTGCGGTGAAGAGTGTAACAATAAAAAAAAAAAAAAAAAAAAGGGGGGGGGGGGTATTTGGAGGTGGAGGTGGGTGTTGTCGAGGAGGGTCAATGCTCAGGACCTGGGGACATGCGAGGATGGAGGTGCGCATGCTTAATTGCTTATTACTGTCCTTGCCCTTAAATAAACGACAAGCGCAGTACTAAAGTTGGATTCTTGGACGGATTATAATAATCTATCTGGCCTAATGCTGTAGTTTCTTTTCTCCTCCAATAGATTAGATAATATTAGCATTCCACCATCGTCATGAAAACAGGATATTCGCATTATCAAGGAAAGATGACATTTTCATGAATAGATAAATCAGGATATTTGATGAAAGTGTAGAGTGGCCTCCAAAGGTGTATTTGGTCATTGGGTGAATGTTAAAGTATATATTTGGCATTTTCCTTTTTCTTTTTAACTTGGACCCTGGGTACTGTTCCTCTTTTGTCTTCTTTATTTATTTATTTATTTTTTTGGGTATTTTCACAAAGACCTCACAAAAAGTTCTTAACACGCACATGATTCATAAGTCACTTTATTTTTTTTTCTTTTTTTTTCTTTTTGTCAGAGTTTCCAAGTCACGTTGAAATGATACTTGCATAAATCAGGTGTACATGAGCCTACTTAATCTCAGCCATTGAATTTTGTGGGTCTTATATTAGGTCCACATAGCTCAACGATTGAGATGCATTGACCTAGTCATCAATTTTTCATTTCATCATTTTATTTATTTATTTTTTTTTTTTTTTTTTTGCCAAAAGAAGGATCCAAAGCTTTGATTGTGGATTTTGTCCGTGATTATGCTAAATTTGGCGGTCAAAGCTTCTCGATGAGCAAGCAAACCAATATTTCGGGAAGGTTGCCGTGGTTGCATCGGGCCTGCTCTATGTCTCCACTATCACGTCTTGGTTCTCAAATTTATTTCATCTGCATGTGAATTTCTTTTGCATGAGCATTTACTTTGAGCTTTGCTACATATTCAACATTACTTCCCCACATAACTTTTATGGGCTTGCGTTTTGATTTGTGCTAGCTTGCATCATTCATATATATTCGACTTGTTATTACAGTGTTATATCTTTGAACGCCAAACAAGACAATTTTGTTAAACGAATTGCACGACATGATACTTTTAAGATATGAACCCTAATAAAAATATGCTTAAACCAGTAACATGATTACAGGCTAAATGTTAGCTCATCTAATTAGTCATATCTACACGTGTCATAAACTGTAAGAAGGTAAAGAAAAATAAAGAAAAGGAGAGATTGAAGAATTCGAAGTTTGGAGAGAATATTTGTGTGTATTATGTATTCTTCAATGAATAGAATCAATGTACATCTTCAGTAGTTATAATACAAGAATGAGAATGAACAAGGAAATGAATGATCCTAAGAATCAATCTAATCTAGATCTAATCTTAATTGATCAGTACAAATCAGATTAGAATCAATCAAATATTCTATAAAGATGCGTATCTTCCAACACTCCCCCTCAAGTTGGTGGCTTGTATATGTCTAAGACACCCAGCTTGTTTAGAAGATATGCATGCTGTCTTTGACACAGAGGTTTGGTGAAGATATCTACAGGCTGTTATGTTGTTCCAATTCCTTTTGTTTCAAGGACTCCTTCTAAGATCTTGTCTCGTGTAAAGTGGCAGTCTACCTCTATATGCTTGGTTCTTTCATGCACTATAGGGTTTGCTGCAAGTTTCAAGGCTGCATCATTGTCACAGAATAGCTTTGTTGCCCCTTGTACCTGTATTCCAAGATCCTTAAGAAGACCCCGAATCCATACTAGCTGACAAGTGGTTTTGGCCATGGCTCGATATTCTGCTTCAGCTGAAGATAAAGAAATAGTGGGCTGCTTTTTAGTCTTCCAGGAGAGTAAAGAATCTCCTAACTTGATGCAATATCCAATGATAGGTCTTCGACTCATGGGACAAGTCGCATAGTCTGCATCACAATATGCTGTCAACTCCATGTTGCATTTTCTGGACAAGAGTATTCCAAGACCTAGACATTTCTTCAAATATTTCACGACTTTAAATGCAACAATAAGATGTGATTGCTTCGGACTGTGCATGAACCGACTAAGAGTCTGCATTGCATAAGAGATGTCAGGCCTAGTCATTGTCAGATATATGAGTTTTCCAACAAGTCTTTGATAGCTTGAAGGATCTTCCAAAATGAAGTCATCTTCTTGAGAAATTCCCTTATCATATTATGCGGTTGTCAATTTAATGTTCTATTCAATGGGAATAACAGCTGGCTTGCAACCTGACAATCCTGTTTCTGAAATAATCTCCAATATGAATTTTCGCTGACTAAGCAAAATCCCTTGTTCAGAACGAGCAATTTCAATACCAAGGAAGTACTTAGGTGCTCCTAAGTCTTTAATGTGAAAAATTGCATGCAGATACCTCTTAAAATCTCCTATGGCAGTCTCATCATTTCCCATAATGAGAATATCATCGACATATATCATCAAATAGATGGATGTCATACCTTTAGTCCGCGTGAATAAGGCATAATCATGTCGGGACTGTTGAAAGCCTATTGTTGTGAGAGCGCTTGTGAATTTGGCATACCATTGCCTGGAAGCTTGTTTCAACCCATAAAGGGATTTTCAGAGGCGACACACTTTCTTCTCCCCCTGTCCCCCACTCCCCTCCTCTTCTTTTGCTCTATTTATACTTTTTTTTATTGTATTCTTCATTGGCTTATCAAATTATCTATCGAGCCCCATAATCCCTGAGGAATGTCCATATAAATCTCTTCATCTAAATCTCCATGGAGAAAGGCGTTGTGGACGTCCATCTGGTGTAAGGACCAGTTACGAACAACTGCCACTGTCAAGAATGAACGTACTGTGACGTCTTTGGCGACTGGGGAGAAATTTTCGTGATAATCGAACCCTTCCCGCTATGTGAAGCCTTTGGCAACTAAGCGTGCCTTGAATCTTTCAACAGAGCCATCAGCTCAATATTTGATCTTATACACCCATTTACAGCCAATTGGTTTACAATTTGGCGGCAATGGGACAAGATCCCAGGTCTTATTGTCAATCAAGGCCTGTAATTATGCTTCCATGGCCTTCTGCCATCTTGGATCAACAGATGCTTCATTATAGCTGGTAGGTTCCTTATCCTCGGATAGTCTACTGATTCAACATCTATGTTCTGATGACAAATTATGGAAGGAAACGTAGGATGAGACTGGATATTTAATACCTGGTGAGTTGAGAGCAGAGCAGACATAATCTTTGGTCCAGGTAGGAGGTCGCGTAGCTCGACCAGAACGTCGTGGAGGATTTACTCTTGGAGGTGAAGATGTTTCCCTGGCTGGAATAGGAAGAGTTTCTTCCATTTCTTCATGAGCAAAAAAATCTGCAAGTGAATTCCCTGGGACATTTTCTGGAACCTGATCTTCATTAGAAATAGGATCTACTGCTAAAGGAGTTATCTGGCCATAATGATTATGAGTAGATACTGATAAAGGTATATAATGAAGATCTGGATCATCTATCACAAGATGACGGGGAATGCTTACTATGGCAGAGTCTTCATGTGAGAGTGTTTTTTCATTGAAAGGAAAGACATTTTCATGAAATAAAACATCTCTACTCACAAAGAATTCCTTTGTAGATAGCTCCATGACTCTATATCCTTTCTGAAGGTTAGGATATCCCATGAATACGCAGCGACGTGCACGAGGATCCAATTTGTCTCGAGGGCCCATTATAGCTGCATAACATAGACACCCGAAGACTCTGAGATGTGTCAGTTCCGGTGCTTTGCCAAATAATACTTCAAAAGGTGTCTTCCCATTCAATACCCAAGTGGGCATCCGGTTGATAAGATAAGTTGCTGTAATAACACATTCTCCCCAATATTCATCTGGAATTGCCGCTTGAAACTTCAGGGCTCTAGCAACTTCCAGAAGGTGCCTGTGTTTGCACTCAATTACCCCATTCTGTTGTGGGGTGTATATACAAGAACTTTCATGTTGAATTCCATGAGATGAAAATAATGAGATGTAATCATGGCTGAAGAATTCCCTTCCGTTATCAGTTTGGATCCTTTTAATAGACTTCCCGAATTGATTTTTTGAAAGGGTAATAAATGTCTTCAAATGAGAATAAGCCTGGCCTTTAGACTGCATTAAGAAAATCCATGTTGCACGAGAGCAATCATCTACTATGGTGAGAAAATACCGAGACCCTTCATGATTCGCTGTATGGTAAGGCCCCCAGATATCCACATGAATTAATGACAAAATTTCATTGGCACGAGAATTGCCTAAAGGAAATGGATTACGTGACTGTTTGGCAAGGGGGCATATGGAGCATTGTACATAAGGAAAAAAAGTACTATGGCCCATTCTTAAGTGCATAATAAAATTCTTTTCATTGGTAGTCAAATTACACAATGATGTCTTATTGAAAGATGCACTAGAAAAACTGAAATTACTTGGAAAATGTGTCCAGAAATAAAGGCCTTCAGAAAGACTACCCAAGCCCATCAGTCTGCCAGTCGAAAGGGCCTGAAAGAAGCATGTGTCAGCATCAAAGAATACCCGGCATGAGTTCTCCTTGCATACTCTTGAGACAGAAATAAGATTAAACTGGAATTCCGGCACATAAAGAACATTCTCAAGTGTAATTTGAGGACTAAGCTTAATTGTTCCCGTCACATTCACATGTGTGACATTCCCATTGGGTAATTGCACGGTGGCAAGAAAAATTAATCCCTCATTCAGACTTGTAAAAAATCCCTTATCACAAACAATGTGATCGCTAGCACCTGAATCAATAATCCATGCCTTTCTTGAAATCGAATTAATGAGGCAATGTGAGATACCTGAAAAACCTCCTCCTTTGTTGGAGGTTTCTAATTTCTGTAGAGCATGCATCAATTGTTGATATTGGCCATAAGAGATAGGTTGGTTGGTACTTTGGCTGGTAAGTCCAGTCACTTGATAGGCAGCTGATATTTTTTTCTCCTTTTCTCCGGGCCTTCCATGTAATTTCCAACAGCTGTCAATCATATGGTTAGAACGTTTGCAATAATCGTAAAACATTTTACCCTTTGCTTTAAATTTTGGTTGGAAATTCTTTGATGACGTGGTAAATATCTGGCCATCCATTCCTTTATTCACGGAATCATATCCACCGTCGCCTTCAAAGCCAAGAAGACCGTCCGATCCACGCGCACGATTTGGTCCGTCCGATCCACGCCCGCGATCTGGCCCGTCCGATCCGCGGATTAGATCTCGGCCGTTGGTGCCATCCCTTTTAAAGGAGCGAGTGATATCTCCTCCGCGTGAAAACCCTAATCCGCCTCTTCTGTCTCTCTCCCGATTCAGGGTTTTCGCGGATCTGTCTCTCCGCTCGCCGCGAGCTGCAAGGGCGATACTGTCTCCATTCCTTGCATGCTCCGGCGACGTGAGACGTTGGCTCTCCTCCTGCACAGCCAACTGGTAGATCCGTCCAATCGGAGGGACAGGGTCCATGGCCAGGATCTGAGAACGAAAGGTAAAGTAAGTCTCGTTCAAAATCAGTAAGAAACGCGTAGCCTTTTCCCTCTCTTTTATTGAACGATACTGCTGTAGAGTGGATTCTGGTCCCTCGAGCTTTTCCTCGACGACTTCCAATTTGTTCCATAATGACAATAGCTTGTTGAAACAAGCCGTGACTGTCATATTCCCCTGTTTTAAATTGCTCAATTCCTGCATGAGCGAAAAAATTTTGGCACGATCGAGTTTGCTGTACATTTCTTTTATATTCTCCCACATCCTTTGAGCATCTTCTATGGGTGGTAGTCCGGCTGCAACCTCTGGGGAGATGCAGTTGCCGATCCAGGTTCGGACGAGCTGATTGCATTTCCTCCAGTGGCATGTCAACCGCTCGTCCGAAGGAACAGCGATGGTCCCGTCAATAAACCCATCCTTGTCCTTAGTCACCAACGCTCGGTGGAATTCCTGTGACCACCTGGAGTAATTTTCGTGCCCGGTAAGTTGCTGGCTGATTAACTTCAGTTCAAGTCTGTCGACGGTGGAAACGAACAGGGGGTCGCCGGATTCTGGCCGTCCAGTGAAAATCGATCCTAGAAATGGCAAAAATCCGGGTGAAAAATTCGGGTAGGGATTCGCTCCCATACCCGGATTTGAACCGGCTCCATAACCCGCATCTGTTGGTCTCGAATTTTTTCCACCCGACCCGTCGGTCGCGCTTACCCCGCTTATGGTTGGTGGGCTACCAGCGGGTTGGACAGAGGGTCATGGCCCTTGAACTCATGGCGATGATGTGTTTTGGCTAGGCCCAAAAAACCATGGGTTGTGCTGCATCTGAAATAGTGGCCACTGGTAAGGATGGCCGACTATTGGTTGGCCCGGAATGGGCTGAACCGAGTAGGGTTGCCCCAGAATTGACTGAGCCAGAGAATGATGAATTTCTTGAGTTCGAACAGGTTGTTCGTGAGATCTGGCAACGTCTTCAGTGGGGATAGTGTCCCGGCCTTCAACAATTTGCACGGGATCTCCATCCTGTGGACGCTCATGCAAGACTGAAGGTAAGTTGTTGACGGGATTTGTCATTATAGAAAAATTGAGGTGTCAATTTCGTGCAGGGTTGGCAGAAGGAACAAAGAGAAGGAGATTGGGGATTAGGAGGATGAACAGAGGAGGAGGTATTTGGAGCTCTCGCCAGATGATGAGACAAAGAAGGTGGAAGCAATTCAGAACTTCATAACCGCTCTGATACCATGTAAGAAGGTGAAGAAAAATAAAGAAAAAGAGAGATTGAAGAATTCGAAGTTTGGAGAGAATATTTTTGTGTATTCTATATTCTTCAATGAATAGAATCAATGTACATCTTCAGTAGTTATAATACAAGAATGAGAATGAACAAGGAAATGAATGATCCTAAGAATCAATCTAATCTAGATCTAATCTTAATTGATCTGTACAAATCAGATTAGAATCAATCAAATATTCTATAAAGATGCGTATCTTCCAACATAAACAAATTAAAAAGGTTGATTAGCAAAGAACACATTTATTTTTGGTGTATAAAAAGTTTAATCCATTCAAATTATTTTAGATATGTCTACAATCATGTGTCCTTTCCACATCATCTCAATAAATTGGCCGTCAACAAGCGATGCTACAATCCTTACTTAATCTGACTCTTTTCTTTAACTCTTCTACATATTCTTCATGCAATTGAATCGAGCTTCTTGCTCTTGTGGCAGTGAAAGAGAATTCAGAAACAGAGAGAGATGGTCTCACTTTATTTTTATTTATAAATCTGATCAGCTCATGAGTATGCCTTATTTTGTAGTCAATTTTCACTAAGGGATAGAAGCGACCAGACAAGAACCCAGTGAGGTGGTTGTTGATTGTCTTATCAACGAGAGGGACTTTAGACGCCATGTCAATGGAATTTATCATTCTCTTTTTAACTCTCTTTGAGTAGCCAATTATATTTTTCTCCTGATATTGTCTTGAATTCCACAAATTCAATCGGGAAATCTAGGAAGACTTGAAGATTGCAAGCTATTTGTTTCCTAATATATTTCCTAGATTTGGGTTTTAAATTTGATAATATCTTTATGGTGGAATTCCTTTCCTACTAGGTTTAGGAAACTGGGGATCTAAAGATCTATTTATTTCAGCATTGTACCTTGTACTCTTAACATACGCTCAAATAAGAAATCGTCTCTCTCTCCCGTGGACGTAGGCGGATCTTTCGCCGAACCACGTAAATCTCCGTGTTCTTAATTATTCTTGTTTTCTTTTCTCATCTAGTTAGGGTGTTCTTCCACACAACAATTGGTATCAGAGCTATCCAAGTTCTCTGTTCCTGTATTGCGACTTCTAACTAGATGGCTGGAAAAGGTTCAACCGTTCGATTTGATATTGAACGATTCACCGGGAAGAATAGTTTTACACTATGGCGGAGAAGGATGAAGGATCTGTTGATTCAACAAGGTTTATCAAAGGTTCTTCAGGGAAGATCAAACAAGCCGAACACCATCACTGATGATGATTGGGCTGACATGGAGGAGAGGGCGTGCAGCGCAATCCGATTGAACCTATCGGATGAGGCCCTTCAATATGTAGCGGAAATTGAATCTACTCCGGAGGTATGGCTCAAACTCGAATGCATTTATATGACGAAATCTCTTACGAATAAGTTGTTCTTGAAGAAGAGATTGTATTCACTTTAGATAAGTGAAGAAGGAGATCTGTTGGAACACCTTAACGTGTTCAATAAGATGATTAGTGAACTTACAAGCTTGGAGTTAAAGTTTGAGGATGAAGACATAGCACTTCTACTACTGACATCGTTGCCGGATTCGTTTGACCACTTGGTGACTACGCTCCTTTATGGCAAGGAAACCCTGGAGATCGGAGAGGTGACTGCTGCCCTAATTTCAAACGACACTTGGAAAAGGGCAAATAGTTCAAAATCTTCGGGAGAGGGACTCTTTGCAAAGGAGAAAAAACAATCAAGGAAGAGGAAGATCAACGGATCGAGGATCGAGCGGTAGGGGTCGATCAAAATCCAAGGGAAGGTTCAAAGGAAGATGCTACGGGTGTAATCAAGTTGGGCATACCAAGAGATTCTGTCCAAATCAGAACAAGAAAAAGAAGAAGAGCTCGGATGAGGCAAGTATAGCCGACAGCATTCAGACCAATGATGGGGACGTCTTGTCCATATTGTTGGGGAAGGACACCTTTGAAGATTCGTGGATCATGGACTCTGGATGCACTTTTCACATGTGTCCTCATTGAGAAGCCTTCGATGAGTACAAGGCATATGATGGTGGTTCAGTTCTCATGGGTAATGATACTTCGTGTAAGACTGTGGGTGTTGGAACCGTGAAAATCAAGATGTTTGATGGCATGATTAGAACCTTGGCAGACGTACTTCATGTTCCAGGTCTAAGGAAGAATTTGATCTTATTGGGAGCACTTGAATCCAATGGATGCAAGTACACGGCTCAAGGTGGAGTCTTGAAGGTGATTAAGGGAGCTCTGGTTGTTCTTAAGGGACAGAGGCACGGGAACCTATATCGACTTATAGGAACCACAATGCAAGGTGGAGCATCTGTGTCCACGGATGCTAGCATGGAGATAGATAACACCTATCTATGGCATATGCGTCTCGGGCATGTGGGAGAAAGAGGATTGATGGAGCTTCACAAGAGGAATGCACTCAAAGGTATAAAAACATGCAAATTAGATTTTTTTGTAAATCTTATGTGTTTGGAAAACAATGCAGAGTTCGGTTCAATGCTGCAACTCATACAAGCAAGGGCATGCTCGAGTATGTACACACGGATGTATGGGGTCCTTCACTGGTAAAGTCAAAAGGAGGGAAGGAATACTTCGTGACATTCATTGACGATTTCTCTCGTAAAGTTTGGGTCTACTTCATGCGACACAAAAGTGAAGTCTTTGAAAAGTTCAAAGAATGGAAAGCTAAAGTTGAGACTTCAACGGGGAAGAAGGTTAAGTGCTTGAGATCGGACAATGGAGGAGAGTACAAATCGACACCATTCATGGAGCTTTGCAAGAATGAAGGGATTAAACATCACTTCACAGTTCTGGATACACCCCAATAGAATGGCGTAGTAGAAAGGATGAACTAGACCTTATTAGAGAGAGCTCGAAGCATGAGGCTACATGCGGGACTGAGCAAGGAGTTTTGGGCAAAAGCTGTCTGCATGGCATCTTATCTTGTGAATCGGTCTCCATCAACTGCAATTAAATGCAAAATTCCTAAAGAGGTATGGACTAGTAAAATTTTTGATTATTCTAATTTAAGAATATTCGGTCGTCCTACTTTTGTACATGTGCAGAGCTCGAAAGGCTCGAAATTGGATCCAAAATCAAAACAATGCATATTTCTCGGTTATGAGAAATGAGTGAAAGGTTACAAATTATGGGGTCCAAGTGAGAAGAAAGTTCTGATGAGCAGGGATATTATATTTGATGAATCTGCAATGTTGAAGTCAAGTTGCGTGGCACGCGCGGCTACTGAAGAGGAGAGTGATAAATCTATCGTTAAGGTGGAGCTTGAAACCAGAGAATCTGCAGAGAATGGCGAGTCATCCTATGTAGCTCCAGAAGTCAAAGAAACGGTAGAAGTTCCTCGTACCATTGCGATGGGTCGAGGAAGGCGCACTCCCAAAGCGCCGAAGAGGTACGGTTTTGAGGATATGGTTGCTTATGCTCTTACCGTAGGCTCTGGCGATCCAGGCTCCTACCATGAAGCTTTGAAAAGTGATCACAAAGAAAAGTGGATGACTGCAATGATGGAGGAGATGGAATCGTTAAAAAAGAATGAGACATGGGAACTTGTGAAGAAGCCCAAGGATCAGAATGTCATTGGTTGCAAATGGGTTCTTCGAAGAAAGGAAGCAACAACGGAGAAAGAGCAAGAGAGATACAAGGCCCAACTTGTTGCTAAGGGCTATGCACAGAAGGAGGGGATTGATTACGATGAGATATTTTGCCCTGTTGTAAAACACACATCAATTCGTGTTTTACTAGCTATGGTAGCCATGTATGACTTAGAGCTTGAGCAGCTAGATGTGAAGACGGCATTCCTTCATGGTGACTTGGAGGAAAAAATCTATATGGAGCAGCCCGAAGGCTTCAACGTGGAAGGGAAAGAGGATCATGTTTGTTTGCTCAAGAGATCACTTTATGGTTTGAAGCAATCTCCGAGGCAATGGAATAAAAGGTTTGATTCTTTTATGCTTCGTATTGGCTACATGAGGAGTGTGCATGATTCTTGTGTCCACTACAAAGTTTTGGATGATAAGTCGCTTATTTTGTTGATGCTCTATGTTGATGACATCTTGATTGCTGCAAGAAAAATGAGAGACATTAATTTCCTAAAGTCTCAGTTAAATAGTGAGTTTGATATGAAGGATCTTGGTGCTGCAAAGAGGATCCTTGGCATGGAAATCTTTCGAGATAGACATGCAAGTAAGCTTTGAGTAAATCAGAAGAAGTATGTTGAGAAGGTCTTGGAGCGGTTCAACATAGGTAAAGCTAAACCGGTTAGTACACCCTTAGCAAATCAATTCAAATTATCTGAGAAACAATGCCTTGTTTCACATGAGGAAGTTGTAAAGATGTCTCGAGTACCCTATGCCAGTGCAGTAGGGAGCCTCATGTATGCTATGGTTTGTAGCAGATCGGATTTGGCTCATGCGGTGAGTCTCGTTAGCCGATACATGAGCAATCCGAGTAAGGAGCATTGGGAAGCTATTAAGTGGATCTTTCGTTATTTGGCTAGAACTGTTGGAATGGGTTTAATGTTCAATTCCAAGGGAGGATCGATCGATTTAGCGGGTTATGTTGATTCAGACTTCATTGGTGATTTGGACAAGCGAAGTTCCATCACGGGATATGTCTTTACTCTTGATGGTGGAGCTATTTCGTGGAAGGCAATGCTTCAAGCTACTGTAGCATTGTCTACAACCGAAGCTGAGTATATGGCAGTAACTGAGGCTGCGAAGGAGGGAATATGGCTGACTGGTTTGGTCACAGAGTTGGGTATAAAGCAAGAAAGTGCTACATTATATTGCGATAGCCAGAGTGCAATATGTCTCGCGAATAATCAAGTGTTCCATTCTAGAACGAAACACATTGAAGTTCGGTACCACAAAATTCGAGAATTTGTGGAGAATGGTAGCATTGCTTTGAAGAAAATCTATACTAAAGATAATCCCGCAAATATGCTCACGAAGACGGTTACTACAGAGAAGTTCAAGTCCTGCAGGGACTTGATTTCTCTCACTCATCATTGAAGTTGATGGAGGCCGCACTGATCCAGGTGCGGGCGTATCTTTGCAAAGGTACGGTGGAGGGAGAGATATGTTCGTTTTCTTGGTTCAAGTGGAGGCTTGTGGTTTATTCAAGCCAAAGGTGGAGATTTGCTAATATTATCTTGAATTCCACAAATTCAATCGGGAAATCTAGGAAGACTTGAAGATTGCAAGCTATTTGTTTCCTAATATATTTCCTAGATTTGGGTTTTAAATTTGATAATATCTTTATGGTGGAATTCCTTTCCTACTAAGTTTAGGAAAGTGGGGATCTAAAAATCTATTTATTTCATCATTGTACCTTGTACTCTTGACATACGCTCAAATAAGAAATCGTCTCTCTCTCTCCCGTGGACGTAGGCAGATCTTTCGCCGAACCACGTAAATCTCCGTGTTCTTAATTATTCTTGTTTCCTTTCCTCATCTAGTTACGGTGTTCTTCCGCACAACATTTTCAAGATGGTCAGTCTCAAGTGAAATTTGGAAAGTAAAAAGGCGATCGCATGTCAATTTTCAAAGTGAAAATGAACAACCAATTAATTAGTTGGCTTCCATTTTAATAACTTATGCTCTTAGTGAAATATGATCCAATTAGGTGTTGAGAAAACCTCCTAATAGATTCTGAAGTTGACGAAACCTTCCTTAATTGATCTTGAATATGATATTTGCACAATCCTCTATTCGTTCAAAGAACATCTCGTGGATATATTCTACTACTACTATATGTATATGACATGATTATACTGGCAACGATCATATATGTATTACAAAGTTCCAGCAGTATCTCATCAGTAGTTTGAAATGGAAAATCTTGTGCAACTCAATTACTTTCTAGGCCTAGAAGTTGCCTTAGACTCCTCAAGCTATTATTTTTCTCAAGCAAAATATGTCATCGATTTTCTTTCTCGCACAAGACTCACTTATACCAACTCCAATTGAGGCAAATGCCACATTTGATGCCAATAATGGAACTACCCTTTTAAATATCACACTTTATCGAAGGTTGGTTGGTAGTCTTGTATATCTCAATGTTACTTGTCCGAACATTGCCTATACCATTGACACCATTAATTAGTTCCTGACTGCATCGCATATGACTCACTTTGCTGCTGTCGTTCATATTCTTCACTATGTCAAGGGTATTTTCATTGTTCTACTGACCTTTTTTTGAAGTTGAAGGCTTATTCTAATGGTAATTGACCTAGTAACCTCTTTATTGTCACTCCACCTCCACTAGAGGCTACTGCTTCTTTCTTGGTACCTCACTATCATGGCGTAGCAAGAAATCGTTGTGAAAAGCAAGTGATCGAACAATAAAAATAGACGAAATGAGAAAATTAATCAAATACCATATTTACATGGTTCGGTCGTAAGAGAGAGCAGTAACAAATTCCACTAAATTCTACTATAGATTAAGCAATACAACATAAATTACAATCACACTCGAGTCAACACTCGAGTCACTTGATCACTCTTAATGTTTCCCAAGCCTCAACTACTCATACAGTATTTGAACAATAATTTCTCACTAAATAATCTTTTAATCTTTAGAAGAAATTATACACGAATTCTTACCGTAAAAATTTGTTGGCGTCAACACATAAACGATTGAGGTAATTCCACAAAGAAAGACCCAATGACAAGCACCCAACACCAATGGACATCGCTCATTAATATTGCGACCCCACGGTACTCACTGAAAACGGCACTTCTCAAAAAACCGCAATTTTGCTTGCAAGAGATATTTATAAGTGAGAACCCATGATGACCAAGTCACGGTCAAATTCAAAGTCCATAGTGGACTTTCCAATTTTAGCCACACACTCCAACGCGCAGTGGGAAAGTTGATATTGCCTCTGCTTCCTGATCGCGATTCCAATCACAGAAATCATTTTCTTAATCTGCATTACTTGACTTCGAACCTCTATAAAATATCCAATTCGAAATATTAAAACCTCCACAAATAACAATTAATCTTGGGTTGAGTTTCATCTAGAGTCTCAAACTTGACATATATTTTAATAGAAACAAAATGCTGTTGCTCGATTTAGCATTGAAGTGGAATATTGTGCTCTTATTGACACGACATCAAAATTACTTTAGTTACAGCAGTTATTAAAAGACATAGGGGTATGTCGTAACAGTGAAATAGTCATTTACTGCAACAAATGAGGTGCTATTCAAATAGCTCATAAATGATGTTTTCCATGAGCACTCCAAACATACTAAAATTGACTGCCATTTCATACAATATCACGAGCTTCATGATACCAAACAATTTGTTTCCACTTAATCTACTAATAAGACTGATGATATTTCCACAAAGGTACATCCACCGAACGTTTTCAAGATCTTTTCTTCAAACTCCAGTTGACTTCCTCAACATTAGCTTGACTTTGAGGGAGGATATTAGAGATATTTAGACTATTTACGATATTCTTGATATACATAATATTCTATAATATTTTGGATATCCTTATGATTGACATTAATTGATCGTGTAATATTTTATTGCTACAAATAGTCAACTTGTAAAGCCTATAAATAGGCTTATGTTCTCATTATTACACATTGAAATATATAAAAGAATTCTCTATTTCTATTTCTCCATTCCACATTATTATTAACTGACTCCTTCGTGAATATTGCCGAGAAGAAAGCCTAGGTGTCTCTTTTGAGGGCCTAGTCACTGTTTTTGTATAAGACCAAGTTTTACGTTTAAAAAAAATATACTCTACCTTGTCATTCTCCCCGCAGAATTTCCTTTGCTTTTCTCTCCTAATCTTCAATTTCACTCGTGCAAAAAGTTGATTTTCTAGCCAAGAATCACATTCTCAATTAGATCAGATTTGTGGCTTGATTTTATAAACACACTCTTCCCTAATCTTCGATTTCGCACTGTCGAAAAGTTGATGCTCTTTCTTTCTCCCCCTTTGGTTGAGAATCACATTCTCAATTTGATCAAATTTATGGCTTGATTTTATAAACGCACTCTTCCCTAATCTTTAAGCTTGCAATTTGCAAAAGTTGATTATTTTTCCTTCTCCCCCTCTGGCCGAGAATCACATTCCCAATTTGATTAGATTTGTGGCTTGATTTTATAAACGCACTATTCCCTAATCTTTGATTTCAGACTTCCAAAAGTTTGAGAATTTGTGGCTTGATTTTGTTAGTGCACTCTTCCCTAAGCTTGATTTTATAAATGCACTCTTCTTTAAAATTCTCTTTCCTTCTCCACTTTGGCCGAGAATCACATTCTCAATTTGATCAATTTGTGGCTTGATTTTATAAATGCACTATTCCCTAATCTTAGATTTTACATGTTCAAAAAGTTGATTCTCTTTCCTTCTCCCCCTCTGGTGGAGAAGTACATTCTTAATTTGATCAGATTGGTGGCTTTGTTTTTTTAATAAATGCACTCTTCCCTAAACTTGAATTTATATACGTACTCTTCCCTAATCTTTGAGTTTGCAATTTGCAAAAGATGATTCTCATTCCTTCTCCCCCTCTGGCTGAGAATCACATTCTCAATTTGATTAGATTTGTGACTCGATTTTATAAACGCACTCTTCCCTAATCTTTGATTTTGCAAGTTCATAAAGTTGATTATCTCTCTTTCCTTCTCCCCTTTGGTTGAGAATTACACACTTAGCTTGATCAGATTTGTGGCTGGATTTTATAAAGGCGCTCTTCAATAATCTTCCATTTCACATGTTCAAAAACTCGATTCTCTTCCCTTTCTCCCCATCCAGCCAAACTGGTCTATGCATTCACCAAAGATCAGTTGTAGAAATTTATTCATACACAAACTCCTAAAATAGATCCGGAAAGAAAAGAAAAGACAATCGAAGCAAAGAAAAGGAAAATCAAACACTAAGTGGACTCTCAGCTAAAGTTGAGAGCCTACCGGAGAGAGTCAAAGGAGGGAAGAGCTTTTGGGAGAGGAGGAGGTTAGCTGATAGAGAGAGAAAAGAATGATCACTTTTCTAATTCTTTTTTTTTTTTTTTTTTGGTCGGTGATCACTTTTCTAATTCAACACTACAATTTTCAGCGGTTTTTACTCTCTAATGGGCTTGGCCAAAGTTCATGCTCTAGAGGCTTAGTCCAGATAATTCTAATTAAACTCAAAACCTTCATGTACCGGTCCGATTAGTATGTAACTTATGTGGGCTTAATGCTATTAACTGAAAATGATCTTAATATGCAAATGCAATTTAATAATTTTTTTTTATTTAGGGTCAAGATTGATTCTTAATTTTTCTATCTAATGAATGACTAAATGAAATGCCAAAATTTAGGTTTCACCACGCACTTTTGACATTTTTTGTTTTAAATAAAGAACTCCTTAAATTTCATATTACTCAAATGTTAGCACGGGACTCACGTGTAGTCTTTTCATAATTTTCTATAATTTGAACAAAATATTTTAACTTTTGATGGGATAATAAAGAAAAATACTTTTTACTTTAATTTAAATCCAAACAAACATGCCCGCATTTGAAAATGGTCCCAATGCATTATTAGCTGCAATCACTTTGTCAACCAACATTTTCCCCTTGGAGTCATCGTTCTTGCTTCGATGCCGCATTTTCACTTCAAATTGCCTAGTAAAGGCAAAGAGACATAATGTCGAACAATCAATCTCATAATGTAAGCGAGTTCAATTTGTGCTTGTTCTGTTGACTTACTCAGCTGAATAAATTTAAAAGGCATATAAGGATTAACTTGTGACATGGCAAAATGCCGTGCTCGAGAGATTCTAGAGGTTGGGTAGCGCATTTCCATCTCCATCTCCTTGGGCTTTGATATTCCTGATGACAATGCGTTGTTGTCGCTATGATTGTTTGGCTTGTTAAGGACATTCACAACGTCTTTGCAGGATAAGGTTTGTTGGTCAATCAAAGACATGAAAATTGCGCAATTGGCGGTTTCCTTCACTACGGCTAAAGATCAGACATCACAGAAATAACAAGAGAGCAACAATTCCTTACCGTAGAAACAGACCCATGTACATGAATATGAAACTCTGAAGACCTTGATTTGAAATTTGGCCGGTTTAAATTCTAATTGACGCACCATTTAGTTAACCGTGAAATTTATGACGGAGGGGCTGCCGGTCACTCCGCAATGATGATGTTGCAGAAGTTCGGCTTCGCAGATTAATGACATTGTATACCTTTTTGTTGTAAAAGAATAATTATTCCTGTTACCATTAATAGCGAAAACTCAAATCAGCTTGTTAGAACGTCGGGTTGAGTCATGTTGATGTGTCATGTGTACTTCATCTTTCTTTTGTAATCAGAAAGTGCCATTGTTCTGATTTGATAATTTCTGTGAAGGGTTCTCGTTGCATTGTAATCTTTTTAAGAACAAGTGTACAAGTGTGAGAGTAGTGAATGTGTCTTGAAAGTGTAATCTATCAGCTTTCGGCTGCAAGAGAAATGAGGGTCAAAAAGTCAAAAGTGCTCAGTCTATTTCGGCTACATGGGCGAAAAATTGCCTTGGTTGTGAGAGATAAGCCCGATTGCGAATGCAACTACCTAATCAGCTATCAAATAGGCCAATGACAAGAGAGAAAATATTTGGCGATTCCTTTTTTTTTTCAAATTTTTCTAAAAGGTGCTAATAAAATGAGAAAAATCTGAAGTGAGAGGCTTAGAGTAATGAAATTTCGGATGTTCCAATTGTTCTACAGATCCGAAGTAAAGGAAAATGTCATGTTTGCTCTATCCATCAAGAGGGCTTACATGCATAAAAAGACAGTGCTCTGCAGACTTTATAAAGAGGAAGGGTGAACTTGGAGAATGAAGCATCACGTGCATAGCACTTGCCTTGCTCCGCCTCTCCTGCCGTGAGTGGTGTGAGCGTAGTTAGATTGCCGGACGAGAATCTATATCACATCACTGGCCTTGTTCTGTTGTTTTCCTTTTTCCTCCGCTGGATTACATAATATAATCATTCTACCATCGTCATGAAAACAAGATACTTACATATCATTTTTTGTTGATTGAAGCGCAACCGATCGTATACAAATGGACATTTAAAGTTGTGTAAAATTCCATCGCGGGTTTTTTTTAAAGATTAATAGTAGTTTTTTAATATTTGGGTTATGACATTAATCCTCTCATACCTACTAATTGGTATGCCTTGGATGGGGAAATAATTATTATTTAATACTAAACATCTTCAAATCCTTTGTGAAAAAATGTATATTTAACATTTAAAAAACTAATGATGATCAAGTCTACCTTAAGTAATTCTGAGCCCATATGTACCCTACTAATATCGTTTTTCCTATTAAGATGCGAGCTAAAGCATAAATATTTGGAGCCAAAGCTTCCGAAAGACATAAAGCAAGAAGTTCAGTATGACGAAGTGTTAGATGCTGCATTTGTTTCCTGAATTTGAAACACAGTTATATCCCAAGCTTTGAGAGAGTAACGGAGAGGGCAGACAACAAATTGGAGAGGTGATGGCAAACGCCTGGACCTTGGCTTGGGTGTCTTTTCTCCAAACGAAAAAGAAGAAAAGAGAAGTTAGAGACTAGGAGAGATAGCATGTTACGTTTAGAAACGGAAGGGAGGAGAGAGTAGACGGGGTAACTTGACAAGTGGGGCCCACCTTGACACGGTCGACCACTTTATAAAGCGTTTTATCGCTGACATGGAAAATCTGATGTACCCAATATTTTCTCGCATGATATATACCGAAGCCAGGGGGAAAAAAATTCCCCTTTAGGTGCATGATATAAGCCAAAGCCAAATTGGAGTTATTACAAGTGGGAGGCTTTACCAAAGCAGCTAGGTTTTCCACAGCAGAAACTTAAATCCTCGCCCAGTCAGGAAGTTTGACCTTTCATGTCGGGGGAGGAGAATACGTAACGAAATGTATATTTATTAACTTTACCATGAGCGATCTTTCTCGAGTAGGAATTGAGTTTTACACAATTGTAAAACAGTCGAATGTTAAAATGTAAACTTACATATAATTTTTTGCATAATTTTTAAATTTGAATAATCTTATAAATATTGGCGGGGAAAGTAAAGAAAAATTACTTTTTATTTTTACCTAAATTCAAATCAACATGCACACCTTTCAAACTGAGTTGATAAATGTTCAAACAAAGTTAGTATGTTATAATTCACCCTTTCACAATGTGCTCATAAGTTCACATCAAGGCAGTAAATTTCACATTTGTAAATATTTTGCAGGACCAATAGCCCTTGATTTTTAATTACACCGAAAAATTATGCATGAACATCATACATAATGACCTTAAGGTCATAAAAGATCGGTAGATATTTATGTCACATTGGTAATTGCACATATGCATTACTAATTGCCATTCTAGAAACTTTACTAACCATCCAAAAGTTCAATACATTTCATTAATATGATGATAATCTTTGAAAACATGAATATTAAGATTAGGCAGCATAATAGGCTCAAACTTTGTCCACCATACCCCAACAAGAAGTAACAAAAACGAAGAGACACACATGCATTAACGTTTCGTCCATCACAAGAGCTTGGGCAAAACATTTAGAAAAAAGGATCCTACTTTTCTGTGCTCTTAATGAACCAAATTAAGTTTTTAATTGGTGAACTACATCACCTATTTTGATAATTTTTTTTATTAAAAAAAAAAGGACTTTAGATCCTAGTAGAATATAATGACCAAAAAAAATTGTCTACGGACTATGTCGGCAAAGAAATTGAAGCATATTCAACTGTTCATCTTCTAACATTTTGGACAATTTTCCCTGGATAATTGTCCAAAAGTCTTTAGTCCTTTTGTGAGATGTATCATCAGCTACCTCCGAAGAGATCAATTATGAGATCCGAAGAAACAGAAGAAATAAATGACAGATCATCTTCTTATAAAAATAGAAAAGATGGAAGAGTTGCTTTTGCAAAAGCGTAAATCCGACCGGCTCATATTCACTCATATCATTGGTTGAAGCTAATGCGCTAAGGCATGTCGCTGTGGCGAGAGCTTTCAGATATGGTTTTAACTTTAGCTTGATAGTTGTTTCCTTCAGGAGAGAACCTGATATATGGTAACCAGTAAGAACATGATGAGAACAAGATTCTATACTATATTAATCCAGACATCCGTCACTAGTTTAAGCCAAGAAATGTTCTCAAGCTTTATTTTTTAACCTCAATAATTTGACTTGTAACCTAGAGAATAGCTAATAGGTTTTTTCCCAGAAGCAGAACGAATTGGTGAGTTCTTGCAAGTCACAGAGTTTCCATTAGCAAGACAAAACGCATTTGTACCAGACTAGAAACAGATCTTGAACCACTTTATTCTCATGGGTTCGAACACAGTCAAAATGGTATCAACAACACCAACTATACAAGTTTGTTCTAAAATCACCTATGGCCCCAGGGCGACAATTTAATTCCGTACTTCTATTTAACTTGTAACGCACGACTTACAGTAGAGGGCTTCACATAAAAACTATGCGGCCCTGCAGTGAATTTATCTTAACGATTCCTTGTCGATGATAGCATAGTTCGAACCATGGTGTAATGAGTGACGCATAGTGCTAATTAAAGCATTAAAGGTTCATGGAGTATGGGTTAAGCATCTCCTTATTACAGACGTAAATGTTCTCACACATGCCAATCGTATGAGCTTTGCTAGTTGTTTATGGAACTACATAACATTAACTGTGCCAAGAGAATCAGCAAGGTGAACAACTAAGCGAAGCACTGACAATCTTGAGGCTTTGCTCACCAGAACTCTTTTTAGTTTTTAGGGCTTTTCATGGCCTCGTGCAAGTTCTCATTGGTATAGAACCAACATCATAGTTCGAGTCAGATCTGATTACTAGAGTTAACTGAATGGGCAGATTGGACATAGTAGATTATTGGGAACTTATTAGGGAGAAATAAAAATGAAGGCCAGGTGAGCCTGGTTTCAACCAAAAAATTCTTGGAAATGCTTGCAAGAATACTCTGTTCTAACCTTTTCCATTTTCAATCATTAAAGGATAGAAATATGGAAAGCATAAGCAGTTCAACAGAGAATTGTCTCAAATAGATTGTTAATAAATGCGACTAGATCTGGTTTCAATTAACTCCCGAGTTCCGACCCCAGATTATTGACCAGTCTAGATCTGAAACGTTGATGGATTATCTTATGAAGGATGCCGACTTACCAATTGCTTCCAAGCATGTTTCGCAAGCAAACTTCTCCAGAGAATTCCACCGTAAAGAAGCCTTATCATGAGAACTCTGTCAATTCTCGATGCAACGGCAAGCGTATAGTCCCTTGACCTAGCATTAGGACAAAGCAAACTACTCTGTCACATAGCAAAAAACACTCACATATCAATGCTGAACATGGTATCAGTTTATTACCAGCAGATGTGGAAGTTCACAAATTTCTGTCACCATCCATCAATATGAATCAGTGACATGTTTAGTCCCATGTCCTTGTGAGACTTCACTTGGCAGGAGCTCTTATTTCTCAACATCATTTTACTTGGCATCTTCTAATCTTTGGTTCATCTTCTCATGCAGTGAGACTTTCTCAGAAATGGTAAATAACTGGACTTCGCTACGCTGATACATGTTTGGTGAGTTAGACATCCATTTAAGTTCCTAACTAGACTGATGTCCCCGAGTTCCTCTTTTGCTTGGCAATGTTGTCCTGCTTTTTGAGTATCAATTATAGTCCCCCACTAATTATCATTCAACCTGCAAGTAAGCATTGCCATTCACTTCAGTCACTGGAAAAGTGTATTCAGATGAAGTCCGACAACTCTCAACATCCATACGTTCAAGGACATGCCATGCCTCTTCTCCCATGGATGGGACTTCCAAATCCTCAAATCCATCATTCAAGGACTCAGGATGTATAGTTAATGTAAAGTAGAATTCGTTTGACACCTGTTAGGATGATAGATGAAATAACAACAAATTTATTATGAGTATCTAAGACATGGTGATCTGAAACCAAGTCTGACAAAAGATAGGGTAACTTCACAAAGCTTCAGTTCACCATTTAGATAGGACTGAAAAAAGACTTCAGTATCCCCCAACTAGGTAACCAATTCATTCTTATCTCTCTATAGATAGCTTGGGCCCAAAAGAAGGGGGGGGGAGTAAAAAGATATATCCCCTAACCACAGCATCCTTTGACTTCTGATCAGAGTAACAGCATCAAAGTTTGGTATTTAAAAATAAAAATAAAAAATGTAACGCACATGGGCCACTCGTACCTCGCGTGACCTGAGCTCAGGTTGCATCACGTCAGCCACAACTTCAACATTTACCAGGAGTTTAGCTGGATTGTCAAGCTCCACATACAGGACACAGCATTTGAGGCAGAGAAAATTGCCAACATCCAAGAAGGCTCATACTTTCACACATATACATAAAACTGCAAGAAGGCTCAAGTACGACAATCCGTGCTTATAAAAGACTGACACCAGACATATCATGTAATCATTGCTACGGATCCACACTCAGCAGCTAAGTCATGCAACAGCAGCAGCTAGACGTAGAAATACATCATGCGCTGGATGAGTCCTTACAGGTCTCAAGAATTCGACATGGTCAACTTCAAAGAACCGGATTGACAAACCAGCAAAGGCATTCGCATTAAAATCCTCCAAATACCCTCCCATGAATATTCCTTTGCTGTGAATGGCAGATTAATCAGTTCTCAAAACAAGTGTCACTTCTCGGAATGATATCACAGTCTGCCAGTGCAGGCATATCACAGAAGACATGAACTTCAGCAAACAAAGCTTGGAGCCTGGACAAGTTATCCCCCTTAGTATCTATGCTACGTTCTTCTCTCCTTTTTCCTCATTTGATTCCTTCTTTTCTGCCTCTTGCCAAAGTAATTTTTCTCTCTTTATCTCAGGGGAGATGGGCTTAATTGGAGCTGATTTCCCAGTTCTAGAATCACGAGCCACGAATGTGAAATTGGCGGTAAGTGCAACTGAATATGAGGAATCCTGGATTTCTGCCAGAAAATACCAGTATAAGGTAAACAGCAGAATGGATCAGTAATGAGACTATATCATGGAAAGGACAACTTTATGAAGATCTGCCACCTGAGTATTGTGCTTGAACATGTCAAAAACCTCGACAAACTGCCAATATTTCTTGGCAAGAGGATGTTGATTAGCAAGCTTCTCCATAGTTTGGATGGGTTTGATTTATTTATTTTTATTTTTGGTAATAAGAGAATGGTGAATGGCTAGCAAATTAGCAAACTTCTCCATAGTTTTTATGAGTAGAGTAAAGTAAACATGCAAGAGTAAATATGGTTTGAAAAGAATAAACACACATTTAAGGCATGGAGATCAAAGTGACACCATCCTTCAGGATCAAGAGTAATGTGACTCCTGCAACTGTTTAGTGGCAGCAGGTGGAAATGTATATTCTCGTCCTATAAGCCAATTAAGTAGTCATCAACTTGAGGGGAGAAAGTAACATACTATCATCAATTGGAAGTACTGTTTCATATGATACCTTCTGCGGACTGAGTTACTTCCAGGTGGATCTCCATTGACGAGCGCCCAACCCATGTAACAGCTCACACTATTTGCAAGTCATTGTCAATACAGATTGGCCTCGTGAGAAACATTCTGCCTAGGGAAGCAGCAACTAATGATAGAGGCCTTGTGTTGCTATTGTCGATGGAGCAATGCTGGTCCAAAAGCAAACGGCTGAATACAATGGGGATGTTCTGTTACACACGATTCAAATAATGAATTCTCGCACTATATGAACTACGGCTAATGACTAGAGAACTTAGGCATTAACCTTCTGGTTGCAGAACTCGACATGGACAAAGATTGATGAGAATTTAGATATGCACATATACGAATGATAGAGACAAAGTACTTCTTACAGAAAAGCAGCATCATGTTGTTACAATATGTTCCCTAATTACCAGATGACCAATTCTAGATTATTCAAACAAGGACTTGACATTCAAACTACGAATATCAGAATACTAGAACTGATCACCCACCGACTAAGCACCAGCAACTGTCAGTTTTATGTCAGGAATTTATCGAAGCACCATTTGACTGTATTACCTAACTATAGCAGTGTCAATGACATCATATGCAATTCATCTTCTGCAGGAAAAAAGCCCATAGGAACTCTCTTTCTTACAATGACACAGTATGCAGGGACAAAAACGATCAAAATTCGGTTAAAACCACATTTGAACCATTGAACCATCATTCAAACCGAGACGTTTAAGCTGGAGAAGCATCGCAGAAAACCAATGTCACCACATTCAGAACCAGAAACAAAAGTATCACCATCCGATACTTGTTCAAAGGTCGGTTTAATTTACCTAATAGCAGCATATAGCCCCAGCGAGAGCATCAACATCTTCCACCAGCTTCCCCATCCTGATCTCATTCCAAGGATTCCTATACTGATCTCCGAGCAACATAACCACTAAAAAAACTCGTAGAAAACGCTCGCCCTCCTCCTAGACGGACTTCTCGGAGCCAACTCGCTCTCCGGCGACGCAGCACTCTAGGCCGCACCGGCATCGCCGACCTCCTCGAATGTCTCGGATCTCGCTTCCCACGAGGCGTTGGTGACGGGCGAAAGAAATACGTACCGCGCCACAAGCTGACCGGCTTCCGAACCGACGAATCGGGGCGCCGATGGGCGGAGCGGCGGTGGAGGCCACCGGAATCGCGTTCGCCATCAAAGCAGATGCTCCGTCAACCGTCGTGGTGGAGCATCGGGGCGACGCGAGTCCCCTGGCTCGAAAGGAGGAGGCTTTGAGAGGAGACGGCGGACTACCCGACCAATGTACGGAGGCTGGCTCATAGCCAATGCGCGAGTCGAAGAGGTTCCTCCAGTACGCGCCGTCGAACTTCTTGAGGGCGTCCAAGTCGTGCCGGACGTCAAGCAGGACGCCCGAGCGGCTGCGGTAGACGATCTCGTCGAGCGAGTTGGACTCGGAGGCGGTGAAGTCGCAGCCGAAGGGGACGTACTTGGCGGAGAAGGTGTGGCCCTGCCGGTGGCGGCGCGTCGTCCCTGACGTTGTGGATCGTCGCCGTCGCCGTCGCCGGCGAGGGGAGTGGCTGGTCGGGGCAGGGTCGTAGGTGAGGGTTTGGGGTCAGAGAGGAGGGAGAGTAGTACATCAGCATGGAGGGCGCCGATGCCATTGCTTCTGCCCTTGAGAAGAGGAAGAGAGGGAGCGGGAGCGGCGGCGGCGGCGGTGCAGTATCGGAGGAATTTTCTGTATTTTTTTTCCTATACATATATATAATATTATATATTATATATATATGTATGTATATATATTGGATTTATCATTTTCGGAAAATTGGATGATGAAACTCGCGGGAATAATCTGGAAATTACGCAGTTCATTCGCATTTTTGAGGCGTCGCTTCTTTCGTATCAATCAGCTAATAGACGCGTTTTATGAGGGCACAAAATGAAAAATGGGCCAGAAAAAATGTCGATATTCCTGAATTTGCATCCCGTCTATGAGAAAATTACTATTTTTTTTTGTGTAAATTTACAATCTATACTATCATTTTACCTTAAGAAGCACAACATACTAAATTTTCTTCCTTTTTTAAAAATATAATTATAAGTCTGAACCGATAAATTTACTATAAATAAGAATAGACATAGACAAAGGCTTATAATGAAGAATGAAAATCCACCGATTCTCCGCATTAGTTATAAAGATACATAAATTAGTAAATTTTATTCAAACAAACATTTATAGAAATACCATCAGGGATAAATAAGACAATTGATTTTAATGAAATATCTAAGCAGAGAATTCGGTATAGACCACACTCACATGTCTATCATCGTTATCATGTCTGTCATCCCTCTTCAGCAGTAGACTTCTCTTCCCAGTATTCGCGGTACAAGCCCCATTCAGGTCTATAGAAGCAACCAAGATGAGCCATCAACAACCAAACAAAGGTAATCAGCTCTCCCCTTTGCTCAGCACCTGCACATGTGTCTCTCCCTTAATATTAATTGCTGCATATTGCAACAGCCTAAGCCACAAGTCGCTTATTTCCACCCACTTGCTTTCACCATCACCTTCCCACTCTCGGGCCAATGAAAGCCCAAAGTGGAGCGGGGATTGCAAAGGGCCGCCAAACCGTGCGGTCGTTGCTTGAGGGGACATTCCATTTTGCACTCGATCGTACAATATTTCACATATCCCGTTCATATCCTTGGTCACATCACCGATGAGGTTCTGCAACTCGTGCAACGCCTTCACCCATGTCATTTGGGCAATGCCCACCATCGCCACGGCAGATATCAAACTAGGCTGATTAAGTAAAAGATATAACATATAATCAGAAAGGATCCTGCTAAATTCCTTTAGATCAACTAGATCTCGGTCAAATGTGGTTGTGGAGCTCATAGATTGTTTACCTTTGTTGTACCATTTTCAGTAGCAACATGCCACCCTATGATAATGTTGTGCATATTAGCCTTGCTGATAGTATCTTTGATACCAACTATTTCCAATCTCGGTAAACCTGATCCATTCCGTTTTACAGTATTAAAGATAAAGACCCATAGCTTCTTCATAAAGAGATTTTTGGACACATACTTCACATTTGCAATCATTGATCTTTTACCATGGCATTTGACTAGTGTCTGAATAGCTTGAAGGAAACAAGAAATGATCTTGTCGACCATTTGGAGTGGAAAACTGCAAATATTTTTGAAAATGACGATGCCCCAGAACTGATTGTATTTATGTATCTTTCTTGGACTCTCAGTCAATGCCTCAGAAAACAAGTTGCAAGCAGAGATGGATTCTGACCACCTTCGAAATATTAATGGTGTATCTAAGACCTCGTAAGTGAAATTGGTGTTAGTTTCGACTTCACATGTGGCGCATCCTATGTAGCACGGACACGGCGACACGGACACGCGATACGACACGACACGACACGTGACACGTCAGTTCTTAAAAAGTAGAGAATTTCGACACGTTCCGACACGTTAAATATTAAATAAATATTTTTATTTTTAATTAATTTGATTCAAATTTATAAATAAATAAATAAAGAGTTTACAATAAATTTATATTAATAATATTAATAAATCTTACACTTTTTTTTATTTCATTATCCCAAATTTACATTTATTTTTCAAATCCCCCCCTCCCCAAATTTACTTTTTTTTTTTGAAACCTCCCCCCCCTCCAAACTTTCCTCGTCTCTTTTCCCCCCAAATTTTTTTCACTTTTTTTTCCCTCCCCACGTCGTCCATTTTCCCCCCACTTTATTCATTGACAGACAGGTTGTCCTGTCACTTCCCCTCCCCCAAAATACGTGATGGCCATCCTATCAAAAACCCTAGCTTTACTTTACCTCATTCTCCTTTGCTGCTCGCCGCACGACCCTTCCTCTTCTCCTCCTCTAGATCTGTCTTCTTCCTCGCCGCTTGCCGCTCGCCTCTCGCCGCACGACCCACTTCTTCTTCTTGATCTCCACGTTCTCCCGGTACATGCCCTTTTTCACGTAGATCACGAACCGGCGCGTCCCGTGATCGGGCACAGCCGCGATCGCGTCCTCCACCTTGGTGAAATTGCTGCTCCGCCGCCGCCGGAGTTGGAGCCGGAAGATGGGTGGGCCATGGTGAGGAGTCGTGTGACTAGTGAAGTGATTTGGTTGAGACTTCCAGAGACGACGCTCTTGACAATGCTGCTAGTGCCCTCAAACCCATCTCTGCATGTCTCCTGGTTTGCAAGTGCAGCACTTAGCCATGTCCTCACCGCTCGCCGCACACGACCCCCTTCCTCTCCGCTCTTTCTCTAGCCGTCTCTCGCCGTCGTGGGCTCGCCGTCGGTTCGTCTCTGCTCCCTCGCCGTTACTTCCACCCTCCATCGTCTGCCGGACACGCGTGTCCAAACGTGTCCGGCAAAGGTTGACCACGTGTCGAATTTTCGACACGCGTTGACCGCGTGTCCGAGCGTGTCCGACGCGTGTCGACGTGTCCGACGCGTGTCGACGTGTCCGACACGTGTCGAGCGTGTCGACGTGTCCGACACGTGTCGAGCGTGTCGACGTGTCCGACACGTGTCGAGCGTGTCGGACACGACACGGAAGCACAGACAACGTGTCCGTGCTTCATAGGGCGCATCGAGGCTTCCTCAGGTAATTCATGGCAAATACTAATTTGTAGAGAAATGAATCTAGTTTAGATGACCCTGTGGTGCTGTACTTGATTTTGGTAACAATCCAATCGGAGAAAATGAGCATGAATAGAGCAATCCCATCAATAATTATCCCTCCAAAAAGAAGGATATAAGTAATTTTCACATCAAGTTCGGGGAGTCAATGCTTCTTCAAGCAATTGAACAAGCCCAAAGCCACTACAATGCTAGTGAAGGCTATGATGCGGAGAATGTAGATCCATCTGTGACATATTGTCAATGCTTTTGTGTGGAGCTCAGCATAAATGAAATTGAGTTCAATCGATATGACCCTCAATGCATCCATTGCATAAACTTTGTCAAAATAATCAATACTCATTTCGCGTTGTTTTTTTGTGTAGATGAGATCTACAATGAAGATCTTGAAGATTTGAAAGAATGAGTAAGCATGATTCACCATGATACTCTCAGCAAGCTTTGCTCCTTCTTCATCAGAACTTCCATATCCATCCCAATGAACAAAGACTTATTCGAGCAATTGCAATGAGTTTGCAGCCATTCTTAGCTTGTCATCTGAGAGCATTGATTCCCTGAGCTTTGGGAAACTCGAGAGATAAAGTGCTAGTGTCCTCTCTGCAATTTTTATAAACCCTGCAAGAAACACTAGGATCGTTGGGATCACTAGCAACTTGTCACTAGGAAATATCTGCACAAAGACGTAGATGGCGGCACCAACTTGGAAGATGAGATTGAGCAAGTGCCGTTGCCAAAGTGAATTGTCCTCGAGAGAGAAGGCGGTGATGGTGTCTGGACCGCCAAGATGTAGCAAGAGAAATGAGGCCCAAAATGCCTGAATTGCTCCATCTACTTCCGCTACATGGGCACTTGAATTGCCTTGGTTGTGAGAGATGAGCCCTACTGCAAATGTAGCTACGAAGTCAGCCATCAAATAGACCAAACATAAAAGGAAGATGAAGGGACGGCTCGCTATTTTCTTTCTAAGGGGTGCAAATAGATGAGAGTAACTTGAAGTGAGAGGCTCAGTACAACAAAGCCTTGGATATTCCATTTGTTCCACAAATCCAAGATGAATCTAATGCCATGTTTTTGTGTAGTTTGAATTTTGTCTCCTCTCTAATATAATTTCGATTACGACAAAACTATCCTCGGATTTTACATGCATCAAGAAAATAGTGCATTGCAAACTTTATAAGGAAGCCTTGAAGTAGAAATTGACAAGCAAGGCAAATGGTTGGGAGGCGGTTTGGGTGATGTTGGGGAGGGTCAATGCTTGGGACTTTGAGACTTGGGTGGATGAAGAAGCATGTGAAGAGCTCTCGCGTTGCTCTGCCTCCAATTCCCAGAAGGATCACAAGAATTTATATATCTGGCCTTGTACCATTGTTTTCCTTTTTCCTCCGTCAACTTAGATAATATTACCATGCTACCATCATCATAAAAACAAAGATATTTGCATATCATTTTTTGTTGAGTAAAGCTTGAGTTCGAAAACATGTATGTAGATGGACATTTAAAGTAGTGTTAAACTCTATTGTGTATTTAAAAAAAATCAAAAAGTATATTATTGGGACAGCTTAATGTTTCTCACTCGGAACAATCTTAGAACTGTGCTCATCATTTTAGAAGTGATCTTATACAATGTTATATAATTTATATAGATGAATACAGCGGTTTGCACCCTCTAAAATCAGTCAACTTATCATTTTTTTTATAGCTAAAAATACAAGGGACAAGTAATCCCATCATGTGTCTTTCTCAAAGGCCAAAGACCATATTATCGACTCTTCTACCGGTGCTATTTTATTACAGCAATCTAGAACTAAAGTCTTAATCTCAATGGGTAATAGTCCAACCAATTCATATATAATTGCATATCAGTAAGCATATCATATTTGTATGACGTATGCATCTGAGATAACTAGAAGACGATTGCCATTCCTTCTCTTTCTCAAAGGACAAAGACCATATTGTTGAGTCAATTACATGCTTTCACATGCGTGGACTGCTTAATCTTCCATCTTCCTAAAAAAATGTGGATAATTAGCTCTTTACTCTGAACTTATAGAGATTCTCGAGGTTGTATAGGTGTTTATAAATCTAATCATCTCATGTGTGTTCGTTATTTTTGTAGTCTAACTTTCAATAAGAGATAAAAGAGATCAGACAAGCATAAACCAAGTGAGGGGTTGTTGATTGCTTTATTGATAAGAGGAATATGGAAGCTATGCCGATGGAAGATATTGTCGTCTTCAACTCTTTTCACTCTTTTTAAGAAGTGAAATCTATTTTTCAAGAAGATTAGTCTCACGAGAAAAACAATGAAAATTAAAAAGGCAATTACATCATCAAATTTCAACATTGAAATTTTCAGAGTGAAAATGAACAACCGAATTAATTAGTCTGCGATTCCAATTCAATTACTTCTGTCCCTAGTGAAATCTGAGGCAGCTTAATAGGCTTAAACTCTGTCAACCATGCCCCAACAAGGAGCAACAAAAACGAAGAGCTACACAGCTGTTGATGTTTCGTCCATCAGGAGAGCTTGGACAAAACAATTAAAGAGAGGGGGGGTCCTACTTTTCTGTGTTCTTAATGAACGAAATTAAGTTTTTAATCGGGGAACTACAATACCTGTTTTGATAAAATAAAATAAAAAGAATTTAGAGCCAAGGAGAACATAGTGACAATAGAGAATTATTTATGGACTGTATCGGTAAAGAAATCAAAGCATATTCTACTGTTCATCTTACATTTTGGACAATTTTCAATGTCGAGGATAATTATAATTGTCCAAGAGGTCTTTAGTCTTTTTGTGAGGATGTATCATCAACTACCATCAAAGAGAACGATAATGAGATCCAAAGAAACGGAAGAAATAAATGAAACATCATCTTCTTACATATGTAGAAAATATGGAAGAGTTTCTTATGCAAAAAAGTAAATTCAACCAGTATAAATTCACCCATATTGTTGGTTGAAGCTAACGCCCAAGGCATGTCTCTCCCATTTGACTTGTGGTGAGAGCTGGAGGTATGGTTTTAACTCTAGCTTGATAGTTGTTTCCTTCAAGAAAGAACCTGGTATACGGTAAAGAGTAAGAACATGACAAACAAGATTCTATGCTGCATTAATCTAGACATCCGTAACTGGTTTTAGTCAAGAAATGTTCTCGAGATTTATTTTTTTAACCTCTATAATTTGACTTGTAACCTAAAGAATAGTTAATAGGTTTTTTCCCAGAGACACTACGAATTGGTGAGGTTTTGCTATTCACTTAAGTTTCGATTAGCAAGACAAAATGCATTTGTAACAAACTAGAAACTATCATTCCATGAACAACTTTATTCTCGTGGGTTCAGACACAATCACACAGGTATCAACAATACCAGCTAAACAAGTTTACTCTAAAATCGCCTATGGCACCAAGGCGACAATTAAATTTCGTACTTCTATTTAACTTGTAACACGTGACCTTTGGCAGAGGGCTTCATATAAAATTATGCGGGCCTGCAGTGAATTTCTACTAATGGTTCCTTGCCGATGACTGTATAGTTGGAACGTGTCACATAGTGTTGATTAAAGCATAAAAAGTTCATGTAAGTCTGGGTTAAGCATCCCCTTCTTACAGTCGTAAATATTCTCATTCACGCCAATTATACGTGCTTTGCTTCTTGTTTATGGAACTACATAACATTAACTGTCCCAACAGAATCAGCAAGGTGACCAACTTCGCAAAGCACTGACAATCTTGAGCCTATGCTCCCCAGGACTCTTTTTAGGTCTTTTCATGGTCTTGCAGAAGGTCTCATTGGTACGGAACCAACATCGTAGTTTGAGTTGGATTTGATTATTAGAGTTAACTGAATGGGCAGATTGCACATAGTAGATTATTGTAAACTTATTAGGGAGAGATAAAAATGAAGGCAGGGTGAGCCGGGTTTCAACAAAAAATTCTTGCAGATGCTTACAAGAATACTTTATTCTAACCTTTTCCATTTTCAATCATTCAAGGATAGAAATATGGTAAGCATAAGCAGTTCAACAGAGAATTGTCTCAAATAATTTGCTAATAAATGCAACTAGATCCAGTAGCAATAAACTCCTAAGTTCCGACCCCAGATTATCGACCAGTCTTAATCTCAAACGTTGATGGATTATCTTTTGAAGGATGCCGACTTGCCAATTGCTTCCAAGCATGTGTTGCAAGCAATTTCTCAAAAGAATTCCACTGTAAAGAAGCCTTATCCTAAGAACTCTGTTAATTCTCGATGCAATGGTAAGTGTGTAGTCCCTTGACCTAATATTAGGACAAAGCAAAAAACTGTGTCACAAAGCAAAAAACACTCACATATCAACGCTGAACATGGTACCAGTTCGTTACCAACAGTTGTGGAAGTTCGCAACCTTACTGTCACCATCCATCAATTTGAATCAGTGGCATGTGTAGTTTCATGTTCTTGTGAGACTTCACTTGGCAGGAGCTCTTATTTCTGAACATCATTTTACTTGGCATCTTCTAAATTTTGGTTCATCTCATTGTCCAATGAGACTTTCTCAGAAGTAGTAAATAATTGGACTTCGCAATGCTGATACATGTTTGGTGGGTTAGACATCCTTTAAGTTCCTAACTAGACTGATGTCCCCGAGTTCCTCTTTTGCTCGGCCATGTTGTCCTGCTTTTTGAGTATCAATTTCAGTTCCTCACTAATTATCATTCAACCTGCGAGTAAGCATTGCCGTTCAATTCAGTCACTGGATAAGTGTATTCAGGATGAAATCTGACAACTCTCAGCATCCATACGCTCGAGGACATGCCATGCCTCTTCTTCCATGGATGGGACCTCTGATTCCCCAACTCTTCATTCAAGGCCTCAGGACGTACACTTAATGTAAATTAGAATTCATTTGACACCTGTTAGGATGATAGGTGAAATAACAACAAATTTATTAGGAGTATCTAAGACATGGTGATCTGAAACCAAGTCTTACCAAAGATATGGTAACTTCACAAAGGTTCAGTTCACCATTTGGATAGAATTAAAGACAGACTTCAGTATCCCCGAACTAGGTGACCAGTTCATTCTTGTTTCTCTACTTGAAATTTCTTATGCATGATCATTATGTTAAGGGATGGCAGATAGCTTGGGCCCAGAAGAAAGGGGGAGTAAAGAGATTAACCCCCTAACCACAGCATCCTTTGACTTCTGACCAGAGTAGCAGAATGGTATAAAAAATTGCTAAAGGAAATTGAAACACGCATGGGGCAAAAGTACCTCGCTTTACCTGAGCTCAGGTTGCATCACACGGGTCACAACTTCGACATCAATCAGGAGTTCAGCTGGATTGTCAAGCTCCGGATACAGGACACAGCATTTGAGGCAGAGAAAATTCCCAATATCCACCTACATCCCAAAAATAATATCCTTCAGATTATGATCTTCCACTTAACAAATCCATAATTTCACACATATACATCAAACTGCAAGAGTGAGGCTCAAGGATGACAATCCATGCTTATAGAAGATTGTAACACCAGACACATCATGTAATCATTGCCACAGATCCACACCCAGCAGCTAAGTAATGCAACAGCACCACCTAGACATAGAAATACATCATCCGCTGGATGAGTACTTACAGCTCTCAAGAAATCAACATAGTCAACTTCAAAGAACTGGGGTGCCACACCAGCAAAGGCATATCTGGTTGAAAATGTCATTTCAAAAGCCTTACGCATTAAAATCCTCCAAATATCCTCCAGTTAATATTCCTTTGCTGTGAATGGCACACTAATGAGTTCTCAAAATAAGCGTCACTTATCAGAATGCTATCACTGTCTGCCAGAGCTGGCATATCACAGAAGACACAACCTTCAGCAAGTGAAGCTTGGAGCCTGGACAAGCCCTCCACCTTAGTATCTCTGTTAGGTTCTTCTCTCTTCTTTTTTCTCATTTTATTCCTTCTTTTCTGCCTCTTGCCAAAGTAATTTTTCTCTCCTTATCTCTGGGGAGATGGACTTTAATTGGAGTAGATTTACCAGTTGTAGAATCAAGAGCCACAAATGTGAAATTGGCAGTAAGTGCAACTGAATCTGAGGAATCCCGGATTTCTGCAGGAAATTACCAGTATAAGGTAAACAGCAGAATGGATCAGTAATGAGACTATATCATGGAAAGGATAACTTTATGATCATCTGATATCTGAGTATTGTGCTTGAACATGTTGAAAACCTTGATAAACTGCCAATATTTCTTGGAAAGAGGATGTTGATTAGCAAGCTTCTCCATGGTTTGGAAAGGTTTGATTTATTTATTTTTATTTTTGGTAATCAGAGGATGGTGAATGGCTAGCAAATTAGCAAACTCCTTCACAATTTTTATGAGTAAAGAAAACATGCAAGAGCAAATATGGTTTGCAAAGAATATACACACATTTAAGGCATGGCTATCAAAGTGACACCATCCTTCAGGATCAGGAGTAATGTGACCTGTGCAACTGCTTAGTGGCAGCAGATGGAAATGTATATTCTCATACTATAAGCCAATAGAGCAATGTCATCAACTTGAGGGGAGGAAGTAGCATACTATCTTCGATTGGAAGTACTGTTTCATAAGGTACCTTCTAAGGATTGAGTTACTTCCAGTTGGATCGCCATAGATGAGTGCCCAATCCATGTAACAGCTTGCGCTATTTGCAAGTCAGTGTCAATACAGATTGGCCTCTTGAGAACCTTTCTGTCTACAGAAGCAGTGACTAATGATAGAGGCCTTCTGTTGCCATTGTCGATGGAGCGATGCTGGTCCAAAAGCAAAAGGCTGAATACAATGGGGATGTTCTGTCACGCACAATTCTAACGATGAATTCCCACACTATATGGACTATGGCTAATGGCTAGAGAACATAGGCGTTCCGATTGCAGAAGTTGATATGGACAAAGATTGATGACCAATTTAGATAGTTACATATACGCATGAGAGAGACAAGGTACTTCTTACAGCAAGGCAGCAGCAAGTTGTTACAATCTATTCTCTAATTACCAGATGACCAATTCTAGATTATTCGAACGAGGACTTGACATTCAAACTACGAATAGCAGAATACTAGAACTGATTACCCACAGACTAAGCACCAGCATCGGTCAGTTTTATATCAGTGGAATTTATCAAAGCACCACTTAACCATAGTAAGTAACTCTAGCAGTGTCGATGACATCATATGCAATTCAACTTCTGCAGAGAGAGCCCACAGGAACTCTTTCTTACAATGACATAGTTATGCATTGCGTGATACAAGTAGGGATGTGCATAGTCCGGACGGGCGGTTCCCAACCTAGAACCGGGGAACCGCCCGCTAAGAACCGATTCCGAAAAATTGGAACCGGGATCTACCCGTTTGTTGCATGGATCCACCCGGGAACCAAACCGCCGGTCCGGTCCGGTTCCCGGGTGGATCCATGGAACCGATCTTGACGTGAAGGCGAGCTGTGGCGTTGCAGTGACGGGCGAGCGAGCAAAGGGCGCTTGCGGCTGTTGGCGCGGTGGTCAGCGTGGAGGCGAGCTGTGGCGTCGCGGGTCACTGCTGGACGGAGCAGAGGCTGTGGCGGCCGGCACGAGGGGGTGGACAGCAACGGCAGAGAAGCAGCGGCGGCAGTGTCAACACTCGGGGAGGAATCGAAATGGCTGCAGGGATCGCGCGGAGTGCCGGCGGAGTAGCGGCGCGGTGGT
Source organism: Eucalyptus camaldulensis (assembly GCA_019915185.1). Lineage (NCBI taxonomy): Eukaryota > Viridiplantae > Streptophyta > Magnoliopsida > Myrtales > Myrtaceae > Eucalyptus > Eucalyptus camaldulensis. Next base: position 3,859,965 of record JAHSVA010000014.1, read on the forward strand.
CAGCCCGGAGGCGAGCTGTGGCGTCGCGGGTCACTGCTGGGGGGGAGTAGAGGCTGTGGCGGGTGGCAGCCGGCGTGAGGGGGCAGACAACAGCGGCGGAGGAGCAGCGGCGGCGGCGTCGTCAACGCTCGGGGAGGACCGAGGAAGAAAAAAAGAAGAGAGAAGTCGAAGACAGAGGAGAGAAGTCACGCTCGGTTAGAGTTTGTTTTGTTTTAGTAATATTTTAATATTAAAAATTAATCGGTCTGGTCCAGCTGGGCGGGTGGGCAGATCCGCCCATGAAACCGGGAACCGGACCAGTTCTCTCAAGAATCGCCGGTTCCAGGTTCTCTCAAGAATCACCGGTTTCAGGCGATTTTGGTCTGGTTCCGGGCAGTTCGGGCGGTTCCGGTAATTTGCACACCCCGAGATACAAGCGGTATGCAGGGACAAAAACACTCAAAATTCGGTTAAAACCACGTTTCAACCATCGAATCATCATTCAAACCGAGAAATTTAAGTTGGAGAAACATCGCAGAAAACAGATGGCACCACATTCAACACCAGAAACAAAAGTATCACCATCCGATAGCTGTTTAAAGCTCAGTTTAATATAACTAATAGCAGCATATAGTCCCGGCGAGAGCATCGACATCTTCCGCCAGCTTCCCCAACTGATCTCATTCCAGGGATTCCTCCACTGATCTCCGGACTCCTCGGACCAATTCGCTCTCCGGCGACGCAGCAGTCTCGGCTGCACCGGCATCATCGACCTCCTCAAATATCTCGGAACTCGCTTCCCACGAGGCGTTGGTGACGGGCGAGAGAAGTACGTACCGGGCTGCCAGCTGATCGACTTCCGAACCGACGATCAGGCGTCGATGGGCGGAGCGGTGGTGGAGGCCACCGGAGTTGCGCTCGCCCGCGGATGCTGCGTCGTCCGTCGCGGTGGAGGATCGGGGCAATGCGAGTCCCCTGGCTCGAAAGGAGGACGCTTTGAGAGGAGACGGTGGTGGACTACCGAGAGAATGTACGGAGGCTGGCTCATAGCCAACGCGAGAGTCGAAGAGGTTCCTGCAGTACGCGCCGTCGAACTTCTTGAGGGCGTTCATGTCGTGCCGGACGTCGAGCAGGCCGCCCAAGCGGCTGCGGTAGACGATCTCGTCGAGCGAGTAGGACTCGGAGGCGGTGAAGTCGCAGCCGAAGGAACGTACTTGGCGGAAAAGACGTGGGCCTGGCGGTGGCGGCGGGCGTCGTCCCTGATGTTGTGGATCGTCGCCGTCGCGGGAGGGAAGTGACTGGTCAGGGCAGGGCCGGAGGTGGAGGCGCAGGAAAAGGCGAGATGCTTTCGGCCGACGGGGAAGTGTCTAGGGTTTGGGGTCAGAGAGGAGGGAGAGTAGTAGTACATCAGCATGGAGGGCGCCGACGCCATTGCTTCTTCGTTGAGAGGAGGAGGGGCGGCGGTGATGATGTAACGGCGGCGGCGTTGGACGATTGGAGGAGCGGGGGGGCTTGGGCTTTGAAGTGAGACGTGGGGGCTTGCGGAATTTTCTGTATTTTGTTTTTTTCTATATTTTTATAATTTTTTGGATTTATCGTTTTCGGAAAATTAGATGACAAAACTCGCGGGGATATTCTGGGAATTACACAGTTTATTCACATTTCTGGAGAAAATATTCAGTGATTAGCAATCACCACGTCATCGTCCTACGTGGCGCGCACAAGCCTATGTGGCTCCACTGAAATGTTGACACGTGTTCACTAACTTGGACGGCTGGAAAATGGAAAAGTCTAAAATGTGAGCCTTTCTTTTTCTCTCTCTTCTGTCAGCTGACTGAAAAAGGACTGAGGTAATTAATGCTCGAATTTGAGTTGCCACTAAAAACTCTCTCTTCCCTTTTCAATTTTCAAGCTTTTTGGCCTTCTCGGAGAAGAGAAACGATGAAGCTTCTCTCCCTTTTCTCTTGCACGCTCCTCCGCCTCCGCCTTCCCCTTCCCCAAAGCTGTCTTTGGTCGCTACTGCTGCTTGGGTCTACCGTTGGCACGTCGCCTCCCCCAAGAGCCCCGCTCAATCGCAGCTGCTGGGCCCTGAACCCCCTTCGCCTCCGTCATTGCCTCCGGAGCCTCATCGCGCCGATCTTTTGGGAACCCTAGCGACGTTTACTATGGCCGCACCATCTCTCTTAGCCTCGGAAACTTCTGGGCCTCCTTCCGATTGCGTCCCTCCGACGAGCTCGTCATCGTGCCTCACCCCATCCATGATCTCGTCATCTGGGAACATTTCGGATACCCGCAGCTAACAGTGTCGTTTGGGTGTTCTTTTTCCCCAACCGAGCTACAGAAAACCTTGGAACATCGTGGTCGGGGAGGATTATCCGAAATCAAAGACTCGTCTTCGCCGAGTTCACTGCACTCAGAGTCCCTGTAATATTTGGATAGAAGAAAATGTCGACCATGTACGTATTGGAGCCGCCGACGAAGGGGAAGGTTTGTCTCCATGTTTGTGTGATCTGAGTTTTTGTTTGATTCTTCTGGAATGGCACTTAGAAGTTGTGGACTCCTATTTTACTGTGATTGCATCATGAATCTAGCTACTTTTTTACTTTTTCGCGATCTGGTTTTGATTCGATTCTCTTCCTCTTGCTTTATTTTTGGACATGTGGTTGGAAGTTGCGCTTTGATGAGTTTATGATTAATGTGAAAGCAACGTTAAGATGAGCGATCAGGCTCCTTCTGCATTCGATTCCAACCTCCAATTTGTGTTTCTGCATCTTCGCATCGCGGAAATGGCTACCAAGGCTAAGCCAATTGCTCCCGTCCCTGCAAAAATTAAGATGAGTGAATTGTGAATGGGGTCGAGATTGCTTATTCAATGTTCAAGAATTGATGGTGGAGTAGCTTCTTAGGGATTGAGTTTGTGTTCTATGGAGTTTTAAACATATCTTCAGTTTGAAGTGCACTCGCATTGAAAAGATGGTTAGATCTTTCATTTGGTTTGTGTTAAAGTTAGATTTTGTTGTGAGAAGAGGAAATACCCAATTATTTTGTCAGTTTGGCCTTTCGGCAACGAAAATATTGAAGGAGGGTGAAGTCATGTAGAATCAAATTGTTGTGAACTGTTGTATGAACAGTAATTAAGCTTAATTTGCTTTGAGTGAAGTCCTTGATCTTAAAATTATGCGTGTACTATTATCAAGCTCTTCAACATCGTTTAATTTCTGTATTCAAAGGAATTTGGTTTTCAAATTCATAACCTTGTCTATACTTCTTGATGGTCGGATGAGCTAATGTCTTGACTGTGGGCATTAATGGTTGAAGCTAGCTAGATTTGTGTATTTAAGTTGGATGATCTTGTCAATATATTTGTCAATAAGCTGGTCGAACCTGCTGTCTACTTGCAGTTAGGCATTTCAATGTAAAATACCTTTTCCACTTTGTTATTGTTCAAATGAGGTGGTTGCTTAGCTGGTGGATGAGATTGTATTGGCAATGGTTGTGGTAATGTATGTGATTGTGTCCAATATGTTTTAGTTTCCTCTATTACGTGGTCTGCATAAGCTGCCTTGTTCTTTTTTACCCTGATTTCTGCTGTCTACTTGTAGTTCAAGGTGGCGATCCTACTCGCTCCAGCACACATCCCTTCTCTCGCTATTGAAATTGAATTGCAGGGATTTCAAGCAAAACCAATTGGTTTAGTCTGTTAGCATAGAGGGTTTTGTTGATAGTTATTGTTGCTGGTGATGGCTGATGTGTTTTTGTCGTTCTGTTGCATTAGTTCATGTGACACTAGAGCTTGCATTAGTTCTTGCTTTAATTTAGTGTATTCTTTCTTTTTTGGGGTAAGGGAAGAACAAAAGATTGACTTTGGCTGGGTTTTGCACAAATAAAAGAGACATTGTGCTCCAAGGATGGTTCTCTGAAAAGGAAATTATGAATATAGAAATGTGTCATTTACAAATTCTTCAATGTAGGTTAGGTCCTGTTGTTTGTTCTATGTTCCCGCTTTTGCTTTCTCTTTGTGCCATAAATGTTGTGAGCTAGTGATAAGGTTACTTATTGTTTACTTTCTTGTGACAGCATATGGCGAGTGCAAATTTTCTTCTCACGTTGAGATGTAATTAATCATTGTTTTTAGATAATTGGAGTGTGAAGGCAACCCAAAGAAAGACCACGGAAACTGGTAGGATGGGGTATCTCTGCAATGTCCCTTGCAAGTTCGGGACTAGTTTCAGAGAAGGTGATGAGCTTTTCTCTTGTTTGATTGTCTATGGAGATAATGTCATCTTTTGCACTTGGTGATGGAATTTTTTTGGCTTTTTTGCTGATTTATGGAGCTGATGATGATGTAGGTACTGAAGCCATGTGAAGGAAGCACGTAGCACCGGCTTCTGCTTAATTGTTATGATAGTTTTGGGACATAATCATATAAATTTGAAGAATTTACTTATCTAGACACAGGGAACTTTTGGCATATACAGTTGCCCTTTAATATACTTTGTTTTAATTTCATCTATTGTGGCATTATTTGCAATTTTGAATGAGCAAAGATTAAGCTTACCATTGTTTTAGAACTGTTTAGTGATGTGGTAGTCGGCCATTAATTCTCTTGCAATGCCTACTTGTCCTTAGTTATAACTTTCATCTCTCTTGATTGGAGCAAGTTGTTGAGTCCTATTATGGCGATCTTGACCGTGAGAGTGTGCCCCTTCTCAACCTGTATCGTTGTATCATCTCACGAGATCTTTGGTACGCAGCGAGATGGTTATTTGGAGGCAAAAGTTTACCCTGTTCCCTTTAACATTTAGATTATGCCCAACTTAAATCTTTTGAAAAATTAAGAGACGGACAATGACATGCACCATGCAAGTCACAATCTATTAAAAGGTTGAGACTTTTATGCAAAAGATATAACAAGATCAAATTTGACCTTGTTGAGAATAAAACAGAAGCCATGGACTTAATTTTACCTATACACAATCAACATTTCTAAACTCTTCTCAGTGAAATAGGGTGGCTTCGAAATGATAAATAGATGAAAAGAGACGGACCCTTTCCTTCGAAGAAATGCATCTCTGTTTTCAAGTTAGAGCACGAACAAGAAAATTGTCAAGACCTGCAATTGCACCTCAACTTTTTGCCAATGCATTACTGTTGCATGCCGATAGAGGGTTGTAGGGGCGGTAAACTAATAATTTCATAGGCATCACCCAGGGTTGAGCTTTGGTATGGTATCTACCACTAAAAGTTGACTGGGAGATTACTAGAAATTCATCCCAATTGAAAGGAAATGATGGCGGTCCTTCGAAGCAAACCTGGCAATATCCCGGTCTCCTTACAACAAGACGAAGCCAAATCTTGGCTATTTGTCACCGGGCTTAGCAATGTAAACGAATTTCAAATCGTAGGCATATAACATAGAGAAAGCCTTTTTCCTTAAATGTATTGCCTTTTCAATATCATGCACACGCTACATTTTCTTCTCAATACCAATTCAAAGTTAATTCCACTTTCTCAATGAAGCTGATTGATCTCCCCATAAATGCTTCAGAAGACCTATTCCATGAAGCTAACCAACAAGCTTCTCCCCTTCAGTAAAAGGTCCATGTTTATGTTCGGACTAAGATTGTTTGTCCACCTTAGCCGACAACTCTTGCCGCAATGAAGAAGACCTAACTGCAATTAGACAGCAGAAATCTGGGTAAAAAAGAACAAGGCAGTTTATGTAAACCACATAATAGAGGCAACTAAATCTTGGTGGACATAATCACATACATCACCACACCCATCACCATACATTATCCATCAGCTAAAGCAACACCTCATTTGAACAAGAACAAAGTGGAAAATGTATTTTACATTGAAATGCCTAGCTGCAAGCAGACAGCAAGCATAACTAGCTTATTGTGCTTCCTTAGTACCATAAGCAAAGAGCCAATAAAATTTAATTAAGCAGGAGAAATATATTGACAAGATCATCCAACTTAAATACACAAATCTAGCTAGCTTCAACCATTAATGCCCATAGTCAAGACATTAGCTCATTCGACCATCAGGAGGTACAAACAAGGTTATGAGTTTGAAAACCAAATTCCTTCAAATTCAGAAATTAAACAATGTTGAAGAGCATGCTAATACTACATGCATAATCTTAAGATCAAGGACTTCACTCAATGCGAATTAAGCTCAATTATTGTTCATACAACAATTCGATTCTACATGACTTCACCACTCATTTAATATTCCAATTGCCGAAAGACCAAAGTGACAAAACAAGTTGGAAATTTCCTCTTCTCACAACAAAATTTATCTTTACAAACCAATTGAAAGATCTAACCATCTTTTCAATGCGAGTGCACTCCAAACTGAAGATACATTAAAAACTTCATAATCTTCAGAGAATAAATTAATCAGAACACAGGAGTTTCATGAACCTGCGAGGGAAAATGCGGAGATACCTCATCCTACCAATTTCTAGGGTCTTCCTTCAGATTGCCTTCACACTCTAGTTATCTAAAAACAGCAATTAAATACAACTAAATGCGTGAAAAGAAGATTTACTCTTGCCACATGCTGTCACAAGAAAGAAAACAATAAGCAACCTCATCACTAACTCACAACATCAATGGTGTTAAGAGAAAGCAAAAGCGGGGACAACATAGAAACCTACATTGAAGAATTTGTACACGACAGATTTCTATATTGATAATTTCCTTTTTAGAGAACCATCTTTAGAGCACAATCTCTTATATATGTGTGCAAAACCCAGCTAAAAGTCAATCTTTCGTTCTTCCCGCCACCCTAGAATACACGATTGACTTGTGCAGATCCTACATTGAAGCAAGAGCTAATGCAATCTCTAGTCACATGAACAAATGCAATAGAACATCACTAACACATCAGCCATCACCATCAACAATAACCATCAACAAAACCCTCTATGCTAACAGACCAAACCAATTGCTCAAAATCTCTGTAATTCCATGTCGAGAGAGGGGAAGGGAAGGGGGGGACCTGTGCCGGAGCCACTAGGAAAGGATTGACACCTTGAACAAGGAAGTCCTCGACGATGTGGTGAAAGATGGTGCCGTCGTAGTAACATTCGAGGCAGAGCTTAAAGAAGTTCCTTACGGCCTTGGGCGCTTCTTTTGGCCAGAGCTTGATGTCGAGTGGGCGTGCGTCGCGTTCGGCACTAACATACATAGTCGACGTCTTCTTTTATTTTATTTCTACAGGGACTCCGGGTGCAGTGATCTCGACGAAGACAAATCTCTGATTTCAGAGTTTCCTCCCCGACTACAATGTTCCAAGGATTTTTGTACCTTGATTGAGGAAGAAAAACACCCCAACGATGTCTTCAGCCACCAGTACCCGAAATGTTACCAGATGATCTAGAGACGTAAAGTGGATGACATCGTGGATGGGATGAGGTGTGATAACGAGCTTGTCGGAGGGACGCAATCGAACCAAGGCTCATAAGTTGCCGAGGCTGAGAGATATGGTGTAGCCGCAGTAGACGCCGCCAGGGTTCCCAAGAGACCGGCACGAGCATGCGTGGGGGAGAGAGAGAGAGAGAGAGGAGTCTGATGAATCGTGGCAGCTGATGAGGCTCCAAAGGCAACGGTGGAGGCGAAGGGAGCTCGGGACCGAGCAGCTGCGACCAAGCGAGGGACATGGGGGAGGTGACGTGCCAGAGGCAGATCTTAGCAGCACTTGCGACCGACGAGGGCCTTGGGAGAGGCAGAGGCGGAGGCGAACAATCAGGCGTGCGGGAGAATGAGAGAGAAGGGGTCTTCGTCTTTTCTTCTCAACTCAAACGAAGGAGAAGGCAAAAAAATGTTTGCAAATTGAAAAGAGGAGAGAGATTTTTGAGCGGCAAGAGCATTAATTGTTGCTTTTGCCGAGGCTTTTCAGTCAGCTGACAGAAGAGGGAGAAAAAGAAAGGCTCACATTTTCGACTTTTCCATTTTCGAACCGTCCAAGTCAGTGAACACGTGTCAACATTTCAGTGGAGCCACCTAGGCTCGTGCACGCCACGTAGGACAATGACGTGGTGATTGCTAACCACCGAATATTTTCTCGCATTTTTTAGGCGTCGCTTCTTACGTATCAAGCAGCGAAGAGACACGTGTCACTTCTTCTTCTTCTTCTTTTAAATATAATTATAAGTATGAACCGATTATTCACTAATCAATATCCATAAGAGTAGACACATACAAAGACTTATCATGAGAAATGAAAATCCATCGATTCTCCGCATTAATCACAAAACTACATGAACCAGCAAATTTTATTCAAATGGACATTTATAGAAATGTCGTGAGGTCCCTGAGGGGAGTAAATAAGACATTTGTTGTGGATGAAATATCTAAGTAGAGTCTTCGCTATTCGACCACACTCATACCTCTGTCGTTGCTGGCATCTCCGTCATTCCTCTAACCACCGGCAGACATCTCTTCCCAGTAGCTGCGGTACATGCCCCATTCAGGTTTGTAGAAGCAACCGAGATGAGCCATCAACAGCCAAACAAAGGTAAGAAGCTCTCCCCCTTTGCTTAGCACCTGCACATGTGTCTCTCCCTTAATATTAATTGCTGCATATAGCAATGCATCAACCCAAAAGTTGCTTATTATCTCCCACTTCCCTTCCCCATATTGTTCTAGTCTGTGGGCACACATTACCCCCTCATTGAGCGGGGATTTCAAGGGGTCGATAGGCATATGTTTAGGAATCTTTTCGTCTCTTGCTTGAGGGGGCACTCCATCTTGCACTCTATTGTACAATTTTTCACATATCCCATTGAGATCATTGGTCGCATCACTGATGATCTGCCGAAGCTCGTGCAACGTCTTCGCCGATACCATTTGGGCAATTCCCACCATTGCCACAGCAGACATCCAATTAGGCTTATTAAGTAAAAGATACAACATGTAATCAGAGAGGATCTTACTGAATTCCCTTTGATAAACTAGGTCAAGTGGGGTTGTGGAGCTCACATGTTGTTTTTCTTTGTTGTACCATATTTCAGTAACAATATGCCACATTATAATCACGTTGTGCATATTAGCCTTATTGATATTGTCTAAAATTTCGCCACGATCTCTCAACATTCCACCAGAGAAAGACTGATTACTTTTGACTGCCGATTCCAACACTTGCGGGTCAGCCAACCCCTTTGAGTTATCTTTCACCCATTTAAAAGATAAAGATCCATAACTTCTTCATAAAGAGATTTTTGGACATGTACTTCACATTCCCAATCAATGATTCTTTGCCACAGCATCTACCTATTGTCTCACCAGCTTGAAGGAAACAAGAGATGATCTTGTCAACCATTTAAAGTGGAGAACCGCATATACTTTTGAAAACGACGATGCCCTGGTGCTGATTGCATTTACGTATCTTTCTTGGACTTTCCATCAATGCCTCGAAAAATAGGTTGCGAGCAGAGATGGATTCTGACCACCTTCGAAATATTAATGGTGTATCTAAGACCTCATAAGTAACCTTGGTGTTAGGATCTTCTTCACATGTGGCATATTGGGGCTTCCTCAGGTAATCCGTGGCGGATACCAACTTGTAGAGAAATGAATCTAGTTTAGATGACCCTGTGGTGTTGTACTTGATTTTGGCAGCGGTCCAATCTGAGAAAACAAGCATGAACAGAGCTATCCCATCAATAATTATCCCTCCAAAAAGAAGGATATAAGTAATTTTCACATCGAGTTCGTATAGTCGATACTTCTTCAAGCGATTGAATAGGCCCAAAGCCACCACAATGCTAGTGAAGGCTATGATACGGAAAATGTAGATCCATTTGTGACGTATTGTCAACGCTTTTGTGTGGAACTCCTCATAAATGAAATTGAGTTCGACTGTTATCACCCTCAATGCATCCACTGCAGAAACTTTGTGAAAATAATCAATGCTCATTTTGCGTTGTTCTTTTGTGTAGATTAGATCTACGATGAAGATCTTGAAGATTTGAAAGAATGAGTAAGCATGATTCACCACAATGCTCTCGGCAAGCTTTGCTCCTTCTTCATTAGAACGTCCACATAGATCCCAATGAAGAAAGAATTCTTCGAGCAATTGCGACGAGTCTACAGCCATTCTTAGCTTGTCGTCTGAGAGCATTGATTCCCTGAGCTTTGGGAAGCTCGAGAGATAAAGTGCCAATGTCCTCTCTACAATTTTTATAAACCCTGCAAGAAACACTAGGATCGTTGGGATCACTAGTGACTTGTCGATAGGAAATATCCACACATAGACATAGATGGCAGCACCGACTTGGAAGATGAGATTGAGTAGGTGCCGTTGCCAAAGTGAACTATCCTCGAGAGAGAAGGCAGTGATGGTGTCTGGACCACTAAGATGTAGCAAGAGAAATGAGGCCCAAAATGCCTGAATTGCTCCATCTACTTTTGCTACATGGGCACTTGAATTGCCTTGGCTATGAGAGATGAGCCCGACTGCAAATGCAGCTACAAAGTCAGCCATCAAATAGGCCAACCATAAGAGGAAGATGATGGGGCGACTCGCTGTTTTCTTTCTAAGGGGTGCAAATAGAATGGGAGTGACTTGAAGCGAGAGGCTCAGTACGACGAAGCCTTGAATATTCCATTTGTTCCACAAATCCAAGATGAAGCTAAATGCCATATTTTTGCGTAGTTTGAATTTTGTCTCTCTTTGATATAATTTTGATTACGACAAAACTATCATCAAAGTTCACATGCATCAAGAAAATAGTGCATTGCAAACTTTAGAAGGAAGCCTTGCAGTGGAAATTGACAAGCAAGGCAAATGGTTGGGAGGCGGTTTGGGTGACGTTGGGGAGGGTCAATGCTTGGGACTTTGAGACCTGGGAGGATGAAGAAACGTGTGCGGAGCAGTGGCCTTGCTCTGCCTCCAATTCCCAGAAAGTTCACAAGAATTTATAAATGTGGCCTCGTACTGTGGTTTTCCTTTTTCCTCCCTCAACTTTGATAATATCACCATGCTGCCATTGTCATAAAACAAAGATATTTGCATATCAGTTTTTGTTGACTGAAGCTTGAGTTTTAAAACATGTATGCAGGTGGAAATTTAAAGTAGTGTTAAACTCCGTCATGTATTTTTAAAAAAGTCAAAAAGTATATTATTGGGACAACTTAATCTTATTTTTAGCCCCAACAAATCAAATACTAAGCATCCCAATCCTTCCTTAAAAAAAGTTCATCTTAACATTTAAAACTCATCTCAAGAAGGTCTACCTTAAAGAGATTAATTTTGAGCCCACATATGCCCTCCCTCCTAATACCACAATTCTAATTAAGACAGGAGCCAAAGCACAAATGTTCGAAAGCCAAAGCTTTAGAAAGACCTAAGGGAGAGGCTTAATATGATGAAGTCTCAAATGTTCCATTTATTCCACATATCCAAATTGAGTGCCATGTTTTTGCTTAGTTTGAATATTGTAACTTCTCTCTAAGATAATATTGGTTAGAATAATATATATTGGAAGAATAGCAGGGAATTCTACACACACGTACATTGAAATAGTTCATTATTTGTTTGTCAACAAATATCTTGTGTAAGGTTGATGTTTTATCTTTATATTGATTCTGTCTCGATTCTACTTACACATCTATTTATAACTATCCAAGTTTTGAACTATGAAATTTCAATATCCACGATAAGTTAAAATATTTGGTGATCCTACATTTAACGAAACACTTGATATTATTGATGATCAAAAAAGTTATATGGGTGTGCTTTTATAGGATAAGGATATCAACCACTCGAAGAACACCATAGTTCCACAAAATATCAAATGAGTGTTCCTCAACACCATTATGTAATACCAAAATACATAGGAGAATATATTTAGTGACTGCTGAGGTGGTACGTATTTTTTGCTCAAATCCAATGACAAATTCACACATGTCCGTTGATGTAGAATAAAAGTGAAAAAAAAAAAAAAATCCACCCATGGAAGCTTCCCCTCCGTCGTGCTCTCCGTCTTCCTCCATCCTCGCTCGTGGCCGGCTCTGTAGTCCCTTGCAGTTGGCAATAAACCGCCCGGCGACTCCGCTGGTGGTGACGGCCAGCAACTCCGCTGGTGTCCGGAAGAGGAAGGAGAGAGAGAGCTGAGAGGTGAAAGTTTTAAAAAATTTCATTTAAATTCCATGTCAGCTGACATGGATTGATGGATGTGTCAATATTTTAGTGGAATGAGTGCAAAATGTTTGCCGCATATGACGCTGAAACGGTGGTAATAAACGACTAAAGATTTTCTCAATAGATAAGACATTTAATCAATATACGATGTAGTCATATGTGGCTGAAGAATGAGTATTGTTTGATCACACTACTATATTTTGAAGTATTAATTCCTCGGTTTATAGAACCATATAAAATAAAATAAAAAACACAAAATTGATTGCACAAGCATCAATTTGACCAAAATAAAAGTTCACTGATGAAATTGAACATCTACTAAGAATTAAAAAACTAAATTTTTGTTTTGTCTCTTCTTTTTATTAATCTAAAAATACAAGTACTAGTTTATGAAATCGAGTAGTAAACGGTGTGATATATCTTTATTGAATCTTTAAATATGACTCACTTGTTCAAATAGTTAAGGAAAGTTTGTTGCATCATCTCTTTTATAAATCGTTTTATCATTTTCTCTTCACTTTTGTAAAGGGGTGTTCATGTTGATTTTAGACTGGGTCCTTTTATTATGGGGAAAATACCTAAAATGTATCTTATTGTTGACCTGGTGATTGATTACACCCTCTATTTATGCAAATAACATTCACATACCTTTAAGCAAAATCCTAAATTACAAAGATCAAATTGCCCCTTCTAACAGACTCATTTTACCATCTTAGTTAGGGTTTGGGTGGTTTGGTTTTTGTTTTGTTTCGAGCTCTTTTGGGTTAATGTGAGAATTTAGGATTTTGAAGAAAATAACATTTTCATATACAATTGATGTAAATGTGCAAAATGGCCTCCAAAGATAGAACTCGAGTATGTATTTGATATTTTCAAAAGGGGAGATTTATAAGTGATAATTAGGATATGTTTTGTGAGTCATGTTTTTTTTCTTCTTTTGAATTTTTTTTGCCAAAGTTTGTGAGTCAAGTTTGGTTGACATTTACATTAACCCGATGCAAATAAGCTTAGTCAATACCAACCATTGAATTACATAGGTCTCATGGTCCACATAATTCAATGAACGGGATGCATTGATCTCATCATCTACTGTTTGATTTCATCATTGTTTCTCCTAGAGAAAGATAACAAGCTTTGAATTTTGAATTTTATCTCTAGTACGGATGGACTTGGCAGTCAAAACTTCCCACCACCAAAAGGAAAACTAGTAGAGCAGTCAGCGACCACTTTTCTCATTGAGTGAGCAAGCCTTTATCTCAAGGATGTTACTATGGTTGCATCTGGCCCACTCATTGTCTTCTCTATCACCGCCTCTATTTTCAAATTTATTTCATCCACATGTGAAAACTCGAATTTAATTTTACTATGGATGTTACTATGGTTGCATGAGCATTTACTTTGAACCCTTCTCCATATTTGACATCATTTCCCTGCAAAACTCGAAAGAATTATTAAAAAAGTCATTAACCTATTGCATAAATTCCAATTTAATTTAAAACTTTTCATTTTGATCAGTTTAGTCTTAAATTTTTTGATAATTTACGTGATACGACCAATGCTAATATTGACATTTTTTGTGAATTATTTTATATTTCTTTTCATTTCTTTTCTTTCATTTTTTTCCACCGTGGCCGTTGAGAGCCATTAGGGCCTCGCAATGGCCAGTGACCTTCGCCGATCACTAGGCGAGGGCTACCTAGCCCACGACCGCAATGGCCTCATCAAGTGACTGGTGAGGGTTGCAAGCCATCACTAAGGCCCCAATGACCCTCACTAATCATGTTAGAAAAGGAAAAAGGAAAAAAAAAAGTTTTATAAAAAATTCAGAACTTTGTTTAAAAATTGCATAAATTGTCAACATTAACGCCAATCGTACCACGTCCATGTCAATGATTTTAGGCAAAAAATTGTCCAAAAGGACTAGCAAATCATTAAAAAAATTAGGATTAAATTGACCAAATTCAAAAATTTAGAACTACATTGACATTCGTATAACAGGTTTATAACTTTTTTTTGTACTTATCTCTTATGTGTTTGCTTTTCTATATGTGCTTGTCTACATCACTCATACATATTTGACTCATTTATTAATCACGTCACACCTTTAAAAACCCAACATGACACTTTTATAAATGAGTCACACAACATGATACGTTTAAGGAATAAACCCTTATGTGTTTGCTTTTCTATATGTGCTTATCTACATCACTCATACATATTTGACTCATTTATTAATCACATCATACCTTTAAAAACCCAACATGACACTTTTATAAATGAGTCACACAACATGATACATTTGAGGAATAAACCCTTACAAAAATATGTTCAAATGAGTAATAGAGTGCTTAAGTGTATCTAACTAGATCGCATTGACCCAGGTAATATGTTAACTCAATTAACTAATCGTGTATTGGCCTGTCCTAGACAGATTGCAAAGGTCAATTAGCAAAGAACACAATTTTTTATTTGTGTAGAAAAAGTTATTCCGTTTAAACTCAATTTGAATAAACTTACAATCATGTGTCCTTTTCAGGTCATGTTAATGAGGGTCTAATTCTCTAGAAACCCCCAACTTTAGGTGCAATCCCCAATTTTCCATTAACATTTTTTTTCTAAAAATATTCATCAAATTTTCTCTAGTCATACATCTATCCACATGTCCAAAAATTGCAAATAGTTTCTTCAAAATTTTGAATATTGAGGCCAATTAGAGATTCGGTATCAAAACTTGCGTCTTCATAAATATTCTCTCCCTCATATGAAACAACAGCAACTTCCTAATATTGATAATATATAAAAATTAATGACAATTGTTGGATCAAGGGTTGACAATGGTAGATTTGGACTAAAGTGAAAGTCGATAATTTTTTAAAGACAAAAGAATATTTGGTTTGAATTGAGATTATAATGGTTTTTTTTTATAATGAAATTAGGCTTATTAATCGGTGGTGCAAAAAATTGGCCATCCGACAAAGCGATGCTACAATTCTTAGCTTGATTCTTTTTCTTCAACTTGGACCCACTTCATATTCTTTTTTCTTTATTCCTTTTTCCTTTAACTTACATTTTTTTTTTTTTTTGCTTTTTTACTTTAACTTAGACCCATTTATATTCTTTCTTTTCCCCTTTTCATGCAATGCCCTCAACTTTTACGAGATTACGTGATTCGGGAGTCATGCTTTTTCCTTTAGAAAAAATTTTGACAGGAATTTGTGAGTCACGTTGGTGTCTTATAGTTGATGTACAACTATTGGCTCTTTATTCCAAAATAAACTTGTTGAATAATTAAATTAATAAATTGTATGATTGTACCTTAAAATCATTAACCATTTTCCTTGCAAAATTTGGAAAAAAGTTGGTGTTTTGAGGTTTGGAAAAGGATAGAAAATTGTATCGGACATTCTAGTATGTTTTCCCAGATTTCATGTGTTTAACATTAATAATTCTTAAAATGCGAGAGAGCCATAAGAAAATAAACATGCGAAAATATTAAGCAATGTCATTTTCTTCCTTAAATCTACATTTGAGATCATATTAAATGAAGAAAGAAAGTATGAAGGAAATTCTCTGTATCTGTTAAAAGCAGACATTTCAATATTGCCTTTTCCTTTGTTTTTCTTGTCGTTTTTCTGTTTTTATGGAATTATTTCTAAAAACCACTATTAGTAGTTAGGGTTACGTGGATGAAAATTCTGTTTAAAGTAATTGAACGAAAAAAAAATAAAAAATAAAAGGTCTATCCAAAGTGAGCAGTACGTGCAGAAATGGTTTGTGTGCAATTTGTTTTTGCAATTCAAGTGAATAACTACACGTATGAAACTTACTCGAAAGATTTTCTCCCTTGGACATTAATTTTATGAGATTAGTGTTCATATCAGTGGATTTCATTAATGTTAATTAATAAAGTGATGACATTGAACGTTTAGCTCAAGTGACTAGTCGAACCGATTGTTTTGCAAACCTTGAGTGATTTAATGGGATTGCAACAAAATGTAACATATACATGTTGAGATAACTCTTTATTTGTTTGTCAAAAAACTTTATCTATTCAAAAATCTAGGAAGGTAGAAGAATTATTAACCATCCATTCCTCAAATATAATAGAGCTCAAGATAGATCTAACTTGAGTTGGTTGAATCACCAGTGGGTAACATTAATTTTTTACAAATGCATCATGAGTCCCCAAAAGTGGAAGAGCCATTAGGTTATTAATTGTGAAACCCAACCATTATTATGTACTTGGCAAGATAATGACAATGTCCTTTCACTTAATTATGACCTTGATTTAACCAATGACAAAATTCCATAAGAAAGTTTAATTTAGCCAAAGAAATGGAAAAAAGAAAACTCGCCCTTTAATGTGGACGATTGATATGAGCTAAAGCCATAATGGAGTTACTATATGGAGGACGCTCCAAGAAGGCATCTCCCACCAAAAGCAAGTGGCGACGAGTTTTTCACACATTTCAGGGATCTCTTTTTATCTTTTTTTCTAATTCTAGATTATCGATTACTTTGATATGAAGTGGTCCCTTACTTTCTCTCATTTTTTATTAGACAAGATTAACTATCATAAAATTAAAATTTATAGAAATATAAAATTAATCTATTAAGATTGCATGAGCTTAATAAGCTTTGTCCATATAACGAGCAAATTATTATTTTCTTCTCTTTCATCACCTTTTTTGCCTTTTGTCCATGTAGGGCAAAATTTTCTTATTCTTCTTTTTCCTTACCTTTTTTTCCTTTTTATATGCAAATCTATCATTTAAAAGGATTTTCAATTTCGGGTAAACTTATTGTTTATTTACAGGTATCCTATGCATTAAATGATAAAAGAAAAGTATCATATGCATTGGTGATGCTTCTTGCTTTTGTTAGGTTCATGTTTTATCATCAAATCATTCGTGGTGGCAATAGGTTTTCCACAAATCTTGGGGATTTCTCTTTATCTTTCTTTTTATTTTTGGATTATTGATTTCCTTGGACTGAAGTAATTCCATTACTCTCTCTCTCTCTCTCTCTCTCTCTCTCTCTCTCTCTCTCTCTCTCTCTCTCTCTCTCTCTCTCTCTCTCTCTCAAACAAGATTAATTGTCATAAAATTTAAATTTATAGAAATATAAAATTTGTCCGTAAAGATTGCATGAGCTCAGTAACCTTTGTCCATATAATAGACAAACTATTCTTTTCTTCTCTTTCATCACCCTTTTGCCTTTTGTTCATGTAGGGCAAAATATTCTTCTTCTTCTTCTTCTTCTTTTCTTAACCTTTTCCCTCTTTATATGCAAATCTATCATTTAAAAGGATTGAAAATTTAGAGTAAAGTTTTTGCTTATTTATAGGTATCCCATACATTAAATGACGGAAGAAAAATGTCATATGCATTGATGATGCTTCTTGCTTTTGTCAAGATCATGTTTTATTGTCAAATCATTCCTAGTGACAACAGATTTTCCACAAATCTCAAGGATCTCTCTTTATCTTTTTTTTATTATTTCTAGATTATTGATTGCTTTCAAATGAAGCAATTCCCTTGCTTTCTCTACTTTTTCATTAAACAAGATTAACTATCATAAAATTAAAATTTATAGAAATATAAAATTTGTCCATTAAGATTGCATGACCTCAAAAAGCTTTGTCCATATAATGGGCAAACTATTCTTTTCATCTCTTTCATCACCCTTTTACCTTTTGTCCATGTAGGGCACAATATTCTTCTTCTTCTTTTTTTCTCACCTTTTCCCTCTTTATATGCAGATCTATCATTTAAAATGATTGAAAATTTCGAGTAAAGATTATTGTCTATTTACAAGTATCCAATGCATTAAATGGCAGAAGAAAAGTATTATATGCGTGGATGATGCTTCTTGCTTTGTGCCAAGTTCAAATTATATCATCAAATCGTTCCTAGAGTCAACAAGTTTTCCACAAATCTAGGTTCTCTCTTTATCTTTCTTTCTATTTTTGGATTATTGATTGCTTTGACCTAAAGTGGTTCTCTTACTTTCTCTTACTTTTTACTAGACAATATTAACTATCATATAATTAAAATGTATAGAAATACAAAATTTGTCCATTAAGATTGCATGAGCTCAATAAGCTTTGTCCAATAACGAGCAAACTATTCTTTTTGTCTCTTTCATCACCCTTTTGCATTTTGTCCATGTAAGGCAAAATATTCTTCTTCTTCTTTTTTCTCACCTTTTTCCCCCTTTATATGCAGATCTATTATTTAAAAGGATTGAAAATTTTGAGTGAAGGTTATTGCTCGTTTACAGGTATCCAATGCATTAAATGACAAAAGAAGAAGAGTATTAGATGCGTGAATGATGCTTCTTGCTTTGTACCAAGTTCATATTTATCGCCAAATCATTCCTAGAGGCACAAATTTTCCACAAATCTCAGGGATCTCTCATTATCTTTCTTTCTATTTTTGGACTATTGATTGCTTTGACCTTAAGCGGTTCCCTTACTTTCTCTTCTTTTTTATTAGACAAGATTAAATGTCATAAAATTAAAATTTATAGAAATATAAAATTTGTATGTTAAGATTGCATGAGCTCAATTAGCTTTGTCCATATAACAAGCAAACTATTCTTTTCTTCTCTTCCATCGCTCTTTTGCCTTTTGTCCTTGTAGGGCAAAATATTCTTCTTCTCCTCTTTTCCTCACCTTTTCCTTTTTCCTCTCTTTATACGCAGATCTATCATTTGAAAGGATTGAAAATTTCGGGTAAAGATTATTACTTATTTACAAGTATCCCGTGCATTAAATGGCAGAAGAAAAGTATTATATATGTGAACGATGCTTCTTGCTTTGTGTCAAGTTCATGTTTTATCGCCAAATTATTCTTATCTCCATTTTATGTGCACATCCATCTATAATTACCTGGGTTTCAAACTATCAAACTTCAATAGGTAGCGTGGTGAAATGTTTGGTGATATCACGTCTAACACGACAGTTGATATTACTGATAAACAAGATACAATCTACTTAAGTCAAATGAGTGTGTTTGTGAAGGATAAGTAGGCTTTCTTCATTTTCATTTTTTTTCCTAAAAACATGAAACCTAAGTTTTCATGCAAGGAGAACTCATATGACAAAAATTAAACCAAGTGATATATCAAACAAATTACGATAATATAATCACAAGCAATACAGTAAGTAGAAACCGAGTCAAAAATATAAAAACACCTTGCTTTTAAGCCACAGATAGGACTCCCGTACACTAATTTATATACGCAATCAACCTAGTTTAAGTCAAGTAAATTTTCTAAGCGAGGGGATAACGTTGCCGGAATAAACAAAATGAAATTCAATTAAGAATAAATCAAACTTAGCACTAAAAACATCATTTTTTACCGAATGCCTCTCCAATTTTTTTATCCTTTTTTATTTATTTCTTTTTCTTTTTCCTTTTCATCCATGATAAACATGATTTAAATTCTAGCTATACTATATGCATGTTAAGATATAATAAACTAGATACAAGGCTAGAAGTTGAACTACGATATCATGCAAATATGTGATTATGACGTGGAGACGATGTAGTCATATAAAAGGAATGTCCCGAGATATGTCGAGACCCTTAGTGAGGCTGAATGGAAGCTCTAGGCTCGTTGCCAGCCCCTTAGGCGGTATAGCCAGCAGGTTTGGACCTCTATTCACCCACTAGGTGGCCCCAAACCAACCCAAAACACATCGAATGAACACTCAAGAGCCATGGCATCCATACAAGCCACAGTTCAGCAAGCCCAAGTCTCAACCGAGAACTTCCTATAGCGAACCGAGCCCAAAATATTTCTGAGAAACATGCTAACTTGACAACAACTTGATTGCAATTGGTTCTAACATGCAACTCCACTTAAATGCAAGGATAGATAACATTCGTAACACATTAGATGAACCCAAGCATTCCTTCAAATCATTCCTAAGAACCAGTTTGCATGTGACATACGTGGGATATACAAACTAAACAAATGGTTTAATCTAAACATATATAACAACCAACACAAGAGACATCACAACACCCTAATCTAATATTACAAGTATAACGACATCAGCATAGACGAGGATGAGCCTAGATAATCCATGGAGACACTAGGCCAAGCTTCAATACCGGCCTAAACCAAGGCACACAAGCAATATATCAAAGCAAGCATGAACAAATGGTAAGGATCTACTGAACCATGACCCTTAAATCATGAGAAAATTATCCAGAAAGTTATAAACCTATTGCAGTTTCATCTATTCAATTTTAAACTTTTTTACTTTTTGCCTATTGAGCCCATTAAATTTTGGCCAAAAATTGCCAATATAGACGCTGACTGTGCTACGTGGCACAGCCAACATTGACGTAAACAAATTTTAATAATATCTTAATTTTTTCCAAATTTTTATTAATCTTCTTCTTTTTCTTCTTTTTCTTTTCTTCTCTTTTCATTTTTTTTTTCATTTTTTTTCTTTTCTTTTTCCCTTTTTCCCAGCAACGGTTAACTGGCCGAGGCCAACAACTTCAAGGAGCGTTGAAGCAGGACAATGGTACTTTCGATTCAAGCTCTTCACCTTCAATGGCCGCAAAACAAAGCAGAACAAAGGGGTCCCAGGTATAGCTATGGTTTTGGCTTACTGCGAGGAACAACGATAAACGGCATGGAGAAATCTCTTGGCCACGACCGGGTTGCTTTGATGGTGTTCTCTGAGAAAAACCCCAAAACGAAGATTCCCTCCTTCGCCTCAAAACCAATCGTGCTCTCTCGTACCTCCCCCGTTGGTGTATGGATGCCGGGTCCCAATCTCCTTGAGTGAGCCGTGACAGAGAGAGAGATTTTCTCCACAATTGCGGTCCTGATAGCCCAAATCTTGACATTCGACGATCCTTGAAGCTGCTGGCCTTGACCCAATCGCCCGTCGTTGGCCAAGGGCGATCGAGCGAGGGTTGCCCTCGCCTACCCAGGCAAAGGCAGCCCTCACTAACCCAGGCCCGGGTGTTCCTCGCTCGAGGCTGGTGACCTCCTCTGGCCATAGATGAGGTCTAGTGGAGGGAAAAGGGGCAACACAAAAAAGAGAGAAAAGGAAGAAAGAAAGAAAAAAATTTAAAAATTGAGAAAAATATTAAAATATTATAATAAATTGTCCACATTAGCACCGGTCATCCTACATAGCACGGTCGATATCCATATTAGTAATTTTTGACCAAAATTAGTTGGATAAACTCCATTGGCAAAAAGTGAGAAGATTTAATACTCAATTGATAAAATTGAAAAATTCAATACCGAATTAACAAAAGTACAATGGGTTTTGGACTCTTTAGATCATTTTCTCCTAAAATGACTCAATTAGTAAAATTAAAAAATTGAATAAATTTAGGACTTTTTAGACAATCTTCCCCTAAAATCACAGCCAAGTAAGAATATCCAAGAAAATTGATTCTATGGTGATGGAATGGAACACACTAAACCATAAACCAAGATGAAACCTAGACTCCACAAGCATATATTACGGGTTAGAAATAAACATAAAGGCATGAAGAACAACTAAACAAAATGCTATAGAAAGGTATCATTGCTAAGAGGAGAGTTATAGAACCAGTAGACCGAGGTAATGAGCTTGCAGTGCCTGCGAGAGCAAGGCAAGCTTACCTCGGCCTCAATCTACGATCCAAAGTGAGGCAAATGCGATCCCTAAATTTTATAAAATGCATGAGTGGTCCATAAGAGGGGAATCTTAGGTATCTATAAACTAAAATGCCTCTAATTTCTAACTGTAGAAAAAAAAATACAACAAGATAAATGAATTCAAAATTATGTAGAGTCGCTTTTTTTAGGGAGGTGAATTCGGTCCCTAAATTTTATAAAATGCATAAAGAGCGTATGGGAAAGGAAACTTGGGTATTAACAAACTACAAAATCTCTAGTTTCTAAATGCAACAAGATAAATAGGGCAAAAGTATGTAAAATCACTGTTTTTTAGGGGTTGAATTGTATCGTTGTCTGCAAATTCGATCCCTAATTCTTGGCAAATGTAATAAGGATATACAAGCAAAAATTTAGATTTTAACAGGAGGTTATATTCCATATCAGGAAAAAATATCCTCTTAAATCAACTTAAAATTGAGAACATAACTTGGCCAAATTTATGTTTTTCCTTGGGTTAGATTCAAAGGAGGTAATACCTCGCGCTAGTTGCCTGTCCTCATCTCTTGAATATAAAAAACTTAACGAGTAAAATGTTTCAAATTATAATTATATATAGAGTACTCTATTTGATATGTCGAATGATTTTACATTAATCCAATATAGATCAACATACTTGAAGATTTTGATAGTTCTACAAAATGTCAAATAAACATTCAAATCTAGAATTAACAAAATCATGTAATACCCAACGAATTGGCTAAATAGATATGCATTTGATGAAGATATGATGGAACCATATTTGGATCTTGGTGTTTCTCAATTGAAATAATCTTTGGACTATGCTCACCATTTTAGAGGTGAAGTCTTATACAATGCTATATAATTAATACAGATACATACAGTGGTTTGCATGCGTTCATCATATTATATTGAGCTGAGAAACCAGAAATCCATGCTATTTGTCAAAGCCATATTATTTGCTTAAGAATGGGCTAGTATAGTTTAGTCAAATTACTCATAAAATATTATAAAGGATTAATTCATTGTCTATAGAACCATATAAAAAGCGAAATTGATTCGACTCATAGAGTACAAATATCAATTTGACCAAATTAAAATTTACAATCATTGAACATTTATTAAGAGTTCAAGGACTAAATTTGGTAGCGTCTCTTCTTTTATTAATGCTAGAAATACATGAAATCGAGTTGTAAAAGAGGTTGTACATCTTTATTGAATATCTGAAAACGATTCGCTCGTTAAAGTAGCTAATTCAAGTTTGCTGCATCATTTCTGCTGGAGATTTGTGTATCATTTGTTCAATTTTGTAAAGTGATGCTTATATTGATCCTAGACTAGGTCCTTTTCTTCTTGGGAAAGTGTGAAAAACATATCTCACCGTGAACCCAATGATCACTTATTACCTCTATTTATACAAATACCATTAACATACCCTCTAAGCAAAACCATACATTAAAAACATCAATTGCCACTTCTTGCAAATTCATTTAAGCATTTTGCTTAGGCGTTGGGTGGTTTGTATTATTTTTAACTGATTTTTAGTATTTTGCGCAGTCAACATTTTATTTGTGTATTCACCAAACAAAAAACATTTTATTTGTGTATTGTCCCGGATAACTAATAAGACGTTCTCAGTATATATTGATAAATTTCTATTGATTACTAGGATGTATGGAATAACTTTTAAATTTTTTGCTTAATTTAAATCATATGGTTCACGCACTTTTAACTTTTTTTTAAATCCAAAACTTTGGAAACTTTCATAATACTCAAATGTTAACTCAAAGTCTCACATTTAATTTTTTTTCATAATTTTCCGAAATTTTAGTAATCTTTTAAGTATTGATGGGAAGTAAAAAAGTACTTTCGAGTTTTATTTAAACCCAAAAAAACGTGCATACCTTTAAAATTGAGTTGGTAAATGTTTAAGCAAAGTTAGTATATTAAGTTTACCTTTTCGCAACATGCTTACGTTATTGATTTAGATTTATTCTGATAAGTTATTCATCAACTCGTATATGACTTCAAGAGTTAAAAAAGACAGTAGTTATTTATGTCACATAGATAGTTGCACATATGGATTAGTAGATATCATTTAACTTTATTAACTATCCAAAAGTTTGGTAAATTCCTTTAATATGATGATAATCTTTGAAATGTGTATATTAGATTGCTGGTAAGTTCTTCATCAATGCTGACTATTATTAATACCTGATGATAATTTATGCCTTTCGAATTTTTAGGTTGTGCTTTCCACTAGTAAAGTTGATTTAAAGGGTGATTCATTAAAATCCAATTGATATTATGCACAAACGGAAGAAAACTTCTTGTCTGGCCTGGGACGATACTTTTTGATTATGCGGGTCCGATCCAGATCCAATCCCTCTTAATCGCAGTGGGTTTATGGACCTGGGTCTAGGCAAGAACTCTGCCAATACCAGTTGCACTCATGATACAAGTGCAAAAGATAAAGACTTGTGGTTGATGGAGTAAAGCACTCTGATCCGACCAAAAAAGAAGAGAGAAGCTAAAAGTCAAATGTGAGTAATGTATATACATTATCCAGCCAACTAATGTACAGGTCACTGTAAAGACTTATAGTATAAAAAAGAACTATAAGTTCCCAGCAATTTATTTATTCTTTTTGAATTGGGATGAATCAAGCTTGTGGACAAGCATGGTTTTTAAAGAAACAAAGATATCACAATAAACCTGAGCACCGAGCTGAGAATGGTCCTAATGTATTCTTAGCTGCAATTACTTTGTTGACCAACATTTTCCACTTGGAGTCATCTTTCTTGCTTTGATGCCGAATCTTCACTCTAAATTGCCTGGCAAAAGCAAACGAGACATAATGTAGAGCACTCAATTTCACTATACAAATCAGTTCAACGATGGTGCTGCTCTTCAACTCTACACACCAATAAGATGACTCGGCCCCAATATGCATCTCGCATCATCACTCAATTTTAAATCATAGAAGAATAATTTGGGAAGGAAAACACTCTTGCCCTCAAAAGTTGACTAATCAACCAGTTTCTTTAAATCAGTGTTGGACCCCTTTTCGTGCAAGACGCTTGAAATGAGAACTTCTGAGTCAGCAATGCAATTCTCACTGGACCATCTGAGGCAAGTTTTGCTTGATGCTCAATATCCAATGCTTTCTAGGACCTAATTAATTAGGTGAACGAACCCATTGGGCCTGGCTCTACAAAAAGGCAAAGTAGGGGAATTGGGTAGGCTGCCAACATTTAGCGTCAAATGTGGGGTTCGACTTCCGCCTCTACAAAGAGGTGAAGTAAAAGTTTGAGAGAGTGAGAGAGAATGGGACTGACCCAAAAAAAAAAAAAAAAAAAATACGTGAACGAAAAACAACCCATACATCATGGGCAGTCACATTTAGACACGTCCAGCATCCATCGAAACTTCTTCAGATTAAAATTGAGGTGACAAACATAGAAGTTCTTTGACTTACCTACAGAGAGGAACCTTGCAATCATCAGGCTCGGTACACATCCGAGAGTGCAGTTCAAGAAGCTGCCACATGCGCTTGCAGTGAACACATCCTCCAGGAACGCGGACCTTGCAACTGGCAAAATGACGTACTAAGGTCTCAAGTCCTTTACAAGCAGGGAATCCACAGGCAGGCTGCGAAGCTCTAAGGAGTTTGTCGCGTGGTCCAATCGTCCGGCAACCATCTCTGCATATGTGAAGGAGGGCTTCCATGGCCTCGTAAAGTTGCAAATATACCTGTCTCTCTTCCATCTTCCTCAGCCTCTCTTGTTTCCTCTGCAACAACGGTAGTTGTAAGACCACAAAGCAAACAATCCTTGACAGTTTATCATGAAAGTAAGATATCCACCAGTATGAGAATGATGCGTAGTTATTTCATAGGGGAGGAGAAATGACCAATCTTCCAGGAATCAATCCGGTTATCATAATGATAAAGGTAAAATCAAAACCTTGCTCAATAGCAACAAGAGGAGCTTGATACGAAGAATAACGTAACCAAAAAGATAAGAATGTAGACATTCAGTGATTCTTTGCTAAGAAGGACTTGGAAGAGGCTAAAAGCAAAATGTTAAAGAAGATGATCAGATAGAGCTGAAGCATCTCTTAACTCTAGCGGATCTAAAGAAGGAAACACAAGCATAAAATTGAGAACAACTTCAAGAAAATTTGTCAATGTGATAAATCAAGGGGGAGAGGATAAAATAGAAGACATCCTTAGTGAAACCTCACATGGATCTAGAACTGATGAGACCTACCCATCTATGTGGGAAGTCTTACTACTAGCAACAATAGCTAAAGATCACTCATGAACCATGATCCATCGCAATACAATAACACAGTAGCCAAAGATCCGCAAAGTCATAACTAGTTCCGCTACTTATGTATCTCATGTAATCTGTGGAATAAAAGCATTCACTGCGAGTAGTAGATGTCGCTGTGAATACGATTGAACCATTTCAAGTTCTAATCCTCACTCCGAACTCCCAAGTAATTGTAGCAATGACATTCGCATGAGTTGCACATTGTGATCCATAAGCAGATAGCATCCAACAACCTACTACCATGCTATGAGTAGATCAGACATGCAAAATGAATCCCATTTTGCTTGGGTTTTCTTTAAACCTATCATGAAAGCCTTCATTTTCTAAATGACTTTATAGATCACCTCCCTCCATGCAATGATGCCATATACCAGCTGGGCCCATACCGACTCCTATATCTGAGAAATGGGGCAAACGCTACTCCAAGGAAGGAGAAATCGACTTACAGAATCTACTTCAACAACCGCCTCTAGGAGCTCCTGTTCAAGAGCAGGATTAGCACGCTTCATTACTTTCCAACCTTCAGTCAAGGATATACTTTTGAAGTCCTTCAGAACCATGCGGATACAAAAGAGGGAAAGCCTCGGTGCATTGCAGTACCTAGCTAACTGGAGCACATCTACAACATTTTCTTTGGTCAGCCAGTGATACTCCAGATAGTGAGTACAAACCCTTTTCAACGATGGAACTGAATAGGAGTGCGACAGAATCAGCAAATGGAGAACATACTTCTTCATTGTTTCTTCTTCATAGCTGCATCCAGATTTATACAATATTAGAGCAAATAATCCAGACAACCGGATGAGGGGGAAAACTGAAATAGAGAGGATAGTCATCATACCAGGATGAGTAAAGAAAGCGAATGAACGCTTGGACGGCTTCACTAGGGACCCCAGGAATCCTCATGTACCTCATACCATTCATAACTGTTGATTGATACATTATATTACAAAGCACTGGCGATGCAGCGGACTGCAAGGAAGAAAATTAATTTGTAAGACTAAATCTTGACCCGCATTATTTCTCTCTCTTAATTGATGATCACGATGTAATTTGCTCAATGAGCCCCACTAAACTGCCCTCGCAATTAAAGAAACAGATAGATTGATGGACAAATTATAGAAGGCAACGTTTAAAATAAATACAGTAAAATCATATGCCAGTCCAGATCATCTCTACATCATCATGACTTTTAAAACATCTACAAGCAACTGAAATGAAAACATCAGGTAAAGGAAAAGGAAGTGTAATTAACTCACCAGAATATTGGAATGTGCCATAATAAATGAATTTTCTTCCATAAAAATGTAAACATCCGCGCCATATCCATCCATGAAAAGGCTATCCCATGTTTGTTTTGTTTCTTTGGGGACTGAGCTACAATCTGGAAGTCTTGCATGGTTGGATCTTGTAAAGGTTTTAACAGGGGGAGAAGGCGGTTTGGGGATATTATAATTATTGGAGGAGGAAGGAGTGGGAGATTCCAGCGCAGAGGTAATATCGGCTGGATCTGCTTCCTCCAGTTGCATATTGAAATAGCCGCAGAATGTTTCACCTGCAGAGGATGACCAGGGATAATCCACATCTGGTGAAGCCATCAGCTTTGGAACTTTAGGAGAAAATACTAGTTGGCGCTTTTGCAAGAGGATCTGCAGGGTAAAAAAAGAGTAGCAAGATTATATATACTTCCTTACCAGAGGAAAGAGAATTGCATTGGTTAGTTGGAAGAATTCTGTTATCAACAAATTGACCCCCTAACATAAATCTTAAAAGAGTATCTTCATTCTTTAGGTTTTATCTCGTGGTTCACTTGTAGCAGTAACAGATTACCGAGCTGTTAGGTTCCAAAGATTTTCCTAAATAAAACTCCAGATTGCGCAGCTGCCTAGATGCCTTTGTTAGGATATCTGGCCCAGAGTAAGCATAAGATGCACGATTATAATTCATCACCAACAGCAGTAAGAAGCTACTGAATTGAATTACAGCTAATCTTAGAGAGTGTGATTCCACATACTTTAGAAAAAAAACTAGTGAATCAAACGCATGCAAGAATTTGGATCTGCTAGTTCAATGGATGTAGGAGAAGATAAACACAGACAGAACACTGTTGACATTTTGAGCGGCATCATGATCCGGAGCAATGTGAAAGACAAAACTCATTTGCCATGACATAATAGCCATTTGGCATTCACTAACCACCCCCTCATAAGCCAGCAAAATTGCTAGTGGGAAATCGGCCGTTGTGCCCCATCAATTTTTGCTTAATGCATTTGACTCCATCGGACCACACAAGGCAAGGAGGGAATTCCATTCCTGCTGTGCTTTCTCACTCTCAACTGTCATCGAGTAAATAAGAATGACAAAGAAACACAGTTTCTAGTCACAAGCAGTCCCCAAAAAAAATGAAATCTTCCTCAACTACAATCGTTTTCGGCACTAAATCACTTTAATGACAAGGTTCCTTATGTCCAACAGACTAGCATTCAATTTAACCAACTAAATTCCTCTTTCATGCACTTTAATCCAATTTCTAGCTCCAGCAACAGCGGCAGCTATTGTATCCAGAGAAGCAATCACTATAGAAGCCAAGGTGCTGCCTACCTTAAAGCAAAGGTAGATGCAAATCTTTCACCCAAAAAAAAAAAAAAAAATCTGAGATTTGCTTTCTTCAACACTAGTCGACCCGAATCTGATGTTGTGCACAAAGAGGAGCTAAAGAACCCAAAACAAAATGCAAAAAAACCAAAACAAAAAAAAGTCCCTGAATAAATAAACCATTAAAAAAACGAAAAATCTAGATTATACTTTTCTATTGCACATTACCCAATAGAACCCTCTGGAAATCCCAAGAAGCTAAACACAACCCAAAAAACGTTATTCAACATCGACACCATTCGCCTCGAGAGAATTCCAAAGAAAATGCAACGCGGTCTCAATTTCGAGCTACAGGAAAATGCATCGACGGTCCGAAGAGACAACAAACATTTCCAGGCCACGGAAATCGCAGCAGGAACAGAGGCGAAAAAACCCACCCGAATTGCTATTCAGACACGACATGCAGAGTAAAAATCTAAATATTTATTAAAAAAAAGAATCAGGAACGAGCTTAAAGATGAACGACGACGGGCTCCGGACTCGGGATCAAGACGTTCCGGAGAGAACCACTAGCGATCGAGACGATCGCCCTCGAGCGATCCGGACCGCGGAGAGAACGTCTGGCTCCCGTCGCGCCGGCGGCCGCCGTCGAAGGAGGCCGGGGAAGAAACCGGGTTCGCCCAGACCGTGCGGACGCGGAGAAGAAGCTGAAGCAGCGATGCGAGAGAGAAGGAGAGAAATAGACGGAGGGAGACCAACCTGGGTTTGGCGATGACGCGAGGAGTGGAGGAGGGAGGGAGTGGGGGTCAGTGGTGGGAGGAGGGGAGAGGTGGTGGTGGTGGTGGTGCTGCTGCTGCTGCTGCTGCTGCTTCCATTAATGCGGGCGCGAGGGGAGAGGAAGGAAGAAGATGATGTCTTTTCTGGTAGAAAGAAAGATCGCTCTTTTGTTTATCGTTGCTGTCGTCCACGCAAGAGAGAGAGAGGGGGGGGTCTCGTTATTTTTTTCGTTTTTGTTGAAATTTAAGAAATTAACAAGATTTGTTGGTTGGTTTTTTTTATTTTATTTTTTAAAATTTCGGTTGGTTGATTATTTAATTGTTTTTGTGGCGGGCGGGGGGGAGTACGACGTGGTGGGTTCCGGCGTTGCCTCAGCGTCTACTTACAAAAGAATATTTTGTCCCATATTCTCATGGCCATCCTTCGTCTCGCCGTATGTTTTCTTCTTCTTCTTTTTCCTTTTTATTGTTCTCCTTTTTTCTTTTCTCTTTGAGAAAATCCAATTTTGTTAATGAATCCCCGATTTATCGAAGTTTTAGTAACTCTCAATAAATCATATAAATCGAGAGTTAGAATCTTGGAAACTAGTGGCATAAATATGGGACGACTCCCATTCAATGACAATTAACCAGGTCGGTTCATGATTGTTATAATCATAATCATTCGCTGTTGTAATTATGTGTCATTTAGATGCAGGAGATCTTTTATGATGTCTTTATCTTGTTAAAGATATTAATTGTGAATTATGTACTGAATGTGAACCCATAATGTATCCCAGATAATCACATATGCACAAGGAGAAAAGGGGATGGATCGCATTGGAGAGAAGGTAAAAATGAGAAAGAAAATGAAGATAGTTAAAAGAAATTATAAATGTGGTAATAATAATAAAAAAATAAAGATAGAATGATGTATATCCAATCCCACATAAGGTATGCCTAATAATGCGAAGGGATAATTATATAAATGGTCCATAATTTTTGCCCAATGTACAATATCATCCTTAAACTTTTAATTTGTTCAATATAATCCCTAAATTTTATTTAAATGTGCAATGTCGAATCATAACTTTTAATTTGTTCGATAAACTTTTGGTGCATGTTCAATTTAATTTTCAAATTATATTAAAATTGTTCAATGTTGTCCATGTGCAAATATTAATGGAGAGAAAACATTGAATGTTTTCTTATAATTCATACACTAAATTGAAAATGAAATAAAAGTTCATGGACCACATTAAAAAAATTAAAAAAAATATGGATGATATTACATATTAAATTAAAATTCATGAATCGTTTGTATAATTTTTCTAATATTAAAATGCTCCGAAAATATGGTTTGCCCAAATAAAAGCACTAACGTGAATCAAGCATGGTTGGACTTAAGCATGAAGTGGGGACACTTTTTCTTTCTGGGGAGTCTCAGCGAGTCTCTCGTGGACTTTTCCATAAATAAAAATAAAAATACCAAAGTTGAAAAGTAGAGGAAGAAAATGGATTTGGCTTCTGAATTCCATGAAATTCCACACTTGACTTTTGTGCGCATCAGAAATCAGGCTGAGCTCGCATTTTTGTCCGGTTGTGTTAAAGCAGGCGACACCTATCCACCTCTTACTCTCTCTATTGTTTTTCCCTTTTTAGGTGATATCGTCGGACCGGACCAGCTGCTCGTCATTTTTTTGTACCCAGTCTAGTACACTAGAAGAAGGGCACCGCGGGAATCAGAGCGGGGAATCCTTGCACAGAGTGGTCCGATCCCCCGCAATTAACATTGCCCACATTTTACGTCCGTGAGCTGTTTCCGACTAAATGGAGTCGTTTAAGGACCTGCTCAGGTCCATTATTAGATTATATTTACTTTTTTACTTTTTTTAGGATTACTTATTCGCCGAGTGAAATTTATATTGTACCTGGAAAGATATTTCCGTCAAGCAATAACTAACCATTAAAGGAAGCCAGATCCGTAAATGTTGACGAGTACCCGACCCTGCGCCTTGAATTATAGGAGAAAATAATGGAAGGTTATTTAATAATTTCGGAAGCGCTTTTCTTCCGCACCCCCTTTTCTCCCCCACTTGTAATCTAGTTTTATATTTTAAAGGGTTATTCATCACTTGTCCAGCTCAGTCAATTTTATTTTTTTTTTTAACAGAAGGTTCATTCAAATTCTAACGAACGAAAATCAGTATTCTCTCCGAGTGAATGAGAAAAGATGACATGGCTCATTCCTTATGACATATAACCACATATACTCGATGAGTAAAATTTGTCAATCGATAGAGTGTTCGAAATTAAGTAAAATCATCTTATAGTTCTTCAAAGCACAGCAGTGATTGAATTCCTCATGTCGTCACTTGAGACTCGACTCTCATCTCGTTGTCCTTCGATTGTTATCTTTTCCACTTCTTATTCGATTGCAAAGATTTATGCAAAAATTTTAAGAGTGAGATATAAGCGCTTTTGGTCCTAAGCATGACCTTAAATAGTAGTGCTGGATACAAAACAAGAAAAACATAATGTATCAAAGAGGGGATGAGGCATGCGGGGCATTAGCGCATTAAACAAGAATGTAATTTTGCAGCCCACCGCATTTAGCCCCCATTGGAGGAAACTCCTGGTCCTTGATGAGGAACCTATTCAATTGCAAAGACATATACAAAAATCTAAGAGTGAGATATAAGCCGCTTTTACTTTAAAATAACTAAATTTGGGTCGAACCAAATCATCGATGCAAATCCAGGACCTAATTCACGTTGGAAATCCGACTTGAAAAAGAAACTCCAGTCCCCAAAATAAAAAAAATTGAGCTAGCTTTGCCTTTTCTACGATCTCTTTTTCTTTTTTTGGTCAAATAACATAAATCTATATTCAGGGTTTATGGGACTAATGAATGCACAAGATCTTACTGAGCCAAGATTATCCTAGGTGATTGCGATTCTCTTTATGAAGACAACTACTAACTCCACCTCTTTCTTTATTCTATACATTATATAATTTAATTTATCCAGGATTAAGATAATGAAAAAAAAAAAGAGGGATTATGAAACAATCATAAGTGCTCCTCATCAGGAACTTCGAGAAAAGAACGTTCGCGAACCGGATTGTGCAGTTGGCTGTTTCTTATGTTATCCCCTACACCTTCTCAACCAAACATAGGATATACTCTTTGTAATTGTAAAATATATATATAGATTACTTTTTGGTATAAGGTGTTGGTTGTGTGCTTAAATTAGTGGCTCAAGCGCTCAACTTTATTCCAAGGTGAATTAAGGGTGCGACAATATCACAAAAAATTTAAAAATTAGAAAATATTTTTGGAGAAATGTTCTGTTATTTCGTTTATCAAAATAAATGAAATATATATTCATCATCAAAATAATCAAGTAGAAATTGCTATCAATAATAAATAAATAAATAACATTTTTTGCAGACTAATTTTGTTGAACGATATAATTAATTATTCTCTAAAAAATATTTTCTCCAAAAAATAATTTTTAAATCTTAAATTTTTCATAAAATGAGCGCTTGAAAGGTAAGTAATTCGCCAGTGGCGTTGAGTTCATCGTGACGACAATAACGATGGGACCAACGCGGGATATACGTCCAAAGGGGAGATCCATCAAGCACTCAGAGCCTGACACGTGTAGCCCCGGCAGGCAAAGGTCGAGCAAGTGGGGCGGCGAGACGGAGGACAGGTTAAGCAATGTTCCAAATTCTACATATAAATGATAATTTATAATTTTTAAAGGAAAAAGTATAGAGAATGGGACCCACTTTGGTCCATACCTTTTACTTGTGATTTACTGATATGAATGGACCACAAATATGAAATTGAGAACCCTTCGTACTCTTTCATGACAAGTTCATTGACACGACACGATAACATTATTCCCACATGATATATTATCATACACCGTTGTCCATGTCTGCTACTGTTATATATCCTTGTGACATTATTGATGCTTAGTATAAAGATAATGTTCGACTTCAAACTCATTTTCAAATCTAGTGGATGCAACTTATCAAAATATACTAATTGTTTCAATTTCGAGATTGCTTGCTCATTTGTTTAATTTGATGAAATTATTCTCTCGTGGTTATTTCTAATTGTTAACACAATATAGTATAAGTTCCCGCATGCTTTGGTAATTCTCAAAAAATAAAGTGCAGCTGATTGGTTTTCGTGTAAGTGGATTTGTCCAGGCTTTTCGTTACGAGCACATTACTTTCGGTGAATGAGAAATCGATTCAATAAGGTAACCCTTTCTCCAAAAATTAATAAGTATGTATCAGATAAAGCACCTCCTAATTGTTACCAATGCTCCAAGTTATACACCAAACAAATTATTTGAGTTGTCTTAAATTGTTGTCAGCGTTGTATTCTTTTTCTTTTCTCTTCTTCATTTGGAATGGTGTCGAGCTTTTGTTATTTGTTATAAGTATGAGCCTCAGATATGTATAGATGAACAATCCAAAAGGCGAATGCATCTTACGTTCATTTTAACTAGGGCGGTCATGCAAAGTGAGTAGGATTTGCCAACAATAGAGTTTTCGAAACCAGTAAAACCATCAAAATATAGTTCTGCGCGAATTGAATTCTTGATATCATTACTCGAGACTCAATTCAAATCTTATCATCCTTCGATTGTACGTATTTTTTTGCCTGCTATATTATTGCAATGGTTTATGCGAAATCTAGTGAGAAAAAAAATGCATTGACTCGAGAATAGCCAAGTTTGAGTCTAATCAAATCATCAGTGCAAAATTAGGACCTCACCTCATGGGATTTATTTTTTGTGAAAATCAACATATGGTTTATGTAACTAATGAATGCACAAGAATATGTAGCTCCTCCATAGATTATCCTAGGTGATTGCAATTGTCTCGACAACTAGGAACTCCACCTTTTTCATTTATTTAATACACTCTAAAGCTTATTCTTAATGGAAAAAATGAAAATCTGACGGACCACAAAACAAGCGTATGTGAGGTTCAAATCTCTCCCCGTCATGAACTCCGAGAAAAGAACTTTCTCAAAACGCATCATGCAGTCGGCAGTTTCTTAATGTTATCCCTAAACCTTCTAAACCAACATAGAATAAATTTATTGTAAACTTTTTAATGGTTTGCATATATCTTTTAACTATTTTTTTTGGGGGATGAAGGTGTTGGTTGAGTAAATTAGTGGCTCTCGGCGGAGGGACAGCACCCAACAACATTCCGACGTCAATTTTAAACATAGTTTTATTTTTTGGATTAATGGAAGTGCGTCATCGTTTGTACAGCTCGAAGAAAGCAAAGCACACAATAATGGTATCAATCCATGTGGGGAGTCTCCAACTCTCCGTGCCCACATCTACACATACAATATCTCCTAACTCAATCGGTTCTTGCACACCAAATTAAGTTTACATCCTAGCTCCGGTCAAGAGGTTGATCATTCAGTCGGAGAAAGAGAATTTGCAAAGCAATGCTTCCTCGTAACTTGACCCCGAGTGACTGTTTTTTTTCTTTATTGAGTGTGAATTGATTTTTTTGTGATTGTGCAACAGCAAAATGCGTTCCCATGTCAAATATCTCGCAAAACATCGAACATGATTTCCTTTTCTGTATTACTGGAACTTGGAAGGTTATGTGTTAATTAGCAAATAACTCATTTCTCGTTGGATGTACCGAATATAACTCATAAAAATGAAGTTTATATGAGTATATATATGCCAAATACTATGAGTTTTTTTTGGGGGGGGGGGGTGTCCTCCAAATAATATGAATTGGACAGCACTAGTTGTCTGAGTGATTGAAAAATGAATTAATGGGCAACCGCAAATAACTGCGCTTAAATTCCATTAATTGGACTTTGTTTTTTTTTTTTTTTTTTGTCTTACCATTAATTGGACTTTAGATTAGTAAAAGAAAATTAAAACAAAACAAATCGCGAAAAAGACAGGTCATAAAGAATTGAGTGGACAGAAACAATAACGATAGGACCAACATGGGAAATGTGTCCAAAAAGAAGATCTTCTAACCAATCAGGACCTGACAATTGTAGCATTGGTGGGCGATGGGACCCACTTTTGTCTACACCCTTGATCGTGATTTACCGGTGAAAACGAAGAGAAGCTCGGACCCATCCCGCCGCCCAACCCCTTCGATTCTCCTTAATGACAAGTTTATTGACAATGACACGATTGCATAATTCTAAAGTCTTATCGACCCTTTTCCCCACGGTTAATACAATAGCAACGTTCTAGCTCAGACTCGTTTTGAATTGAATTATTTAATCCAATGGAATTATTTCTCCCTAATTATCAATAATCACTTAGGCAATGCAGTTCCACTTCGGCATTGTTTCGTAATTCTCAAAACACAAAGTGTAGATAGGCCGATTGATGTTCGTATTTAAGTATTAGTTTTATACAAATTATTTTAAGGAGCGAGGGGTTAACTCAATAATTTAAGTTTATTTTCGAAGAATAATATATATATGTGTGTATATATGTCTCAGATCAATTA
The DNA here is from genome assembly GCA_019915185.1 of Eucalyptus camaldulensis. Classification (NCBI taxonomy): domain Eukaryota; kingdom Viridiplantae; phylum Streptophyta; class Magnoliopsida; order Myrtales; family Myrtaceae; genus Eucalyptus; species Eucalyptus camaldulensis. Next base: position 3,895,981 of record JAHSVA010000014.1, read on the forward strand.
CGCTCCGATTATAGTCACTACTTTGAGTTATATACACCAAACGGATTAGTTGACTCATTTTATATTTACCAGATTCAACTTACTTCCCAAATTTTGCTTTTGGGGTTTCTCAATGAATCTAGCTTTTTTCAGCAACAAGAACACAGGGGAAAAGGCCATAGGCACTGTCCGGGTGCTATAGGGGCGTGGGACCCCGAACAGCGCAATCGAAAGGGGCCGGCAGATCCTCTGGTCCTGTTACCAAAAAAAAAAAAAACACAAGGGAAAAAGATAAAGGGCGAAGAATGTTAGATGCATTTGGCTTCTTAAATTCCATGCACTTCCACACTGACTTTTGTCTGCACGAAGTCAGGCTAAGTTTGCACTTGTCTTCCTGTTAAAGCAAGCGACATCCGTTCATTTCTTATTCTCTATTTTGTTTTTCTTATTATTTGATATTATTGTTGTTGTTATTATCGTTGTATTCTTTTTCTTTTCTTTTTTCCTTCTTTGTTTGGGATGGTGACGAGCTTTTGTTATTTGTTATAAGTATATGCCTCAAGAGTCTCAGATACGGACAACTAAAAAATGCATTTTGTTATAAGATGGTTGTGCAAGATATGGGTCATGCGAAATCAGTAGAATTCGCCAAATATAGAGTTTCCAAAAGGGAGAATGTCACCAATGATCCTTGAACTTTTATCTAATGTTCAATTTCATCCCCAATCTTTCGATTTGCTCAATTTTGTCCCTGAACTATTAACAAATGTTCCATCTAGTCATTCCGTTTGTTCAAACCGTTAAGTGATGACATGGATCATTAATTGATAACGTGGAACTAATTTGGATTACTAGAATTATGAGTCTATATATATCTTAATAAAGGAAAACAAATTAGGGGTCAGCTGGAGATGAGAGCACTAATCACAAAAGCATAGAGAAGTGGTTATGTATCTCTTTTCTGGACGGTGGCCACATTTTGACTTGTTTTAAATGTAATTTCCATATGAATATTCCACATGTCCTTTTTTATTTTATATTTAAGAGACTAAAAGCCATGTAAGCCAATTCCGTTAACTTTAACTACCGGAATGACGAAATTGGTCAATTTTCAAATAGTCAGGGACTAGATCGGACATTTATTAATAATTCATGGATCAAATTGAACAAATTAAAAGTCTAGGGACGAGATTGCACATTAAGTGAAAGTTTAGGGACTGTTTGTGACATTTTCCCTTTCTAAAACCAGTAAAGTCATCTTATATAATTCTTAGGAGAATGACACGAATTGAATTCAAGATTATAACTCGAGGCTCAACTCACATCTTATCATCCTTCGATCGTGAGTATTTTCTTTTTAGGCATCCTATTTTATTGCAGTGTTTTACGGGAAATTTAGGTGAGAAAAAAGGTGCATCGACTCGAGAATAACCGAGTTTGAGTCTAATCAAATCATCGGTGCAAAATTAGGACCTAAACTGAACCCGAAATCAACTTAAAAGAAATCCGAGTCCCAAGAAAAATCGAACCATTTTTGCTTTATTATGGATATTTTTTGGGTGGTCAACTGACGACAATCAACGTAAGGTTTACATAGCTTGCGAATGCACAAGAAGAGAAGGCTCCTATTTAGCTAAGATTATCCTAGGTGACTGCAATTATCTCTATATGAAGACAACTAGGATCTCCACCTTTTTCTTTACTCTAAACATTCTAATATTTAATTTATCCTGAATCAAAAGAAAATGAGAAGTTGATGGATTATACAACAAGAAAATGCGTAGTTCAAATCTATCGCCTCATCACGACATTGGGCAGCATAGGACAAATTCATTGTAAAAAATTTTATTTGCTTTTGGGATAATGTTAGTGGTTTGCATAATTTAAAGAAATCGAAGCGAAAAATAATGGAAACACAAAATGAAATTGAAGAGAAGCTTAGCGTCAACCCCACCCCACCCTTGATTCTCCTTAACGGAAACTCCATAGACAGGACACGATACCATTATTCTGACATCTTTTATGTAATTATTTATCGTTGTCCATGTCTATAGTCTTATTTTACCATTTTGATCCGGATGAAATGAGTCAAACTAGTTTTCATAATGCATGCCCAATTGAAGTCTGTAAACAATCGAAATGAGCCATCAACAACCAAATAACAGCTAGAAGCTCTCCATCTTTGCTCAGTACACTTTCCATCTCTTTGGCCAATTTGATCCTCTCGACTATCGTTGATCTACAATACCACTGAAGATGCAATTCCACACCACGCTCAAACAGTACCATGCATGCCTTCTCCACATGCATGGATGCAACATTATTGATGACGTGCTATCAGCCGTATGACGTCTCCTTTGATCTCTATTGGGCAATTAGCGAACACCACATTAGACTGATTAAATACAAGAAATAACAGGTAGTCTGAGAGGATATTACTAAATTCCCTTTCATCATCTCTAAATGTGAGTTTCTATCCATTGTACCACATTTTAGTGGCAAAATGCTAGATTATTATACTGGAGTCATAAGTAGCCTTGGTGACATACACTAAAAGATTTGTGCCATCAATATCACTCAATTTACTCTCGAGAAACAAAATTTCCTCTTGACTCAAATATCTTTCTCACCTCTGTCAAATCATTCACATTTTGGTTTATGTCTCACCTCCCTAAAGATAAAGATCCACAACTTTTTAATAAAAGGATTCTTGGACATGTACTTCATATTTACATGAGTGAACAATGTTCGGTGATTGTCTCACCAACATGATGAAAGCAAGAGATGATCTTCTCAACCATACAAAATGGGAAACTGAAGATATTAGAAAAACTGTTGATGCCCTTGCACCTAGCGCACCTATACATCTTTCTTGAATTGTCCTTTAGTCTATCAAGCTTGTACATCTTTCTCAGACTCTTCTTTAATCTCTCAGATAAAAGGTTGCAAGCAAAGATGGATTTTGACCACCTCTCAACTTTTAATGATATCTAAGACTGCGTAGTAACATTGGCGATTGGCTCTACTTCACATGTGGCAAATCAAGGCTTCCTCTAGCGATAAATGCGGATACCAATTTATTGAGAAATGAATGTAGTTTAAATAATTCTTTGTTGAGCCAATTGCGCCGCTCAATAATAGTAACAATCCAATAATAAAAAAATGAGAATAAACAAAGCTATCACATCAAGAATAATCCCTCTGATAAAAAAGGGAATAAGTAATTTCCACATCAAGTTTGGGGAGCCAATGCTTTTGCAAGTGATTGAATGGGATGAAGGCCATCCCAATGTTAATGAAGGCTATGAAGTGGATAATATAGCTCCACTTGCAACATATTGCAACGCTTTTGTATAAAGCACCCCGTAAATGAAATGGAGTTTGATTGATATCACCATTAACACATCCATCATAGACACATTGCGGAAATATTCACAGCACATTTCTCGTTTTCTACTTGTGAACATGAGGTCTCCAATGAAGGCCAAAGCTATATGATGGAAGAGGTAAGCATGCTTCACCACAATACTTTGGGCAAGCTTTGCCTTTGTTATTAGAATATCCATCCCCTAGAACATTAAATTCTTTAATGATGTGTTAAGGGAACCTTCAATTGAGTTCACCACTTCCTTGAGTAGCATAAGGCTCGAGAAAGTAAGTGTCTATGTCCTCTCCACATTTTGTATGACCCAGACAAGAAACACTAGTATCATTGAGATTACCAGCAACTTGTTACTAAAAAATATCCATACAAAGACATGACCAACTAAAATATACTAGTTGTTATCCATCAGTGTACATCCATTTTCTGATTTTCATGGTCAAGCCAAAATGATTAATGAATGACCGGAATAAATGTGGAATTATTTACATTTGATGATACAGCTAATTAAGACGATTTGATGATATGGCCAATCAAATTATAATACCTCTTAATAAATCATATAAAATGAGAGCCAAAATTTTATGAATCACTGGAATAAATTTGTAATTATTTACATGTCATGATATATCAAATCAAGATTGTTTCTTATGCTTAGGTTTTTTAGTGAGTGTATATTCATTTTTCAATTGTGATCTTCGTGCTAAACTATTTTATCGTCGTTGTAACCATGCATCATTTGGATGTGGGATATCTTTTAGATCCTTTTGTTAGGTTAAAGATATTGATTGTGATTTACGTAGTTACTATGAACTCATAAAATATCCAAAACCGTCACACGCACACACGCATATATATATGAAAGGATAAAAGAAATAGGTCATGTTAGAGATAATATAAAGGGGAAAGAAAATTGAACAGCATATAAAAAAAAATAGATAAAGAAATCAAAGTCATGGTCAATTGATGTGGAATATTTTCAACATGATAAATGATAATAGGGATACGATTATGTATATCCAAGCCCACAAATGTATACCCAATAATGCTAAATTGATGAGGTGCATGTTAGGAGCACAAGGTTGCGTGCTAGTGCACATATGATTGCTCATATAAAAGCAAGATTGGGAGTAGAGTAGGGTTGGAGCTATGCATGAAATGGGGACAATTTTCTTTATAGGGTTTCTCAATGAGCCTGGCTTTTCTCACCTACCAAAAACAAAGGGGGAAAAAGTAGAGGACGAAAATGTATTGGGCTTCTAAATTCCATGAAATTCCACACCAACTTTTGTTTGCATCGAAATCAGGCTTAAGTTTCAATGTCTGGTTGTGTTAAAGCAGGCGACATCCAACCGCTAAGTTCCATGGAATTTCACACTAATTTCGGGATGTTACTGTTATCTTTTTCCTTTGGAATGTGACCATCCAAAAGTTGAAGATTTCAGTGAATGAGACGGCCTCTGTCGGTTGCACCAACAATGAATTGGGTGGACCGGAAAAGGAGAGTTGAAACCTCATGACAATGCACTGAATTTCAAGGCGACAACGATTGACGACGGGACCAACATGCGAAACACGTCCAAAAGGGAAGATCTAGGAACCAATCAGAGGCCGAAACGTGCAACTTCGGTAGGCAAAGCCTAAGGGTAGAGCAAGTGGAGCGGCGAGACGGAGAAGGTACCGTAGAGCAACTTCGCAATGTTATAGAAATGCGCTTGACCGAAAAAAAAAATGTTAGAAATGCGAGACATGAGCTAATATTTTCTTTTGACCCAAGAAAATTAATATTTTCTATTTTTCAGAATGAATGGGACCCACTTTTGTCTATAGCTTTAATTGTGATTTACTGATATGACGGGACTACAAGAACAAAATTGAAGACAAGTTTATTATTGATTTGAGGCAAATAACATGATTTCGATATGCTATATTATTATTTACTGTTGTCCATGTCTGTAGCCTTATCTACCTGTTGACATGATTGATAATCAATAACGAAGCTCAAACTCGTCTCGAATCAAATAGACATGATCAATTGGAATGTACTAATCATTTCAGATTCAGTATAATTCACTAATTTATCCCGACCATTATTAACATTCACATACCCAAGGTTTTTTATTTTTAATCTAAACACATACAATCCCCGCATGTTTTGGTAATTCTCAGGAAACAAAGTGTAGGTAAGTCCATTGATGTTCAACAGTGGCTTTGACATATTATTCTTAGGAATGATACGTTAAATCAATAATTAACTTTGTCTCTAAAGATCAATAAATGGATGGAATGATTGTCCAAAAAGTCCTAAACATGTAAGTCAATCAATTTAATCTCAAACTTGTCAATTTTATTAATTTAACCCTATACCTTTTGACAATTTCTCAATATAGTCATTTCAATTAATTTTGGTATGAAATCGCTAACGCGACTGATGATTGTCCTATGCAATTCAGCCAATACTAACATTAACTATTTTTACAAATTTATAATCTTTTATTCTTTTCTTTTCTACTCTTTCCTCCCACTATTCATCTCCTTTTTAGGGCCAACAATCCTCCCACTATTCATCTCCTTTTTAGTTTTTAGGGCCAACAATTGGGTGAGAGCTTCACACCCATGGCAAACAAGGGCTTCACGACCCTCACCGACCCCTTAAGAAGATGAGTAGTAGGAGAGAAAAAAAAAACTACACAAAAAAAATTGTAAAAATATTGCAAAAATAGTCAATGTCAATGTTAGCGGCTATACTAGCAATTTCCACCAAATTAACTGAGAAAAATACATTAAAAAAACTATCAAAATGCTTAAGATTAGATCGGCTAAATTTAAAAATTTAAGACTTAATTGGTCAACATACAGTAGCTATTATGACTTTTTGGACATTTTTCCTTCAAAAGGATTATATCAGTTGTCTCATATTTACTTAATTCAACTTATTTCCTAGAAGTTTTCCATTAGTTCAAGAGTTGCTCCTATAATTAATTCACCCAAGGTCGAGCCATTCAACAACATGTCATCTTCTCGACATGACTTGTGAAGGGAGCACGTATCATCAGCTACCATCAAAGAGAGATTATGAGATCCAATGAAACCAATGGAAAGATCATCTTCTCACAAATTAGAATTGAGAAAGAAACGACTCTTCTATTTAACAAAATTTCTTGTTTAGTAATTATTGATGCAAAAGAGCTCCGATTATTTTCTTTGTTTACATACAAATTTAAGATCAGTATCCCCGTTCACATGACCAAATATACAGCCACCTTCCAATGACTCGAGCTAACTTTACCTCTACACATACGAAGTAAAGCTTCCATAATGGGCATCATAGCAAAAACAACGCCCAAGGAAGGTTAAATCAACAAGCGAAAAGAATATTACACTATCCACTAAGATTTAAGCTTGTGTAGAAACTAATCGAAAGATCAACAGACCGGACATTGATCAGCCAAGCTGCTCTAAAAGACCCGAGGATCGCAGAGCAGCCAACGGTGAGTTTCGGACATCACCTTGTACCGTCTTCAGCAGCATTAGTATCATCTGTCCGACTGCCCAACCTGACAATGTCTTCCACGAGAATCTTCCCATCTAGGATAAAATAGTTATACGCACTGTCATCCTTACAATATCAAATAAAAATTTAATTGACTCCTTGAACTTTCATTTCAAAGTGAAAAGACCAAAGTTTGACATTTCAATCGATGCTCCATATATAGGAGGACAGTGTCTGGTCAACCTCTTTTTCTTTAACCCCATCGACCTATCAAAGCCCAATGAATATCGACTAGAATTGTATGCTCTAAGCATACAATAAAAACATATTTCCTTTAGTAAACTCTAGGGAAACCTTTCACAGATCAATTATCAAGATGTTACTAAAACAATTTCAACTGTCTCAAGAGTTGTGCTTTGTTCTTTCCAGATAGTTGAAGAAAAAAACCATGTTGCGAGAGAAATCTAGATCTAGGAGCTTACCTATATCTTTAGATAGATTGCTGATTAGTTCTTGAATACCTTCCTTGTCCAGAGTATTTTTCAAATACAAAGCAGCAGCAGCGACTTCCTCAGGTGTCACCTTCCCATCAAGGTCCCTGCACGAGTGGTTATTTCTGATTGTTAACACAATATAGTATAAGCTCTCGCATGCTTTGGTAATTCTCAAAAAATAAAGTGCAGCTGATCGATTTTCGTGTTAGTGAATTTGTCCTGGCTTTTTGTTATGAGCACATTACTTTCAGGGAATGAGAAATCGATTTAATAAGATAACCCTATCTCCAAAAATTTATAAGTATGTATCAGATAAAGCACCACTTAATGGTTACCAATGCTCCAAGTTATACACCAAACAAATTATTTGAGTTGTCTTAAATTTATCAGATTCACCAATTTTTTTTTTTTTTTTGGGAAGTTTCTCAATGAGTCTGGCTTTTTTTTCGGCAACAAAAACGCTGGGGAAAAGACAAAGGACGAAAAATGTGAAATGTATTTGGCTTCTAAATTCCGTGCACTTCCACGCCAACTTATGTCTGCACGAAGCCAGGCTCAGCTTGCATTGTCTTGTTGTGTTAAAAAGCAGGCGACGTCTATCCACTTGTTATTCTCTCTTTTGTTTTTCTTTTTTTATTCGATATAATTATTGTTATTACTATTACTATTACTATTACTATTACTATTACTATTACTATTACTATTACTATTACTATTATTGTCAGCGTTGTATTCTTTTTCTGTTTTCTTCTTCGTTTGGAATGGCGGCGAGCTTTTGTTATTTCTTATAAGTATATACCTCAAGAGTCTCAGATATGTATAGATGAACAATCCAAAAGGTGAATGCATCTCACATGCATTTTAATGAGGGCGGTCATGCAAAGTGAGTAGGATTTGCCAAACATAATTCTTAGGAGAATGACATTAATTGAATACCCGATATCATCACTCGAGACTCGATTGGCATCTTATCATTCTACGGTTGTACGTCTTTTTTTGCCTGCTATATCATTGCAATAGTTTATGCGAAATCTAGTGAGAAAAAAATATGCATTGACTCGAGTTTGAGTCTAATCAAATCACCGGTGCATAATTAGGAACTCACCCAAACCCGAAACGGACTAAAAAGGAAACCTAAGTCCCAAGAAAAATCATACTATTTTTGCCTTTTTACGAGATTTCTTTTTTGTGAAAATCAACATATGTTTTATGTAACTAATGAATGCACAAGAGTAGGTAGCTCCTACTTAGCTAAGATTGTCCTTGGTGATTGCAATTGTCTCTTAATGAAGACAGCTAGGAACTCTACCTTTTTCATTTATTTAATACATTCTACAGCTTATCCTTAATGAAAAAAAAAATGAAAATCTGATGGACCACAAAACAAGCGTATGTGTGGTTCAAATCTCTCCTCATCACGAACTTAGAGGAAAGGACTTTTTCAAAACGCATTATGCAGTCGGCAATTTCTTATGTTATCGCTAAACCTTCTAAACCAACATAGGATAAATTTATTGTAAACTTTTTAATGGTTTATATATATATAACTATTTTTTTGGGGGGATGCAGGTGTTGGTTGTGTAAATTAGTGGCTCTCGACGGAGGGGCAGCGCCCAACTCCATTCCGACGTCAATTAAACATACCTTTCTTTTCTGGATTGACGGAAGTGCATTGTCGTTTGCATAATTCGAAGAAAGCGAAGCACACAGTAATGCTATCAATCCATGTGGGGAGTCTCTGACTCTCCGTGCCCATATCTACAAATACTATGTCTTCTAACTCGATCGGTTTTCGGACACCAAATTAAGTTCACATCCTTGCCCTGGTCAAGAGGTTGATCATTCATGTCGGGGAAGGAAAATTTGCAAAGAAATGCTTCCCTGTAACTAGACCCCGGGTGATTTTTTTTTTTACTAAGTGTGATAATTTTTTCTGCAATTGTGCAATAACAAAATGTGTTCCTGACCCAACCGTGGGTAGCTGTGTTGGTTAAGAATCTATTTTTCATCGCCGAGGTCGAGAGTTCGAAACCCGTAATTGCTAGCGTTGTAAGTGAGGGGCCATGGTATTGGGGTCCTATACTAGTCTCCCCCGAGGTATAGGAGCCCTGCCCTTCAATGTTGTCTGGGCATGAGAGGCCTATGGTGGAGTCCTCGGTTATAAAAAATAAAAATAAAAATGTGTTACCGTGTTAAATATCTCACAAAATATCGTCGATTCCATTTTTATATTACTGGAACTTGGAAGGAAGGTTCAGTGTCAATTGGCAACTAGCTCATCTCTTATTAGATGTACCGAACATAAAGCATAAAAATGAATTTCACATGAATATACATATACCAAATACTATGAGTCTTTTATTTTTGGGTCTCTAAATACTATCGGAGTTTTTTTTTTTTTTTTCTGGTCGTAAAATACTATGAGTTGAACAGCGCTAGCTGTCCAAGTGATTGCAAACGAATTCATAGGCAACTGCAAATTTACTGCGCTTAAATTCCATAAATTTGACTATCAATTAATAAAAAATAAAAAATAAAAATTGGTGGACAGATAAAATAACGATAGGACCAATATGTAGGGGTGTGCATGGTCCGGGTGGGCGGTTCCCAACCTAGAACCGGGAACCGCCCGCTAAAGACTAGTTCCAAAAAATTGGAACCGGGATCCACCCGTTTGTTGCATGGATCCACCGAGAACCGGACCGCCGGTCTGATCCGATTCCCGGGTGGATCCATGGAACCGGTCTCACTGACCACGATATGAAAATCTTAATTAGTTTCAAATAAAATCCGAGAAATGATATTCTTATATAAAAGGCCAACATTCTGCTATAACCTCGACAAACAAACCTAAAGAAAAAATAAACAAAAGAACTAGGAAAGACCATATTGGAAAGAAAAAATAAACAAAAGAACTGGGAAAGACCATATTGGAGTTCAAAGACTCACCAGAAGAGAATTTTGTCCGCAAACACTTCGGCAACTCTAAAACTTCCATAAGTTACAATAGTGAACTACTACTATAAGATATGACAAGGAGTGTAGGCAAGCAATTCAAATTGTCAGCCTCCACGATGTCCATATTAGATATGCTGCGGATACTAGCAAAAAATGTGGGGACATTAGGATGAAACCACACCATCGATGCCAAGTCATTGTCAAGCGTCTCTATTACCAACAAGCTCCAAGGCCTCATCCTGACTAAAAACCATTACTTGCAGATCTACTAAAAAAGCATTCTAGTCCAAGACGTACCTAACAACATCGCGAGTCAAATTACTTCCTCAAATGCCTATTATACTCGCATCACTTGCATCATCGTAGCAACTTGCTCACTCAATCACAAGGATGGATGAGGCATGCATTTTAAACACTCCATCTGACTCATCAAATTCGGTTTTGGTGGTGCATTCGCTTTCGACAATCGCATCCAACTACAAACAAGGGAATCGGCAACATCCCCTGGCACGCGCGACAGCAGAGCACGACCAAATTCACGCTCTCGACGTGACGAGAAACCGAGGAACGAGAAAACAAAAAAGAAAATAAAAACAAACGGGAGGGCTCGGGAGACTCACGGGTCGTGGCGTATTCCTCGAGAGGGATGGTCTTCCGGTTGTGCCTCTCCTTGGCCTCCGACTACCGCAGCAGCAGCGAAGTGAGCGCGAGCGTGAGCGGTAGCGACAGTGAAGAGATCAAGACCGCGAGCCTCAGCAAAGCGCCGCAAGCCGGAGGGGCGAGCTGCTTCGCGACGTCCAGCGGCTGGTTCGAGGCGGCTGCTGGATGAAGAAGACAACCGTTGAGGGTGGTTGGTTTGTGGAAGCTCCAGACTAAAAGAACACTTCAACCAGTAAACCGGAGAGACACGGCTGCTAAGTGCTAACGCAATCTAGGGTTTGTTTTGTTTTAGTAATTTTTTTTATATTAAAAATTAATCGGTCCGGTCTGGGCGGGCGGGCGGGCGGATCTGCCCGTGGAACCGGGAACCAGACCAGTTCCCTCAAGAACCACCGGTTCCAGGCAGTTCCGGTCCGGTTCCTGGCGGTCCGGACGGGTACCGGTTCTTTTGCACACTCCTACCAATATGGGAGATGTGTCCAAAAGGAAGATCTTCTAACCAATCGGAACCTGACACATGTAGCATTGGCAAGCGCGATGGGACCCACTTTTGTCTACGGCCTTGATTGTGATTTACTGATAATGACCGGACCCCTAATGAAATTGAAGAGAAGCTCAGACCCACGAACCACGAACCAACAACACCCTACCCCTTCGATTCTCCTGAATGACAAGCTTGTTGACACTGACACGATAACACTATTCTAAAGTCTTATTTACCCCTTTCCCCGCGGTTAATGCAAATAGCAACGTTCTAGCTCAAACTCGTTTTGAATTGAATTATTTGATCCGATTGAACTATTTCCCCCTAATTATCATTGGTCACTTAAGCAATACAGTTCCACTTCGGTATTGTCTGGTAATTCTCTAAAAATAAAGTGTAGATAAGCCGATTGATGTTCGTATTGGTGGATTTGTCTAAGTATTGACTTTGAGCATATATTTTTTCGGAGTGAGGTGTTAACTCGGTAATTTAAGCTTATCTTCAAAGAATAATATATGTCCCAGATCAATTACGTTCTAATTGTTGTCGCTACTTTGAGTTATATACACGAAACGGACTATTTGAGTCATCTTCTATTTACCAAATTCGACTTACTTCCGAAATTTTCTTTTCGGGGTTTCTCAATGAGTCTGGCTTTTTTCAGCAATAAAAAAATAGGGGGAAAAAATAAAGGACGAAGAATGTTAAATGTATTTGGCTTCTTAAATTCCATGCACTTCCACACTGACTTTTGTCTGCACGAAGTCAGGCTGAGTTTGCCCAGTCTTGTTGTGTTAAAGCAGGCGACATCTATCCACTTCCTATTCTCTCCTTTGTTTTTGTTTTTGTTTTTTTTTATTATATTATTATTGTTGTTGTATTCTTTTTTTTTTTTCCCTTCTATGTTTGAGATGTTGACAAGCTTTTGTTAATTTTTATAAGTATATGCCTCAAGAGTCTCAGATAAGGATGACTGAACAACGCAAAAGGTGAATGCATCCTATATGCATTTTAACTAAGGCGGTCACGCAAGATATGGGTCATGAGAAATGAGTAGGATTTGCCAAATATAGAGTTTTTGAAACATCCTAAATAATTCTTAGGAAAATGACACATTGAATTCAAGATCATCACTCGAGACTCAACTCGCATCTTATCATACTTCGATTGTGAGTATTTTCGTTTTTGGCATCCTATTTTTGTTGAAGTGTTTCATGGGAGATTTAGGTGAGAAAAAAAGGTGCATCAACTCGAGAATACCCCCTTGAGTCGAATCAAATCATCTGTACAAAATTATGACCTAAACCAGCCCCAAAACCGACTTAAAAGGAAACCCGAGTCCGAAGAAAAATCGAACTATTTTTGCCTTTTTATGGATATTCTTTGGATGGTCAACTGACGACAATCAACTTATGGTTTATGTTGCTAACGAACGCACAGGAAGAGGAAGTTCCTATTTGGCTAAGATTATCCTAGGTGATTGCAATTGTCTCTTTATAAAGACAACTAGGAACTCCACCTTTTTCTTTACATTATAATATTTAATTTATCCTCAATTAAAAGAAAACGAAAAGTTGATGGATTATACAACAAAAAAATGTGTAGTTAAAACCTATCTCCTCATCACGACATTGGGCAGCATAGGACAAATTCATTGTAAATTTTTTTATTTATTTTTGGGATAATGGAAGTGGTTTGCATAATTTAAAGAAATCGAAGCAAACAATAATGGAGATGATTAATTCATAACGAGGACATATATGAATCCATGTGGGTGAGTCTCCGACTTTCCGTGCCCATATCTACACCCGATATCTTTTAGCTCGATCCATTTTCGGACATGAAACTAAAGCTACATTCTCGCCCAGTCGGCGAGGGGAACTCGCAAAGAAATTCTTCCTTGCAATTTGACCCCTTATTGTAATTAATGATATGACCAAACCACAAAATGAAATTGAAGAGAAGCTTAGAGCCATCCCCACCCCACCCTTGATTCTCCTTAACGAGAAATCCATAGACACGACGCGATACCATTATTATGACAACCTTTATTGTTATTATTTATTGTTGTCCATGTCTATAGTCTTGTTTACCCTTCTGATCCGGATGAAATAAGTCAAAGTAGCATTCATAACGCATGCCCAATTCACATTTGTAGAAACAATCAAAATGAGCCATCAACAACCAAACAACAGCTAGAAACTCTCCCACCTTTGCTCAGTACACTTTCCATCTCTTTGACCAATTTGATCCCCTTGACTAGCAAGGATCTACAATATCATTGAAGATGTGATTCCACACCATGCTGAAACAGTACCATGCATGCCTTCTTCACATCCATGGATGCAACATTATCGATGACGTGCTCTAGGTAGTACAACATTTCCTTTGTTCTCTGTTGGGCAATGCTACCAAAGCAGACACCACTTGAGATTGATTAAATACAATATATAACTTATAGTCGAAGAGGATCTTGCTGAATTCCCTTTGGTCATCCCTAACCGTGAGTTTCTATCTATTGTACCACATTTTATTAGCAAGATGCCATATTATGACACTAGAGTCATAAGTAGCATTGGTGACATGCACTAAAAGATTCATGCAATCAATATCCCTCAATCTATTCTTGAGAAACAGATTTCATCTAGACTCAAATATCTTTTCTCACCTCTCTTAGATCATTCACATTTTAGGATTTACATCTCATCTCTTTAAAGAGAAAGATCCACAACTTTTTAATAAAGGGACTATTGGACATGTACTTCATATTCACATTAGTGAACAACGTTTGGTGATTGTCTCATCAACTTGGCGAAAACAAGAGATGATCTTCTCAAGCAAACAAAATGGGAAACTATAAATATTTGAAAAACTAATGATGCCCTAGCACCGATCGCACTTGTACATCTTTCTTGAACTGTTCCTTAGTCTATTGAGCTTGTACATCTTTCTCAGAGTCTTGTTTTATCTCTCATATAAAAGGCTGCAAGAAAAGACGGAACTTGACCACCTTCGAACTTTTAACGGTATCTAAGATCATGTATGTAACATTGGCGATTGGCTCTACTTCACATGTGGCAAATTAGGGCTTCCTCAAATCTTAATGGCGGATACCAACTTATTGACAAATGAATCTAGTTTAGTTGGTTCTTTGTTGAGCCACTTGCACTGCGTAATAATGGCAACAGTCTAATTGAAGAAAACAAGCATAACAAAGCTATCACATCAAGAAAATCCCTTTGAAGAAAGGGGGAATTAGTAATTTCCACATTAAGTTTGGGGAGCCAATGCTTCTTTGGGTGATTGAATAGGATAAAGGCCATCACAATGTTAGTGAAGGCTATGAAGAGGATAATATAGCTCCATTTTCAACATATTGCCAACCCTTTTGTATGAAGCACCTCATAAATAAAAAGGAGTTTAACTAATATCACCGTCAACACATCCACCCCAGAAACTTCACAAAAATATTCATGGCACATTTCACATTTTCTACGTGTGAACATGAGATCCCTTATGAAGACCGAAGCTATATGATGGAGGAGGTAAGCATTGTTCACCACAATGCTCTCAGCAAGCTTTGTCTTCTTCATTAGAACGTCCATCCCTTAGAACATCAAATTCTTTGATGATCTCATTAAGGGAACCTTCAATTGGGTTCACCACTCCTTGAGCACCAGAAGGCTCGAGAAAGTAAGTGCCACTGTCCTTTCTGCATTTTTTATGATCCCGGCAAGAAACACCAATGTTGCTGGGATCACTAATGACTTGTCATTAGGATATATCTGCACAAAGACATGACTAACCAAAATATTCTAGTTGTTATCCATTAGTGTATATTCATTTTCTGATTTTGATGTTCTAGCCAAACTGATTTATGAATTACTAGAATAAATATGGAATTATTTATATTTGATTATATAACAAATCAAGACGGTTTGAAGATACAGCTAACCAAATTTTAATACCACTTAATAAACCATATAAAACGATAGCCAAAACTTTTTGAATCATTGGGATAAATTTGGAATTATTTACATTTCATGATATAGCAAATCGAGGCGGTTTCTTACACTTAGGATATTCGTTTTTTTATTTTATTTTGACGTTCAAGCCAAATTGATTTATCATTGTTGTAACCACGCGTCATCTAGACATAGGATATTTTGAGATGCTTTCATTTGGTTAAAGATATTGATTGTGAATTACGTAGTGACTGTGAACTTATAAAACATACAAAACCTCCACATATATATAAAACGAAAGGAAATGGATCACATTAGAGAGAAGATAAAAGGGAAAGAAAATTGATCGGCATATTATAAAAAAAGATGGATAAAGCAATTGAACTCATAGTTGAGAGACGAGGGATATTTTCAACATGATAAATGATAATAACGATATGTTGATATATATCCAAACCCACAAATATATATCTACAATGCTAAATTGATGAGGTATATGTTAGGAACACAAGGTTGCTTGCTGGTGCGCATATGATTGCCCATATAAAAGCAAGATTGGGAGTCGAGTGGAGTTGGAGTTACGCATGAAATGGGGACAACTTCCTTTATGGGATTTCTCAATGAGCCTGGCTTTTCTCACCTACAAAAACAAAAGGGGGAAAAAGTAGAGGACGAAAATGCATTGGGCTTCTAAACTCCATGAAATTCCACACCAACTTTTGTTTGTATCGAAATCAGGCTTAACTTTCAATGTCCGGTTGTGTTCAAGCTGGCGACATCCGTCCCCTAAATTCCATGGAATTCCGCACTAACTTCATGGGATGTTACTGTTATTTTCTTCTTTTGGAATGTGACCATCCAAAAGGTGAAAGCTTTCAAAGAACGAGACGACCTCTGTTGTGTGCACCAACAGTGAATTGAGTGGACCGAAACAGAACGAGAAGGGAGAGTAGAAACCTTATCAAATATATTGGATTTCATGGCGACAACGATTGACGACCGGACCATGCGAATACGTCCAGAAAGGAAGATGACGAACCAAGCAGAGCCCGAAACGCGCAAGTTCGGTAGGCAAAGCCTAGAGGGAGGGAGAGTGGGGCGGCTGAGACGGAGAAGAAAGAGCAACTTCACGATGTTTCAAAAATCCGAGAAATGATCTAATATTTTCTTTCGGCCCAAAAAAAAAAATTAATATTTTTCATTTTTCAAGAAAAAAAAATATGGTGACTCGGACCACTTTTGTCTATGACTTTAATCGTGAATTACAAATTCGACTGGATCGCAAGAATTAAATTCAAGACAAGTTTATTATTAATTAGACACAAATAACTTGATTTCGACATGCTGTGTAATCAGTTATCATTGGCCATGTCTATAGTCTCATTTGCCCTGTTGGCATGGTTGATAATTAATAAAAAGATTAGTGTTTCAAGCTCAAACTCGTCTTAAATCAAATAGACAAGCAATCAAGATGTACTGATCGTTTCAGATTCAATATAATTCGCTCATTTATTTAATCTGATGATATCATTTCCCCCCTCGATTATTATCAGTCACACACACTATGGAGTTCAATCCCTGCATGTTTTGATAAGTCGGTTGATGTTCTTATCGGTGGATTTGTCTAAGTATTCATTCTTGGCACTTTGTTCTTAGGAACGGGATGTTAAATCCGTTAATCTAAGTAGTCTTTAAAGATTAATAAATATGTCTCGTAATCAAGCACATTCCGATTATAGCCAATATTTCGAGTCAATACACTAAAATGGATGGAATAATTGTTCAAAAGGTCCTAAACCTATTGTAAGCTAGCCAATTCAGTCATTAACTTTTCAATTTGGCTAATTTACTCTTAAAATTTTTAATGATTTTCCAATATAGTCATTATGTCTAATTTTGATTGGAAATTGCTAACACGACCACCGGCTTTCCTAGGCAATGCAGCTGGCACTGACATGAACTATTTTTGTAATTTTTTGAATTTTTTTATATTTTTTTTCTTTTCTCCCCAGACTAGAAATCCCTCACCCTCCGAGTCCATCCGAGTCCATCCAAGTCCTATGATGAGTTGCTTCACGCAAGAAATGCTTCCACCGTCCGAACCCTACGATGAGAAGCTCCGAGCGAAGAGTACCTCAGCACATAAATCCTGCGACAAAAAACCACTCGAGGAACTCGACTTTGAAATTCGAAGTAACTAATTCCGGGTACATTTGGTATCCCTCTTTAGTTTATATTGGCAAAAAAAAAAAGTATTTGCATTAGCATTTGCAATTGTAGTATAGATAGTTCGATGAGTGGATTTAGATATAATTTGTTTGTTTTAAAAGAAAACTCTTCGAACTCCCTATTAAAAAAGGGCAGCTGCTAACGTTGAAGCTTCACACCTGTAGATCTTGCAAAAATTAGGGATTGAATTTTTGGACCTGTAGTTAAAAACATTTATGTTACACTCAACATTTCTCGCTACATTTCATTGCGCATAGGGGGCAGTATAATTTTATGATTTTGACTCTGCCTTAGGAAATTCAATTCAACAATACGGTGGAGGCTTTCGAATCATTTTACGTGTCAAGTGAACTTGAATTTTCATTTTCTCATTTTCTTTTTAATTCACTTTTACGTCGTCAAAATTCTAAAACTTTCGATCTAGCGATGCCAGTCGGTCATGAAGAGTAGGCCAGTCACGAGGAGGAATAATTGGGCCACAATAGATACAGGGCCGGCCTTGCCCATTAGAATCAAGAGATCCAAGCCCACTTAATTAGACTGAATTCGGCCCACTTGGAGAGCCCTTGGTGGACTGCCGTACATACATCTAAATCGGTATGCATGGAGTAAATGCGAAACAAACTGAGCCTTAGCGTTGGGTTTTAATGCTAAACGATCCTTCTTTTTGCATTACGTAATGTGTGTGTATGTTATGTGCATCGAAGCCCATTAAATCATCCACATTTACTCCGTTCATAGTAGATTCTAGATTTGGTTTTTTATATTTTTATCTTCTTGATCTCATTTTCACTTCAATAGGTCATATCCGCATGTATCTGGATTTATGTACATGCGGCAATAAGTACATTTTTTATTACGACCTTTATTGTTGATTTTTACCTGCATGTTAAGCTGAGGTATTAGACTGCTTTATGGCGCTGTCCACATCGTGGACGCCATGTATATGGTCTCTTCTGGTTCACTTGGCAAGCGTCGAGCCAACCCTAGCGGATCATCATGGCCCGGGGACGTATCGGGTTGATTTCTAGTCATTTTTACACGTATTTCGAACTGATCGAGCTTAGATGATCACTATCCGGATATGTGAAGTGCTGGTCGAGGAATATTTAGTACGATGACGATCTTTTTTCACGTCTTCGGTGTATCTGGGGTTGACCTCCATCGGTCCCAACAGTCCGCTGGTGCATCGGGGACGTTGTAGAGCTTGTTTCAGCGTCGTCTCAGTTTTTTTTTTTTTTCAATCCTACTCTATTTCTACACTACACTTACTCTCAGACTTTTGCCCTGCCTCTTGTAGAGAGTGGGAGTCGAAACCCACTCCTGAAACTTACGCGTCCTCGTCTCATCCTCCCGAAGAATGTGGGGATTTGAACCCCTCATCTCTCCCTTCTATGTTGAAAGAGTAGCCACTGGGAGCGTCGTCTCAGTTCATTTTGGATAATTTGGGCAATTGTCCAGACCAGAGATGGTGGGCGTTCGGGCATTGTTTAGTTCATTCAACAAGTCCCAGGCCTGTCCTTATGGGCCCCGATGGCCCATGGAGGCTTTGGGATGTTTTGGTGAATGGCCGGCATTGTTTAGGACGCGTGAAGCGGCCGTAGGCGTGCTGGGCGGCCTATGACACGGCGTGGACAAGCATATTCCCGACCCCCTCCATCACTTGGCGACGCTCCCCCGCGGGCTCGGGTAGCCTCATACGTATTCATGTAACTTTACATTTTGGCACGTTTTTTTGCTCATTTCTGGTTGGGATGATAACCCTAAATTTTTAATTTGTGCAATGTGATTTTTGGACCTTTGGTACATGTTTAATGTAGTATCTAAACTATATCAACATATTCAATATAATCCTTCCATTAATTTAAGATCAGGGACAACACTAAACATTTTCATATAGTTCAAGGACCACATTAAACATTTATGAAAAATTCAGAGGCTGCATTAAATAAATTAAAATTTCAAGAACCACATTACTCATATGAGCTAAAGTTTAAAGACCACATTGCATATTAGGCCAAAGTTCCTTGAGCATTTATGTCATTTTCCCTTTCTAATTCAATACATAGCATTTCGTTCATTTTCTAGACATTGCATTTAGTCCAGATTATTATTTAAGCCAGTGCTATCATAAAAGGAAAAGAATTAAAAATAATTAAATGAAAAATAGAGTTTCCTTTAGGTAAAGGTCACATTTTTAGGACTCGGCTTCATACGTGCTTAGCCTGGTTTTATTTGTTTAAAAAATTCATTACTTTCATAGGTTAATCAAATGTTAGATTTTGCCCTATACAGCTCGGTTTTTGTCTTTACCACACTTCAGTTATATTGACGTTATTATACTATATTTGGTTGTTTCTTTGTTTAAATTTGATTGTGTGAGTCCCCGTGCATGTTAACTTAGGCTCCCATCGTTGGGAAATTAAAAAGATAACGCTAAAAAGATCACATGAAATGTTTTCACGAAAAGAAATAGTTATAAATGGATATGCGAATAGAATTGAGATAGGATCAATTATAATAAAACTACAATCTGAGGCAAAGCCATAAGTATCACCCATACAAAAGATACTTTTCTTTTGTCATAGTGCGTGAAATACTATAAACAAGCAAGAAAGAATAATCTTTACTCGATTCCATGCTTGACAAATCTTTCATTCTTTTGAATAATAAATCTATATCCTATATGGGCAGGATTAAATATATGATGAGGTTACCTGATAAAGAGAAAAAGGGGTGAGAAAATTGAAGGGAAGGAATGTTGCCCAGCATGGACAAAAGGCAAAAGGTGAGGAAAGAGAGGAGAACGAATATTTTGGGCTTTATATGGACGAAACTTATTGAGTTCATGCAATCTTAGCTTACAAATTTCATACATCTATAAATTTTAATTTCGTGATGGTTAATCTTGTCTAGTTAAAAAGAAAAGAAAGTGAGGGAACAACCTCAGGTCGAAGAAATCAATAATCAAGAAATAGAAAAAGAAAAATGATAAAGAGAGATTCCTGATTTGTAGAAAATATATCGCTACTTGCTTCGGTGGAATACAAACATGCCTTTTGGGAGCGGCCCCCTTATTTTAACTCCAGTTTGGCCATCGACATGAAAAGAAAAGTCTTTTTTTACCCATTTCTTTGGCTATACTTACTTTTTTGTCGAATTTTGACATTGGTTGAATCGATATCAAAATTGAGTGAAAATACATTGTCAGTATCTTCCCAATTACATATTAATAGATGGTCTAAAAATTAATAATCTAATGGTTTCTTCCACTTTCGTGGTTAGTGAACATTTACTTTAATCCGCCTTCATCTATCTTGAGCTCCATTTCATTCTTGGAATGATTGGTGCACGATTCCTTTTACCTTCCTGGCTTTGGAATAGATAGCGTCTTTCGGACAAACTAGTAAGGAACCATCTCAACGAAATCTGCTGCTATGGATAACAATCTCATAAAATTAATGTGGGATGGAGAAAATCTTATAAGTAAGTTTTATACATGTAGTTATCCACTTGAACTGCCAATAATGATGATGATGATGATTGAACGCATTACCATCGCCTCATATAGTGCTTTGGATAGACACGATAAAGAAAAAGAGTCAAGCCTGACTCTGTGGCATCGCTTTGTTGGACGGTTAATTTTTTACGCAACTCACTAACACGAAATGAAATGGACACATGATTGTAAGGGTATTCAAATTGTGTTTGAACGGATTAATCTTTAATGCACAAAAGTTAAATGTGTCCTTTGCTAGTTGATCTTTTCAATCATTTGTTATGATAGGCTTAGACACGACTCGTCAAATGAGTTATATGTTACCCGTGTTAATGTAATCTGATTAGGTACAGTTAGGCACTCTGCTACCAATTAAAACATATTTTTATAAGGTTTATTTCTTAAACATTTAATGTTGTGCAACTCGTTTGACAAAAGTGTCGGGTTTGATTCTAAAAAGTTATGACACGGTTAATAAATAATCGAATATGTATGAATGCTGCAGATAAGCACATATAGAAAAGTAAGTGCATAAGAGTTATGCGGGGGAAACGGTGTCGAATGTTTAGAAGAGTTCGAAGCTGTTTCACCGGTTTTGAAAACTGCAACGATATATTATCCACCAAATATTACCTTTAGTTTTTATTTTGAGGGCACTTAGGTTCTGCTCTAATAATACATATGTATGTATGTATGTATGTATGTATAAGATTTTGATTCCAACGAAATCGTACAATACAGGTCCAGAATCAATGATATTATATTTAGACTTTGCCCGATTTAATCAACGGCTCAATTTAAATGCACTTCAACACACTATCAAAAGCTAGCTATGACTAGATGGATTAATGAATGCAAGTCAGAATTTAATTGATGACGCCAGATGATGGGGAAAAAAAGCAGGAAGGCACTGCTCCTAGATGGATATGGGAATATAATGTCATAATCTAATCAACAACATTAAATGATAGAAACAATTTCAAGAAGCCATTGCTCCTATATGGGAATGAGGACACAACGCCAGAATCTAATCGATAATGTTGGACGGTAGAAACAACACTGGCAATGTACTACTCCTATATGAGTACATGGATATAACATCGAAATTTAATTGACAATACTGGGTGGTAAAACTACACTTGAAAGGCATTGTTCCTAGATGAGTATGAGAACATAACATCGGAATCTAATCGACGGCACTAGACAACAAAAACAGCACTAGTAAGGCACTGTTTCTAGATGGATACAAGGACATAACATCAAAATCTAATCAACAACGTTGTACAATAGATACAACATCAGAAAGGCATTGCTCCTGGATGGGTACAAGGAACAATGTCAAAATCTAATCGACAACGTTGGACGGTATGACAACACTAGAATTTAATCAACAGTGCTACCTAAGATATTGATGCTGGCCAGAATTGAATCAACGATGGGAATTTGAAATTACAACTAAATTAGACTAACACGATTAGAGAATAAGACAAAAGACTTTTGATGTATTATTCCCGAGGGGGGGGGGGGGGGGGGTCGCCTTCTCGTTGTAGAACTCAGGGAATTTACAAAGTTGTCTCCTAACCGTCGAGAGGCTATTAATTTGACTTGCCCCCTCAAGCTTGTTAGAAAGATAGTCGGCAGAAGAAACGACTAACCTATTTTACAGAGTTGTCTCATAACCATCAAGTGGTTGTTGATTTGAATTGCTGCCTCAAGCTTGTTGGAAGAATAGTCGGCGGAAGAAACGACTAACCTACTTTGATACGCAATAAACAAATTACTCACGAGTGTACGTTGAATCACTAGCGAACAATAGACGATATTATTTCACGATGGGTCCAAATACAATCACGAGGTAAGTATTCTCATTCCACAGCATTAATGCCTCTTGTTTTCTCAAAGCAATAATGGAATTGTCTTTATTCATTGATGGAGAGAAGAAGAAGAGTGCACAGTTTATCATAACATTCTTTATGCCAACCATATTAGCCGTTATCTCCCGAAGTTATTTATATAACTTTCCTCTTACTCTTTTAAAATGTGTCTCTCCATCATATCAAGATAAACCAGTGTATCTTTATAACATCTCATCATGGGCATACCAACGTAATGTACAAAGCTCTTGCCACGTTCCTATTATTCAGCCAAATCATTCTGTAACCGCCTCGAGCGTGCCCTTATCCATTGATGATAACTTCCTCAGCTGGGTTTTTATCATCAACCGCCTTCGTTTCACATGCCACTTTGGCTCCCTTTTGGAGTATTTTTGAAAGCCTTACTCTGAAGTTTACTGTTAAAATTACCCCAAGACTTGCATCATGGCTGGACACATGGCTCCTCCATCGTTGACCATCAAATCTCTATTAGTGTACCCATTGATAACCAATCATTCGTCAATATTTATACGGCATATATGCAATTCTCTTTGGCCTTGAAGTGCTTTTCACCCATATGACCGGCACGTGACAGCATGACTAATTTTAAGCATCAACAGAAGCAAATGCTCTTGCAAAAGAAATTCACGTGCAAATGAAATAAATATGAAAATCGAGACGTGATAGGGCCCGTTTGGTTCGGCTTTTGGGGAATGCATTTGCCAAAATGCAAATACCTTTGGGTGAATGGGGTTTTTCGAAATGCAAATATCGTTTGGTAAAATTTGCATTGAGATGCAACTTTGGCCAAAATACCGTTTGGTAAAATTTGCATTTGTAAAAGACTTTTATTAAATTAAAAAAAAAAAACATTTGTCTTTCTTTTTTTTTAAGTCCGGCCACCGAACCGCCGGATCGGCGGTCGGACTGCCGGATGGCCGGATCTGGCCGCCTGGGTCGCGCGACCTCAGGCGACCGTCGCCTGGGGTCGCACGACCCCAACGGCCGTCGCCTGGGGTCGCGCGACCCAGGCGACGGCCGCCGAGGTCGCGCGACCCAGTCGGCCCATCGCCGGGGTCGAGCGACCCAGGCGACGGCCGCTTGGATCACGCGAACCCAGGCGACGGCCGTGGGGGTCGCGCGACCCAGGCGGCCGGCCGTCGCCTGGGTCGCGCGACCCCAGGCCGCCGTCGCCTGGGGTCGCCCGACCCCAGCGACCGTCGCCTGGGTCGCGCGATTCAGGCGACGGCCGCCTGGTTCGCGCGACCCAGGCGTCGCCTGAGGTCCGGCGACGGTCGCCGGGGTCGGGGGACCCTTGGCCGACGGTCGCCGACGCATTGCTGGCGTGCACGACCCCTTGGCCGGCGGTCGTCAGCCTCCGATCGGTTTCTCTCCGGTGAAGATGAACAGTAGAAGTTGCATTCCGAAAATGCAACTTCCTAATGGACCTCTCCCCCTCCATTCCCCTAAAGCCGCTTCAAGCCCTTTGGAAATGCAATTGCATCTCCCCAAAGTCCCCAAAATATTGAACCAAACACCACCCGCTTTTGCCCAAACCCCTTTAGAGGCCAAAAGCCCCTTCTAAATGCCGAACCAAACGGGGCCATAGTCTTGACAATGAGCGAGCCAATGCAATCACATTAACTTCCTCGGGATAAAGGTTTGCTTGCTCAATGAGAAAAGTGGCTGCTTATTGTTTTTCTCGTTTTCCTTTTGGTGGTGGGAAGTTTTTTCACTGCCAAGTTCCATCAAAGCCATGGACAAAATCCTCAAATCGAACCTTGTTTTCCAACTTTGGGAAAAACAAGGATAAATCAGACAAATTATGATGAGACCAATGCATCTCCGTCGTTGAGTAATGCGGACCTCACATGGAATCCACGTGATTCGGCGCATGTGACTGAAGGCTTGTGTGCACCTGATTTATGCAAATAGAGCTCAAACGCAACTCACGGCTTTTGGCAAAACAATTCAAAAGAAGAAAAAATTCGATTCACCGATCATGTGCAAGTTAAGAACATTTTGTGGGTCCTTGTGAAAAGAAAAGACAGAAAAGAGGAATTTTACATGCGGTCCAAGTCAATGAAAAAAGAAAACATACCGGAAATGTATCTTAACTTTCACCAAATGACCACTTATATATCTCTACTTTACCAAATACATAGCCAAAATTTACCTTTGGAGGCTACTTTAAATCTTGACCCCATCAACGAAATTATCGTTTCCTTTAAAAATGTCAATCATCCCCAAATTCTCACATCTACCTGAAATACTCAAAACCCATCTTCTCGAAAACAAGTAAAGAACCATCTCAACTTGTATATATCCACATTGTGATGTAACCAAAACTCTATTGGAGAGGAGCGGTAAATTTCATATTAAGCAAAAACATGTGGACATGTCTTTTTTGGGGATCAGACTAAGCAAAGAACATCTCTACATGTCTTCATACTGCTGAGGTTGCGGACCAGCGGAGGGAAATCAGAAAAAAAAAATTAAAATAAAAAGGAAAGAAAAGAACAAGCAAAAAAAGAAAAAATCAGAAATTCTCAAAATACAAAAATTTTCTACGTCGGCGTTGGCCGTGCCGCATAGGATACAGCATTTACATCTGTGATTTCCTGACTAAAATTGGCTGGAACGAATGCATTGGCAAATCGTTGAAAGATTTAACACTAAATCGGTCAAATTGAAATAAAATTTGATTAGCATCCGTATAATAAATTTACAATTTTTTTTTGGTTATTTCCCAACCTTTTCACATATTAGACAAGCGTACGTATACCAAATACTCTAACACCATCAAATGTTTCCAAGTGAAGACATAGGCAACCACAAATTAACTGCGCTTAAATTCCACAAATTCGAATATGGATTAATAATAATAATATAGCTTTCGATGGATGAAACGAGCGTCGTTGTATCGAAACAATAATGATATGATCGATAGGAGGAGGATCTACGAAACAATAAGATCCTGACACGTGTAGCTTTGGTAGGAGAATGTTCAAAATCAAATATATGAATGATAATTCTTATTTTTCATAATATTATATTGAATGAGACCAAGTAACAATATACGACCGGACCACGAAAATGAAACTGAACAGAAGGTAGAGCTATCCCATCCCCACCTGACCTTGATTCTCGTTAATGGCGACTTCAATGATATGACACAACAACATTAGTCCAACAACCTATATCGATATATCTTATTGTTGTCCATGTCCAAGTTCTATCGACGCTTCTGATTCGGATGAACTTAAGTCCAATCTGTCTCCATAATACATGCCCAATCCATGTTTGTAAAAACAACCGAACTGAATCATCAACAGCCAAACAAAGGTAAAAAGCTCTCCCCCTTTGCTTAGAACCTGCACATGTGCCTCTCCCTTGACATGAGTCGCAGCAAAAGCCAGCATCTCGACCCACACTCCACTCATCACCTCCCACTTCTTTTCCTTGAGGCTTTCCATCCTCATGGCCAATTTGATCCCCAGGAAAACCGCGGATTTAGGATACCGGGGAGAAGGCGGTTTCGCACCACGCTTAAACAGTTCCATACATGCACCCTCCACATCCTTGGATGCAACACCTAGGATGATATCCTCTAGTTCATGGAACGTATCCCTTAATCTCTCTTGGAAAATTCCCATCACAGTAGTGGACATCACATTAGACTGATTAACTAAAAGATATAACATGTAGTCAGAGAGGATTTTGCTAAATTCCCTTTTGTCGTCTCCAACCATGTTTTTCTCTATGTTGTACCATATTCCAGTTGCAAGATGCCAGACTATAATATTAGCATCATAAGTAACCTCAGTGACATACTCTAAAAGATCGGTGCAATCAATATCCTTCAAACTCTTGAGAAACAGATGACCTCAAGACTCAAATACTTCCTTCACCTTTGTCTGATCAATCTTATTCTTGGATTTACGTTTCACCTCTTCAAAGATAAAGATCCATAACTTCTTATTCAAGGGATTCTTGGACACATACTTCACATCCACATTCAGTGAAAGACACGTGGTGATCGCCTTACCAACTAGACAGAACCAAGAGATGATCTTCTGAGCCATACGGAATGGGAAATTGCAGATTTGGCGAATCGGGCCCAAGCACCGATCGCACTTGTACATCTTTCTTGGACTATCCTTTAATCTACCAAGCATGTACACTTTTCTTGGACTCCTCTTTAATATCTCGAAGAAAATGTTGCAAGTAGAAATGGATTCTGACCACCTTTGAAATATTAACAGCTTATCTAAAACCACATACATAAAAATGGTGTTTGGCTTTACTTCACATGTGGCAAATCGGGGCTTCCTCATGTCATAAATGCCAGATACCAAGTTGAGAAATGAACCTAGTTTAGATGGTTCTTTGTTGAGCACCTTGCACCTCTCAAAATAGACAACAGTCCAATCAGAGAAAACAACCATGAATAGATTTATCTTATCAAAAGCAATCCCTCCAGGAAAAAGGGAATAAGTAATTTCCACATCAAGTTTGGAGAGCCAATGCTTCTTCAAGCGATTGAATAGGATGAAGGCCAATGCAATGCAAAAGAAGGCCATGAAGTGGAAAATATGGCTCCACATGCGATGCATTGCCAACGCTTTTGTATAGAACACCTCATAAATAAAATTGAGTTCGACTAATATCACCCTGAACGCATCCACGGCAGAAACTTTTTGGAAATATTTGCGGCATATTTTGCGATTTTGACGTGTGAAAATGTGATCTTCGATGACAACCAATGCTGATTGATAAAAGATGTAAGCATGCCTCACCACAGTGCTCTCGACAAGCTTTGCTTCTTCTTCATTGGAATATCCATCCCCTAGATCAAGTTCGTTTTTGAAATTGTCAAGGGGAACTTCAATGCGAGTCACCATCTTCTTGAGCTCTAGAAAGGTCGATAGATAAAGTGACCATGTCCTCTCCAAATTTTTTATGACCCCGGCAAGAAACACCAATAGCGTTGGGATCACTAGCGACTTGTCGCTAGGAAATATCTGCACAAAGACATAAATGAAGACATTGATTTGGAATATAAGACTGAGCAAGTGCTGTCTCCAGAGCGAAGTGTCCTCCAAAGAGAAGGCAGTGATGGTGGTTGGACCACCAAGATGTAATAAGAGAAAGGAGGCCCAAAGTGCATGCAGTGCTCCGTCTAGTTCAGCTACACGAGTGCATGAATTGCCTTGCTTGTGAGAGATGAGCCCAATTGTGAATATAACTACCCAATTAGCCAATAAATAGGCCAACCACAAGAAGAAATTGATGTACTCATTGGTTGTTTTCTTTCTAAGGGATGCAAATAGAAAAAGATAGAACTGAAGAGA
The DNA here is from genome assembly GCA_019915185.1 of Eucalyptus camaldulensis. Classification (NCBI taxonomy): domain Eukaryota; kingdom Viridiplantae; phylum Streptophyta; class Magnoliopsida; order Myrtales; family Myrtaceae; genus Eucalyptus; species Eucalyptus camaldulensis. Next base: position 3,924,352 of record JAHSVA010000014.1, read on the forward strand.
GAGGCTTAGTAAGATGAGACCTTGAATGTTCCATTTGTTCAACAGATCCAAAATGAAGTTAAATGCCATGTTTTTGCGTAGTTTGAATTATATCACTCCTCTCTATTATAATTATGAGTACAACAAAATGAACAGAAGGAAGAGAGGGGAACATATGTATAGATATTGAGATGGTCCCTTGTTTGATTGTCTGAAGATAATATCTATTGAGAAACTTGAGAAAGTAAAAGAATCAAGAACTATTTCCTCGATGGACACAAATAAGGTATCTCATTCATTAAATAGCATAAGAAAGGTATTTCATTCATGACTTATGCTTATTGCTTTGTGTCAGGTCTTTTGTTTTATTGCCGAATCGGTCCTTTCTCAATTTTACTAGACATCCATCTATTTCACGAGCGAACACCGTTGAGAAAACCTCGATTGATAAAACTGTCGGTTTTCGGTGTGCACCATCATCCATAAAACTGTCGGCACCCAAAATTGACCGCACTATCACATGCCGATCACGTGGGTAAAGACTGAGCCGATACGGCGATACCCATTGTGAGCTATATTGTCACGTGCCGATCGCATGAACAGGAGGTTGAAAATCACACCATCATACACGGGGCACGCAGGCAGGAAATACGGTGCAATTATACACCTTGGAGGTAGTGATATATAACTGATTGTCGACGAAACCTATGAAAGAAAACCCAGTGATCGACGATGAAATAAGGGATTGCCATGTGTCAGGTTAACAAAATGCAATGAGGAAGATCAAAATGGCTGCCCAAATAGTGGTGGCGGTAGGTGTTTGATTAAGGTATTCAAAACATTCCAAAAGGCGCCAAGGGTTGATGCCGGCAAACTCGGAAGCATTGAGACATGATCAAAGCAGTTATCCAGAAAGTGGGTGAATTGGTTACAGAAAGAACGTGTTTAAAGATGGAAGCGGTTACCAAGAAGTGAGCAGTTATTAAATAGTTACCAAAGTACCACCCCCGGCGCAAACAATACATCAAATGTCTTCATTTCATCTTTACATTATCTCATTTTAGCTTCTCTAATTATAGCTCTCAAATTCTCGTCATTGATCAGATTCCGGCGAGTATCTTTAACGTCGATTAGGTTTGGTGTTGCACCCCTCATCCAGTGTCATCAATTGAGTTCTGATGTTGTCCTCTACCCAAGTACATCGTCATTGATTAGATTCCAGCACTGTATTGGCATATGTATAAACAGTGTTGTTGATTGAATTCCGGCACAGTTTAAGTTCAACATTGGTCATTAAGGTTGTATAGTTTGTTCATGACTGGAGATTTTATTCTATTGTATTTACTTTTTTTTCTGGAATTAAGCAAAAAAACCTATGTCTCCTTCAAATAAAAGCCAAAAATATCATTCGATGAAAGTTATTTTGTTACGGGATCAAAACCGGCGAACTAATACCAAATATTTGTGAAATCTGTATTCTGCTTCCTATATTCCTACGGCTGTTACTTTCGTCTTACGATTTGTTTTCTTATTCTCATTTGTTTTCTTTTTGAGAGTATCCACATTAAGTGAATGATTTCCCATTTATCGAATTATAATACCACTTTAAATGTTGATGTTCGAGCCAAATTGATTTATTGTCAAGGTAACCACGTCATCTGGGCATGAGATATCTTTTCGATGCTTCTGTCTGGTTAAAGATATTGATTGTGAATTACATAGTGACTACGAACTCATAAATTATCCAAAACCCCCACCTATATATAAAAGGAAAAAGGAAATGGATCATCATGATAAATGATAATAACGGTACAATGATGTACATCTAAGCCCACAAATGTATACTTAATAATGGCTAAATTGATGAGGGGCATGTTAGGAACACAAGGTTGCTTGCTGGTGCACATATGATTGCCCATATAAAAGCAAGATTGGGACTCAAATAGGGTTGGTGTTATGCATGAAATGGGGACAATTTTCTATATGGGGTTTCTCAATGAGCCTGGCTTTTTCTCAGCTACAAAAAACAAAGGGGGGAGAAGGTAGAGAACGAAAATGCATTGGGCAGATTTGATGAAATTCCACACCGACTTTTATTTGCATCGAAACACTTCTTTTCTTCTTCTGGACGAAAATGCATTGGACGGAAAGGTGAATTTAATCTTCACGAGAACGAAGAGAACGAGGCTTTCGATGAACGAGACGACCTTTGTCGTGTGCATCAACAATGAACTGGGCGGACCGAAACCTTTTTATACAATGCACTAAATTTCCATGGCGAAACGATTGACGACAGGACAACAGGCGAAATACATCTGAAAAGGAAGATCTACGGAACCAATCAGAGCCTGAAACGTGTAGCTTGGCGGGCAAAGCCTATAGGGGAGATCAAGTGGGGGCGGCGAGAAGGAGAAAGGAGCAACTTCACAATGTTCCAAAAATCCCACACATAAATTAGGGTTAAAATTACGAGAAAACTCAAATTGATAAGTATATTATAAATTTTATTTCAAATTAATTTTTTTACTATCAAAAACTTTAAATTGGCATATTTGTAATAAATTTATTTCAAAAGACTACAAAAATCTTAAACTAGTATACTAAAGTGATTTTAAAACCGATACGTTTGTGACAAATATACTCGCCGTAAATTGAAACTTGTATAACTATAAATAAAAAAAATGGAGAGTAAAACGTTAAACTGATACACTAGTCAACTGTCACGTGTCATTCAACTCAGCAATTTGACAGTAAAATATAATAGAAATTAATAAATAGTAAATTTACTATAAATGTATCAATTTTAGGTCAATTTGTCAAAAGTGTATTACTTTAGAGTTTTTCATGATATTAGTCCCATGAATTAATATTTTATTTCATTCAACCAAAATAAAATTAAAATTTATTATTTTTTAGAAAAAGTTAGTGAAAGGGACACACTTTTATCTATACCTTTTATTGTGATTTACTGATATCACGGGACCACAAGAATGAAATTAAAGACAAGTTTATTATTGATTTGATGAAAATAACATGATTCCGACATGCAATATTTTCACCTATTATTGCCCATTTCTAATCGTAGCTACCTTGTTGGCATGATTGATAATTAATACAAAAGTAACGTTTTTTTTTTCAGAATACAAAAGTAACGTTCGAAGCTCAAAATCTTCTTAAATTATGTAGACATGACCAATTTAAATGTACTAATTGTTTCAGATTCAATAAAACTCACTTATTTATTTAATCTGTTGATATCATCTCCCCCTGATTTCTACCGTTCACACACACGATGTAGTTTTTTTTTTTTTTTTTAAAAAAAAAAAATCTAAACACATAATCCCTGCATGTTTTGGTAATCCTCAGAAAACAAAGCGTAGATTAGTCGATTGATGTTCAAACAGTGGATTTGGCATATTGCTTTTAGGAATGATATGTTAAATCGATAATTAACCTTGTCTCTAAAGATTAATAAGCGGATGGGTTCATTGTCCAAAAAAGTTTTAAATAAGTTATACATCAATCAATCAATCTTAAATTTGTCAATTTGATTTAATCATAGATATTTTAACGATTTCTTAATATAATCCTTTTAGCTAATTTTGGTCTAAAATTGTTGATGTGACTGTTGAATGTCCTATGCACTTTAGCCAATATGAACTATTTTTGCAATTTTTTAAATTTTTTTATTCTTTTCTTTTCTTTCCTTTCACTAGGGAGAGTGCTTCACACCCATGGGAGGCAAGGGCTTCACGACCCTCACCAACCCCTTAAGAAGATGAATACTTAGAGAGAAAAAAATAAAAAATTTATAAAAAATCAGAAAAATTTTGTAAAAATATTTCAAAAACGATCAATATTAGCGCCAACACTTACATCAGCAATTTCCAACAAATTAGGTGAAAGAACTACCTTAAAAAACTATCAAAAGGATTAAGATTAAATTGACCAAATGTAAAAATTTAAGACCTGATTGGTCAACAACAGTAGCTATTAAGATTTTTTTGACATTTTTCCCTAAAAAGGATTATTTTAGTTGTCTTATATTTACCTAATTCAACTTATTCCCCAAAAAATTTCCATTAGTTCAAGAGTTGCTCCTATAGTTAATTCACTCAAGATCGAGCCATTTAACAATGTGCCATCTTCTTGACATGACTTGTGAAGGGAGCACATATCATCAGCTACCATCAAAGAGAGATTATGAGATCCAAAGAAACAAATGAAAGATCATCCTCTCACAAATCAGAATTGAGAAAGAAATGACACTCCTATTTAACAAATTTTCTTGTTTAGTAATTATTGATGCAAAAGAGCTCCGATTATTTTCTTTGTTTACATACAAATTTAAGATCAGTATCACCGTTCACTTGACCAAATATACAGCCTCCTTCCAATGACTCGAGCTAACTTTAACTCTACACATACGAAGTAAAGCTCCCATAATGGGCATCACAGCAAAAACAACGCCCAAGGAAGGTTAAATCAACAAGCAGAAAGAATATTACACTATCCACTAAGATTTAAGCTTGTGTAGAAACTAATCGAAAGATCAACAGACCCGACATTTATCAGTCAGCCAAGCTGCTCTAAAAGACCCAAGGATCGCAGAGCAGCCAACGGTGAGTTTCGGACATCACCTTGTACCGTCTTCAGCAGCATTAGTATCATCTGTCCGACTGCCCAACCTGACAATGTCTTCCACGAGAATCTTCCCATCTAGGATAAAATAGTTATACACACTGTCATCCTCACAATATCAAATAAAAATTTAATTGACTCCTTGAACTTTCATTTCAAAGTGAAAAGACCAAAGTTTGACATTTCAATCGATGCCCCATATATAGGAGGACAGTGTCTGGTCAACCTCTTTTTCTTTAACCCCATCGACCTATCAAAGCCCAATGAATATCGACTAGAATTGCATGCTCTAAGCATACAATAAAAACATATTTCCTTTAGTAAACTCTAGGGAAACCTTTCACAGATCAATTATCAAGATGTTACTAAAACAATTTCAACTGTCTCAAGAGTTGTGCTTTGTTCTTTCTAGATAGTGGAAGAAAAAATACCATGTTGCAAGAGAAATCTAGATCTAGGAGCTTACCTCTATCTTTAGATAGATTGCTGATTAGTTCTTGAATACCCTCCTTGTCCAGAGTATTTTTCAAATACAAAGCAGCAGCAGCGACTTCCTCAGGTGTAACCTTCCCATCAAGGTCCCTGCATGAGTGGCACCATGAACGTGTCAGTGTATGATATACAGTAGTGATAACATCTAATTGATCAACTTACACTCTTCAAAACACACCCATAGTGACATGTATCGTACAGTTCATATTCACAGTTTTTCAATATAAAGGCACTATTCTGTTTTCAAAATTTTATTAAGATAGTGAGATGTACTTAAACAGCTAAAACAAAGAGAGCCTCTGAATTAAACTATTAAATGCAATATTTATGCTGTTCTTTTTTATATGATTGTAAACCAGATGCCGGTCAAGTGACATTACTGGGATTCCCACCCCAATTATTGGGAAAAGACTTATATAATTTTGTTGTAATCGGTGGCGGTGGCAGTGGTACCAAGCGGATGCGGACTCTCAACAATCTCATGCATGAGTAGGGATGAGCGGTTCTAGGTTCTATACAAGTTCCATCCGGAACCTAAAACCTACCTATTGGAACAGATTCCTCGTTTTTTGAAACCTCGAACCTACCTTGCATGCCACAGAACCTGAAACCTACCCTATCTCAGGTTTCAAGGTCAATTCTAGGGTCTACTCGTGTTGCACTTATATTATTAATTGAACGATTGCAATGAATTAAAACCTTTAATGACCACCACTTGTCACTACAATGACATGGAAAATATAAATATTAATAAAGTAAAAGTCTTAGTTATAAAATGGAAACTCAAATTAGTGCTTCTAAATTATACATTCATCATCAAATGATATAAAATATCGCAAAATCTGCGAAGACATGAACTAAGAAAAATATTAAAACCTCTTCCAAATTCTAGATTACAGATTCCAGGTTCCTCCAATTAACTCCAACTAAGAACACGGAACCTACCTGTCAAAATAGGTTCCTCATTTTTTGGAACCTGTAACCTACCCTACATACCTTAGAACCTAGAACCTATAGGTTCCCACTAGTCCGATTCTCAGGTTCTAGATTCTACCTAGAACCATGCTCACCCTTATACATGAGGCACATTGTCCACTATATCTGACATACCTTGTTCCAGTCATGGTTAAAAAAAAAAAAAGTTTGTGTTGAAGAGCAAGGAGTCCATCCATTACATTCACGAGATTACTCTCTCCAACCTCAAGCACTCTTCTGTTCCTTTTCCTCTATACTAAAAGTTAAAAGTACAGATCACATGGGTCATTTCCCTTAAGTTACTCGATCAGGTAACCCAGGCCTTCACTCCACCACAGATGTTATCTCTTTGTACTCTCTTCCTCTCATATCTAATCAAATGCTCATTTTCCTTTTATAGCATTTAATAAAAATTTTCAAAACTAGATCTTTTCGAGGATCTTTTTTAGTGCTTGTGTCTTCCTTTGACCATACAGAGGCAGTACATGCTATCATTATCATACAATTAGAATGAAATGCCTTAATTTTCAATCTGACTTCAAATTTTGTCAGATTATAAAGTATGCACAAATGTCCTACCATTTGTTGTTTTGGCACTTGGTTGGGTCAAATGAGTCCCCATCTTTTCCACTATGAGATTGTGCGCCAATTTTTTTTTCAAACTAGATTTGCCTTTTCTCCTTCTATAATATATGGCCAACTAGAGCATTTGATAATAGTTTAATTTAGAGATGTTAGTCTATAAGATCCAAAAACCCATCTAAGGCACAGAATTCCTATATCTTATAAGAAATGGAGCAATTAGAGTGATGTAAGCATGTTCCAAACCTATCAAGTAGTCGCCACCGGTCACCAATTACAGCATCAACAGTGTCAATTTCCTTCTCTAGATTCTGAAGCATTGCATCAACCTGAAGAATGACAATGGTTACAAGAAAATCATGTAAAACGTGACAGTTGTATGACAATTCCACTCAAGTAGCCACTTTTGGGGGTATAATTTTTACCTTGTCTATTAGTGCAGATGAAACTGCATCCTGTTCAGCGACCTCATCCATCTGATCATTTTCCTCTCGTGCAGCCTTATATACCCTCATAGCATCTTTCTCACCATCTGTCCCCTCTTTGTCCACAATGCTATTATAGAGTCCTATCTGAACATATGAAGAAATGCATGGAACGTTGTAATGATAGACCAACAGGATCCTCTAATTGACCATAGAAATATAGCACACAAATCCTCAAGGATCTGCCTGAGTAATGCATCAAAATCAAAAGAATTTCTTATTGCTACATCATTGGTACTCAGATAACTACTGTCCACATATTATAAACCACCAAAAGTAACATGGTAGTGTAATATTCTTGGGCAGATAAATCTCCAAGTAAGGGGGCAGTGCAAAATAGGAGAAATTCCAGAACCAATAAGCATCTCAAGAAAACCTAAAAGAAGGTTGAGAATGTGTACAAAAAGACAAAACTACACTCCTGTCAATGACAAAAGTACAGGCAACTTCAATGCAAAATTAGATGACAAATGATCCATCCCGCAGAACAGATACATAAGAGATCATCTTCTGTCAATGCAGCAAACAGACCATATAAGATGCAGTTTTCCCTAAGGCAAAATAAAGCCATACCTCTTTATTGACGAGCTGCAAGAACTCCTCACGCTCCCTACTCACTGACTGCAAGAGTTAACAGAGGACAGAAAACCAATTGTTGTCATAAACTGAGAGGACTGTCTATAACAATGGTTTAGAACACAAATCACAGCGTTTCAGACTCTGATCCTTACAGATGCTGAAGCTAAAACAGCCAAAGCCTGACTTATTTTGCAGAGATGCTCGTGCTTTTCTAATGTTCTTGTCATAGCTTGTTTCTGTGCTTCCTCTGCTGTTGGCAGAGCCATCTCCTGTAAAGCCACATCTACCCTACTAACTCCAGACTCCTTAGTCCTAGCTTGCTCTTCTTCTTCTCTCTCTTCCTCCTCCTGCAGAATAGAAGTCAAACAACTAAATTCATGACAAGCTGCAGTACAATAGAATTCTGCAGCAACTAAACTAGGGGTGCGTTTGTTTTGCAGAAAACTTCATGACAAAGGAAAATGCTTTCTGAGAAATAATTTTTCAGGGATATGTTCTCCCCTTCTTCAGGTAAGGCAATTCATTTTCCTAACTTTAAGCATGTATTATTTCTGATCCTAAATGGTTTCCAATGACTGATCATTTTCAACAAACCAAGCACGCGAAAGTCCAAAATACTAATTTGTGAAAAATTCTTTCACTCAAACAAAAACACCTTAAATAAAATGCATAAGGCAAGGCTTAAGCTCAGGCCCTTAATCGCAGAAATAAACTAAGGAGACCTCTTCCATTCCGCTACCGAATTTTTTATTAATTACCTCATATTACAAATACACGACAATCGCGTGTAGTGAAACATGTATTAAAAGATGGTAGTCTAGTATTAGATTTGTCCAAAATACAATGATGGAAATTTGGAAATGAATAATGACAAAAATACTAATTATCAGCAAAGAGGAACTACAGTGAAAAGTTTTGCCAATTTGCTACAAAGGATAATGAAAAAAAAGGAAAAGAGGAAAACCTTTATCAGTTCTTCTTGCATTGCTAGGTACTCCAATTTCCTTCTTCTTTCTGACACAGAATCTTCAGAAGGTAATGAGGTAACACCAACAGTATCCACAACTTCATCTGGAAGTGAAGAAAGTGTAGCTCCAACAGCTTCCTCTGGTTTAACCCGATTAGATACAACGAAGGCCCTGCACATGGGATCCCACAAATATAGCTGAACATATCAAATCAAAGATGAAGAGGAAATAAAGGATCGACAAAGAAATCTGGTTAAGTTGTGCTATTGTTTTAAGCACCACTCAACCAGTTAAGGGACAGGTTTAGATACAGCAAGAGCAAGCTTTTACCTGGAAAGGATCAAAAGAGAAGATGGTAAAGAGTGATTCAGAGACAAGTCCAACCAATCACGAAGCTGCAGAAAGCACAACCCTTAAACCACAGAAAAAGCCACACTGCTTTTTGACAGAACTTAATCGACATTACAAAAAAAAAAAAAAATTCTAGCAGTCACAGGAAAGGCACCATCTATGACCCACTCTGATCAGGAAGTCGGGATTCTAAAGCTGTTCCAGGAAGAAGGAAATTCTAGGAGACGATGAATAGATACCTCCAAAAAGGCAAAAGCATGAAACCAATTTTTCTCCACACAAAACCCCACAGTTAAAAGGATGAAGTGAGATAACAGAAAGCACTAACAAAAACTCCATCTTGCATAGAGATGCTAAGTATACTAAGATAGCAAGTAACCAATTGAGTGCAATTGCCCTAACTTCTGACATATCAGACAATTCAATTGCAGGTCACCAAACTCAACTGACCTTCTATATTTCTGTAAAATATGAACTTATGGATGTAGACGAGAGATAAAACCTATTTTTCGTACAGAATATATACTGATGACCACACAAGATAAAACCTATTTTTCATACAGAATATATACCATAGTTAAGAAAGGTAGGCCATCTTCCTCAAGAGAACTATAGATAAAGAGGAGAAAAAGAAAAACCTGTTGGCGCATGTCTTCAACTGACCGTAATCCAAGCATGCCTCTCTCCCTACAATCTTCACGAAGCTCCTCCTCTGAGAGGGACTCCACCCCCTCTGCTTGAATCAGTTTATCATCTTCTTTAATGCTGAAGTTATACCATGGAAGAAATGTGAGGTTCGGCCAAAAAAAATAATAATAAAAATAATAATAATCTCCATTTCTAATTTGTGCAGACGCAAGAGTTCTTGTCATTAGACAAAATAATGGAACATAAGCAATTTGATTTAGGAGACTCACATGGCACAGCATTTGCAAAGTAAATGAGACTAAAGTAAGATTGTACTGTTTCAAGAAAGTTTAAGTTTATACATGAAGGAACATGCAGTTCCAGATTCCAACTGCTTTGACAAACAAAAATTAATATTCAGGAAAAAGTCCGAAATGAGAAGGATCCTGTCCAAGGTTGATAAAGCAGGATGCGCAGCAACCATTAAACATAGGTCTTTGCTTAATTAAATGTGTCTTCATGGGTCCTAAATAGATATACTCAATCTATGCCACATAGGTCTGCACTAGTAAAACAATTTGATCAAATCAGTAGCATTTATACTGAAGGAGAAGTGTTCAAAGCAGAATGTTTGCTAGTGAGACTGAAGTTCCTCGGCTAAAAATAAACACAAGCTATAGCCAAATAGTTTAGCTGGCTGATGAATAGGAGAACTGCCCTGCTTCTTTGCTAGGATACATATTATTCAACCTGAGTATCTTAGCCATTTCTTGTCAAGTTCAAAGAAAAGATAATTATCCATCATGGGGCTTAAATTGATTATTTTAGAAAGCCTAGCTAAACAGATTGTTGAAGCTTAAGTTACAGAAGATATTGAGTGACAGAAAACTATAGTTTGCCGTAGATCATTAATATTCACAACATAGATTAGCTGTACTATTCACTTGCCTATTGCATTTGATCATCACTCAAATAAGGAAAAAGCGATCTCCGCTATCCAAGTCTCCATCATCCCCACCACTCAGCCTCAATTAAATTCAATTTGAAAAGAAAATATCTAGCTCCATACCAACACGAAGCAGTTTACTATTAGTAAAAAGCTCAAGGAGGAACTAACAGGGGAGAAGTCCCCATTAATTAACTCTCTTCTCACATTAGCAAGTCTAGTCCCCAAATTGCTGAAGACATCAAGACTAAAGGAACCCATTGACGATAGGTTAGAAAAAGAAGAGTATGACAATTAGAATATTTGAAAGATTTAATTGAAGAAAAACATGTAGATATTTTGACCAAAAACCACACAAGACGCATTTAAAAACATCAGTCAGCTACCTCATTGAGCAACAAAAGCAACAACAAGAGAAATTAACCAGAAGGTGAAGCTAAGCCTCAAGGTCACGTATCCTTTCCATCTATGATGCCCCTCTTGTTTTTTTTTTTTTTTTAATGATAAACTACATATAATCAATAAGGTAATAATGGGCTACTGCCCCCACATAAAACAGCTTGGAAAGGGAGGCCATCCATACATAAAATTATGTGTAAAAACTATTTTATAGCATTTCCAACAAAACTAGAATATGAGAATGAACTTCCACTATAGCAAAATGAAGAATGCATAACTGATTATACCTATAATACTCCCAAGAGAATACTCCAAAGGTCAAAAATACCACCATTAAAACATGGAAGAAATATATTTTAGGGACAATATTCCTGACCTCCGAAGACGCTTACGGAGCATGTAGCGTAAATATGCATCTGTTCCAAATGGGCTGATTCCCATATATTTGCACATGTTTACTAGTCTGGGTCTGAAAGAAGTGAGATGAACCGACAGGAAAAATATGTTATCAGAGCTAGTTCAAGCAAAGAGTTCAGAATTATAGGAGCACGAGATCAACCTTAAGAAAGGCCTACCTATTGATATTATCTAGAGTAAGCTCATCATTGAATAACTTGGCAAAAGCCAAAATTTCTTCATTATTCACTAGGGCACCTGTTCTGACCTGAGAATCGATATATTAAAATTAGAGGCCAATACCATGAACAAAGGCTTGAGAATCTGTTACTCAACCCTACCCGATTGAGAAACTCATCAAGATCTTCTGCAGTTTGTTTTAATTCACCACTTCTTGAGTTTTGCACTTCTTTAGCCATTTCTTTGACTGTGTCTTGCAGAAACTTGGCATATTCAATTCTTGCATTTAACCTCCGTTTTAGTGCTTCCTGCACATGAACGAGTTTCAATGAAACAACGAAACCTATTTCAAAACAACAATATCCAAACTAAAGATGAATATAATTGTGTCAATATCATCATGTCCATAGGCAATCTAATAAAATTCAATAGTGTAAGAAACATGGGAAATATATGCAGCCGGCATTCTCTATGTATATGCAAAGAATATTTGACAGCATATTCCTGCAATATAGCAATTTATACGTTATCGACCACATCAATAATCTTAACACAAATTTAGATGAGTAGGGTCACAATAAGCACACTGTAAAGAAGCCTATGATATTTTTAAATAGGGAAGACTCCATTCTAGCAAAGAAAATCAATGGATGTGGTAGCAATAGAAGCAAGAGGAACATGCCCATCATTAGCAATAAAACTAAAACACCTATATAGATATATAGGGATCTCCGAATGTATAGATTAAGAAGATAGGTGGTCAATTCATTTATAAAGCCCAATGGTTGTAAGTATCAAATTATGCATTGAAAGGTTCCACATTATTTTGGTTCCCAAACAGAAGTGAATTTTTGAAATTGGGAAAAGAAGCCAGCCTTAAGAGGTTCTATTTCACCAACAGAAGTTCCAAGCATATCAAGCCAACTTCTCAAGGAACCTTAATACCAAAGTTTGAACATAGAAATACAGATTAATAGACCATGTAAAGGGTCAAAGCAATATGTAGGACAGACTTGTTTATGTATACCTGCTCTTTCATCTTGTCTTGAAATGTTGAGGGCAACATATTGGGGAACAACTTGAGAAATACTGGCAGCAGAAATTCCATGAATGGAACGATTATGAACACCGCAAAAGGAACTAGCCTAAAAATATCGGCTGTTGTACGGGTTAGCTGCTGCCTCTCCCTTCTTGATAGACTCTTACCATCTGCAAGTTTTAAAAGCAATCTAGAACTAATCCTTACATCTGCCCACAATAATTTCGTCCCCAACCAGTAATGTTGCAATGTTGACACAAATTCTGCTCGCCAATGCAAAAGTTTCTTGGCCCAATCCTCTCTGCCAGAGAAATCACAAATGCAGCAAGCAGATGCGAGTAAGAAATTCCGTCTACAGACCAAACTATTCCAAAAACTAGGAAACAGATGCTAACCTGCTCATGGAAGCCACGGCTCTCAACGCAGGACCAACCCCCAGGAGCGTGGCCCATGCCCTTTGCAGGAGGGACTGGGCTGCTCTTTGTGAATCTTGCAACTTTTTAGCTTTTGCTTTTGCTTTGGCAGAACTTAGATCAGCAACGGCTTCATCACAATCTTCTGCAGATGCTTCCTTTCTCCTTTTAGCAACTAAATCTTCATTGCCTTCATCGTCGCTACCCAGCTCCTGCTGCTTCGCAGCAGCAGTCGAAGCATGGCGAGTGAAGGGAAGCATCCACCTCAGACCCAAGGGATACATGAGCTCTTGTTGTACATTTCCTCGAACATACCCAGCATTTCCACACATTCCCTGAAGACGTCCAACTCCATGATTGCTGGGCAGATTCTCTTTCACAATCAAGAGAGCCGTACTATTACTTTTTCTGTCTACTTCTGCAGATGGAAGTTCAGCGATGTTGCTGTAACCATGTAGATCTCTGTAGAGAGGAGCATGCTCATGCCCAAGACATTGGAGATATTGAACCGAGCGAACTGAGGAATTCAAGTAATTCGAGATGATGCTCCTCCTCCTGACAAGTGCTCTAGATGCCATTCTCACATGAAGGTCTCCTCAAGAAGAGAAGAGAAGCACATCCAATTTCTTACCAAGCACCCGATATATCTCAAAAGGGTTACTTTTCATAGAACCGCGCTGAGAACAACAACCATGGAGGGAATAATCAGAAGGATGGCTTACCAATCCCAGCACGCTATAACCATGAATAATTAGAACCACGGAAGGAACAGTTACAAGGAGGGCTATGTCAACAATTCAGTACACCATAAGTACGAAGACATTTAGTCTACTTAACAGTAATATCTCACACACAGAAAAAACCACAGACAAGAAAGACAGTCACATCCCAGAAAGGGAAATCCTCTGAACCTACTCAAGCGAAAACAACGCCCGACGCATTTCTCTAACGCCGAAAATTCCCGCCCCATTGGATTTGCAAACACACTAAACACGTCGAACCAGAGACAAGACGACAACAACAACAACGCGCGATAGGAACAGAGTCCACAGGAGGGAGATACACATACATATGAAATTAAAATTCAAGGGTATCATTAAAATCCTTTTTCCAAAAAACGGGTAAAAACGCAAACAAAAAACAAAACAAGAAAGAACACAACTTTGCGATAATCAAGAAAGAAAAATCAAAATTAATACTCCGCGGCCGCCATCCGCCGCCGCCGCAAGCGAGCAGATGAAGATGATGAGCTCATCGACACGGCGCATCAATCAACAGCTCGAGCCCGCCGACCGGCACGCGACCCAAAACCAACCGGATGGAACGAAGAAGAACCAACACCAATCACTCATCGCGAATTCAAATGCAGAACCGACCGCGCCGCCATGCCCCCATCGATTGCTACCGAAACAGACAGAGAGAGAGATAGAGAGAGAATAACGGCCGCGAAGAAGCGATGAAACGCACTCACCGATTCGACTGGTCACCACCGGAAGCGATCGCTCGCGAGATGAGCAAAATGGAGAGCTAGGGTCTCTCTCTCTCTCTCTCTCTCGTCGAAGCTTGCGGCAGGGGAGAAACGCTTGTGAGAGAGGTTTAAGAGGGGGACTAGGAGGTGGGGCGGGGTTCGGGTGCGGCGGCGATCCACGGGAACGGGAGGGGCAGGAAAAGAATAGTCAAAGGCTGGAGGGCCCGACGGAGACCGGTGGCGGTTTTTTTGACGTTCGACAGTGCGTCACGTGGGAAAAAGCCCGTCGCCTCTCGCTTCGGTGACACGAGGACCTCACGCGATTTCGCCACGTGCCGCCACCCCAAAAAAAAAAAATTGCTCCCGTCAGATGGGGACCGCGCGAGTCTCACGAAATTTAACGGCGGAGATTACGACCGGTTAGGACGACGTATCGCTCTTGCGCTGTGCGACCCTTAGATAGCACATGGTAACGCTCATATTTCTCCCGATTTCTATTTTTTTATTTCTCAAAACAAAAAATAATAGAAATCTATTTGATAAAACATTTGTTTCCAAAAATAATTTCTCTAATTTGTTGTTCTCGGGAACAATTTTGAGAAGCAAAAAAATCCTGGAAACAATTTCTAAAAATAAGCTGATTTTTTTTTTCTTTTCTTATCGCGACTACCATCAATTGCCCTAAGCCATTGCCCGTCGTTGTCGCCGGTCGCCGGCCGTCACCGCCACCGCCACCATCACCGGTCGCCGCCGCTGGTCGCCCGTCGGCGGTGATGATCCGTCAGCGAGAATAAAAAATAAATAAATAATTGTTGTGTTATCAAACGCAATTCTATTCTTTTTCTATTCCAAGAGTAGAAATTTTTTGTCATTACCAAATGAGTTCTTTTACTCAAAAATTGTTCATTGGAGCAAAAATAGAAAAGAATTATTTCTGAAAAAAAAAAAAAAAAAAAAAAAAAAAAAAAAAAAAAAAAAAAACTCTTCCTAGGAATAGAAGCATTGTCATGCGCAACTGGGGCCATCTCGTCGTGACAGTGAAAACAAAGCAATTAGCAATGACAATCCTCGTGAGTTATGTTAGAGGAGAGTTGCACTAATAGAAAAAAAAATGTTAGATTTGAATTGTTAGTGATGGGAGTGAGGTTGTCACCACGACTCTATCGAGATGCAAGTAAGAATAGAGCTACTATTATTAAATGACAAGTGCAATTAAACTTATCCTGAACAAATTAGGGCTTCCTAAAATTGAGGAAAGACTCGGGTTTTCAACCTATATGAAGGGATGCCAAATCACCCTGGACTAAATTCCCTACGTCACAAGGCCATCGAGCACATTATTAACTGGTGGGGTATTGTACTTGGAAGAATATTCCTTCAAATCTTTTAAAATTGTCTCATTGACTTTCAAATATGAATTCTCATTTATATATTAAAGATATAGTAACATCATACCATGAATGCCAACATAGGATATTCATTGGAACTTCGTTGAATAGCACAATGTATGGTCTGATTTCAATATGTAAACTTCTTTATTTATAGTATGCTTGAGGCAAACTTTTTTTTATTATATTATGATGATATCATATCTTCTTTTTTCTTTCATGTTCTTTTAAGGAAATAGACAATGCTTACTCAAATGTATCTTACACTTTAAAACCTCAATATTACACAATACCCACAAAGCGTGCAAGGCACATGGAATCATCCTCACAACTTTCGGTAAGTTAGGGCGTGCATGGTAACACTCCAAAAAAGTGTTTCCAGAACATTTCTGTACGGAAAATGTTCCCGGGAACAAAAAAAGAACAGAAACGCGTTTGGTTGCATTTCTGTTCCTTTTTTGTTTTTTTGTTCTCAGAATAAAATAAGAACAGAAAAAAGAAACATAAAAAAGTTATTTCTTTTGAAAAGAAACACTTCTTGGAAGGCACAAAAGAACAAAAAACCAAAAGAACAAAAGAACAAAATCGGAACAAAGGCGAAGCTCTTCTCCTTCGTGCGTGCTCATCGCTCCTCTCGTCGGCTGAAGCTTCGTTCTTCCTTTTCCGGCGTCTCTCCCATCTCTCCGGCGGCACCCACTCGGCTGACTCTCCGGCGACTCCTCACTCCGGCGACTCCAGGTACGTTTCTGGTGCTCCTCCTTCTCCGGTCAGCGTTGCTCCCCGTTCGGCGCTCCTCCTCCGGTCAGCGTCGCTCCCCTTTCGGCGCTCCTTCTCCGATCAGCACTGCTCCCCCTTCGGCGCGACAGATCTGGGACGGCTCGCTCGAGCCTCGAGCGAGCATTGCTCGCCCAGATCTGCCGCGCCGAAGGGGGAGCAACGCTCGCTCGAGAGCGAGCTCGATCTGCAGCTGCTCGAGCAGCAGCTCCAGCAGCAGCAGCTCGCTCGAGCTGGTTTTGGCATTATGATAAACTAGATGTTGAGCTTACAATCTGAAAGTAACCCTTGAAGTTTGCAGCTGAAACGATGTTAAAAAGACCTTTCTTTAGGGTGATGTTTTTTAACTTTATTCTTGGTTGGTGTGTAGGGATCTCATATGAGTATAAAGCAGTGGATCTCAGGAAAGAAAAGCAATATGCTGCTGGTAATTTCAGATCCTTCTTTTTAGTCATAGATCAAATTGTTCTCGAGATTTCAGTAGGTAGGCCTCGGAATGGCAATGGAAAGATTTTGTATGCATAATACCCGCTGGCACAATTACCTCAAGTCTGTGAAATCTAGTGAAGTATTCTCTAGCTCTGATCGAAGTTGTGTGCTTGATTTTGCAGAATTTGACAAGTTAAATCCTATGCATTTGGTTCCAGTGTTAGTGGACGGAGATTTCGTGGTTTCAGATTCTTATGCAATTTTGCTGGTGGCTGTTATTTAGGCTATGCAGCAGAGTTTGCAATAGATAAGAGTTGGATGGACGCGTAACTTAAAATACCAATACGTATGAGGTCATCATTTAGGAGCCTTAAATAGAAGCTCTCTAGCTCCTTTTTCAACTCAATGCATAGTTTCTGGCCCCTTTGCTTGATTTGATCAGTTTGATTGGTTTGACTGCATTTCGATTTTGATTTTTTGCTAAAGCACGTGTTATCTTTATTCAGTATTTGGAAGAAAAGTATCCTCAGAAGGCTTTGTTACCTCGTGATCCTCGATTGAAAGCTCTCAACCTCCAGGTCTCTTTTTTTCTTTTCTTTTTTTGCACTTTCCATTCCTTTAAAGCTGAAGTTTCCCGCAGATTTTGATGATCATTTACATGAAATTTCTGAGTTTTTGCTGAATTACGCGTGATCAAAACTGATTAGATGAGATCTTCCATTGTAGTGCTCTTCATTCCCCTATCCTCTCTGCTTTGTCACTTCACAACAGACTCTAGGTTCAATTTGGTGGGTGTTTTCAGTAGAAAAACAACTGGCGTTATCATTTGTTTTGGCAGGCTGCAAGTATAATCAGCTCGAGCATATAGCCTCTTCAGATGCTGACTGTGCTGGTATAGTCCTGTTCATAATGCTTTCTCTTTAGAAGATCTTGTTTTTTGGGGATAGTTGTCTCGCTGGGAGAACTTTCACATTGCAATTACCAAATAGGGGTATTAAGATCTTCAGATGAGAGGCCCTTTACTTCTCAATTTACAGTTCATCGTATGCGAACCTGCTGCCATGTATCGTAACTATAGATATGTCTCGCGAGCAAAAACATATGAAAATGTATTCATGGTGCACCTCGAGTCCGGGACATCTCTATGGTATAGCACTGCATGAGGGCTTTTGGATGATGCACATTCTGTATTGGAATGGTTAACGTCGGAGCTTTGTGATTCTCGAAACCCATCATTGGTGCCGCACTCGTGGATCGAGCATCCATGCATGTTGTCTTTACTTTGATGCTTGAGTAGCCTATCTGAGTCCGTATTCTTCTTCGTTGCAGGCCAAGTTCCCTACTTTGAGGAGGATCCATGAATCGTACAAGACTTTGCCTGAATACGAAGCATCATCACCGGAACGTCAACCCGATGCCATGATCTGACATGGGTATCTCCTCTCCAATCTCAAAGTTGGAAGCCGAAATGTCTCAGGTATCAGGCCGTGTGATGATTCTCATGGTCGAAAGTTCAACAAATTGCCAGCCCCGCGAGGGTCGTTCTCTCACTTTTTGTTGCCCCGTCCGTGCCATGTCATGTGAGTCGACTGTAATCATCTGTAATAGTGACTTACCATTTTTTATGCCTCAAAGGTATGCATGGTGCAGAGCAGCAACACGACAACGAGGGCGAGGGGATCTCTTTCGGAGATATGAGCGAAGATGAGTGGGTACTGTTCCTTGAAATCTTCGAGAAGCTCTTGCCCGAGGTCACGGAGAACGCTAGATGCAACAGCTCGAAGCAGAGGTTGGGAACTTCTTGCGACTTCTGAGGAATCACCAAAGCAATAGACGATTTAAAGATCAGCAAAAAGATAGAAAGAAGCTCGGACACAGATCGCTTGTAATTATTGTGGACTAATTTTCCTTTTCTGTTTCCCAAATGACTTGCTAGTATAGATTGTAGATAATGACCATTTGGGGCCCGACGTGAGAGGAAAAGCGATCGGCAAGTCACCGTCCTTTCCTTTTTCTACTGTCTCACGCGGTTTCGTCCTCATTTTGTAACTATCACCATGCAATTATATCAGTGTGTATTGTATTGTGTATAAGCTCATTGCCCCGTTTACATCAATGTGTGTATGTTCACTCTGATATGCACAATCAAATTTGAGGGGTCTGATTTTCTGGAGCATGGCAGTAAAGCTACTCCAAAAGTCCTGTCAACTGGTGTTGGTGCATCTCTAGCCCTGTTTTGACTTTAGAATGGCAAACCAACTAGACAGTAGCTGATGAAAACATCGAATGTTTTTGCTTCCTTACCAGGTTACGGCGCACATACAGGAGAATTTTTGTCGTATTAAGAATAAATTAAATAGATGACTATAGAAAATTAATGAGCATTTCATAAGAATGAGCATTCAATATCAATTTTAAACTTTATTAAAAAAAATTTAAAAAAAAAATAAAATTAAAAAAAATAGAAATTTTTTTGTCGTTTACCAAACGTGTTTCTATTCTTTTTTTATTCTAGGAATAGAAATTGACAGCAGTTACCAAACATTACCAAGAATATTTTTTTTTTTATACTTACCAAACGCGTTCTTTTGTTCAAAAACTGTTCCCCGGAACAGAAACACTTTTTTTTGTTTATGTTTCTGTTCCCAGGAACAAAAAAGAAACAGAAGTATTTCCATGCGCATCCTTAATGACGCACTGGCACAAAAAAAAATATGAATTTCTGTTTCTTCACAGTCAAGTATCTGATTTTAATTTATTCAATTAGATACCTCAATTTTTCAAATTTGATTCAATATAGCCTTTAGATAATTTGCCATATCATGTAATTTTACTGACATGAATTACTTAGCAAAATTAAGGCATAATTGATAACGTTTCTCACTTTTTTTCTTTGGTCAAAATAAGGTGGCTCAATCGCTTAGCAAAAATTGTGTTATCTCTATTTTCATATCGTGGGTGATGAGGAGAGAGGAGTACTAGGACGATTTTAATCATCTAATATGTCTCTAGTTATGTGACGTGACGTCACCTATTACCTCGAAAGGCCATGTTGGATGCCATTGTAGATAATTAATGGCTATTTAATAATGATATTGTCCAAGCTGGCATTTTCCATCCGCAATTTAACAAAGACCTTACATTGACTCACATTTGAAAAATAGAGGTACTTTTTGAACAAAAAAAAAAAATTACGTACTCAATTGTAAAAACAATAAAAGTTCATATGCTACACTATTATTCGTCTGCCCTAAATTTTCAAAAGACTAAGTTTTAAGATGACGCAATTATCATCTATTAATCTAGAGGATTAGAGATAATCAAAATCGTTTTTTTGATTATGAAAAGAAATGGCAATAAACAATTGATTTTCTCCATAACTGACCTAAAAATATTTCTTATTTTACTTTTGAAAACAAAAAGCACCGTTCGCACTCTAAAATTCTATAGAGTTTTAGAGAGAACCAATGTTTAGAGAGAAACTTTCAAGAATGCTTGTATTGCTTGGATAGAATAAAATGAAAGAAGGCATCATATATATATATATATATGCAAACCTCTTTTTATGACTATAGATTTACAATCCGATCTTATGGTTTAGATGAACGCGATCGCATCCAAAGACGAGCGATTTAGGACCCTAGAGTCACGCACTTGTATCCTCCATAATTCTTGCGAATAATGAGCTGCAAAAATTGTGCACCCAAATGCCTCTTAGCTTTGCCAAGTTGCCCTTGCACTTCCATATATCTTTCACCAACTCATGGTGAAAAATAATAAAACTCGGTTTCTATCGTGTCATATGACACAAACCCCTTATGCCAGATTCAAATTTACTTAATTTCTTATTCTGTAAACGGATCGAATCGAAAAATGCTGACTGTAGTGGCGATACCCATAATGCGTGATCTGATTCCTCCTATAACCAGGGATCAATGCTAGTTTTAAAACTTTGGAATTAAAATTTAGATAATCACAAAATTGAAAAAGGAAAAAAAAGAACTTATGGTTGGTATCTACAAGTTTTGATTTTGTATTATCAAAATAATTGCAGCTTAGGAAGGAGACACCAGAGTTGGGAATTCCAATTTGCTTTGGAATTAGATTTGCGTGGTTGTAATAGAAGATATAAGTAATAAAATTAAGTTATCTCGAACTTGCAATTTATAAATAATATTAGGTATGGCCCCTATTATTGTTATTGTTGTTATTTTCATTGTCGCGATCATCTTTTTTTGAGTACATTATTTCTATTTTTTATGGGAAAAGTACCAAAAAAGTCATAAACATATTGTATTAGTACCAATTCAGTCCTAAACTTTCCAATTTGACCAATTTAGTCCTAAACCTTTTAATATTGGTACCAATTCAGTCCATCTGGCCAATTTTGGCCGGCCGGCGTTGATGACGCTGACGTGACAATTTTTATGATTTTTTTGAATTTTTTATTAATTTTTATTAATTTTTTTTCCTTTTTTTTTCCTGCTTTCTTCTTCGTGGTTGCCGACGAGCCTCCGGTTAGGCTCGCCGGCCATTGGGCGAGGGCCCCGAAGCCCTCACCCGGCCTCTCCCAAAGCCGCTGACGCGGCGGCTTCGCCCGAATCTAGGCGAGGCTAGCCTCGCCCACGGCTGGCGAGGCCATGGCGACCATCGCCAGGGCAGAGGCGAGGGCCGCGAAGCCCTCCATAGCCGCCAGCAAGGGTCGCGACCCTTGCTCGGCCTCGCCCTGGCCTTGCCGTTGAGTCCCCGACGCCTCCTTCACTGTCGACCCCGGAGCTTCTTGACCTCATCACCGCCGCCCTCACCTCCACGAGATCCCAATTCGAGGCCTTGGTCCCCCACCTCCCGTGACTCACGCCGCCCTCCTCCACCCGATCTTCACCTCCGAAACCCTAGCCTACCGCCCCAACACCCTCCTCTCCTTCTTCCGAGGCTGGCCTCGCCCGCAGCCCTGGGCGAGGCCGAGCGAGGGTCGCGACCCTCGCTAGCGGCTGGCGGGGGCTTCGGCCCTCGCCTCCGCCCTGGCGATGGCCGCCATGGCCTCGCCTAGTGGCCAGCGAGCCTCACCGGAGGCTCGCCGGCAACCGCGAAGAAGAAAGCAGAAAAAAAAATTAATAAAAATTAATAAAAAATTCGAAAAAAATCATAAAAAAATTATAAAAATTGCCACGTCAGCATCCGGCCACCAGCTGACGTCCACGTCAGCGCCGGTTGGCCAAAATTGGCCGGATGGACTAAATTGGTACCAATATTACAAGGTTTAGCACTAAATTGGTCAAATTAAAAAGTTTAGGACTGAATTAGTACCAATACAATAGGTTTATGACTTTTTTGGTACTTTTCCCTATTTTTTATTATTAAGATACTCGATAGGAACCATTTGAATACATTTTGATGATACATCATTGAACTTGTTTTTAGTTTACTTAAAAGTTTCATAATTAAAAGCAACGCAAATAATATATATCTACTAAACATCATTATGATAACACAACGTTTATCATGTCTGGCTGCTAGATAAATTCATATATTTTGGTAATTCCATAAACCTATCGATTGCAAAATGAGATATAGATTAATACGAATGGAATTTCGAGATAACTTTTATTTTAAGTGATTTTGAAGATAACCTTGAGGAGTCTTGATTAATTCCATTATAAGGAAGAAAAAAAATGCACGTTGTTAAATAGAAGAGATAGTGTTTTTTTTTTCTTTTGTGCGTCAATAATTCTTATTTTCGAATTTGCTAGGCCAAAATTTTCCTTTTGATGACCATTTTGGATTTCTAGGACTGGAGAAGCTACTCATAAGGTCAAAAATGAGAACCGGCGCAAAGATTTAAGGGCAATACGGTCATTTTGTTATCCTCAAACAGTGTAAAAGAGCTAGGGTTTCGCTCTCTTCTCCAACCCGACAGACCTCCGCCGTCCTGCTTCCTCCGCCGCCGCCGTCGTCGCGATCTCAGGTGCGACGCCGCTACCCTTCGGGCCCTCGTCCTTCCGCATGTTGTTGTCGGTTTCTGATGAATTTGATCCTGGTCTTGCTTTTCCACGGCTGAGTTTGAGTAATTTGAGCTTGGATTAGGTTGGCAGATGTGGTTTCATGATCTTATCGCCGAACGCTTCGCGCACTGTCCTCGTTAGTAATGATTAAGCGCTGCTGCTGCTGTTTTACATCTTTGTTCATGGAAATTGCTTGAGCGTTTACTCAATTTGTACAGCTTGAAGTGGTGGATTCAAGCCTTGATTCTTTTGAGGTATTCTGGCGGGTTTAGGAAAAACGAAATCGTGTCCCGCGTTTGTTGTCGTGCTATAATTGTGTTTGGGGTGGTTTTGTGCGTACCCAGATGATTACGGGGCATTTTTGTTGCCCATGATTTTGATATCTGGATCCTAGAGCTGCTTAGTTTTCCCGTTTCTTTTTTCCTTTTTGTGAGGTTGTCTTGAGAATGCCTGCCCCCGTTTATGGTCGTGATGGCTTAGTTATGAGTTGTAATAATTCGAGATCATAACTATGAGTAAATTTATGATTTATAAAGGGCGATGTTATTTCCATCCCATGTATGATTAAATCCACCCAATCTTCACCAAAAAGACACAATTACCCTCTACATTTAATTGCGATTTAAATCGGTGGTCCCAAATTTATTTAATTTCCTTATTTATCCATTACTTAAGAATTTCATATGTTTAGTTTTGTATATGGCAGATTTTCCATATATCACAAAATGTCTCTTTTCCTTACTTTGAGTAAGATAAATTTACACAGAGTATTAACTGTGCCTCAGAGATTAACTTGTAAATCTTTCCATGGAGTATTAACTGTGCCTCAGAGATTTACTTGTAGAGTGTATATTAATGCCCTTGTTTTCTGGTTTTTCACTTTTAATTCTTTCAATGGGATTCAACCATTCTCTACATGTTACGTCTGTCTTCCAACAATTTGGTCCTCACAGTGGGTATCTACTCTTCATAGCCATCGCTTTAGTAAAAGTTAATTTTTTGCAACATATGGACTATATGCTAGGCTATTGAAAGCCAGTACCTCATACTCTCTTTCTGGGTTCTTGTGTGTGGGTAGCTGCTATTGTTGGTGCCTTTTTCTTTGCATCAACATAGATACACGTTGACTTACTTTAGTTAGCTGCACACCTGAAGTATCCTTCTCCCCCACCCTGTTCTTTGCTTAACTTTTTCTTCCTATTTATATCAGTTTGTTGATTAAGAGGATTTGAAACTGTGCAAAGAACAGACCTGCAAACATGAAGAAAATGATAGCCCTTGGTTTTGAGGGGTCAGCCAACAAGATTGGCATTGGGGTGGTCACTCTTGACGGAGATATTTTGTCTAATCCACGTCATACCTACATCACTCCTCCTGGACAAGGCTTTCTTCCACGAGAAACCGCTCAGCACCATTTCCAGCACATACTTCCTTTGGTCAAAGAAGCTCTGAAAACCGCCCAAGTGACTCCTGATGACATTGACTGTCTTTGTTATACAAAGGGTCCAGGCATGGGAGCCCCTCTGCAAGTTTCTGCTATTGTCATTAGGATCCTTTCACAGCTGTGGAAGAAACCGATTGTTGCTGTTAATCATTGTGTGGCACATATTGAAATGGGCAGGATTGTGACTGGTGCTGATGATCCCGTTGTGTTGTATGTAAGTGGTGGAAATACACAGGTCATTGCTTACAGCGAGGGAAGGTATCGGATTTTTGGAGAGACTATTGATATTGCTGTTGGAAACTGCTTGGACAGATTTGCTAGAGTCTTGACACTGTCCAACGATCCTAGCCCTGGATACAACATTGAGCAGGTATGTCACCAGCAGTGCACATGAAGGTCTCTGGTTTGTGCATTAAACTTTAAGTTGGACTTTTGGCCTTTTGCTGACCTTCAGTTATTTCATTGATGTTAGGATTTAGTCAATTGTTCTGTCATGTATTTGGGACTTTGGTTTTCACTATGCATATGATAACCTCTTAGAAATGCTATAATGGCACTTATAATAGACTTTGGCCTTGCACCTCATGCTAGTATTATACAGATGAATTTATGGCCTGGAATGCTGTGTGTCCAACTGTCCAGTACCAACATTTTGCAGAGAGAATACTTTGCTGGAGTGTGGGCTTTAGGAAAGACAACAAGAAACGAGTGTCATTGAGAAGCAGTTAGCACGGCCTTAATGGAGGATAACATGAGAAAAGTTCATTTTAGTCATTTGAACACATGAAAAGATAACAATGTACAAGCTCTAGTGAGAAGGTATTGATGTTAAGTTGGGAATGTCGGTAAAATTTTTTTGAAAATATCTTACAAAATGTGGATGGAAGCTTTGACAAAAATCTTTTGTATTTGGATCTCATCGAAAACTCGTTGAATGGAATATGACAGCATTAACTGATCCTTATAGAGGGCTGCAACTGGTAGAGAAAGGGTCTCGTCACTGTGATTATTTGTAAAAGTTATATATGTTATTACGGTGGGTATTATATGGTTCACAATTTTGTATGCATCATTCCCATTATTGAGTTAGGATCCCACTCTGTTTGCCTAATATTGTGGATTCGTTGATTATCTTGTTTTGCCTTCTCTAAAATGGCCGTAGTTTACTGTTGTTTTTCTTGTGTTGTTGCTTTCTCGCTAAACCCTTTCATATCATGAGAATGGAAGTACCTTCTTCCTCCTGTCAACTGATACGCCTCTTATCTCTACTAGCTTGCCAAGAAGGGAGAACAATTCATCGATCTTCCTTATGTTGTCAAAGGGATGGATGTATCTTTCAGTGGAATCTTGAGCTTTATCGAAGCTACTGCTGAAGAAAAGCTTAAAAATAATGAGTGCACCCCTGCAGATTTGTGCTACTCTCTACAGGTAAATTGGACTTGCATCCATCTCTTAAAATTAGCAGTTTTTACTAGCTTAACTGCATCTCTGGAGAGTCACCTTTGTTCCGACAAAATATTTGAGCTGAGATTAAAGTTTTTCTTGATGCTTTATGCTGTAGGAAACACTTTTTGCAATGCTCGTGGAAATCACGGAGCGGGCAATGGCACATTGCGACAAGAAAGATGTTTTGATTGTTGGTGGCGTGGGCTGCAATGAGCGGTTGCAAGAGATGATGAGAGTTATGTGCTCGGAGCGAGGCGGCAAATTGTATGCAACCGACGATAGGTACTGCGTTGACAATGGTGCTATGATTGCATACACCGGACTCCTCGCTTATGCTCATGGGACATCGACTCCATTAGAGGAGTCGACTTTCACCCAAAGGTTCCGTACGGATGAGGTGCATGCGATCTGGAGGGAGAAAGAGGAATTGAAGAAAGCGAATGGTACTGCAGGCTAGATGAGATGCCTAGATTAGTTTACGCAGCCGTATATAGCAGAAGAGACTGAAAGTATATAGCAGAAGAGACTGAAACTAGGATTCCTATTTAATGCAACAGCCTTTAATTACAGAAAGAAATGCTGTTTATTAATGCAGGATGTTTACTTTAGCTTTTTGCACTTAAGTGATAAGCAATTATTCATTCTGACTGGGAATTACTCCAAATTGTAGTTACTTCTATTTTTCCCTGAAAACATATCTAAGTACAACGTGCCTCGTCCAGCCTGGAGGAGTCAAAAGCAATATATAAGCAGTTGTCAAAAATCTAAAGCTCCGATAACAAATAAATGATTTGAAAAATATTTTCTTAAATTGATAAATTGTATTGCTTAAAATAAATAATTAATAAAAAAGGTTTTTATGATTATTAATAAGTTATGTCTAAATATTTTCATAAGTAATAAAAAATTCTATTTGGTATTTTTTAAGAAATGCAAACGACCACTTTTCAAAATATTTATTTTTGAGAAATAAATGCATTCTAGGAAGTAACACTAAAATCCCACGTTCAAAACCTTGGGCAGCCCACCTTGACAATACTAGTAAACCATGTGAAAAATATCACCACACAAAAATTAATTTTATTATGACGTGACGGGCACATATCACTTAATATTTTCTCCTTGCAAAGAGACAAATTAGGACTTCCAAATCACTTTGGACTGACTTCTCTATGCCACAGGGCCATTGAGCGCATTATTAACCGGTGGGGTATTGTACTTGAAAGAATATTCCTTCAAATCTTTTAAAATCGTCTCATTGACTTTCAAGTATGAATTCTCATTTATATATTAAAAATATAGTAACATCATATCACGAATATCAACATATGATGCTCCTGGGAATTTCGTTCAATAGCACGACGTGTGGTGTGATTTCAATATGTAAACTTTTCTATTTTTAATATGTTTGATGCGGATTTTTTTTTATTAAATTATGATGATATCATATCTTTTTTTCTTCATGTACTTTCAAGGAAATAGACAATACTTACTCGAAGGCATCTTGCACTTTAAAACCTCAATATTACATAATACCCACAAAGCGTGCAGGCACATGGAATCATTCTCACAACTTTCGGTAAGTTAAAGACGCACTGGCACAAAAAATATATGAATTTCTGTTTCTTCACAGTCGGGTATCTAAATTTTAATTTGTCCAATAAGATACCTCAATTTTTCAAATTTGGCTCAATATGGCCTTCCTTAAATAATTTACCATATCATGTAATTTTGCTGACGTGGCTTACTTAGCAAAATTAAGGCACAATTGATAACGTATTGGTCAAAATAAGGTGGCTCGCTCACTTAGCAAAAATTGTGTTATCTCTATTTTCATACCGTGGGTGATGAGGAGAGAGAGTACTTGGACAATTTTAGTCATCTAATACGTCTCTAGCGACAAGACGTCACCCGTTACCTTTTTTTCTTTTTTTCTTTTTTTTTTTCTTTTTTACCTCGAAAGGTCATGTTGGATGCCATTGTAGATAATTAATGGCTATTTAACAGCGATATTGTCCAAGCTGGCATTTTCCATCCGCAATTTAACAAAGACCTTACATTGACCCACATTTGAAAAATTGAGGTACTTTTTGAACCAAAAAAAAAATAAAAATTACGTACTTAATTGTAAAAGCAATAAAAGTTCATATACTTGCGGTCTTATACCCCCTTCAGTTGATCAAGGATCTGCGTTACTTCTAGTCTGGTGATGGATGTCCTAATGACTTTGGCTTTTTCTAATATACAGTATGGAAACTATGAACTATCATAAAATAATCCTTTCACATATTACACATACATAACAATGGAGCTGCTTCAGCTCCATATCAAGAACAAAAACTAGACCTTATTACTTTTTCATTACAAGGTCTCTTACGTAGACATTATTATATATTCAACGTGGTTGCTCCACAACTGAACACGAAAATGACTTCGAACATCGCCTGCTTCCTTATCCAGTAGTATAGAGTGCTTCCTCTCATTTCCTACATATAGTACAAAACATATGACTTAACATTGATTGAAGTGTTTTGTGCAATGATGAGAGTCATGTCATGTTTCAATGCAACGATGGCCTCATGCCAGCTTGCCTAGCAGTAAATCTATGTATTCTCACAAAGTTTTAGGGTAAGTTTCAGTGAGTGATCCTGCTAAACAAAGGACTCGAGCATGGTCTTGGCTCGTTTGCTTCTATTTTCAAGCTACAATACTTGGCTATCGACCAGTTGCAACGATTGCAACTACCTAGTTGCAATCAAATAAGTGGCTATTATCTATTATTATACTCACCACAGGTACATTTATCACACGTCACACCTTATCTTCTTCATTGCCAGACACATCAATATTGCCGTTGCCCCCTACCCATCATGCCATTTAGCCAAATAAAGTCTCACTATCAAAGGAAAAAAGGAGAAGCGTACCAAGGAAGCTTGAATGTATCCTTCCACCAGCCCTGCCTGGAACAGTTTGCAACTATCTTGTCCAAACGGACGATAATTTCAGAAAAAGTTGGCCTCACGACAGACTCTGGATCCCAGCATTCCTCTATCAACCTACACAGTTCCAACATGCCCATGCAATAGCATGCTTGAGAGTTAGCGACCATCAAGAAATCATCCATGCTCTAGAGAAAAAATACAGTCATGATTATCAGTCATCGCTGATTGATCACCATTCTTAACAACCAAAAGCAGTGGTGTCATGGCCACAGCCCTTTCACCAAATCAAGAGTAAGCACGGTGGAGGAAAGAGAAAGCTGGTAGTTTCGACTCGGTGTAAATAAGTCAGCCTCAATTTGTAATGTACTTACTCTTTCAAATCAGGAGGGTAGTTTTTAGCTTTGATCTTGAAAGGCGGTCGTTTTCCTTCTAAACATATCATTTTGGCTGCCTCTTCTGGAGAACTCGGATAGAAAGGCTGAGCTCCTTCAATCATCTATGCCAATGTGAAAGCACGTGGTTAACATTCAGTGGCGGTGACCGATATTAATCATATAAATCTGAGGTATGTGTCAAGCACCATATGAATGCATAATTAACTCACTAAATCAAACAAATATCATGCTTCGGTAAAAGAGCCAAAAACAAATTTGTCTGGCAAAGCAACAGCTTCTGGGAAGAATTATAACTGCGTTTGTGGACATGTTAAACTGCACTGAAGACATTGAACACATGGATGTGTTCAATTTTATCATTGTAAAAGTCCAGCGTATAACATTTACCTCATAAAGAATGAGACCAAAGGAAAATGCATCCACACTTCTATCAAATATTTCATCCTTATAAACCTCAGGTGCCACATATAAACCTGCATAGGACGGATACCATGAGTAAAGCCTGATGAAATCGCATTGGAATCATGAATCCGACCACTTAGAATTGGAATCATCCAATTCTATTGAACGGAAAAACTATAAACTGGATGAGTAGAATGATAATATCATCACGAGAGGACTAAATTTCTTCATTCACAAAAGACTGGCCTGCATTTTGGGGAAAGATGTTGAAAACTGATAATTTCTAGGAGGAGTTTATCCATCTAGGATCCTATAATAGAAAGTTTTGTTGCTTGATTAGTAACAACACCTTTTTTACAATCCAGCACTCACATAGATGTAAAATGATTTAGTGCTCAAGGAGTCCAACCAAAGATATCAGTATTTGGACTAAATTTTTTGACTATACATCCAAAAGTTCATTTACAACCAGAATTAAATTGCCACAAGGATGCTAGTTTTTTAAGCAGAAAATTTAGTAGCGACATCAATTAAAAAGTAACTTTTTTTCCTGTATCATTTAAGCCTGAATTGGTACTTTTCCATTGTCATTATATGTCTGAGCACACTGATTAAGGAATCAATTAAATAAAATAAAAAAATTTAAACTTACGTGACAATTCAGCTTGAGTCCCAGGCTGTGCAAGTTTTGCTTTATCTGGGGATACTCTTGCAAAACTTATCAAACCAAATCCAGAGATCTTTAACTGACCCCCACTATCCAGCAAGATATTTCTGGCACCTTATCAATATTTCAGATATTAAAGCAAAGCAGATCCGAAAAACAAAATTTATATCCATTTCACAACAGAATAATAAATCATCTCGAGCATTTAGTTGTCTTACTTAGGCTTTAAGTCACAGTGGATGATGGGATCTGGTTTACATTCATGGAGATAATTCATACCCCTGAGATTATGGGATCAAGAAAGAGAAGTTTATAAATTGTAATCAGATACACTGTACTACAATAAAAGAGAAAATTATAACACAACCAGAATCCTTAAATGCAGATATTATTAGCTTCAGTGAATGTACCTTGCAATATCAAGAGCAAACCGTAAAGCTTTAGGTGGAGAGAGACGCCCTTTCTTCTGAAGATAGCTTCCAAGATCCCCCTGAAACACCAATAACAATATGCATAATAGCCATTAGGCAAGAAAGTGAACAGGCTTAACCAAAATAGCTTTCCTGTACTCTTCAAAAAATTGGAGGGAATTTGTGGAAAACCATAGATGCGGCAACAAAAAGTTTCACTATAATAAGAAAGTTCCAAAGAGAATAGATTTTACTGATACTAATAAAGAGGCTCCAATTTAAAGGCACTGAATTTTAGAGTGTCAAAATATATGAAGAAAATTAAGGATTAAAAGGAATCTATAACTGGGAACAACCTTTTACTGAATAGGAGGACATCCATTCTATAAGCGACACAATAGCCTCACATTCTCATTGTATAAAAGGGTATTAGTCATAATGGACATTAACCCTTGGAATGATTAGTTTTCCTACTTTAGTCGTGAGCATTAGGTTTGGCCCAAATTTTCAAAACTACCGTTCTATTTTTCCGTTCCAGTGTTTTAGATGAGGACCTCTCCAGCAGTACCGCTTTGAGCAGTCTCCTCAGTGAAGATCGCTTAAGCAAGAAACAAATTTTGGTTCTCTCCTTATACTCTTCATAGTGTCCCAGATTTAATAGTATGACATCATTGCTCACCCACTTTAGAACATGGATGCAAGCCGTTCCATTATGAACTTTGGCAGGAGAATTTATTTACTTTCACTGACGACACTCAAGTCCTGACATTTCCTCCCAATTACCTAAGAAGACGATGGAATAAGACACATAATTTACTTACAAAGAAGACAGACACAGCAGCACAAATGCGCCATACATATGAACACAGAGGGGGAGAGAGAGAAAGAGAGAGAGAGACTCACTTTTGGATGGTACTCCAAAACAATCATCATGGGCATGTTTTGAGTGACAGCTCCAACAAACTGAACCACATTCGGATGTCTCACCTTTTCTAGTAACTCTAACTCATGCTTGAAAGCATTGCTGCTCATAAAATAAATAAATAAAGTTCATTGAAGGCATTTCCAGTCGCTACGGAACTAAATCACACAAATTCAAGAATTGCAATGTGTCTCTAGGCACAGAGAATGGTGCTGTAAATTGTGAAAGTGAATACACCTCTTGTGAACTATAGGGAATTTAGCAACGCGTAACAGAGCAACAAATAGAGGAGATCCAGCAAAATAAAATCAAGATGTTCTCTATTCTAACACAAAGGATTTCCATGGCTCAGATTAACAATAGTGGCCTTGCTTTTTAAGACAACAAAGTGCATACTGAAGTTAAGAGCACAGATTAGTTTATTAAGTAATATAAATATATATATGACACACGTACTTCTTAATAGATGAACAATTTCAATAATACTAAAGCTTTATGATTTCAAAGCTAGGTAAAGACATAATCCTCCTGCTCCTATTTAAGTTGTGCCAATTAACATGCAAGTAAATGATGCACCAACCGGATGCCCAAAAGACTGCAATGAACTGGGGAGAAAATAAAGCATCTGCATTACCCTTTTAGACTAAATAATCAGATGACCATAAGTGGAAACTAGCTGAAAAGGATGACAACGCGGCAATGTGGCGGAAAAGGCACACATACAGCGATAATGAAGTACTTGCTAGTACATAAGAGGACATCATAATAGTAAACCACATTCCAAATGAAGTGAATAAATGCATGTCATTCGCGTTATATGTTATAGCCACAATACATTGTGTAATGAACAAAGAAATATTCTGAGAGTGCAGACAATGATATAGGAACTCACATGGTCTCCGCGTCTGAGTAACTGTCCTTATCCAGTATCTTGACAGCAACCTTTGTCCCATTCCATTTAGCTACTTGATATGTTCCCTGTTTAAAAGGAAAAATATATAAGTACTTGGATAACCAAAATTTCTACCAACAAATGTTCACTAAAGAGATGTCAAGCTAGATTAGCCATGTAAAAGGTAATACTCAAGTTTGCTAAGGGCCCACACGATACACGAGGGTCTTTTTCAATAATTTATTGTTGTGAGCACTCAGAATACAGAATACCATCTCGAATTTATGTTCAAGCTGTCCTAACCCAAGATCACTCAAAACATTCTTAATGATTATGCATTTATATTGTTTTCTGAGCAAGATTAGGACATATAGGTAAATGGACCTGAGCCTGCCAAAATAATAGTGGAGGAAAGCAATGTCATGCAATTAATTTAAAAAGCTTCCCAAACTGAGTAAAATACACAAACATAAGTCACAAAAGCAGTATGATTTCTGAAGTTACCTAGGTTACATATCAAGGATAGCTCTAGTATCTGAAGTAAAACAGGAATGCAGAAAAAATAATTTTTCACACAGAAAATTCTTATGTCGGAATCTATTTTGTCAGACAGAGTATACATCAATTACAACTAAGCTGAGCACTAAGGAAAAAATTCTTACGTCGGAATGTATTTTCTCAGACAGAAAATATTAGCGTATAGAATGTATAAAATGAGAGTAACAAGGTCATTGATATGAGACCAGTTGGTAAGGTTGACTTTAGTGCTCCAAAATGTTATATGTACAAAAAGGAAACTTATTTTCCATATTGCACATTGCTGTTCGAAGAGTTTATTGCAGTATCTCTGTTTTTAACGTCTTTTGGACAGGAGAAGGTGTTCTGTTGAGTTAAAGGACTTCATATAAGTTTCTTTAACTTGACCACTGTGCTATTAGCCTAGTGGTCTGAATCCCTCTTTGAAGCCGGGAGGTGAGGGGTTTGATCCCTCACCTCACCCCTCACCTCCACATCTCGCCCCACAAAATGATTCTTGTGCAACGATGCTGCTTTGAGATAAACCAATGGCTTTTCTCCATTGTGCAAGCAGGATCCCACCTTAGGGAGAAGAGATTAAAACCTCCCTCAGTATTCAGCTTGGACTTGTCCAGGTGCAGTGGTATGTACCTTGATGCATCCCCATGGGGACTTTACCACAGCAATCGGCACAAGCAAGGACGGTGCGGGTTCTTTCCATGGTCATCCAAAGGAAAAATTGAGTTTCCTTTATTCAAGATTATTTATCTACGACGAAATATGATACAATTTTACATTTCTTCGACAAATAAAACTGATATTTTGAATAAAGTCAAATGGGCATAGGTTTTTAAGAAATGGAGCTATTTAAACGTCACCCATCAACTATGGTGAGGAAGAGAAACTTGCCTTTGAAACACCGTCGCCCTTCCGAACCTGAAGTTCTAAAGGATTGAGCTCATATTCTGGAACTTCCCGAGGGTTGGCAACGGTCATGGGTGTTCTTCTTGTTTTCTGGAAATACAGGACAAAGCCTTACGTTAGCATTTTTTTTCTGTGGTAGAGACCTCAAGTGATCAGATAGGAAAATAGATTAAATCATACAGGGACTTTGGCTCCACGAGCTTTCAGAATGTTGTATACTTCTGGATTTCCATAGTATTTTGCATCGGCAGCTGCCTGTCAAGACAAAAAAAATTCTCGATTACGACCGAGCTAGAGGCAGATAAGTATAAATCACAACATAAAAGTCCGACCCCATTTAAGGCCATTATGATACGCAGTGTCCTCTTCACAATTAAGCAAGAAAGAGCAACTCCCAGTTAATGCTTCGTGTTGGCATTTATTCTTGTACTGTACTGACAAATCTGTGGGATAAAGACTTCCCGATGCATCAATTTCCCCGGCCGTATCCCTTAGCGGAGTACAAATCTTTCCATTCACCTCAAATTTGTTTAGTGAAGATGGAACATTGGACCATTGCTCTGGCCTCTCGTTTCCATTTTCAAGCCATAAAACTTACAACGGAGCAATTGGAAGAATAAAATGGGACCCAATTCTCGCTCGATTGACATGAACAGCCAATACGAAGCAACTAAAACGCTAACAGAGGACAAAATTCATCACCCAAACGCACGTCGATGAGAGGAACAGCAGAGGATGAGAAAGTTACCGTGCTGCCCCACCGGTCGCGGGCATCGATGTTGGCCTTCCTACTGAGCAGCAGCTTGACGACCTCGACGTGGCCCTCGCAGGCGGCGATGTGCAGCCCGGTGCGGCCGTCCAGATCGATGCTGTTCACGTCGATCCCTTCGTTCAGCAGGTCCTCCACCCCCTTCACGTCCCCGCGGCACGCCATGAAGAGGAGCTGCATCGTGGAGTCCAGGTTCTCGGGCACCGTGAGCTCGTCGTCCGGGTCGGGGCTCCGCCGGATCGGGTCAAGCGAGGACTGCCGCCCGAAGCTGAACCGCATGTTGTTCCGCCGCGGGTCCAGCGACGACTGCCGCGTGAACTGCCGGCTGAAGCTCCGCCTCACCGACCCCGTCGAGAACTGCCGCGATATCCCCCGCTTCAGCTGCGCAGCCAAATCCATCTTCTTTTTCCCCTTTTTTTTTCCCACCTCCTTCCTTCACATCAAACTCTGCTCCCTCAATTCCAACACCAGCCAAAAAACAAAAAAAAATCCCCTCGAATCGATTCAAGGACAGCAATGACCGGAGAGAATCGACCTAGCCGGAATGCACGGCTCGGGGCCCGCGCGCGGCATACGCGGAACGCGACATGCACTCACATCACGCGCGGGAATCGACAATGGCGCTCGGGCAGCAGCAACCCGAATCGGCGGCGGCGGCGGCGGCGGCGGGGGCGGGGCAGAATCGAGAGCTAGGAGAAGGCTCTCGACATCGAGCGAAGAGGAAGAGGAAGAGGAAGAGGAGGAGGGAGAGGCATCAAGCCATTGCCAATTCGCATGCAAAGAATAGAGAGAGAGAGAGAGAGAGAGAGAGAGAGAGAGAGAAGGGGGGACGAAGATGGTGGTGGGATCGGAGCGAGAAGCGTGGACAGAAGAGAGAGAAAGAAGAGAGAGAAAGGATGGTCTCCACAGAGATGCGCGAGAGAGACGGGGGGGGAGGAAGAAGAAGAAGACAGGGAAGCGAGAGCAGCAGGGGCGTTGATTTATATATAAAAAGGCAAAAGGAGGGGAGAGAAAACGCGGCAATTTTTGGTTATGGAAATTAAATGTACGGGCTGGCTTTTCTTCTTCTTTTTTCTTTTTTTTTTGTTTTTGTTTTTGTAGTTTTTTTTTTTTTATATTTGTCTTTTTGAACGCGTGTTGGGATGCGCCAATGGCCGATGGAGCAATCCGTCTTTGAGGAGATTTTGCCGGGGTTCCTCTTTTTCTAAATATACCCGCACCTTTTCGTGACATGATGTGACGTGCCACCACCATTTTAAAAATGCATTTCCGGAGGACGCCGATCCCTAGTCCTAGCTAGTACCACGTGAAAATCCCAAACTAATAAATTCATTACGAATTAGTATTGTTCTCAGTAAAAATTCAAAATTAATACATCTATAATGATATACGTTTTTTACTCTCTATTTATTATAAGGGCACTAGTTTGTGATTTTTTTATATTAATTCAATTTAACGATAATTAACGAAAAGTATATTTATCATAAATACGCTAATTTGAGATTTTTCGCTTGATTGGCTATATTGAAGTGCTCGATTATTATGATTGATTATATGGAAGATTCTCAAATAGTTACTTAGAGTAAGAATGATAACCATTTTATATTTGAGATCAATTTCTAACGAAAAGTAAATTTTTCTATCTTTATTTCTTGCATGAGTTTTTAAGAAAAGATACACATTTAACAATAATACAAAATTTCTCCCTTCAAAGCAACTAGCGGTAGGCGGCCAATGGAGGGGCCGGTGGACTAGTAACGTGAGGGAGTGATGATAAAAGTTTTTATTTTTTCTTTTTGTTACGAAAATAGAAATGTTGACAATTTTTATTTCTCATTTTTATTCCAAATCTATTTCTAAACTAAAAATTTGTTCTGAAAAAAAAAAATTGCATTATTAAATAGATTTATATTCCAAATATATTTTTGAGAACAAAAAAATTAGAAAAATAGAGAAACGGAATGGTTATTATTTGCACCCTTAGTTTCTTTAAGGGCATCATTTGATCTCCTTGATCAACCTATCATAAAGAAATAAATCGTATGGTCTTACGTAATTCGCTTTCAAAGCATGATTTTTCTCCCCTTATGAGGAAGGTTTTATGAGGCAACAAATTGATCGGAAGGATGGTCACATGGTACTTCGTACAAGGCCTGTGGTCCTCGACATTAATCAATGCTACTCAACACTCGTACTTGATTTAGTGAAAGCAACATGAGGCGGCCCAAACTTTAATTTAAATCGTCACTTGGCTTATCTAGAATTATTTCAGTGGGGTGATATAATATGTAGTTGTCATTTGAAATTCCATACGCAAACAAGAATCAATGATTCCTCGATTATTAGGGGTTGGTGGTTTCAGATTATATCTAAGTTCTACGTGAAGTTTATGATCTACCCATCAAAATAAGTTCCTCGATTTTTAAAACCTAAAACTTACATTACATACTTAGGAATATGGAACCTACCTAGTCACAAGTTCAAAAATCGATTCTATAGTCTACTCAAGTTATACCTATATTTTTAATTGAACAAGTGATCACAATTTGTTATAATTTATCGATCACAATTCAAATTATATTAACAAAATAAATATTTTAGTTATGGAATGGCCAAAGATGAAAGCTCAAACTAATAATTTCATATTACAAACTACCAAAAAGAAGAAAGACGCTAAAACTTGTTCTAAGTTTCAAATTTCCAGTTTTATTTAAAACTTATTTATCAGAACAGTTTTCAAATTTTAAAAACCTAAAATTTACCATGCACGTGCTAAAATTAGGAATCATGATTATCGGTCTTACCGATTGTGACCTAATAATTCGAGTTGCCGAAAGGGCCCCAGAGAAATGTACGGGGTCGGCTTGCGTGAGGGTTTCATTTGCTTGCAATTTGGGTCGAAGACGTTGATAATTGCACGTTGACTCCGGAGCTACCCACCATCGTCACGAGTTGTGAAATTCAAGGGGCGCGTCGGTCGAGTATATTCAGAGGCACGCTGTCAGAAGGATCCGGCTTTTTCGAACAGAAAACAAACCACTTTTTCTTTTGTAAGATACATCTAAATAATAGTTAGACCTGAGCAGGTCCTTAAAAGATCTTAACTACCAGAAAAATCTAGATAGAAGTCTGAGTCCGGGATCTCGATAAAAATATACTAATCATATTGGTTCTCCCGTAAAACCATATCCCCTAGGGGAACCAACTTGAATCCCCGTGAAGCCTTCTCGGCTGAAACACGACCCTACATGTTTCATAATTTACGCTCTTACAGTGGTGTATTAAAATTTACTAGAATACTGAAGAAATTCAGTATAATTGGACAAAATTTATTAACCATCTATTAAGTTATTCACATCGCGTGTGCATGTACTTTTTTTTGTAAAAAAAATTAGAAATTCAATATAAATACATATTTTATCAATATGAAGACTCGCAAGATCAGTTGCCAATCTTAATAAATCCTTATATCTAGAGAGACAAAATGTTAGTTTTTCATATGGTCAAACAATTTAGCAATTTATTATTTTTTTGGTGGAAATTTATTATCAACTTTGAGAAATTTACTCATTTGAGATAAGTTGAAAATTACCTTTTCTTAAACAAGCTCACTAATCAAATAACAAAGACACCACTCATTAAACAGTGAATACTAATTTTTACGGTATGTAATATTTTCAACGACAGCGAAAAATTACTTCCTTTCACCGTTTGCAAACTTATCCAATGAAAAGTTATCAATTGCGTGAAAAGAGTCGCTAATCAAAAGTAGATTAAAATTTAGTTCATCAGGATATATGACGATGTGGCAAAAAGTCTTCTTCGTGGAAAAGTAAAGTGTAAAATAAATTGATGAAAATCTCTACTCTAATGGGGAGGGCGCATTCTCAAATGAATATAACAACCAACCGTAATGGTTACGATAAAAGAAAAACCCGCTACTTCCAAACATCTTCCCTTATTTTCACGGCAAAATCGTGAATTCTTATTGACTTAAGTATCGAAAGGCTCAACAAACTGGAAATTTTTTAAAAAATAAAATAAAATTGAAAGACTCTTGATGATCTTCTATTTTCTATGTGAAATCGCGAACTTTTATTGACTTCCTGAATTTTTATTGACTTAAAGCATCGAAAGGCTTTCGATGAGGAAGTGGAATCCTCTCGAACCAAACGATAATTGTCAAAAAATAGCTCAGCGTGCCTTAGAACACATGCACCAAAGACGTAGCCATCGTTGGGTCACGATTCAAGAGGCTAATCATGGGTGGATTTACTCTATAGCTGGAACGTGGGGATTTGGCCCCGTTGACGTTGACTTTACTTGCTGACAAAACCAAAGTCCATGTACATGACAAATAAGTTTTGTCCATATTAATTTGGATGTTTGATAATGTTGAATCTCCCTTGTCCGAATATTTGATGATTGAGAAGAGATGATCGAGAGTTGAGAATAGATATTTGCTTACTTCTTGGCTGGTATTTCATCTATGAGTTCCACACTTCAGGATTTTATTGATATATATCTTTGGAAGTTGGAGTCTAGTCATTGTCGGTGTTATAACAATCGAGTCTGTAATTTTTTCAAAATTTAATGACCTATTTGAGTGAATTTGATTATCACTGGATGATAAAATAAGATAAATAACGAAACAAAGCCCAACAATACACATGCCTTACAATTCCTTAGTTCTCTAATCAATTTGTGACAATGCCAATTGGAGTTTGGATTTCAATTGAAGTTATTAGTCCCGATTCGTCAATTTGGGGCAAGAACAAAAAGGCCAACAATGTCAAATTGGAATACTCCATCGAGCTATGTCGTTGGATTTGTCGGTAAGAGAAATTGTCCACAGTATTCATGTAAATGATTTTTAAAATTTATTGCAGTTAAATAGTTGAAAGAACATAATTATGACATTTAAGTAAACATCATACGAAAATTATGATATTTATATTGTCTTTTTTCCGTACTAATGTGTCGGTCACAAATAATAATCAAGAAGAACCACTTGCGCCAGACTCCTTTAACTTATGAAATGGGCGACTAGAGTAAGGTGGGCTTTCTTTCTTTCTTTCTTTCTTTTTTTTTCATCTTTTTGGATCGTTCAATTTGAGTAAAGTTGAAGTAGTAGCAATCGATATTATAAAGAAAAGAGTAATATTCGATAGCCGAGCATCTAAGAAAGGGGCGTTTTGGACAATCAATGTCAGACAAGAGCCACATGACATGTCCATGTCGGTAAAGGCGTGATATCTTTTTTTTTTTTTTTTTTCTTTTAGGGGCTATTAATGTGATCTTTATCTTGTTGACCCCGAAAATCTCCATCTGGAAATTACTGCACTTCTTTTTTTCGGAGAAATTAAGAACTCTATTTTTATTGCATTTTTTAGAATTTATTTACATGGATACCGACATCGAAATACTATATTAATGCATCGAGTGCAATCAAATGTCGCTTTCGAATATGTTTGTCTCGATCGGCAAATCCCAATTGACCGGGTCTTGGAGGCTGAGGAGTCGCATTCAAGCGTGTCCCAGATAAGGCCCGGCTGGAATTAAGAGATGTTCGCCAGGCCACACGGTTTGTTGCACTGGACAGACGCCGATGGTTGTCACCGATCGACATTGTACGACGATGTGGATGTGACGGAGATGATGTACGGAGTGGTGAGCATGGTCCTCAAGATCAGTTT
Organism: Eucalyptus camaldulensis; assembly: GCA_019915185.1. Lineage (NCBI taxonomy): Eukaryota > Viridiplantae > Streptophyta > Magnoliopsida > Myrtales > Myrtaceae > Eucalyptus > Eucalyptus camaldulensis. Next base: position 3,964,890 of record JAHSVA010000014.1, read on the forward strand.
TGAAAAATTAAAGTCGAGAATTAGCCATTGATCTATCTTAAAATCGGACACCACCGAATTCCATGCATTCAGTGTAACATTCTCTAGCAAGCTAAAGTAAAGCTAAAAAAAAGGAAGAACTTCCCTATTATTAAAAGAACAGTAAAAAGATTTGGTTCGTATTGATTGTGAGTCAGTGGGCGTTGAGTTTGTGAGTTGAGATTATGAGTGACACGTGGAGAGATGATTTAGAAGAGGTAAGAGCGAGACGAGACGAGACGAGCACTTAGTAATAAGTGTTGAGCTTCATATTAGGAATTTTAGAGTTTTCATTGTTCTCATTTTTTTTTGGTTGATGGACTGCCACCCAGTGATTCCAATAAATAGGAACCGAGAACCGTCGAATTCTAGTCTAGTTCGATCTGGTTCTAGATGGTTTAGGGGGTTTCTGGTTCCTTTACACACTCCTAGATGTACACAAATGCATAGCTAGGCAAGAGCATGTGATTTTTCGCTTGTTGATGCCGCTTGACATGGAGGAGGCGACAAGCCACCATGTCGTGGAGGACGACACAATGGTGAAGAAGAAGGGACGAGGGCGACGACCATCGGTACCCGATGGGGAGGCCGGATGAGCTATGAGGAAAAGATTGGTAGGAGTTCTGGCCGGAGCATTGCCGGTGGGATGCAGACGGTGGCGGCGAGAAGTGGAGAGTCGTCGGGAGGGACTCGCTTGCGTAATCCGTGTTCTAGGCATGGTCAAGGGTTTGCTGGAGAAGAAAATGGGGTTCCTAGGGATGAGGAGAAAGGGGGCCAGCCGGAGTGTTGCGATAGGTAAGGTGGTGTTCGTGACGAAGGTAGGGGCAGAGCTGATGTTCATTTCATACTGGAGGCGATGGAGATCTGTTTGGCCTTTCGGTCCTTTTACACGTGCTAGACTTTTGTATCTCTGTTTTTCCTTTGTTATTGTTTTTTCAAATTTGCGAAATGCTTAATTGGTGTGGCTATAAAAATGTAAGTTATGTGGATTGATTTGTGTTGTATCTGGGTTTGGGCTATCTAAACTCCGCCCAAATTTGACCCGATGCACTCATTTGCTGCATCTACTCTTAGTTAAAGCATTCAAATAAGGGTAAGGCCGTCAAATGGATGGGTGGGATCGAAAACGATCCATTCCAAATTGATCAATTTATATGCAATGCAAATTTAACAATCCATACCCGATCTAGATCCATTTTTAGTAACATTTTCCTCAAATTATTATATTTGAAGAATGGTAGTTCTATGGATCAACTCGTTAAATTAATCAGGATTTGGTTTGGACAGGAACGTGCATGTGCAGGCGAAGAAAAAACATTTGAAAGGAAATAATTATTTGTAGAAATTGTAGCTAAGTCAACTAGTGCTAAGAATATAAAGTCAACAAGAACCAAGAAAGATAATGAGCGAAACCTTATATTTAAATAAGAGGTGCTATAAACTCTCCAAGCCTCCGAGCCCACTCGAAGATGAAAAGGGGCTTTTCTGGCAAACTCGGTCCAATCTATAGCATTCCCTTCTTATATGCATAAGTATTCAATGGTGACATAATAGCATGTCCTAAAAAGTTGAGGGAAATTATCAAAAAAGTCATAAATCTATTATAATTGTGTCCATTCAATTGTGAACTTATTTTTTGATTAATTTAATCCTAAAATTTTTACAATTGTGTCAGTTTAGTCAATTCGGTAAAAATTAACCGGTTGGTGCTGACGTGGATCGGCAACAATTTTTTTTAATAATATTTTACTTTTCAATTTCTTATTTTTTATTTTTTTTCAAAAGCACCGGTACTAACTCAAAAGGCAAGAGACGAAGGCATCACAATGGCAAGAGGGCAAAAGCACCACCGCTCAATCCTCTGTTGGTCCCAGCCGATGGTTGCAGCAAAACGAGATGGAGGTAGCCGGACGGCGAGACGGATTCCTGCACAAGGTCATATCGGGCTCCAGATCGAGATCGCTGCCGAGAACCGCCCTGAGAACTCCATGCCCACCAAAACCTGGCTTGCAAGGAGGAACAAGTGCGTGGAGTGGTGGCTTAGGCAGCGGTCGCCGGCGCGCGCGACCCCTTGACCGGCGGTCGTCGGCCTCCATGCAGTGGTTTTCCTTGAAGATAAACAGTAATTGAAATTTGCATTCCAAAAATGCAAATTCTCAAAGGACCTCTCCATACCTGCTTTGTATTAAGGGCCCTTAGAGTTATTTGGAGATGCAATTGTATCTTACCAAAGTCACCCAAAAAATCGAAACAAACGCGTTTGCATTTGGCCAAGGGACTTTAAAGTCCCAAAACCCATTCTCAAAGCTGAGCCAAACGGGGTATCAGTGCCATCTGCAGCAAAACTGCATCACAGTGCACGTACATAACCAGCGTGGCTCGAGCAGTGAGTAGCTATACCAAAATCACATAATCAACGTTACCGTTGAAAAATTATAAGACAGCAATAGACAACAAACAAGAAACCCTTAATAAGCATATCGATGTTACTACTGGGAAAAAAAGTAGCCGCATCCCATCCATTTCAAAAAAAGCAACAGGTGTGAAAGACCCGAAAGATAGCCATTATTCTACTTCCTACGCTTAAGAGGTCCAGTCTTGTACCCGGACTTGCATGGCTTGCCCCATGGCGTCAACGAACCCCTCCCATAGTTCCCGCCACTTTTGCTACGCCCTTCACCTCCTCCGTGAGGATGATCAACTGGATTCATAGCCACACCCCGAACAACCGGCCTTCGGCCCAGCCATCTGCTCTGTCCAGCTTTCCTGAGCTTCCGACTCCCATGGCTAGGGTTCGACACCTGACCAATCGTCGCTCGGCATCGAGTATCGATCAACTTCTCGGCTCCTGAAGGCAGTCTCACCATGACATATCTTGAAGTGGGCTCTTTCAAGATCTTAGCACAGGTTCCAGCAGCGCGAACTAGTTTCCCGCCTTGCCCTGGGTTCACTTCGATGTTGTGGATCATGGTTCCGATACGCATGGCAGCAAGTGGCATACAACTGCCGATTTGGGAATTGATGTCAAGATGAAACATTTGATCCATCATCTTCTCACGGAAGGAATGCACATTTGCATCAGCTGCATAAGTCAAGCCATAGCAAGAATAATGAGGAACAGATTATTAAGTCTAGAAAAGCCTAAGAGCATAAACATTTGGAAGCAGAACCTCTTTTTCATGCCTTTCCCATCAACGACATAAAACTCTTTGCAGTTACACTACAGATTCCTCAATGACTATATACATTGTTGAACATTAAGAGCAAATGTTACAGCATTAGATAAGAATAAAACAAGTTACAGGGTATTTTCACATAAACAAAAAGGACCATATAGCATATTAAATATACACAGGACGCTCCAATGGAAAGAATAAGAAACCAGAAGAGACTAAAAACTGAGAGATCCAAGATATGGGGGTGGGCATTTACACCTCCCAAACTCGCCTATACCTATGCGCTAGCCCAGACCCAAGCTTATCCTTTCACTCCCTTGCCAGAAGGCTTAGACTCCAAGAGTTCCACATACCAGACATGTCTGTACCATTGTTTTTGAAGGATTCAAAGGCCCTTAAAATCTAAAGGTGACTAATCATGCAGAATATTCACCATTCAGACCAGAGTGTAAGAGTGTCTATTGATCTAGAACACCAAAATAACTATAAGGACTTGCCAAATGCTCCACTCCATAGACAATGATCCTCCAAAGCTAAGATCATGCAAACAAGTCATCACATATGAGGAACACAACTTAGATGAACATAAAAAGCTCAGCAGTCAGCAAGATTCTAGCCCTCACACTGAAAAGGACATCATTACCAGATTTGACTGAACATTTTTCTCCTTATGTGCACATTTGACCAGACAGTTTCGCAGATAAGTCTCCTCAGTGACCTTATTGAGGTTTTCTTCTGCAATTAGAAATTTTGAAAGTTAAATCGTGGAATTATTTAGCCGCTAATGACCTTTCAATGAATTTGGTATCACTAAACTTCCAAGAGAACCATGAGAGGACACAGTCCAACTAATGAAACTCCACAAACATAGTTCTTCACCGACATTATAAACAAAATGATTCTATTGTACTTTCCTTCAGAAGATGGAGCCACGAGCATCAAACCACCATGCTACTCAACAGCCTAAACCTGAAGCCTCTAAATAAATCCCAACACACTCCAAACAATATGTCTACCATATGCTACAGTTAAACTCTTGACCATTAGCATAAGGCAGCATTAATAAAAATTGAAAGCCCCCTCGTTCTTTCCAAATACCCTTGCCCGTGACTATCAATCGCCTGCCACCTCTCTTTGTGCAACTCATAACCCTTAATCCAGCATAGCAACAAAGAACAACCAAGCAACCATAGTGGGAGTCGGAGTGGCGAATTCATCTGTTTCCTTTTCCACTAACCCCGGCGACTCAGAAAGGCAAACACTTTAGCCTGTCCAAAACTATCCGAAGTACTAACGGTAACACAGCTCTATTTGCCTGGCTTTTAGGCCGAGCTACCACTCCCAAGCTTCTTTCGATTGTGAGCCGCATACAAAATTAAACCTTCAGCCACATGATCGACGAAACTCCCCGACTTCCGATCAGGAACTCGAAATCCCGACGAACCCAGCTACATTCTCGCCTCTCCCACCCTTCACCGCGCATCGCCATCAGCCAAAACGCTTCGAACCAAACTCAAGGGACAAAAACAGGACGCGCCAAACCAGAACACGCACAAACGACACATCAAATCCAATCAGCACTACTTCGAATCGAAAAAACTCCCCACCATTTCCCCTCGCCGACGGCGACTCACGCCGCCCCCAGCCCCCAAATCGAACCAAATGGAAAGCCCGAGAGACAAGCAATACCTGAGGAGAAATTGCGAGGGGTAGTCTGGCTACTGATGCGCCCGTTGACGAGCTTGCTGAGGAGGAAGGTCGAGGAAGCTCTTCCCACCCTCCACGCCATCGTCGTCGTCTTCTTCGGATCGACTTCGATGCGGCCGCGATGCCGCGATCGAGGTTCGGAGGCGAGGCTGCGGCTGCAAAGGAGGGAGGGCCGGAGGCGAGGCGGCGAGCGGGCGGAGGAGGCGGCGGCGGCGGCTAGGGTTTTTGAATTTCCATGGTTCCTCTTTCAGTTTTAGGAAAAAGAGTAACTGAAAAAAATAAAAAAAAATAAAAAAAAGGAATGCTGATGCGACTTGACGTGATCACTCGTGTGTTTAGATTTACGTTTATTCCAAATGGGACCATCGCTATGGAGATACTATTATTTTTTAATAGATCGAAAATCTCTTCGTAATGAAACTATTCGAAAAAATGTAACGAAAATTCTAAATATTGTGTGCGGAACGAAATTAACATTGAAACCTTTCAAATGAATCAATCAAATCCATAACATTTTTTTTTTTAAATAGTGCAATCAAGTTCTTTTGATAGAAAGTATCTAAAATTGCACGCATATCATTTCAATATTCCTATGAGGCATATTTTATTTTTTTCAAAATAAGTTTCAGGATTTAAATGTATTTTTCTTCATCAAAATGTTTAAGACTCAATCAAACCAATCAAAAGATTCATAACTTGCTTACACTTATTGGTAATGTTCAAAACCTGATGAAACCGATCAAAAGGTTTAGAACATAATTGCATTACATATTTAGGGTGTGTGTTGTTCAACATTTTGAAAGTCATTTGGAAAAATACATAAACCTTTAGCGTACAGGAGTTTGGAAAATGCAAATTGTGTTTGGTAAAAAAATCTTTCATACAAATGGTTTTGGCTATAAATATTAGGGTTAATACCTTAAAAAACCCCAAACTGGTACACTGGTGACAAATTTACCCAAAACTGTTTTTTTGACCATGAAAAACCCCAAACTGGTACACCTGTGACAAATTTACTCTGACTAACTATAAAAAACCATAAACTGGTACATTTATGACAAATATACCCCAGATTAATTTATTCGACCACAAAAAACCCCAAACTGGTAAATTTGTGACTAATATACCCTCCGAAAAATTAGATCACTACTACAAAAAAATCACAAAAATTATAAACTATGACTAACAGAGTGTAAAATCTCAAATTGATATACCAGTCAATTGTCACGTGTTATTTAACTTTATAATTTAACAAGAAAATTTAACTAAAACTAACATAGGGTAAATTTGTCACAAGTGTACCAGTTTAGGGTAAATTTGTCAAAGGTATACCAGTTTTGGGTTTTTGGTGGTCAAAAAAATAGTTTGGGGTAAATTTGTCACATGTGTACCAGTTTGGGGTTTTTCAAGGTATTAACCCTAAATATTATCCTTTTATTAAAAAGAAATCAAATTTGCCAATGAGCCAAATTTGGTAATTGTAGCTATTACCCGTAGTCTCATGACTTCAAACAACTCTCGACAAGGGTCACTGAGATTGTGTGAACATTAGGTGAGGATCGCGTGACATCAGACAACCATCGCCTATGAGGCACGTGACGCAAGCGATCATGGCCTAAGGTCTTGCAAGCTAAGCAATGCTTGCCTAAGTCATGACCCTAGGCAACAAGGCTTGGGGTTGTGCGACTTGCTTGGGTCAATGAGAGAGAGATGAACAACGACATCGAGGGCTAGAGCTAAAAAAAAAAAAAAATTGAAGAAGTGATGAGGGTAATTTGAAAGAAACAAAAATATTTAATCATTGTTTTAGTAGTCTTTTCACTTGAAAACCTCTTGAGGTGGTTGTCAGATACCTCAAATTTTCCTACAAGAGCATACGACGTACTGAATTAAATGTGCCCTAAAAATGAAGGGTTTGTAGTTTAAATTCTCTGCAAAATAGCTATGGCTCATCGGTAGGTCATGCCTACTTCGTGTAGAATCAAAATTATCATAAGGACTAAGGTGGAATCAACACCTGTATCAAAATCCAATAATCACGCATTTAAGAAATATACCAACATTAGAAAAGTCCATGTCCCGCACGAATATACTAAAAGCGCGAAATTAGTTCGACATAACATTAGTTTGGTATTCCGTCCGAATGGTTTGGTATTAAGCCACGTCAGCATCGACGGACACGATTTCCTTCGACGAAAATATATAAAAAAGGAAAAAAGAACTAAAAAAAGAGAGATTTTTGACCGACTTCTGCAGCCCGGCGGCGCTTCTTCAGCAATTCCTTCGTCTCCTCCTCCAATGGCGGCCGTCTCGTTCCGCCCCGCGCCCATCCGCCGCGGCAGCTCTTTCCCGGCCGCCTCGAAGCTCGGCGGCGGCGGCGTCTTCCGGAAGCCCCTCGCCGTGCCGGCCGCCGCGTCGTCTCTCCGCTGGCGCAGGCACCTGGCGGTGGCGGCGTCCGCTGGGAGCGTCGACAAACCAATCGCCGCCGATAACAACGGCCCGTTGCCCGTCTCCAACGGTTCTCCCGTCGCTCGACCCAAGTACGTCTCGCCGCAGGGGCTCATTTTACGTAGTGTCTCGTGTGGTGCTCGGTAGTTTGCTGACACGAGCTGGGAGGATGGTGCTTTTCGATGTGTGCTGTGGAATATCCGTACGGAATCTCTTGCTGGGATTCCTTTTTATTTTTTTATTTTGGGTGTGAGATGAAATGTACGTGCATGGAATGCAGCCTTTTTTTAGCCTTTTGAAGGCGATTCGGTGGTTTTCATAAGGCTATATAGAGATTCTGCTATAAGGCTCTGTTTTGCTGAAATAAATGTTTCCGTTGGTATTTTGATTGTGGGTTTTGTTGTTCTCAGTGGATTATGCTACACTTACACGAGATGAGCTTGTCTGATTTGCGGTTGGCCCAAAAAAGGGCTGTCTGATGCACGGTTACTGCATATCCTCTTTTCTTTTTCGGGTGTAGAATGAGGGTAATGATGATTTCGGTGGAGTTGAAAGGATTTTCGATGTCGGTCGTTTCATGTCTGTGGGAGGCTACTGTTGTTGACTAATTTAGAGTATTGTTTTTAACTACCCATGTTGGGATAATTCCAGGGTCAGGAGGCATACGATTTCTGTGTTTGTTGGTGATGAAAGTGGTATGATAAATCGGATTGCGGGAGTCTTTGCGAGGCGGGGATATAATATCGAGTCCCTCGCTGTTGGTCTGAACAAGGACCGGGCCCTCTTCACCATAGTCGTTTCGGGAACTGAAAGGGTCTTGCAGCAAGTTATGGAGCAGCTTCAGAAGCTTGTGAATGTGTTGAAGGTATATTAATAATTTCCATTGTGGAGACCATTGATTCTTGTCCAACCACGAATTACTTTTCCTAAATGTGAGGCTCATCTTAATTCTGCTTGACCTGTTTTTCTGGTGTGAGTATTTAAATGAGTGCCTTATGTATCCTATCAAGGGGAGTTTGTGGTCACAGGATATGATTTGTATGATCATCTTTGCCTTTCTCTCAAGCAGAATCGTCGTCCATAAATCTTGGAGTGTGGATATGTCCATGCTGCTTCTATTTTTGGTTCATTGTCTTTCATTCTTTATGCATTAGTGTGTGGAATATATGGCGGTTTTCAATTATGCTTCTGCTGAATGCTTCAAAATGACTTCACTCGATATTTCTCGACAAACACCAAAACAACCCTGCTTCTGTCTATTGTTTTCCTCCTCCTAAATAGTTGTTAACTGACATAATCACCATGTGCAGGTTGAAGATTTATCTAAGGAACCCCAGGTCGAGCGTGAATTAATGCTCATAAAAGTCGGTGCCGAACCTGAACATCGTGCTGAGGTAGCTGATCTTTTGTTGAGTGCCACTACAATATTGTTTACCTTTATCGACAACTCATTCTAAATTTACACTTCCTGCTTGCAATGTTCAGATTATGTATTTGGTGGACATCTTTAGAGCAAAGATTGTGGATATTTCAGAGCTCTCCGTAACAATTGAGGTAATTTTATGTGACTTTCTAGCTCATGGTTTTGCATGCTTAACTGTATATCCTGAAATTCGATCATTTATGGTTTAATTAAGTCTGGTAGTTAGAGGTCTGAAATGACCTTACCCTCAACTCAAAGAACATACCAACAGTGAGAATTATAACATTGGGCGGTATAAATACATGGCAAACTATAATTCTTCTTCTCAGTTCCTATAAGGTTAATAAACGAGATTGTCTCTTTTATGTGGGCAATTTTAATCAACACCAACACATCAGAAATCTGCACGATTCTGCGTTAGACCAGGAAAAGGTGCAGCATGATGGCAAGCTATTTTGGTTCTGGTAGACATCGGCATTTCTTTCTTTTTATTCAGTTCTGCAGAAAAGATGTGTAAGAACTCTTGTTGCCATCTGATGATGATTGTTGTGGTATCAATCTTTATGAATTGATTAACAATTTATGTAATCAGTAAGATGCATTAGGTTCACAATCCATGTTCTTCTTTTTTACAGGGTTAACATGATTTTTACATTTACTATTTAAGTTGGATTGTTTATAGTTATTAGCAATGAGTTCTCCATTTACAGGACTTAAGATGGCCTCGTACTTACAGTGATTTTGTGCAGACTAATGTAATTTGACTATTTACGTTATCAGTATGTTAATGGTGTTGACCTTGACAAGACTGCTTTCATGGGCTGATGCATGTGACCAGGTAACTGGAGATCCAGGAAAGATGGTGGCGGTGCAAAGAAACTTAAGCAAGTTTGGCATCAGGGAAATTGCAAGAACTGGAAAGGTTGGACACATCAAGATGCCATGTCTAACATCTGTTTTATATTTTGTAAGTCAACAGAGATAGCTTGTATAACATGTGTTTTATATAGCAATTGGATTTTTTTGTTTTTTTAGATTGCTCTTAGAAGGGAAAAAATGGGCGCATCTGCTCCATTCTGGCGATTTTCAGCCGCTTCCTATCCAGATTTGGAAGGAACCCCCGTTGATTCTGTAATTGCGGGTGCTAGAGATAGAACAGTTTCTGGTGAAACTGCTGCATATGTTGGGGTATGTGCATCTCAAAATATTTCTCTCCTCCGCATTGAAAGGCATGTTGTTTCTATATAATCTTCATTTTTCTGTTCTTTGTTTTTTTTAATGGTTGTGTTTTTGTGCAATCTTTGTGCTTACCTATGATTGTTCTTATAAGATATTCTGGCCAAAGTTTTTTATTCTAAGTCTTCTAGCTATGCTGGAGACCCTATTCTTGTGGATCTTATATGAGAAACTTGTTGTCTGTAGTTTTATAGCATTGGTTTCTTGACTTGGCTCATAAATTGAACAGCAGATGTTGATGTAAATTAACATTCTACTGCCACGTACTTAGACTTGCACAGAGGTGCTTTCAAGCTTTGATGCTAGTTTTGGTATGTTGCTATCGTAGAATACGTTCATCTTTTCTTCTTCTTTTGTCGTTACTGACTTGAACTGTCTCGAATGAGTCAATTTCTTTGTAGTTAGCTCTGATGCATGTTTTGTAGTTTTCTTTAGTAAAGAAAGGGTGGCTGCTTGATTGATGGTTAACCATAGATGGTGTTTTCTGCATATAATTTGTGCTTTTCTTTAGCTCTTAACGTAAGATTTGTCTGGATTTGTTGGCAGTCGATGGAATGCCATACTGTTTGATGATGTTGCTTTTCTGGTTGTGGATATGTATTTTTTATTTTTTATTTTATTTTATTTTTTTGACTTCCCCGAGTATGTTAAATGTTTTCACTGTTGTTTTCTAATGAAGGGAGATGTTTACCCAGTGGAGCCAACTGACGGTTTCAGTTTCAATCAAGTACTTGATGCTCACTGGGGTGTTCTCAATGATGAAGATGTAAGAACTCTCTGAGTTTTATTTGCTGCTTATAACCAGAATTTTGTTTTAAAATAAGACACCTGTTTAAACACGGCTTTTAGTAATGTTGTTGTCTCTTATCCTTGAAATGTAATAAATGTTGATATCATGTTACGGGAGACATCCTTATTGGTGGGATTGCCAGAGTGCATTTTGCATAACTGGCCTATATTTGCTGTATCATTATATTAGAATATTTCTTATTTTAATTGTGATCTGTGTAGTGAAGGTGTGACGTTTGAAACCCCAACTTTCAAGGGTTTTAAATAGTATTAGCAATATTAACTATGTCACTAATACCTATATTTACCATTCAAGGGTGATTTTAGCTGGAGTATTGACTTAGGGAAAGCAATGAGGACCAAGAGTTTGAATCTTTTCCTTTTCTTTTTCTTCTTTGTTGGCAACCATACTGGTGATTAGGTCCATATTGGTCCTTAATATACTGACTGTAACAGTCTGCATGCTACTGCATCCTGTGGAAGTAGGTTTGGCCAATCTAGATTTTTGTCATAGAATGGTATGGTTGAAAGTAAAGTCACAAAAGTTGTCTCCCTTATAACACTTTGTATTATTTGGTTGATGTGGGGGAAAGAAATAATAGGATCCCTTAGAATTCTGGATATTTTCCAGCCTCATAGCTTGTTTTTCAGTGAAAAACATAAGTGGCTGCAAGGACCATGTTCATTGGCAATTTGGTTATTCCCTTTTCTGGAGAAGGAAGACAATGTCCATAGAAATCTGAAAAGCAGGGAAAGGTCTTTTTGGTTCCAGTCAAGATGCAAAATAGGGGGGAAGATTGACACTTAATAAAGCAATTTTCATACATATGATCCAGCCAACGTAATAAAAGATAATCAAAATTTTAAACTGGTAAAACAATTTTGAAAGCTTAACTCTAGCAAAAGCTGAAATTGGGAAGACAATATGTTTGGAAAGTTGCCAAAAATGAAGGTCGGGAAACCATGAGTATTATACTCATGGTTTTAAAGGAATTGGGACAGACTCATTAGAAGGTTCAACAAATGGCAGAGTTCATTTTATGTGACATTCTCAGAGTTGGTCATTAAAGTAAAATACTCCAATCTTGTGTGTAATTGAAAATTTATTAGATTTCAGATAACAACTATAATGTCTGTAGATAGTTTTAGTTTTACATCTAGAATGTGGCCAAAGTCAAACTTATTCTTTAAATGGGATACCCTAAAAATAAATATAAACAACCAGGGCATTATTAGAATGTCTTCTGACTGAGCAATGATAATGCCTCAATTATCTGTTTGATTTTTCTACATCTAGTTTAATTTGTTGTTAAATCTGGCATTAGTATCCAAAGGAGGGCATCAATAGATATTCTATGTAACTTCATTTTTTCCTCTATGTGCTAAAAAAAAGTAAGTTTGGTGGGAAAAATGTTGAGAAGATGGAGGAAATGATTCTGATGTATTGTCAAACTTAAGTTATGTTGTACTGCTGAAAAAGCTCATGGCAAGATTTTAAGTTATGTTGTACTGCTGAAAAAGCTCATGGCAAGATTTTCCTCTATCACTAATTAAAACAATTTAAGAAGAAGGATATTAGCTCTCATTTATATTTACTTAAATGTCCCTTGAATATTTGTTTCTTCATTAACTGGCAGAAGCTTTTAAGCTCTATATCCTTAAACTGAATTTTCTATTCTAATTGATTCTGAGAGAGTTAGATCCATGTTGCATTGGCACCTCCTTGCAAATGTGAGCAGTCTGCACAGCATTTCCCCTCTGCACTAGTCAGTAACAGCAGCTTAGCAGGCTTGGCCATAGCGCACCATTGCATATAATTGAAGTGTATGGGGCATTTGCTGAAATTGTGGATGTATAAGGTGGTTGAATATAACCAATCAAGTTATAAAAGATGCAATCTAATTTAAGGAAGAACTTGTGACTTTTGGAGCTCTTTTTGTGAATCAAGCAATGGCAATAGTGTTCAGTTGTATATAACATTGTCTGATTCAATCTTTCTATGATCCATTTGAATTGTCAACATTGGCCACAAAATTTTGTTGCATGGAACAGTATTATCAATTGGGTAAATCATGACGGGTTTTTTCTTTTGTCCCTTTTTTTTAACCAGACGAGTGGACTTCGTTCACACACTCTATCAATGATTGTTAAAGATGCTCCTGGAGTTCTGAATATCATTACAGGTGTCTTTTCAAGAAGGGGATATAACATTCAGGTAATTTTGGCTTTGGTATCTTATGACTAACACTTTCTCATTCTTCTTTAAATCATTTTAAATCTCTTCTTCAACTTGCCAAACATCCTTATCTGTTATCAGAGTTTAGCTGTGGGACATTCAGAAGTGGAAGGACTCTCTCGCATTACAACTGTGGTTCCTGGTACCGATGAATCAATCAGCAAGTTGGTACAGCAACTTTATAAGCTGGTAGATCTCCATGAGGTGAGAATTCAGCCGTCGGGCGACATTTGTCAATTGCCTGGCTGGGGGAGTCAGGGGTTCAACATATTGTTTCTTACCTCAGATGCATAGTGTTCCACTCAGTTCCCCCGCAGTGCTATGCAGTTTTCCTGCTCCATATGACTCACGAGAAATTATGATGTTGGGGGTCATAGAGTTAAATCCGTCTGATTTTATAATTAGTTGTGTTGACTTATCTAATTACTAGTTAGGCTTCCTGACTCTAGGTTAAGGATTTGACTCACATACCATTTGCTGAACGGGAGTTGATGCTGATAAAGATTGCTGTAAATGCTGCTGCTCGGAGAGATGTCCTTGATATTGCCAGCATTTTCAGGGCAAAGGCCGTTGATGTGTCTGACCACACAATTACTCTTGAGGTGAATTACTTTGGTATCAATAAAGTGGCACTTTTTTTTTTGTCTGTTAAGAGCTTATCCCCTCCTTTCGCTCAAATATCTGGGTTGACGTGACAAATTTATTTCACAAGTTAGCATACCACTGACTAATTCTTCATAACATTGAAATTGATCAAAGAAGGATGCTTTGAGGATACTTTCCTAAATCTTATGGCTTATGTGAGTAGCTGAAACTGTAGTTTCTTCAGAAAGCACTTGTGTGATCAACTGGGTTCTTTATTGTATATTCCTATGCTTTCTATCAATCTCCTTCTGTAATTGGTACAAAAGTTGTAAATACACTTCAAGGAAATGGTTTGCAGGTCATTATTTCAGAGCCTTGATGTTTTTCATTGAAAACCACAGGTGTAAGTTTATATGGACACTTGTCAAGACAGATAATATGAGACAAATATCTATTATTTATGATCTAAGCAACTCAACTGCTCAACCACAGAGTCCTCTTCACATGGTGATAGACAGCAAGGTCCATAATGGGGTTCAACAAGCACATACACTGAAGTTGATTTACCATCTTCACACTTTGGTTTTTGTGTGAAATGTTTGAAGCAAAATAAACTGAAGTTATAAACCAAAGGGAAATAGGGAAGAGAAAATGAAATAATCTGCATGTTTTCCTTGTTAATCTGAAGAATCTGGTCATCTGTTTTGTCTGGCTCATATAACAAAAATTGATCTAATATATGAAAAATAGAGAAAGAATGTGTTTATTTTATTTTATTTTTTTATAGTTCTTTTAAGGGATCAGTTTTGTGCACAGCTTTGCATCAGGAAAGGTTGGGACCAGTGAATCTTTTGGGTTTGGGAGTTTTTAGTGAAAGCTATGCATCTTAAGATTAGTCAAAAGAAAAGGACTTATGAGAGCTTGCGAATCTAGATCCTTTGGTTGATGCAAATCTTATCTGCTAAGTAGTTTATCAGTCATTGGTGGGTGATAGCAAAGGCAGTTCACAACTTTTTTTGTGCTCGAATTGCATTTACTTCACCTGCAGCTTTCTGTTCATCCAGCATTATATAAGCATTTACCTGTTGAAGCTGATCATTTGATTGGTTTTGGTCCCAGCTTACGGGAGATCTGGATAAGATGGTTGCACTGCAGAGGCTGTTGGAACCATATGGCATTTGTGAGGTTCGTCTTTACGCACACATTTTTTGTTAGATTTCATATTTTTATTCTCAAGTTGACAATTGCTATATCCCTATATTGAACATCCTAAACACTCTTGGCTAGAACCTTGTCTTCATTAGCCAATTTATTGCTGCTATAAGTCTCCAACGATCAAAGGTCACTTACCTCAGATGACTCCTGAATTTTTCTGTGAACCCTGGGTTTCTAGTGACAGAGGAAGTGCACCTGAATCCATCTCCCTGTGTTTTGACTGTTGATGTACAAAACTCTTCATTGATATTTGAAACGCCCAATTAATGCATTTTCCAGTTTTGTTTTCTGGTGTTCCCACTCGTTCCGGAGTTCTGCTCACCAATTTCTTCTCTTGCTTGGGCCACTTCTTTGTGGCGCTTGACTGCTCCATATTGCCCTTCGTGCTAGTTCTTGGCTGTCATGGTAAGGTATAAGTTGCGATAGATAGAAAATTTCTCCACTTTCTAGTGGAAGGAGAAGGGGAATGTAGCTATAAAATGCAAAGGCAAGAACACAGTTCTTGACCCTTCAGAGGAAAGCATGGATTTTAACATGGTCTTGAGACTGTTTCGTTGAAGGAGGGCAATTGAGGTAGAAACCTTTTGCCTGAGATAAAGAGTTGACTTTTTGGCAAGTCTGATGATGATTAATGGTGGGATTTAGGAGGAGGAGGAGGAGGAGGAGGAGGAGGAGGAGGAGGAGGAGGCACAGTTCCGGAGGGCAATCACTACCTTCTATGAGTAGAGAAACCTGTGTTAGATGGCATAATTAATCTAATAACTTTATCCTGCATTAGAAATGAGATTGTGCTTCCCTCAGATTCTTTGATCAAGTAAAATTATGCCGCTTTAAATTTGTTTGCAAACTTATCTTACCAAATTACTGACACTTTCTCCACTGTTGCAGGTGGCACGAACTGGCAGAATAGCATTAGTACGTGAGTCGGGCGTTGATTCTAAGCACCTGCGTGGATATGCTTTTCCAGTGTGAGTTGTGAGGCTTCTCGTGCTAATGGGAATTGTGATGAGATAAATGTTTAGTTGCCAATTGCCAGGGATCCAAGAGTAGTTCCGTTATATCGATGAGGAAGAAGTAACTTACAATGAGCAATGTAGAATTTTTCGTGCTATGCCACGTACCGATGTATGGATGGAGTTTTGTATTTTTGTTGAGGGAACATAAATTTGCATAATGGAAGTGTGAAAGTTCTTGTAAATGGGTCAATTTTTCTTCTTTCATGACTACCTAGATAGACCAACAGAAAACATTATGCCAATGACAAACAGAAAACATATCCTTTCTAGAACACAAGCGAAGGAGACTATGCCAATGAAAAAGGTACAACAAGTGACTTATTCGTGAGAAACCAAGACCACCTGTTTCACAATGTTGCGACCCGAAAGCCACCTGACAAGGCCTGCTGGACCGTTTTCGAGCCTTGGGCAATGTCTTTGACATAGATAATGCTTTCCTCTTTGAGCCGAGGCAAAACCGTCTCCAGGAACTTTGGATAGAGATGATGGTAATCAAGCACATCGGAACCTTCCATTGGACCCATGATAGCTTTAAGCGGAGGCAGGGAGCTTCAGCATGGGACCCCTCATTAAGTATCGCTGGCCAGATAGAAATTGTTCACCAACACTCCGTCGGAGCCATAAGCAATCCCCCGCTTGTTCCTGACTGCCTCCCCATCCTCAATCCCCATCATTTCTTATCTTTTTCTTTTCTTTTCTTTTCTCTTCTCGCCACTACCCAAGAAGCTGAAAGTGAGGAGGTGTGGGTGGTTGTGTCTCTGTATGTAGAGATCGTTCGATGTTTCTGACCTGCGAGTGGATGGAACCTTTTTTATAGAGCAAACACAGCCGAATCTTAAATAATAAGTACACAAACATGGGCATTATAGAAGAGACAAGTCACAAAACAACAATCACTAGGAAAATCAAGAAGCTGACAATTCATACGTTAAACAAACAACCAAGTGCAGCAATTCGCTTGTGCATTAGATCGATATGGAAAAGCATGCACTCGTCCGGATGACCGACTCGTCTCAGCCGGCCAAGAAAACTTCATATTAGAAGGTAAAAAGTCGGTTGGCATAACACGTCCACGCCCTGGAATGATTGCATTGATTTGGACTGATCTTTTGCCAGGTCTAATTTCTCACCTAGATTCTGTCATCCCGACAAAGTGGAAGGAAACGTGTGGCATGTGAATGATTTTCTAAATGAGTTACAAACGAGCTTGAAAAAGATATGGCAATTGGTAGGGGTAAGGGCTAAGTGGGTTTAGACAAAGTACATGAAATTGGCACTCGTTAGTAAAATCCATTCAAACTACAAACTTTGATAGTCAAGCCCCATCTGGTTGATTGGTTTTGGCTCTTATGAAATTCGGGCTTTTTGTGATTTCTCCTAATTTTTGGTCTTGGGCTAATCTCGTGACATCAATGTGCCATTTAGACTAATGAAAACTAATAGGACCCTTGCACTTCTTATAGGGGCCGAAATTGGTAGTGGTAAAGATGGAACAAAATGGAAATGTTAAGGGCTAATGATGAAGATAAGGACAAATCAAATTAAACTCAAATGCAAAGGTGATACACTACATCCCAAAAACATGCAAATCGAGCCAAAACAGAACCCAAAGAAGAGTAGATTCCAACTAGGAGACACGACCAGCACTTCGTCCAGCAACCAAAGGATTTTTCCTAACTACCCCACCGTTTCTCTTACCTAGAGGCTGCTCTACCCTCCTTGCTAGTTCTTCAAGATTAGAACCTCAAAAGCCCAAGACCGAGAGAGAAAATTGAAGAGGAGAGGGGAGGTGTTCTGTCGAGCTAGAGGAGAAGAGAGGGAAATAAGAGAGTGGGAGAGAAAGAGAGAGGTTCGAGTGAGATGTGAGGAAAGAAGAGAGGAGAATGGGTTCCTTATGGGATATGGCAACTTGCTAAATAGTCTTTGATTTTGTCTTTTTGTTCCTGGTAATATATTTGAAACAAAAATCGATTTAATAAATTTGGAATAGAATCAAAGAGTTAAAAAAAAAAGTCGATTATTTATTTCTAGGAATAATTCTAAAATCAAGCCAACCCATTTTTTCTCTCTCTTCTTTTATTCTTGTTCTTCTTCCTTCTCTCTTATTCTTCCACTGCCATCGCCGTTAGCCACTGTTGTCATCGCCGTTAGCCATCGTTGTCATCGCCGTCCATTGCTGTCAACAACTAGTTGGGCGAGGTTCAGCGAGCTCGTCGGAGGCTCCCCCAGCCACCGATGAGCCTTGCCTAGCCGAGCAAGGCTCTCACTTGGTTGAGCGAGGCTTGATCGAGCCATGGCTGGGCAAGGCTTGACCTTGCTCAGATTTGGCGAGGCTGAGCTCGCCTAGCCACCAACGGGGCTCGACCTCACCGGGCCACCATGAGGTCGGCCTCGTGGGACCACTACACCTTGATCGTGGTGGTTTGACAAGGTCGAGCGCCATCGGTGGCTAAGCGAGCTTAGCCTTGCTAGATCTGGGCCTTTTGAGCGAGGATTCTTGCTTAGCTATGGGTGAGGCTTATCTGATGAGGTGTGGCCTCATTGGGGCCTGGTGATGCTTCGGTGAGGTCTTTGGCCTTTGTTTGGCCAGTTGTCGGTCATCCCGAGGCTTGCGACTGGCCATGACTTGAAGAAGAAGAAGGAAAGAAAAGAAAAGAATAAAAAAAAGTAATAATAAAATATTAAAATAAAATGATTTGGATTAAAAATTTTGAGAACAGTACCAAATACATTTCTATTCTGGAGATAGAAAATTTGAATAGTTAGCAAACATTTTAAAATGCTAAGAAATTGTTCCTAGGAACAAAAAAATAAAAATAAAAAATCATTCATGATAAGAAATTATTTTTGAAAATAGAATAGTTACCAAATACATTTTTAATGTCTTAGTCTTGCATGTTCGTGAGTCCTTGTGCAATCATATTGTATTTGCAATCCCCATGATTCAGCGTCCCCCCGGGGGGGGGGGGGGGGTTGAGAAGACATGAAGGTTGCTTCTTGCATACTCTCTCTTCATGCATAGGACTAATTTGAGGTTAATTTGAATTTTCCTTACCTTCATCATTAGCCCTTTATTTTCCATTTTGTTCCATCTTTACCCTACAAATTTCGGCCCCTATAGGAAGTGCAAGGGTCCAATTAGTTTTCACTAGTCTAAATGGCACATTGATGTCACAAGTTTAGCCAAAGACCGAAAATTAGGAAAAATCATAAGAAGAAATATTAAGACTAGTTTACGTGGGATCAGGATCATGCATGATTTAATAAGTTCCTAAATTAAATTTGTGCATGGCCAATCCAAAATTTTACGCCGACGAGTGAGTCTTTTTCACCCAAGCCGGGGCTCACACACACACACCCAGTCCACCGAGCCCAATGCACGGCCCATGCCATGCTGGGCCCAATTCGTGGCCCATCATCACCACGCCGGGCCCCCTCCCATACATTTATGGTATAGTAGATATGACTTTTGGGATCCACTGGAAGCCAATTCGTGACCCAATGATTGGCCCATTGATCCCACACTTGTGGCCCTTACACAGCCCACCGACCCATTATTCGGCCCCTATTACTCTATTCTAGGATCGAAAATTTTGGGGTGTCACGTAATGGGAGTAACAATTTTGGGATATGGAGTGTTCAGATGCAGGTGCTATTAGCAACCGAAGGTTTTGCGGAAGCATGGGAGGGCAAGATAAGTTGTCCAAAACAATGGAAAATGCCAAAAAGGACATGCTACTAATGAAGTCAAGAAGTATAATCCTGTCGGACCTATCAAATGTGGTGTTAATAGAGATGGTCGAGAAGAAAAGATGCCATAGCATTTTGGGCAAAATATCAAACACTCTATTCTATGTACGGAAGGTTGTAATAATTGCTCATACATGTTGAAGGTCATATTTTAGTATAGATACACTGAATGTATATCTACTAGATCCCACCTAAATGAGTTCAATAAACTCATGATAGATCTAAAAAAGGCCAATAAAATCCTAGAAGATAAGAACAAGCATGATGATGTGAGCTTCTCCACTAGAGTTATTGAGGCACTTTAGGGTGTGCATGGAAACGTTTCTTAGAAACGTTTCCGGCACATTTCTGTACGGAAATTGTTCCCCGGAACAAAAAAGGAACAGAAACGCGTTTGGTTGCGTTTTTGTTCCTTTTTTGTTTTTTTGTTTCTGGAACGAAATAAGAACAGAAAAAAGAAACAAAAAAAAGTTGTTTCTCGCTCCAGAAACGTTTCTTCCAGAAACGTTTCTCTCTTCTTCTTCTCTTTTTCTTTTCTTCTTCTTTTTTTTCCTTCTTTTTTCTTTCGCCGGTCGCCGGCCTCGGCCATGGCCGGCGACCGGCCGTCGATGCTCGGCCTCGGCCATGGCCGGCGACCGGCCGTCGAGGCTCGGCGTCGCCGGCCCCCGGCGAAGCTCGGCCTCGCCGGATTTGGGCGAGCCCGAGCTCGCCCAGCCAAGGCGAGGCTCGGCGTCGCCGAGGCTCGGCCTCGCCGAGGGCCGGCGAGCCTCGCCGTGGCTGGGCGAGGCTGCCGGCCCCGTCGGCCGGTCGCCGGAGGCCGGTGACCGGCCGGAAAAAAGAAAAAATAAAAAGAAAGGAAAAAATAAAAAATAAAATAAAAATATTTAAAAAATTAAAAGAAATAAAAAAAGAATAAAATTTACCAAACGTGTTTCTGTTCATTTTTTATTCCCGGACCAAACGTTACCAAACGCGTTCTTTTGTTCAAAAATTGTTCCCCGGAACAGAAACACTTTTTTTTGTTTCTGTTCCCTGGAACAAAAAAAGAACAGAAACGTTACCATTCGCGCCCTTACTGATTCATAGCTACATACTACGATTACCTTGAAAGACATAAAGCTTGCTTTGTTCTCTAAGAAGTAACAGAAAAAGTTGCAAGATGAAAGTTTATAGCAAGATGTAGTGTGGGGACAAATGATTTGAGGTAGAGGTCAACATTGAGGGCTAGTAGTAGTCAAGACAAAAGCAAGTCGAAGTCACGCCATAGAAAGTCCAAAGAACGCATGGAGTGCTTTAAGTTTCATGAGGAGGGGCACATTAGAAGAGATAATCTTAAGCTGATAAATAAAGATGACAGGTAGAATGACATAAACAGTGCGACAAATGCTGTCGAGAAGAGCACCGGTGATGTAGAGGCTACTATTGGTTCATTACGACACTAATGGAGTGCTAGACTCAAGTGTTTTGATCACATGGTGCCTCCCAAAAACTAATATGCTACTTACCAGACTACAACACGGTGGTAGAATTCTAATGACAAATAATGCAGCTAATAAGTTGTGGGGATAAGAACTGTTTGGATTTGGATGCATGATGGAGAACTGCGCATACTGATAGACGTGAGGCTTGTACCGGAGGTTAAGAAAAACCTTATTTCTCTAAGGACACTTGATGACATCAGTGTAAGTTCACCCTTTGAAAGTGGAGTATTGATCTTTCGAGATACTATGACAGCGATGAAAGGGAAGATAGTGATTACTCTCCATCACCTATTGCCGACTCTTTGGGGAAGGAGCCGTTTGTGATGAAGTCCCGGAATATGACTAGCTTGTTCATCACTGCCTCTCAATTCTCAACGCCATACCTTTTCTTTTCTTTTATTTTCTTGACCAAGAAGCTAAAGAGTGCGGAGGTGTGGGTGGGTGTTCTCTGTATGCGGAGATTGATATTTCTGAACTATTAGTGGATTGAATGAGCTCCACTTTCGCAGACCTGGTAACTGCCTATTACCACTAAGAATCTTAAATAAACAAACTTGTGCATTATAGAAGAGATCACTAGAAAAATCAAGAAGCCGACAATTTATACACTAAACAAACAACCAAGAGCGGCAACTCATGCTCTAGATAAAAAATGGACAAACATGCGCTCGTGCTTTGTGTGACTGTTTGGGCCAGCTCGGGAGTGATTGCCATTAATTTGGAAGGATCTCGCCCGGTCTCTCGTTGGAGATCCTTTTGGGGAACGCAATAAGGTCGGCGGGTCCTGACCAGGTTCGAGAAAGGGCCTTTGCGTTGAATTTGGAAACAACACCTCTCGTACTGGAAAATCATTCAAAAATTCATAGATCTATCACATTCTTACTAGTTTATTTCTACTCTTTTTAATTATGCTAATTGAATTTTAAATTTTTCATATTTTTCCAATTGAATATATTTGGTCAACTTTGATTGAAAATCAATGATTTGGATGCCGTCAACACTGATATACATAATTTTTAATATTTTTTGAATTATTTATTTATTTTTCATTTTTTTCCCATTCTTTTCTTCCTCCTCTAGCTATTTGCTGGGACTTGATGACCATCAATGGCGAGGGTTGACCTTGCTAGCCTTGGGTGAGCCTCAATCACCCCTAGCGATGGTGAGGTCGAGCCTCGCCAAGATTGGGCTAGCTTCACCAAATGCCAACAAGGTCGACCTCGCTGGCCCTTACTTGATGCTTGACGACTTGCTAGAGGAGGAAGAGTGGAAGGTAAAAATAAATAAAAAAATAGAAAGAGAAAGAAAAGAAAAAATAAATAAAATTCGAAAAAAGTGTCACTAGAATGGTTTATGTCTACATTAGCGATTTTCGATCAAATTTGATTAGATATACTCAATTGACAAAACGTGAATATGTCAAGGATTGAATTGACACAAGTAAAAGATTTAGAATTGAATTGGTTAAAGTACAATATATTAATGACTTTTTGGACAATTTTCTCCCTTGTCTCTACAATTGATTTACAACCTTCGGAGAAACTGTCTAATCAGTCCTAAATTCATTGTGTGAATGTGAATTTAGTCCTAAAATTTTCAATATTATTTTTAAACATTTGTTTGAAAATGTAATGTATTTTTTTTGACCAATTTTTACTAAGAATTGTTAATATGATGATTTAATCATTACCCACCATCTTACACGACACACTGCCATTAACGAAAATTGACAGGAATGACTCCATTGGAATTTCATGCAAAATTATATTACTAGTTTGATAATATTAAAAAGTTTAGGAATGAATTTTATTTCGTACATAAATTTAGGAGTGTTTGGGTAATTTACCCTACAATCTTTTGTTTGCCGTTATTTTCACTCTTACTTTTTTTTTTCCTCACCTAGATTATCTCTTCCCAACATAGAGGAATAAAAATGGATGTCTCACGATATGTGGCATGTTATTGATTTTCTAAATGAATGATAAACGCGTTTGATAAAGATATGGTGATTGGTATTGTTAAGGCCTAAGTGGGTTCAGCAAAAAGTTTATGAAATTTGTACCCGTTGGTAAAATCTATTCAAAGTACAAACTTTGATATTCGAGCTTAATTGAGTAGTTTTGTTTGGGCTCTTATGAAATTTGGCCAGTCGAACCAGGCCAAAATCTAGTTTTGAAACATATTAGGTTGAGTATGGGTTGGTTTAACCCTACGAGTAACGCATATGATACGTAATGCTTTTTTTTTTTTTGGTGAATAAGGATCTGCCGGGCCCAACTTTTGCTTACGCTAATCGCCAGCCCATGGCTCGTACAGTGCGTGGTGCACCTCGGACCAAGCGTCAATGATACGTAATGTTTTAATAGCTAGTAAAATGATCATGAAAGTTAACTAAATCAAATTTAATATTTAAGTAGGTTAGTCAAAGTAAGCTCATTAGTTTCAAGTGGTTTCTTGTTGCTGGGAAAATTGTTCAAAAAGTTTTAAACCTATTGCACTTTTCAATTCAGTTCTAAATATTTTAATTTTACCAATTGAGTTGTAGATCTTTTCATTTTTTTTTGCCAATTAAGTCTATTTGGCCTAATTTACCAACGTGGATAGACGGTGTTGACGTGGCATTTTAAATAATATTTTAAATTTTTGTTGGTTTTTTCTTTCTACTCTTTTTTTTTGGGAGTTAGGCTAGCGAGGATAGAAACAAAGAAAAGTGAAATGCTACGTCAGTGCTGGCTGTTTACGTTAGCAAATTCTAGCTAAAATTGGCTGAATAGATTCAATTGGAAAAATATGAAAGTTTTTAGAATTGAATTGGCAAAATTAAAAAGTTTATAATTAAGTTGACAAAAATGTAATCGGTTTAGGACTTTTTAGACAATTTTTTCCATGTTGCATGAGGATGAATTTGAATGACACGCACCCGACTTCAATCTCGTCAAGTGGGTCGACATAATCACAACTCTAATTCAATCAACAACTATCCAAATAAGATAAAGGAAATTCTCATCATTAGAGAAAATATTTAGACATAAATTATTGTTGGGAATGACTGATCCCTGAAAACCGGATTCGACACTTAATCGAACCCCTAAAGCAATGCGGAAGACAAAGCCCGGGAAAAACCACGTATCACCGATCCTAAAGCACACCACGGATTCGAGCGTACCTTGTTAGCCACAGATTAGACACCGACGCCGATAGAGGAAGAAAATCTAGCCCTGGTTCGATCCGATGACGCCTTGAAAGGAAGATAGTGTCGCCGTTTGCTTACTGTTTTGTTTTAGGGGGGAGAGAGCGTTAAAGAGAAGAAGACGTATGTTCATCCAAAAAAATTGTCTTCTCTCTCTCTCTCCTCCCTTTTATACCTTCCCCCTCCACGGGCCCTATTCCCGTGGGCCAGGCCTTTTGGGCCCAGCATGGGCGGACGGGCCAACTTAGGCCCATCACTAATTAAAAAGTCCATCATCTCCCACTCGCACATGGTGGGCCGAACAGAATTCTCTTTACCTCTCTTCAACATTTATACCGGTGAATAATCCGTGCGACCAACATACTTTGAGAGCTCGTTGTCATACATCTGTTAGGAATATATAACAGCTCATAATGGGCATCACACTCCGAGTAGATTTAGTATGCAGTACATTAGATCGATTGATCACATTTATATCTCTCTTGATCTCTTTCAAACAATGATATATATATATATATATATATATATATATATATATTATATTCACAATTATGATTATCCCAAAGACAGTCATAATTGGTTAACCGGTGAATACAAAACTACAATGTGATTCTCCAAAATCGATCTTCCTCTTTCCTTCAAACTCTCAATTTCAGTTCAGCTTGCTTTTCTAGAAATGCCCCATTAGATCGAATCAAATCATGACCATTGGCAACATCCTAAGATAGCAAACACTCAATAGAAATCTTGAGAATAAGTAAGAGTCATGAGGGGACTAAAAATTGAGGAACTCTCTTCCTCAAGAGTCTCACACGTCATAAAAGTTGAGATCAAACTTTTGCCACTCTTATTGGTCGTTTCATGCATACGTAGTATGAAATACGTATTACGGTATTAACTCCTTTCCTATGGAGCGTATGTCTACACCTTTCTATACCGTACAGATGATAGTTCAGACATACCCAATGTCTAACTTGAGTTCACGTATCTACTCATTTACTAAATTCATCAGAACTCACATTTGGCATCATAGATAGATAAAGTAAAATATGTGGGGTATTTTACTTTCGGACATAGTAAGTATTATGTCCTCATCTTAACACTTAGTTAAGGCGACATACGTATTTTAAGCTTGAGCTCTCGATTATCACCTAGATAATAAGCTTAAAAACAGTCTCATCTCTATTTATCACACAGTAAATAGAGGCGATTACCCGTATGAGTGGGCTAATCTCATATCTGTCCGACATACTTTCCTAACTTAAAGTAATGCACTGAGCATTAAGATGCATAAAGATCAAACAAAGATTCATAGGCATTAATGATGAAAAAAAAAACACAAATTCATCATATGTGAACACTTAGGGAAAATTATAATATTCAGTACATTAGCCTCTACGCAGTCCTAGAGATTTCATATGGCCACAAAACACATCTCTAGGTACTGGCTTTGTCATAGGATCTGCTACCATTCTATGCGTAGTATGTACTCTAAGTTCACCTCTTTTCGTGCAATCATATCCATGACAAAATATACTTTGTATCTATATGTTTGGTCTTGCCATGATATTTTGGATCTTTGGTGTACGCTTTTGCTGCTTGGCTATCATAATTAACCAACAATTAATATGCAGCACTTCCAATAACACCTAAATGATCCAATAATCTCTTAAGCCAAACATCTTCTTATACTGCTGCTGCTAATACCACTAACTCAGTTTCCATCGTGGACAAGGCTATATACTTTTGTTTCTTACTGCTCTAGCACATGGTGCCATTATTCGGTAAGAGAACAAACCTAGAGGTAGATTTCCTTTCATTTAAATCTCCTCCCCAATCAACATCAGAATAGCCTTTGAGTTGCAGATCTTTTTCCATAATAACTCATTGTATAATCAGCAGTTCCCTTTAGATACCTTAGTATTCTTTTAATGGCTTTCCAACGTGCTTGACCTGGATTGGATTGGTATCTACTCACCATTCCAACTGCAAAACATAAGTCAGGTCTTGTACACATCATAGCGTACATCAAGCTCTCAACAACACTAGCATAAGGAACATGTTTCGTTTGTTCCTTCTCTTGTGGAGTCCTTGGACACAGTTTATGGCTCAATCCTTCACCTTTTGTAATAGGAGTGTCTATGGGTTTACTATCCCATATCCTTCAATTCAAAATTGGAAGACAACCAACCTTTGACAGTATTGACAAACTCCATATTACTTCCGGCAATTAGTATATCATCAACACATAATGATATGATCACAAATAGACCTTTGGATCTTTTGATATATATACAATGATCCTCATCTATCATTGTAAAATCATATGCCATTATGGCATTATGAAATCGTATATACCATTGTCTTGACGACTGCTTAAGACCATATATCGACCCTCAAAGTCGACATACCTTTTCTTCTTGGCCTTTCACTATGAAACTAGCAGGTTGTTTCATATATATATTTATTCCTCTAATTCTCCATTGAGGAAAGCAGTATTTACATCCATTTGATGTAACTCAAGATCCAGACTAGCCACTATTGCCAGAATAATGCGAATCGAGGTAAATCTCACTACAGGAGAAAACGTATCTTCATAATCAATTCATTCTTGTTGATTATACCCCTTCGCCACAAGGCGAGCCTTATGCCTTTCAATCGAGCCATCAGCCTTTCGCTTTATTTTGAGAACCCATTTGTTCCCAATAGCTCTGCGTCCTTTTGGCAGATCAACCAGTTCCTAGACTTAGTTTGATTTCATTGACTCCATTTCCTCTTCCATTGCATAAATCCATTTTTCTTTACTAGGGCAATTTAGAGCCTCATTAATATTTCTTGGCTCATCTTCATCTTGCGGAGCAATCATAGAAGTTTCCCCTTCAATGTCAAAATGTCGACAGGGAATACTTTGGCGACTTGTTCGCCGTATGGGAGATTGTACACTTAGCACATCATTCCCCATTATGCTCCCACTCGGATTAGATAATGACGATATCATCTCATCATGTGGTTGTAATTGAGAATGAGTTGAATTCAATTCATCACTTCTCATATAACTCCAACTTGGATGAACTTCACCAATATCATTATCTTGATCCAAGGTTTCAAATAAGGGTAATCTTCCCTTATTTTGCCCTTCTTAAGAAATTCATCCACTAAGAATGTGACATCCCGTGATTCAAATTCAGTTATACTTCCACTTTCCTGCTCACCTATGAACACATACCCTTTCGAGTATTCGGAGTATCTCATTAAAATACTCTACTTTTATCTGGGATTCAATTTCCCAAACTTGTGAGAGGACTCATGAGTATAGGCAGCATAACCCATGGCTTAAGAAGACTTAAGTCCGGTTTTCTACCTATCCATAACTCATATGGAGTGGAACTAACTGATTTGGAAGGCACCCAATTAAGTATATAGGCAGCAGTTAACAATGCATCACTTCAAAAAGTGATATGTAAGTTAGCATGCGCCATCATGGACCTAACCATTTCCAATAGGGTTATGTTTCTTCTCTCTGTAACTCCATTTTGTTGAGGAGTATATGGAATAGACAACTGTATTTCTATTCCCTTTTCATTACATAATTTTCTGAACTCATCAGATTAATATTCTCGACCTCGATCGGATCTTAAAGCTTTTATTTTCTTGTTTAATTGATTTTCAACCAAGTTCATAAACCTTTTGAAACAACTTATGCTTCAGATTTATGAGAAATCAAATAAACACATCGGAATCGAGTATAATCATCTATTAAAAGTGATGAAGTAAACAGTCCCATGCCTTCTTCTTACATTTATTGAACCACAGACATCATAATGAATTAAATGCAGAGGAAATTCAGCTCTTTTTATCTTTCCCAAATGGTTTCCTTGTCATTTTCCCTTCTAGACAATGTTTACATATGGGCAAATCGACTTTTTCAATGTTGCCCAACAAGCCCTATTTGGCTAGTCTATTCATATGTTGTTAGCCAATATGACCAAGTCTAGCATGCCACACATTCACATCATTATTATATGAATTAGGAGATGTGATAAGGGAATAACAAACATTTGCATTGACATACTCAATATCTAATACAATGAAACCATCTAGAAAATAACCACAACCATAGTAGTTTGTATCCAAATACAAATCTACACCTCTATTATGGAAGTTCATATTAAAACCTAGTCTAACCAACATTAAAACAGACACTAAATTTCGACGAATCTCCGGAGCATATAGAACATCATGTAGGAACAAGTTGCGTCCACCACGCATATTCAATTGACAAGTGCCAATCCTTTTAACTTCAGCTCTGGAGTTGTTTCCCACATAAATCCACTTAGTTCCAGTTGATACTCGTCGAAATTTCACGAAAGATCCTCTATCCTTCGCTACATGGTCTGTTGCTCCTGAATCTACAGTCCACAAAGGATTGGATTCATCTAATAATACAGAACTTGACACATAAGCAAAGTTCTCAAATGTACAAGAGGTGTTTACCTTCTTTGGCTCACGACAGTCGCGAGCATAGGGACTCTTCTTGTCACAGTTGTAACATTTCACCCTTGACATTTTCTTCACTTGAGGACGTTTTCCTCTCTTGTGTTGGTTAACTCTTGATCTCTTGCAATAAGGACTTGATCCTTTGCATTCCCACATATTGAACGAATCAATACGCTTGCGCTTAGAGCTCAAAACCCTTTCTAAGCTAGAACCAGCATTGCAAATATCTATTCTCAGCTCACATGCCGTTAAGTGGTCCTCTACCAGCTCAAGGTGGCGCACAACATCTTCAAGATCTTCTATAATATGGTCAAGAGCTTCTAGTGCTTCTTGCTTTTTCAGAACATATTGAATCTTCATATTCAATATTTCACAATTGTTGCCATTCATATCAACAATTACGTTCCTAGTTGCTGAAAACATCGATCTGAACACATCAGACATACATGTACAAATAATTAATGCCTATCATTTATGCATCCCTATTTGCACAGACCCATCATATCAATGAATAATTTCAAGTAAGGTTTCAGAATCAAAAGGTCATTACGTTTCCAGTCATCCTCCAAAAATCTTAACTTAAAACTATTATTAATATAATTGTCTTATGCAAAATAAATTCTATGAAGTTACAAAAACTTCTATGAACTACCCACAGTTAACTACCCACAGCAATCAGCAATTAATAGAAAGCAACAGATAATTGATATCCAATAAAATAATAATGCTTTAAACTAATACAACAATTTATTACACTAAGTAATATGTCCAAAAAGAAATATCAACATATAAAGAGATATTCACACAGAAAAATATCAAACTAATCTAAGAAATAAATAGGGAAAGTCCCTTCTAATCTATTAGTCAAAACATCTGAGAAAATTGAAGGCACATTTGCCAACCATGGAAAAACTTTTGGAGAGCTTTCATGTCGCCA
This sequence comes from Eucalyptus camaldulensis, assembly GCA_019915185.1. NCBI lineage: Eukaryota > Viridiplantae > Streptophyta > Magnoliopsida > Myrtales > Myrtaceae > Eucalyptus > Eucalyptus camaldulensis. The sequence goes on from JAHSVA010000014.1 coordinate 3,994,594, forward strand.
CCAAGGCACATTCACTCTGCGCCATGTGACGCTCAATCTAAGGGTTGAAGTTTTGGCCAACTCAATCCTATAGTACTCTCTTATAAAAGCATCTACTAGATTCCTATACTCCGGGACCACGTTGACCTCCCATAGCCGATCTAACACTGCTTGCCATTTAGGTGGAAGAGTGTTCATCAAAGCCGGCACCTTCTCAAAATCCGGCATAAGATAACCATTCCAGATGATTTCCTGTATCATCTGATTGACCTTGACCATGTGTGATACTAAATCACCATCAAGCCACCCATAATCAGCTAACTCTTTCATCAGCCTTTTCAGTCTAGCTCTTCCTTTGTCCGTTCTTGGGATTGCAGGTATCCGTGCATAACACATCATAGTTCCTGCAACAAATGCAGAACTAAAATGGATCACTTATAATCCATAATAAACAAAATGAAAAATACATAATTTTCCATGATTCATGCAACAAATGCAGAATAAAAAATGGATTACCTACAACCCACACAGACATAATTGAAAAAGAAACATTTTTTTTTTTTCGGGTCAACGGGTCAACGGTCAAAGTTGTCGGACAGGTCGGGCCGGTCGGGTCGTCGGCCGGTGACTGCCCGGCCAACCGACGTCATTGCTGACGTTATCGATGACGTCACCCCAACGGTTACTGACCATTGGGTGACGTCACGTTGACGTAAGCACGCGTCGGTCCGTCGACCGGCGCGTGCTGGTTCGCCGGTCGCCGGCGCCCATGCGCTGGTTCGCCGCCGGCGCGTGTGACGCACGCGCTGGCCGAAGCCAGCGCTTCGGGCACGTGGCGCCCACGCGCAGCGGCTTGTGGCCGCGCGTGTGGGCGTGTGCGGCGTTGTCCGGCGATGCACGACATGTTGCCGGACTCGTCTTGACGAACCCTTTCTCCTGGTGCCTTCAGAATTTGATTTCGACTTACGAAAACTCAGAAAAATGGCCGAACAGCGCTTGGGTGTCGGGATTTTCTCCCCGATCCATACGGCCGAAGGTTTTTGCGAAAAAATCAATGAAAAAATGTTAAGCAAGTCGGGAAAAACGTGAACTAGGGCTCTGATACCAATGTTGGGAGTGACCGATCCCCGAAAACCGGATTCGACACTCAATCGAACCCCTAAAGCAATGTGGAAGACGAAGCCCGGGAAAAACCACGTATCACCGATCCTAAAGCACACAACGGATTCAAGCGTACCTTGTTAGCCACAGATTAGACACCGACGCCGATAGAGGAAGAAAATCTGGCCCTGGTTCGATCCGATGACACCTTGAAGGGAAGACAGTGTCGCCGTTTGCTTACTGTTTTGTTTTAGGGGGGAGAGAGCGTTAGAGAGAAGAAGACGTACGTTCATCCAAAAAAAATTGTCTTCTCTCTCTCTCTCCTGCCTTTTATACCTTCCCCCTCCACGGGCCTATTCCCGTGGGCCGGGCCTTTTGGGCCCAGCATGGGCGGACAGGCCAACTTAGGCCCATCACTAATTAAAAAGTCCATCAATTATTATTAATGATGAAAATATTTTTTAGTTATTCTTTTTCTAACTGCCAAGAATGATTCAAATTAGAAAATATATTTCGAATTGCTCTTGCTGGTGAAACAAATGGAATGTAAATTCACATACATGCATCACCCCCGCAAAGGGTTAGAGCTACTAAAATATCTGGTATTTGTTTGTTCTTTGCTAAGAGATGTGAATCAGAGGACTTTGAACAGCCTCTCAAGCCTGCCAAAAATGCATGGTGATGATGTTAATGTGATGGGCTTAATGGACCTCTAGTTCATATTTAATTATGTCACCGCCATTACACTTGCAACTTCAATCGTCCAATGCAAACACCACCTATTTGCACGTGCCATAGGCACATCATGCTCCAAGAGACAAGTTAGCTTAGAATTAATCTCGATTGATTTGAAATTTGATTCATGACATGCAACAAAACCCGAGTCGTGTTAGGAAATTTCAAATTGGATTCTTTGGTAAGAGATGTGAATCTGAGAACTTTGAACAGCCTCTCAGGCCTGCCAAAAATGCAAGGTGATGATGGTTGATGTGATGGGCTTGATGGATCTCTGCTATGTATTCAATCATGTCACCGCCATTACACTTGCAACTTCAATAGTCTAATGCAAACACCGCTTATTTGCACGTGTCATAGGCACATCATGCGCATGCTCCAAGAGACAAGTTAGCTTGGAATTAATCTCGATTGATTTGAAATTCAATTCATGACATGCAACGAAACCCGAGCCGTGTTAGGAAATTTCAAATTGGATTCTTTGGTAACAAATGTGAATCTGAGGACTTTGAACAGCCTCTCAAGCCTACCTAAAATGCATGGTGATGATGGTTGATGTGATGGGATTGATGGATCCCTAATTCGTATTCAATTATGTCACCGCCATTACACTTGCAACTTCAACCGTCCAATGCAAACACCGCTTATTTGCACGTGCCATAGGCACATCATGTGCATGCTCCAAGAGACAAGTTAGCTTGGAATTAATCTCGATTGATTTGAAATTCGATTCATGACGTGCAATGAAACCCAAGCTGTGTTAGGAAATTTCGAATTGGACTGTTGCCAATGGGGTTATGGATGGTACAGAAGGGAAATCAATTTCTCACAAGAGTTCTTTTCCTAGTTGATGTCGAAAAAATGCCCATAGAGTTTTTTGCATAAAATTATTTTTTAGTTGTAGTAAGTGTGCTTAATATATGCTGTGTGAGAAATACAAAGAATATCAAGAGCTCTCTTCCAAGAGAGTTGAGAGTACGAAAAAAGCCCTTTCTTGTGATTAACTTTTGTGAGTTGGGGTTAAATTTAGAATTGAAAAACATTTATAAATGACTGGTTGAACGTTTGGGACCATGTCTTTGCTGATTGCATTCGAATCATCCCATTGATCTCTCAACGTGAAGTAGGCATGCTATCGTACAACGACAATCCCTTATTTTTTAGTTTCATTTCTTTGATTTATTTCTTACTCGAAAAATTTCATTTGCCTAGGTACTTTGCATTCTTCGAACCACGATAATCTCTTATTTTTGAGTTTCATTTAAAGGTGATGATAGGGTACAAGAAGACACATTTCCATCGACATCTTTTAGAGGCATATCACAAACGTGAAGTAGGCATGCTATCGAACCACGATAATCTCTTATTTTTGAGTTTCATTTAAAGGTGATGATAGGGTACTAGAAGACACATTTCCATGACATCTTTTAGAGGCATATCACAAACGTGAAGTAGGCATGCTATCGAACCACGATAATCCCTTATTTTTGAGTTTTATTTAAAGGCGATGATACAGTACAAGAAGACACATTTCCATGACATCTTATAGAGGCATATGAGATTCTATGTCCAATACAGAGAACGATCCTTCCAAAGCAAAGGAGAGCATCTGCACCAAAAAGTACACTAATCGACTCGTTCGCGCAAAGCCACAAACCACCACGTTTTCCAACATTGATCCCTGAAAACAACCCAACCAGATGGTCCTCTGTATCATCCGATTCATCCCCAGAGAAAGAAACAACATCTGTGTCCTCGCACAACGGAACGGCAACACAGACAAACAGAAAACAACCCATTTTGAAAACACGAGAAAAGCGGAGACGACGCCGATGGAAAAGAACAGAAAGCCGACTCATTCGTGAGAAACCACCACCACTTGTTTCCCGACATTGCGGCCGGAGAACAGCCCGATGAGAGCTGTCGGAGCATTCTCGAGACCTTCGGCAGTGTCTTCCACATACACAATCTTCCCCTCTTTGATCTGAGGCAATACCGTCTCCAGGAACTTTGGGTAGAGATGATAGTAATCGGATACCACGAAACCTTCCATCCGAATCCGCTTCAGGATAAAATTTGTCAAGTTGTGTATGCCTTCGGGCTGCTCGAGATTGTACTGTGAGATCATTCCACAAACCGCGATTCGGCCATGAAGTTTCATGCTGAGCAGCACCGCATCGAGCGTCTTTCCGCCAACGTTTTTGAAGTAGATATCGATACCCTCGGGGAAGCATCTAAACATTTATAATACAAAAAGTCAAACGGAGTAGGCGTCAGGAACAGTTACATTTTTTTTTATATCCCGTGCGCCAGTCGCTTATTTGCTTAATCATCACTGCTATACTCATTGCTCACCTTTTTAGTGCTGCATCTAGATCCAGTTCCTCCTTGTAGTTGAGAGCATCATCGCATCCAAACTTGTTCTTCAGCAAATCAACCTTTTTCGCAAAAATAGCGGCAAAAGCAACTTTTAATACAATGAAATTCGGAAGAGAACAGTAAGACTGTAGTCAGTAAAATGATGACGATGGTATACATTCAATAGTGCCATCACTCTCTTGACCATTCTCAAATTTAAGAAAGACAACACTCATCAACCATGACACGATTACCTTCTCTTTGCTACCAGCGCTGCCAACAACATAACAACTGAACAACTTTGCAAACTGGCCAACAAGCTGACCAACAGCTCCCGATGTCGCTGATATGAAAACAATCTCTCCTTTCCTAGGAGAGCATACTTCGAAAAAACCGGCATAGGCTGTCATGCCAGTCATACCTACAAATTATAAATTTGTAGAAATTAGACAAAGGTGTAGGAGTGTTATGCTATGGAAAAATCGCAAATGGTCCGATTATTTCCCAAAGGTGAAGCCCGTGAGAAATGTATTCTTCTCAAGGAAAGCTACTATTTCTCTAGAAATAACTGATTTACATGCTTCGCAAAGCAAGAAGACGGCTTTGCAGGGCTCTGTCATTCAGACAATTCAATGAGGCCATAAGGTTCATCGACAATGAAGATCCCTACGAGTAATATCTTAACTATCTGATTCCTCTTATTCATTAAGAAGATATAGATATTGCAATCGATGATAAAAAGGCATACCCAAAAGGCCAGTGTAGTAAGACAGAGGAACATCGGCGTGTTCAATCTTGAAGCAAGTCTTTGGTGCAGTAATTAGAGTATACTCCTCCCATCCGGTTAAACCCCAAAGCAAGTCGCCTTTCTTGAAGTTTGGATGCCCGGATTCCAAAACTCTAGCTACTCCATACCCAGTGATAGGCTGCATCAATGCGTTGAATACTTCAAATATAAGTGAATAATTTAGCAAACATAAATAGACATTGTACTTCCAAGAAGGAATGATTGGACATGAAGACAATTTCATAGTCAAATGCGCTACAATAACCAGAGACCCTTCCACCTTTAACCTTTTTTCTGATATTAAAAGTTTGCAACTCGAGTCATATTGAAGTAAGGTAAGTCAAAATGCAGTTTTCCTTAACCCTTGATATAATTGACAGGAAATACAAGAAAGAGAGGAAATTATATGTGTATTGCATTGATTTGTGTACAAGAACATTAATACATTTATAGTGTAAGGAAGGAATAGAATAAAAGGAAACAATATACAAAGAATAATAAATTTCCTATTTACTAAAACTTCCTATTCATTAAATCAATCAATCTACAATCAGGATCAAGCACAATCTTCAATTGCATCTCCAACACTCCCCCTCAAGTTGGTGGCCTATATATGTCGAGGACACCCAGCTTGCTTAGTAGATAACTATGTTGTCTCTGACATAATGGCTTGGTGAAGATGTCTGCAGGTTGATCCACTGTTCCAATACCTTTTGCTACAAGGATTCCTTCTCTGATCTTATCTCGTGTGAAGTGGCAATCAACTTCAATGTGTTTCGTCCTTTCATGAAAAACTGGATTTGTTGCCAATTTGAGTGCAGCATCATTGTCACAAAATAATTCAGTTGATCCACTAACCTGTAACCCAAGATCTGAAAGTAATCCTTGAATCCAGATCACTTCGCAAGAGGTCTTTGCCATGGCTCGATATTCTGATTCAGCCGATGATAAGGAGATAGTTGATTGCTTCTTTGTCTTCCACGAGATTAATGACTTTCCCAACTTGATGCAGAAACCAGTAATTGATCTTCTGGTCATTGGACAAGTAGCATAATCCATATCATAGAAAGCCGTCATCTTCATGTTGCAGTCACGGGATAAGAAAATCCCAAGTCCTGGACATCCTTTCAAATACTTCACAACCTTTAAAGCTGCATCCATATGAGATTGTTTTGGACTATGCATGAATTGACTGAGTATCTGTACTGCATAGCATATATCATGTCTTGTCATAGTAAGATATATTAATTTACCAACAAGTCGCTGATATGCTGACGGGTCTTTGAGTAGTGGGTCCTCAATAGATGAAGAAGAGCTCAGATCATATTCATGAGTAGTCAATTTGGCATTCTGCTCAGCTGGTATGACAGCTGGTTTGCATCCAGATAACCCGGCTTCAGAAACAATTTCAAGAATGAACTTCCTCTGACTAAGATTGATACCTTTGTCGGATCGAGCAATTTCAATTCCAAGAAAATACTTGGGTGGTCCCAAATCCTTGATATGGAAAGTAGAGTGCAAATACTTTTTAAATCTTGCAACATGTGAGTCATTGTTTCCCATAACAAGTATATCATCAACATATATCAGCAGATAGATTGATGAATTACCTTCACTCCATGTAAACAGGGCATAATCATGCTTAGAGTGTTGAAATCCCGCATTAGTTAATGCAACAGTGAACTTGGCGTACCACTGTCTAGATGCTTGTTTCAATCCGTACAGGGATTTGTGAAGACGACATACTCGAGACTCCCCCTGTCTGCGTAATCCCTGTGGAAGTTCCATATAAATTTCTTCATCGAGATCGCCGTGAAGGAAGGCATTGTTGACATCCATATGATGTAAAGACCAATTTCTTATAGCTGCAATGGATAAGAAGGAACGAACGGTGACTTCTTTGGCAACATGGGAGAAGGTTTCATGATAATCGAACCCTTCTTTTTGAGTGAATCCTTTAGCCACTAGTCGAGCTTTGTATCTTTCAACTGAACCATCTGCCCGATACTTGATTTTATAAACCCATTTACATCCGATGGGTTTTCGGTGTGAGGGAAGTGGAACAATGTCCCAAGTATGGTTCTCCATCAAGGCAGTAAGTTCTGATTCCATGGCATGTTGCCATCTTGGATCACGATATGCTTCATGGAAAGAAGAAGGTTCGTTTTCTTCCGAGAGACGGCTGACACAACACATATGTTCCGGTGATAGTCTATTAAAAGACACATATGAAGAGACAGGATACCTTGTACCTGGAGATCGTGATGTGGAACAAATGTAATCCTTAGTCCATGTAGGTGGACGAGTTTGTCGTCCAGAGCGTCGAGGCTGTTCAGCGACTACTGGTTCAGGTGCTGAGAAATGTTCATAAGTAGTCTCTGATGGAGCTGAGGCAAAAGGAGGATTCTCAGATTGTTCGGGAGATAAGTTGTCTTCAGAAAAGGTGGCCTTCCTTGTAACAGAAGTGGATGGTTCCGGAGCAATTAACAAATATTGAGAAGCCATAGATAAATCTTCTTCAGACAAAAAAGGCCTATGATTTGGGGATGATGATGTAGAGGATGAATGTATCATATCTTTAAATGGAAAAATATCCTCATGAAAGATGACATCCTTGCTGATAAAGAAATTTCCAGTAGAAATCTCCATAACTCGATAGCCTTTTTGAAGAGATGGATATCCCATGAATATGCATTGTGTGGCACGAGGACCCATTTTATCCAAAGGGCCGACATTTGTTGCATAACACAGACAACCAAATACTCGAAGATGATCATTGCGAGACTGTCTGTTATAAAGTAGTTCAAAAGGAGTTTTCCCATCCAGAATATGAGTTGGCATGCGATTAATCAAATAGGCGGCAGTGACCACACAATCTCCCCAAAAACCTTCAGGAATAGAGGCTTGATATTTTAACGCACGTGCTACTTCTAAGAGATGCCTGTGCTTACGTTCTACCACCCCATTTTGTTGTGGTGTGTAGGTACAAGAACTCTCATGAAGTATCCCTTGAGAAGATAGGAATTTTGTACAATCAGAAGTGAAAAATTCACGCCCATTATCTGTACAAATTCGTTGCACAGATTCTTTGAATTGAGTTTTGACTAAGGAAACAAAATTCGAAAGATGAGTAAATGTTTGTCTTTTTGATTGCATAAGATATACCCAAGTGGCCCTTGTATAGTCATCCACAATTGTGAGAAAGAAACGGGAGCCATCACGATGAGAAGTGTGATAAGGTCCCCAGATGTCCATATGAAGTAAAGAAAATTTCCTATCTGCTCGAGACATACTTTTTGGAAAGGACGCTCGAGATTGTTTGGCCAATGGACAAATTGAACATTTAGGATGAGGAAAACATGCACTATGACCCAATCTTTGATGAAAAAGAAGATTTTTATTTCTATTAATAGCATTACAAGAGATGTCTTTATTTAGTAATTCTACATCTGTTGGCGAATCAATCCAGTAGTACAGTCCTTCTGTAATACTACCCAAGCCCATCAGTTTGCCAGTCGAACGGTCCTGAAACAAACAATTCTTGGAGCCGAATATTGCATGACAGGAACTATCTATGCAAACTTTTGAGACAGAGAGTAGATTGAACTCAAAATCAGAAATGTATAAAACATTTCTGAGGACAAAGTGAGGACCAAGGTGAATAGTGCCAGTCTTGGTAACTTGAGTCACGTTTCCATTTGGAAGACGTACTGATATCGGAAATTCTGATTTTCTATCAATTGTGGAAAAAAGATGCTCAGTACAAATTATATGGTCACTAGCCCCTGTATCAATTATCCATGCATTCATAGAAAAAGAATTTCCTTCATGAAGAAAAGTACCTGAGAATCCTGCACTTTTGTCACCCATCTTCAATTGATTCATAATTTGCAGGATATTCTGATACTGATCTTGAGTAATTGTTTGCTGTGCTCCATCCATCCTTTGTGTCAAGACCTAATAAGCTGACGATTCCTTTTCTTTCCTATTTTTATCAGTAGGCTTTCCATGCAATTTCCAGCATGTTTCAATAGTATGGTGTGGACGTTTGCAATAATATTTATTTTTGAATTTACTATATTGCCCACTGACCTTTCCTGATGACGTGGCACCACGTGGATCATAGGATCCCTTATAAACTTGAGCTGACGTGGCGCCATGATAGCCGTCCGATCTATTGAAGTTCTCGGATGATCTATAGCCGTCCATCCTCTCGCGTGGTGACCTATAGCTGTCCATCCTCTCGCGCTGATCTGGACCGTCCAGAAGCCCCCCTGAATCAGAGCCGTTGGATCTCCCGTGTGAATCCATACCGTTGGATCTCCCGTGCGAATCCAGACCGTCCGATCGAAAAAGGGTAGGGTTTCCATCGTTTTTCCTCCTTGCCATAGCTGCATTTCCCATTTTTGGGTATCCCGAACGGGTAGTCGTTCCGTTGTCTCCGGCCATCGCGTCTCGTGAGCCGACGCCGGACGGAAAAACAGCAAGGCTCATCCCTTCTCCTACTCGGGTGTGCTCGGCCACGGCGAGGCGCTGACTCTCTTCTTGGACGGCAAGCTGATAGATGCGTCCGAGCAGCGGTGATGGTTCCATGGCGAGAATCTGAGATCTAAATGCCGAGTAAGAATCGTTGAGTATAAGTAAGAACCGCGTGCTTTTCTCCCTTTCCCGCATGTCTCTGTACTGTCTTAGGGTTGTTTCGGGTCCCTGAAGGCGATCCTCGGCTGATTCCAGTTCATTCCACAGAGAGGAGAGATGGTTGAAGCAAGCGGTAACCGAGAGGTTCCCTTGCTTCAATTCCGTCAAACTTTGCGTGATGCTGAAGAGCCGTGCTCGATCAAGCCGGCCATACATCTCTCTGACGCTGTCCCAGATTTGTTTGGAGTCTTCGGTAGGTGGTAATCCAGCCGCGACATCGGGGGCGAGCGTGTTGCCGATCCAAGTGCGAACCAACTGGTTGCACTTCTGCCAGAGGCGCTGGAGGCGTTCGTCGGTCGGAAAGGAGACGGTTCTGTCAAGGAAGTCGTCTTTGTCTTTGGTCACAAGAGCCCGCCGGAGGTCTTGAGCCCACGAGGAATAATTTTCCGGTCCGGTAAGCTGGTTGCTGATGAGGTGTAACTCAGGGCCATCCGCCGGCGAAGTGTAGAGGGGATCGCCAGGCTCCAGCCGGCCGCCGCCACCAAACGGAAGGAAGGACCATCAGCATGAATCCGGGTTGAAGTCCCGGGTAGGGATTCGTCCCTTGACCCGGGATGGATCCGGCTTCCTGACCCGGGATCGTCTGACCCGATGCTTCAGTTGGGCTTACTACAGACGGTGTAGGTCCGTATGGATATTGGGTCCACATCTGTCCTGGCCCAGTAGCCCACTGAAACCAATTAGCTGGAGGGAAAATTGGTGGCCACTGGACTGGGGCAGAGGTTGGGCCCATCGCAGGATTCAACCCTGCAGAGAGAGTTTCTTCAGAAGATTGATCTACGCCAGTTGCGATCACTGGATCTGAGGTAGGTTTTTCTTCTGCAAAAGAGCTCTCGACATTCTTGTCCTTTGTCATGATATCAAGAGAAAAAAAAAGAAAAGAAAAGAAGAATTCCTATTTGGTTTGCTGATTGTTTTGCAGGGTGCAACAACACTCAGATAAAAGAACCGAAGGCAACTCGAAAGATGCGGAAGCTAGGCCAGGAAGGACCGCTCTGATACCATGTCAGGAAATACAAGAAAGAGAGGAAATTATATGTGTATTGCATTGATTTGTGTACAAGAACATTAATACATTTATAGTGTAAGGAAGGAAGAGAATAAAAGGAAACAATATACAAAGAATAATAAATTTCCTATTTACTAAAACTTCCTATTCATTAAATCAATCAATCTACAATCAGGATCAAGCACAATCTTCAACTGCATCTCCAACAATAACTTCCAACAAACTTAGAATGGCATAATTTTAACACAGCGGGAATAAAATTGAAATCCATAGCTATACATCAGAATCCTAAGCAATATGCTGAAGGATCCAACCAAAACTCTGCTCATCCCAGAGTCATGTTTATTTTATATTTCAATTAATACATCTCATTGTCCTCTTTCACGTGCAAGCTATCAGTCACCATTTGTCATGCTTACACACTACTCGCATCGCTTAACCCCATGATTACGTGGACTGTGTAAACGTAAGGAATGTAAAATTCCTATGCCAAATAGCACAAGCGACGTTCTTTCGACACCCTAAGCTCTTCAATACATTTGCCAAATATTATACCGACATCACAAACAAATTCTACAATTTCAAAGCCACCACCAATTGGCTCACAAAAGATTTAGCCATGATATTAAAAAAGATAAAAATAAATACACATACACCACAGAGTCGCTACAATCCTTTGATTCAAATGATCGGACATAATCAGAACTAATACTTGACAAGTCCTCGTATAATAATTTAGCCAAACCTGAGATCATGATCCAACACTCAGGAAAACTGATATAATATCCCCCATCCATCAGCAGAGACACCGCAACTTTCTCCAAAAACAACACAATGAATGTCCAGAGCAAACTTAAAAAGGACAAAAAATATCATACTCAAGAAAATCTACATCATCCTCGATGAACTTTTTCTCTATCTATGTTCTTTGGGAAAAAATGAAAAAAAAGAGACAGAACTTGACAACGAAAGGAGTACTTAGGCTTGCTCACCGAACCAGGTCTGAAGGCTTGGGCATAATCCGGGACGTCGGGCTTCGTCATGCGGAACTTCATGTAAGGGTCGCAGGACAAGTAGAGATTTTTCACGAGAAGGCCGTTCGAGCCCTCCAGGAGACGCAACTTCATGGTCGACTCACGCACCTCCATGTTCGTATCCTTGGGGAAACCACTCATGTAGTCCCTCAATATCACTTGCTTGTTCCTCACTGCCTCCTCATTCTCGCCCGCCATCGCTCTTCGCTGCTTTTTCGGCAAAACTCTGAACACCCAGAAGAGAGAAGATGAGCAGGCATGGAGTGTGAAGAGGCCATGCGGGACAGATAAGAAGGCGACCTTTCGGTTGCGCCTTGTGGGTCAGCCGGCGGGGGATGGTAGTTGATGGGGACGGCGACGATGGAGGTGAGTGGAGGATCACGAGAAGCGAGAGCGAGATGGTTTTGGAAATCTTAAATTTCGGTTCATTGTATGTCATGGTCTTCGAATTTTTTATTCATTCAATGATGTTCCCAAACTTTATCTTAATATGTAACGTAATCTCTGAACTTTATATCAATATATAATGTGGTCTCCGGACTATATAAAAATATTGAGTGCCGTCGTTCCATTAATTCAAGCTCATGCACAAACTTAAATATCTTCATATAATCAAATGACTACATTAGACATGCACCACAAGTTCGGGTATCAAATTGACAATTTAAAAGTTTAGGGACAATTTTACATATTGGGATAAAGTTCAAGAGTCACATTGCATATTGGGTAAAAATTCATAAATTATTTATGTCGTTTTCCTATTGATGTTCAGTAAATTTTTTGTTTCCGGGAATAGATTTGGAATAGAAACAAGAAGTAACAAAAAATATTTTTTTGTTCTCGGAAACAATTTCTAGAATCTACTTTTTTTTTTTTTTTTCTCTTCTCTCTTCTTTTCTTTCCTCTTCTTTTTCTTCTTCCTTTTGACCGGTCGCTGGCCTTAGCCATGTTTGGCGCGGTTGACTGACTAGACGAGGGCCGGCGACCTCTCCGGAGTGTTGCTAGCCCCCAAAGACGCCGAGCCACGGTGAGGCAAGGTGAGGCCAAGCTCACTCAGCCATCGGCTAGGCTTGGCCTCACCGGGCCACCTCCAGAACGGCGTCGCCTAGCAATGGCCTGACGAGGCTCGGCCTCCCCAATGGGCGCGAGCCTGGGCCTCGCCAGGCCAGGGTGAGGCCGAGCCTCGCTGGTGGCCTAGTGAGGGTGGCCAGCGATCGGCCAAAGAGAAAAAGAAAAAGGAAAAAAAAAAAGAAAATATAATAAAAGAATTAAAAAATTAAAATAAATAAAAAAAACTAAGAATCTTACCAAATGTATTTCTATCCCGAGAATAGAAATTTTGAGAAGTTACCAAACCCATTTTTTTTGCTTAGAAATTATTCCCGAGAACAGAATCAGAAAAAATCATTTCTTATCAAAAATTGCTTTTCGGAATAAAATCGTTACCAAATGTGCCCTTAGTGACTGACGCCGGAAGATATGTGTTTGACTTTTCACAAGCAATAACTTAGGACTATTAAAATTAGAAAAATAATTTTTCATTTGCCCTTTTCAGCGAAACAAATGGAATCTAAAATCACATAGTAGCAAAGGGTTAAAGCTATTAAAATATCTCTCTTGCTTGTCTATTTATTAGTAGCAATGGCTGCGACCCTGAGGATGTCCAGCAGCCTCTCAAGCTTTGTCAAGAACACACGGTGATGATGCTTGATTTGGTGGGCTTGATGTATAACTAATTCGGATCGAGTCGAACAAAACGTTGTCCCTCATTTCTAGCGTGCTGGATTCGAGTCCATAACTAGGAAATTTCAACCATTCAATGCAGACTTCGCTTGTTTGCATGCTCATAGGGTTCTTGTCCTTGTTGATGTCCAAGAAATGCTCATAGAGTTCTTCGCATATAATTATTTTATTTTTGTAGTAAGTGTGCTTAACATATGTGAAGCTTGTGAGAGATACAGAGAATATAGAGAGCCTCTTCCAAAAGAGTTGAGAGAACGAAACAAAGCCCTTTCTTATAATTAATTTTTGTGAGTTGGGGTTGAATTTAGAATTGGAACATACTTGTTAAAAGGAAATTATCAAAAAAGTCCTAGACAAATGTACTTGTGCTAATTCAATCCTAAATCTTTTCACATGGTCAATTGAGTTCCAAACCTTTTAACAATTTAGCAATGTAGTTCATTGAGCCAAAATTGGCAAATTTTGACAGGAAATCACTGACTTGAATGCCAACCGTTTTATGTGGCACAACTAGTGTTAATACTGACAAGTTTAAGTTTTTTTTTTTCTCTTTTCTTTTTGCTAGGCCTCACTTGGGCAAGCCCCCTCGCCAAATCTAGAGAGGTCAACCGTTGCCTAGGCCAAGGTGGCCTCGCTAAGTGTCACCCAGGGGAGGGTTGGCCTAGGCAAGGCCTTGTAAGGATTCGCTTGGCCTAGTCTGGTATGGTGAATAGGTGCTCACCCTTGCCCCCCTAAGACTTGGCAAGGTTGAACCTTGCCGGGCCTTGCCCTAGCCTAAGAGAGACCGGCCCTTGATTGGTCTATGGCTGGTGGTTCACCATTGGCCATTGCCCCCCCCCCCCCCCCCCCCCCCCCCCCAACCCCACCTCAAAAAAAGGGAAAAAAAAAGAAAAAAAATCATTCTTTTAAAAATTCCAAAAGTTATCCAAGGTCACTGTTCATGTTAGAGATTTTCAAAAAAAATTGGCTGGATAAACTATATTTACGATTTAATTGGTCAAACTAAAAATTTTAGAACTAGATTTACATAAATGCAATAAGTTATAATTTCTCTCTCTTGTGCATGACTTTGGTTTTAGGATAAGACCAGACAAAAAATACTGCGATGTATGCACACCGTTAAATCAATAATCTATTATTTTTGAGTTTCATTTCTTTGATTTATCTCTTACTCAAATCTTTTAATTTGTTCATGCACTTTCCCCATTAGTCATAACAATTTGGTATCTCAAATGAGTCTTATTTAAAGACGATGACACGGTACAAGAATCCATTAACATTATTATAGGGAGGCAAATAAAATTCTATACCTGATACAGACAACAATCCCCCGAAGGCAAAACAGAGCATGTGCACCTAAAAGTACACTAAGCGAGTCATTCGCGAAAAGCTACAAACCGCCACGTTTTCCAACGTTGCCCCCTGAAACAACCCAACCAGATGGCCCTCCGTATCATCTGATTCATCCCCAAAGAAAGAAACAACCTCTATGTCCTCGCACGATGGAACGGCAACACAACGGCAAACAGAAAACAACCATTTTGAAAACACGAGAAAAGAGTAGACTATGCCGATGGAAAAAGTACAGAAAGCCGACTCATTCTTGAGAAACCACCACCACTTGTTTCCCGACATTGCGGCCGGAGAATAGCCCGATGAGAGCTGCCGGAGCATTCTCGAGACCTTCAGTAGTGTCTTCCACATAAACAATCTTCCCCTCTTTGATCTGAGGCAATACCATCTCCAGGAACTTTGGATAGAGATGATAGTAATCGAACACCAAGAAACCTTCCATTCTAACCTGCTTCAGAATGAGGTTCATCAAGTTGTATGGGCCTTCGGGCTGCTCGAGATTGTACTGTGAGATCAGTCCACATAGTGCGATTCGGCCACGAAGTTTCATGTTGAGCAGTACTGCGTCGAGCATCTTTCCGCCAACATTTTCAAAGTAGATTTCGATACCCTCGGGGAAGCATCTAATCATTTACCACACAAAAAGTCAAATGGAGTGGGCTTTAGGAATGGGTACATATTTTATTTGCTTAATCATCATCACTATACTCATAGCTCACCTTTTCAGTGCTGCATCCAGATCCGGTTCCTCCTTGTAGTTGAAAGCATGATCGAATCCAAACTTGTTCTTCAGCAAATCAACCTTTTTTGCAAAATAGCAGCAAAAAGAACTTTTAATCGAATGAAAAGAGAACAGTAAGACTTAGTGAAATGATGATTATGTTATGCATACATTCAACAGTGCCATCACTCTCTTGAGCATTCTCAAATTCTAGAAAGACAGCACTCATCAACCGTGATATGATTACCTTCTCTTTGCTACCAGCGCTGCCAACAACATAACAACCAAACAACTTTGCAAACTGGCCAACGAGCTGACCAACGGCTCCTGATGCTGCCGATATGAAAACAGTCTCTCCTTTCTTAGGAGAGCATACCTCGAAAAACCCAACATAAGCTGCCATGCCAGCCATACCTGCAAAGATTAAATTTGTTGAAATTAGACAAGTCACAGGATTTGCTGAAGCATAAGTATAAAAGTGTTATGCTATGGCAAAATCTCAAATGGTCCGATTATTGCCCAAAGGTGAAGCCCGTGAGAAATGTATTGACTTCTCAAGGAAAGCTACTATTTCCCTAGAAATAACTGATTTACATGCTTCTTTCAAAGCGAGAAGACAGCTTTGCAGTATTGGCCCTGTCATTCAGACAATTCAACAAGGCCATAAGGCTCATCAGCAATGAAAATCCCTACAAGTGATATCTTAACTATCTGATTCTCCTTATTCATTAACAAGAAAGAGATCTTACAGTTGATGATTATAGAGCATACCCAAAAGGCCAGTGTAGTAAGACAGAGGAACATCAGTGTGTTCAATCTTAAAGCAAGCCTCTGGTGCAGTAATTAGACTATACTCCTCCCATCCAGTGAAACCCCAAAGCAAGTCACCTTTCTTGAAGTTTGGATGCCCAGATTCCAAAACTCTAGCTACTCCATATCCAGTGATAGGCTGCATCAACGTGTTAAATACTTCAAATATAATTGCAAATAGTTCAGCAAACAAAAATAGATATTGTACTTCCAAGAAGGAATGATAAGACAATTTCATAATCAAATGCACTACAATAACCAGAGACCCTTACCTTTTGTCTGATATTAAAAGTCTGCAAGCTGAGTCATATTGAAGCAAGGTAAGTCAAAATGCAGCTTTCTTAACACTTAATATAACTTCCAACAAACCTGGAAGAAGAGCGGCGGACTTCTAATAGCTCAGTGCGAATAGAATTGAAATCCATAGTATTATGTTGGAATCCTTAGCAATTTCTAACGGATGCAACCAAAACTCTGCTTATCCCAGAGTCATGTTTAGTTTATATTTTAATGAATGCGTCTAATTATCCTTATTCACGTGCAAGCTATCCACCACCATTCGTCTTGCTTACACATGAGTGGGAGTGTGAAGCAACTTGCATTGCTTAACCCCGTCATTATGTGCACTGTGTAAACGTAAGACATGTAAAATTGCTATGCCAAATAGCATAAGCGACGTTCTTTTGACACCCTAAGCTCTTCAATACATTTGCTGAATCTTATACCGACATCACAAATCACTTCTACACTTTCAAAGCCACCACCAATTGGCTCACAAAAAATTTAGCCATTGTATAAAAAAGAATGAATAGACATACAGCACAGAGTCGCTGCCATCCTCTGATTCAAATGATCGGACATAATCACAACTAATACTTGACAAGTCCTCGTATATTAATTTAGCCAAACCTCAGATCGTGATCCAACACTCAGGGAAAGTAATATAATACCCGCCATCCATCAACAGAGACACCGCAACTTTCTCCAGAAACAACATAGTGAATCCCCAGAGCAAACGGGTCAAACTTAAAGAGGACAAAAATATCATACTCAAGAAAATCCACATCATTCTCAGTGAACTTTTTCTCTTTCTACATTCTTTTGGAAAAAAAACAGACAGAACTTGACAACAAATAGAGTACTTAGGCTTGCTTACCGAACCAGGTTCGAAGGAATCAACATAACCCGGGATGTCGAGCTTCGCCATGCGGGTCCTCATGTAAGGGTCGCAGGACAAGTAGAGATTCTTCACGAGGAGGCCGTTCGACCCCTCCGGGAGACGCAACTTCATGGTCGATTCCCGCACCTCCATGTCCGTCTCCTTGGGGAAACCGCTCACGTAGTCCCTGAATATCACTTGCATGTTCTTCACTACCTCCCCATCCTCACTCGCCATGGCTCTTCGCTACTCTTTCGGCGAAGCTCCGAACACCCAGAAGAGAGAAGATGAACAGGCGTGGAGCGTGCTAGTGCGGTATCGTTCTTAGCGACTCAGCTGAGCGTGGAACACGTGAAGAAGTATTGCGGGACAGAAAAAGGTGACCTTTTGTTTCTCCTTGTCGCGTCTGTGGTGGGGATAGGAGTTGATGGGGGCGGTGACGACGGAGCTGAGTGGAGGATACTGTGGAGCGAGAGCGAGATGGTTGTGGAGATACTCCGCGAGGAGGACGAGAGGATACTGTGCAGCGAGATGGTTGTGGAGATGCTCCGCGGGGAGAACGACAACATTCGGGTATGTTTGGTTGTCGTTGGGATAACAGGACAAAGGATCCTCATTTTTGACTCAATGTCGAATATACTCCTTGAATTTTTTATTTATTCAATATTATCCATGAATTTTATCTTAATATATAATATGATTGCTGAATTTTTAATTTATTCAATATAATTATTGAACTTTTGATATATGTTCAATTTAATCCAATATGGAGATGTTTAATATTGTTATTTCATTAATTCAGACTCAAGTTTAAGCTCAGAGATAATATTAAATATTTTCATATAGTATAATGACTACATTAAATATGTATTAACAATTTAGGGACTAAATTAGCAATTTAAAAATTCATGGACGGCGTTATATATCAGGATAAAGGTCACGGACCAAATCGACAATTTAAAAGTTCAAGAATGACATTGTATATTAAGATAAAGTTAAAGAACTATATTGAACAAATTAAAAGTTCAAGGATAATAATGCACATTATAACAAAATTTAGAGACTATTTGTATTATTTTTCTATTGGTGTTTTCTTGAGCATTGGATCAGTTCCGGAGCATAGTGATTGGTTTACATAGCTGCTCTTCTCGGTTGGGGGCCTCTCTTTTGTCTTCGTGTTGAACACAGTCGAAAAATGGTCATGACCCTCCCAAAGTTTTTACGAGATGACCTGAAATTCCACTTCGCTTAGCGATTGACGCTAGAGGACACGTGTTTGATTTTTCATAAGCAATAATTTACAACTATTAAAATTAGACAAATAATTATTGATTTGCTCTTTTCAGCGAAACAAACAGAGCATAAGATCACATAGTTGCAAAGGGTCAAAACTGTTAAAATGTCTCTTTTGTTTGTCTATTTATTAGCAGTAATGGCCGTGACGCTAAGGATGTCCAGCAGCCTCTCAAGCTTTGCCAAGAGCACATGGTGATGATGGTTGATTTGGTGGGCTTGATGTATCACACTTGTTCGGATCGAGTCGAACAGAACGTTGTCTTCATTTCTAGCAGTGCTGGATTCGAGTCCATAACTTGGAAACTTCAGCCATTCAATGCAAATTTCGCTTATTTGCACGCTCATACAGTTTTTTGCATATAATTATTTTGTTGTGGCGGTAGGTGTGCTAAATATATACGAAACTTGTGAGACTATGAAAAAAGCCCTTTCTTATAAATAATTTTTTTTTTTTTTGAGTTGGGGTTAAACACACTTATAAAGGGGAATTATTAAGAAAGTCTTAGACGATCGCATTTGTGCCATTTCCATCCTAAACTTTTTAATGGGGGCAAGTTCTAAACCTTTTGCGATTTACTATTGTGGTTCATCTTGCTAAAATTGGCTAATTTTGGGCGGAAAACGTTGACGTAAGCACCAACCATCTTTTGTGACGCGATCAACACTAACAATTCTTAAGATTTTTTTTCTTTTTTCTTTTCCCTTTTCTTTTCGTCGGGCCTCACTTAGGCAGGGCTCCCTTGCCAAATCTAGAAAGGTCAACCCCTACCTAGGCGAGGGTGTCCTTGCCGGCTGTCACCCAGGGGAGGGTAGGCCTTGCCAAGGCCCAACAAGGGTTGGCCTGGCCAAGTCTAGTGAATAGGTGCTCGCCCTCGTCCTTGCTCAACAGAGACCGGCCCTTCCTAGCCATGGCTGGTGGTTCACGGCTCGCAATCAATCACTAGCAAAAAAAAGTGAATAAAAAAATTATATAGTTTTTTTAAATTAAAAAGATTATCCACGGTCAATATGTCATGCCCTAATCTTTAGGCACGCACCCATCCCTTACCTTGGTCGATTTGATAGCGATGTTCTAGGACGTATCGTCGACTCTTTCATTTTAATACGCATGCGGAAGCATATAAATAATCCGCAGACAATAAAACAATTTGATAGGAAAGCATGACAAATTTTTCACAAAATATCTTTTTATAAACACACATGTTTATACATAGAAGCGTATAAAAAGGGATCGGCTTTTAACAAAAGAGAATTGTCCTATGACTAACTAGTCGGACAAGTTCGCCGAGTCTTCGGGCTTCACCTCCTAAACTCTGGGCTTCAGTTCTCCACAACCATCATCTACGAACTTGAAAATGGTTATACAATAACCAGTGAAACAATGTCTTAATGAGTGCTATTCCCTAAGACCTGATTAGAAAGAAAATATGCCCCAAGGGTTGCCTAAGCACAATCATGAGTCAGATGGCTTACTTTGATCTCAGTTTCCTTCTTGCAAATAAATTCAAATAATAAATACTGACTATCACATCAACCCATCAATTCAACCAATAGGATTGACTCAGCGATCAATCAATTCAGTCGAATACATGTCAAGGAGGCCATCATATGGTTATCCCAACTATTCATTCTTGACTCTGAATCATAGTCCTACAGACATAATTTATACTTAGTGGAATCACGGCCCCACTTGGCAAATTTTCTAGACTTGGTGGTAATCACGGCCCCACCTAGTAATTTTCTAGATTTGGTTGTAATCATGGCCCCACCTGGCAATTTTCTAGACTTAGAGGCATTACGGCTCCACTTGGCAATTTTAGACTTAGTGGTATCACGGCCCCACTCGGCAATTTTAAATCCAACTCACAACCTCACACAGTTATTTTCCCTCCAAATACCGACATTTTCCAATTTTGGGATAAATCCCCATAATCACCAATTTCACTCAAATTTCACAATCTGGTACTCGAAAAAATAAACAAGAAGCACAACTGCAATTAGCATGAAATTTTGGCCGTCGATTATCCCAGCCTAATTTCCAGAAAATAAATAAATAATTAATTAAATAATTATGAAAAATATTAAATAAATGCGATACATCCAACTTAGGCTCGTTATAGCCTAATTGGAAACCGAAACGGACCTGAAAAATTTCTGAGACTCGTTCAATAAATAATAGAATGGGTCTACTCGCTAATGTCACTAACTAACCACCTAACATGCATTGGCAGATAATTCAATTAACTAATATAATCTAATATATCCAGCTAAACCATGCTTAATTAATCTAATAAACCCCTAAGCATCATTAACCTACTAAGCGGGGTTTAGTGAGCTAAACTCACCGGTGCAAAGCGAAGATCGGTTCACTGCAACGGCGGTTGAACTTGGGCTCGCAACGACACCGACGGGCTTGGACCAGGCCTTAAATCGGCCCAACACAACTCAACAAGGTTGAGCTTCAGCCTTGGGCTTCTACAGGGTTGCTGGTCGCGGGCCCAAGATGGGCTGAAGAAGATGTGCTGAACTTGCTTGGGCTTCAAGTGAGCTGGAAATGGGCTTAACTTGATGGAGATGCTGGGCCAAAAATTTGCTGGATCCGTGGGCTTCAATTGGCGGGCTGAAGAAAACGTGGGCTGATGCTGAAGATTTGGGCCGCTTGGTTGATGGGCTGGAGCTTGCAGACAAAGAAGCGGCAAAGGCTGCTGTTGGGCCTCGGTGAGCTGCTATTGGGTCGAGAGAGAGAGAGAGAGAGAGAGAGAGAGAGAGAAGTAGCTTCGGTGGGAATCTGCAGGCGTGAAGATGGGTGAACAGCTTGGCCAAAAGATCGAAGATGGTGGGGAGCGATCGTTGCTGGCGTCAACGTGGGAGCTGCTGTTGGGGTCTTCGGTGCTGGGGGTTTGACCGAGAGTGGAGATGGGCTGACGGTGGCTTCGCTGGCGTCTTGGGCTTGCGGCTGAAATGGAAGGAAGCAGCAAGAGCTATTGGGGAAATTGCTTCGTGGATAGTGTCGCGGCAAGGAGTCAACAAACTTGCTGAGGTTGACCGTTTGTGCGGTAGAGAAGGGGGAAAAGAGGGCGAGTTGGTAGCTGGATTCGTGGCTTGGCTTCGGTGAGTGGAAAACTCAATGGATCGGCTGAATGGGGAATTCGGTGGTTTTGTCTTGGCGGTGGGGAAGCAGCTAAGAAGGAGAAGAAAGCAAATGGAAGAAAGGAAGGCAGAGGCAGCTGGTCTTCGGCTAAGGCGCAATTCGCACGAGGAAGAAAAGGGACCGGTCAAGCGTATAGGAGAAGCCAAGGAGGGGCCCAAAGTCAGAAATTTTTATCTCCTCCATTGATGGCCTTGTTCCCATTACTTTCCAACATAAATTTCCACCAATTAAACCCATTTTGATGTAAATGTTGCACCCCCTCACCCTAGGCTCCGAATTTCCCAATCTTGGCTTCAATCTCTTCATTTAATTTCTCCAATTGAGGTCTAATCTTAGTGAAGAAAAATCTCTTATAATTATCTTAAGTCCCCAACACTTAAAAGCTCGGCTTGGAAGTCCAAATTTCCTTTAATTTGGCCTATATAAATTTCCATTAATTTTCCATGACGCTTGAATAGATTTTCTGTAAAAATATTGGAATCTCCAAAAATTATTCAGAAGATGAGTCGATGTTCCTAAAGTAGATTGTGATATGACAAAACTTTTAATTTCTGAAATCAGGTTTAAATTCGCGGTTAATTTCAATTCGGCGCATTTTTAGCGTGACCTAGGCTACCGAGTAGTTTTCAGAAACTTTTAGTGCAAATGACCCGTGGTCGATTTTCTTGGAGTCACAATGAACCCACTCAACATAATGGTGACTCTCGGTTGTCGTCAAAATCTCGATGATTCAAATATAGACACAGGGTATCAAAACGATAGAAAAATCAGTCTAGTGCCGGTTGACGGGAATTTTCCAATTTAGTAGTGTCACTCACGATTAGCCACACATCTCAGTCAAATTAACTTATCTCTGATCTCAAATCGATTTTATATTGTGCCGTAATGGTTTCTAAAGATGAGCACGGTCAAGAAGTCAATTCTTAGTCGAGTTCTCAAGTCTATTGTATTAAAATTCCTTAATGACTTTCCTGAATAGTCTAGTTATCTCGAGAGCGATTAGCTCTAAGAACAGCCCTATAGGCGCATTGATGAAATGCCCGATTTATTCAATATAAAACAAAACTGAAAATCTGAGATGTTACATAATATTTATGTTAGTGATTTTCAGCCAAAATTGGCTAGATGAACTACACTTTAGATTCAATTGGCCAAATTGAAAATTTTTGGACTAAATTAACATAAGATAATAGGTTATATATATATATATATATATATATTATTTCTCCTTATTGTGAATGACTTCATTTTTAGAATAGGACTACATAAAAAAGTAAAAATAAAAATGATTGTGGTTAGACGATTGTAATCATACCTTTATTGTATATAGGACTCATCTTGTTGATATCTCACCATATGCACACCGTCAAATCACGATAATCCGTTATTTTTGAGTTTCATTTCTTTGATTTATTTCTTACTCAAATCATTAAATTTGTTCACGCACTTCTGCATTATTCGTAACAATTTGGCATCTCAAATCAGTTTCACTTAAAGACGATGACACGGTACGAGAGGAAACATTTCCATTAACATCATAGACAGACAACAAGCCTCCGAAAGCAAAACAGAGCATGTGCACCCAAAAGTACACTAAGCGACGTTCGCGAAAAGCTACAAACCACCCCGTTTACCAACATTGACCCCTGAAAACAACACAACCGGATGGTCCTCTGTATCATCCGATTCATCCTCAAAGAAACAAACAACCTCTGTGTCCTCGCACAACGGAATGGCAACACGCAGACAAACAGAAAACAACCCATTTTGAAAACACGAGAAAAGAGGAGACGATGCCGATGGAAAAGTACAGAAAGCCGACTCATTCGTGAGAAACCACCACCACCTGTTTCCCGACATTGCGGCCGTAGAACAGCCCGATGAGAGCTGTCAGAGCATTCTCGAGACCTTCGGCAGTGTCTTCCACATACACAATCTTCCCCTCTTTGATCTGAGGCAATACAGTCTCCAGGAACTTCGGGTAGAGGTGATAGTAATCGGATACCATGAAACCTTCCATCCGTATCCGCTTCAGGATAAAATTTGTCAAGTTGTGTATGCCTTCGGGCTGCTCGAGATTGTACTGTGAGATCATTCCACAAACTGCGATTCGGCCATGAAGTTTCATGCTGAGCAGCACCGCATCGAGCATCTTTCCGCCAACGTTTTCGAAGTAGATATCGATACCCTCGGGGAAGCATCTAAACATTTATAACACAAAAGTTCAAACGGAGGGCGTCAGGAACAGTTAAATATTTTATATCCCGTGCGCCAGTCGCTTATTACTCATAGCTCACCTTTTCAGTGCTGCATCCAGATCCTGTTCCTCCTTGTAGTTGAAAGCATCATCAAATCCAAACTTGTTCTTCAGCAAATCAACCTTTTTCACAAAAATACCGGCAAAAACAACTCAAAGAATGAAATAAGGAAGAGAACAGTAAGAGTGTAGTCAGTGAAATGATGACGATGGCATACATTCAATAGTGCCATCACTCTCTTGAGCATTCACAAATTTAAGAAAGACAGCTCTCATCAACCGTGACACGATTACCTTCTCTTTGCTACCAGCGCTGCCAACAACATAACAACCGAACAACTTTGCCAACTGGCCAACAAGCTGACCAACAGCTCCCGATGCCGCTGATATGAAAACAGTCTCTCCTTTCTTAGGAGAGCATACTTCGAAAAAACCGGCATAAGCTGTCATGCCAGCCATACCTACAAATTATAAATTTGTAGAAATTAGACAAAGGTGTAGGAGTGTTATGCTATGGCAAAATCTCAAATGGTCCGATTATTTCCCAAAGGTGAAGCCCGCGAGAAATGTATTCTTCTCAAGGAAAGCTACTATTTCTCTAGAAATAACCGATTTACACGCTTCGCAAAGCGAGAAGACAGCTTTGCAGGGCTCTGTCATTCAGACAATTTAATGAGGCCATAAGTCTCATCGACAATAAAGATCCCTACGAGTAATATCTTAATTATCCGATTCCTCCTATTCATTAAGAAGACATAGATATTGCAATCGATGATAAAAAAGCGTACCCAAAAGGCCAGTGTAGTAAGACAGAGGAACATCGGTTTCTTCAATCTTGAAGCAAGTCTCTGGTGCAGTAATTAGAGTATACTCCTCCCATCCAGTCAAACCCCAAAGCAAGTCGCCTTTCTTGAAGTTTGGATGCCCGGATTCCAAAACTCTAGCTACTCCATATCCAGTTATAGGCTGCATCAATGCGTTAAATACTTCAAATATAAGTGAATGATTTAGCAAACATAAATAGACATTGTACTTCCAAGAAGAGATGATTGGACATAAAGACAATTTCATAGTCAAATGCGCTACAATTACCAGAGACCCTTTCACCTTTAAACTTTTTTCTGATATTAAAAGTTTGTAACTCGAGTCATATTGAAGTAAGGTAAGTCAAAATGCAGTTTTCCTTAACCCTTGATATAACTTCCAACAAACCTAGAATGGCATAATTTTAACACAGCGGGAATAAAATTGAAATCCATAGCTATACATGAGAATCCTAAACAATATGCTGAAGGATCAAACCAAAACACTGCTCATCCCAGAGTCATGTTTATTTTATATTTCAATTAATACATCTCATTGTCCTCTTTCACGTGCAAGCTATCAGCCACCATTCGTCATGCTTACACATTACTCGCATCGCTTAATCCCATGATTATGCGGACTGAGTAAAAGTAAGGAATGTAAAATTCCTATGCCAAATAGCACAAGCGACGCTCTTTCAACACCCTAAGCTCTTCAATACATTCGCCAAATATTATACCGACATCACAAACAATTTCTACACTTTCAAAGCCACCGATAATTGCTCACAAAAGATTTAGCCATGATATAAAAAAATGGATACACATACCGAACAGAGTCGCTACAATCCTTTTGATTCAAATGATCGGACATAATCAGAACTGATACTTGACAAGTCCTTGTATATTAATTTGGGCAAACCTGAGATCATGATCCAACACTTAAGGAAAACTGATATAATATCCGCCATCCATCAGCAGAGACACCGCAACTTTCTCCAAAAACTACGTAATGAATGCCCAGAGCAAACTTAAAAAGGACAAAAAAATATCGTACTCAAGAAAACCCACATCATCCTCGATGAACTTTTTCTCTATCTATGTTCTTTTGGAAAAAGAAAAAGAAAAAAGAGACAGAACTTGACAACGAAAAGAGTACTTAGGCTTGCTCACCGAACCAGGTCTGAAGGGTTCGACATAAACCGGGACATTGGGTTTCGTCATGCGGAACCTCATGTAAGGGTCGCAGGACAAGTAGAGATTTTTCACGAGAAGGCCGTTCGAGCCCTCCAGGAGACGCAACTTCATGATCGACTCACGCACCTCCATGTCCGTATTCTCGGGGAAACCACTCACGTAGTCCCTGAATATCACTTGCTTGTTCCTCACTGCCTCCCCATTCTCGCCTGCCATCGCTCTTCACTACTCTTTCAGCAAAACTCGGAACACTTAGAAGAGAGAAGATGAGCAGGCGTAGAGTGTGCGAGTGCGGTATCGTTTCTAGCGACTCAGCTGAGCGTGGAACGCATGAAGAGGTCACGCGGGACAGAAAAGAAGGCGACCTTTTGGTTGAAAAATGTTGGGTTAGCAGGCGGGGGATGGTAGTTTATGGGGACGGTGACGATGGAGGTGCGTGGAGGATCATGAGGAGCGAGAGAGATGGTTTTGGAGTACTTAAATTTTGGTTCAATGTATATCATGATCTTTGAATTTTTTATTCATTCAATGTTGTTCCCAAACTCCATCTCAATATGTAAGGTAGTCTCTGAACTTTATCTTAACATGTAATGTGATCTCCGGATTATATAAAAATGTTGAATACTGTCATTCTATTAATTCAAGCTCATGGACAATATTAAATATCTTCATATGATCAAATGTACATTAGATATGTACCAAAAGTTTGGGTACGAATTTGACAATTTAAAAGTTTAGGGACAATATTACATATCGGAATAAAATTCAGGAGTCACATTGCATATTGGGTAAAAATTCATAAACTATTTGTGTCATTTTCCTATTGATGTTTTCTTGTGCATTGGATCAGTTCAGGAGCGTCGTTGGGGGCTTCTCTTTTGTCGTCAGGTCGAATATGCCCGAGAATGTTCATGACCCTCCCAAGGTTTTTTTAAGGGGATCTAAAAGTCCACTTTACGCTTAGTGACTACGCCAGAAGATATGTGTTCGACTTTTCACATGCAATAATTTAAGACTATTGAAATTAGACAAATAATTTTTGCTTTGTCCTTTCCGGCGAAACGAATGGAATCTAAAATCACATAGTCGTAAAGGGTTAAAGCTGTTAAAATATCTCTCTTGCTTGTCTAATTATTAGTAGAAATGGCTGTGACACTGAGGATATCCAGCAGCCTTTCAAGCTTTGCCAAGAACACACGGTGATGATGCTTGATTTGGTGGGCTTGATTTATCACTATTTCAGATCGAGTCGAACAGAACGTTGTCCTTCATTTTTGGCGTGCTGGATTCGAGTTTATAACTGGGAAATTTCAACCATTCAATGCAGACTTCGCTTATTTGTACGCTCATAGAGTTCTCTTCCTTGTTGATGTCGAAGAAATGCTCATAGAGTTCTTCGCATATAATTATTTTATTGTTCTAGCAAGTGAGCTTAACTTGTGTGAAGCTTGTGAGAGATACAGAGAATATTGAGAGCCCTCTTCCAAAAGAGTTGAGAGAACGAAAAAGAGCCCTTTCTTATTATTAATTTTTGTGAGTTGGGGTTGAATTTAGAATTGGAACACACTTGTGAAATGGAAATTATCAAGAAAGTCCTAGACGATTGTACTTTTACTAATTCCGTCCTAAATCTTTTAATGTGGCTAATTGAGTTTTGAACCTTTCAACAATTTACCGGTATAGTTCATCAAACCAAAATTGGCCAATTTTGGCAAGAAATCATTGACTTAAACGCCAACATCTTATGTGGCACAATTGGCGTTAATATTGATAATTTTTAATATATTTTTTTCTTTTTTCTTCTCCCTTTGTTTTTTACCGGGCCCACCTAGGCGAGCCCCTTTGCTAGATCTGGGGGGCTCAACCTTTGCCCAGGCTAAGGTGGCCTCGCTAAGTGTCACCTAGGGGAGGGTTGGCCTAGGCAAGGCCCGGTAAGCATCTTCTTGGCCTAGTTTGGTATGTTGAATAGGCGCTCGCCCTCGCCCTGGTGAGACTAGGCAAGGCTGAAGCTCGTCGGACCTTGCGTAGTCTCTAAACTTTTAATTTATTTAATGTAATTTATGAATTTTTGATATATGTTTAATGTAATCCCTATACTATATGAAGATGTTTAATTTATTCAAGGTCGAGCTCAGGCTTAGAGACAATATTAAATATTCTTATATAGTACAATGACTACATTAAGCATTTATTAAAAGTTTAGAGACCAAATTGGCAATTTAAAAATCATGGATGACATTGTATATTAAGATAAAGTTAAGGGACCGAATCGACTATTTAAAAATTCATAAAAAAAATTGCATATCAGGATAAAGTTCTGGGACTATATTTAACAAATTAAAATTCAAGAACCACAATGCACATTAGACCAAAATTCATAGATTATTTGTGTCATTTTTCTGTTGGTGTTTTCTTGTGCATTGGATCGGTTCAAAAGGATAGTGATTGGTCATTTACACCGCCACTCTTCTTGGTTAGGGACCTCTCTTTCGTCATCAGGTTAAACACAATCGAAAAATGGTCATGACCCTCCCAAAGTTTTTATGAGATGACTTGAAAGTTTGTTTTCGCTTAGCGATTGATGCTGGAGGACACGTATTTGACTTTTCATAAGCAATAATCTACAACTATTAAAATTAAGCAAATAATTCTCGATTTGCTCTTTTCAAAAAAACAAACGGAACCAAAGATCACATAGTTGCAAAGGGTTAAAAGCTGTTAAAATATCTCTCTTGTTTGTCTATTTATTAGCAGTAATGGCTGTGACGCAAAGGATGTTCAGCAGCCTCTCAAGCTTTGCCTAGAGCCCATGGTGATGATGGTTGATTTAGTGGGCTTGATGTATCACACTAATTCGGATCGAGTCGAACAGAACGTTGTCCTTCATTTCTAGCGGTACTGGATTCGAGTCCATAACTTGGAGACTTCAACCATTCAATGCAAACTTCACTTATTTGCACGCTCATAGAGTTCTTTTCCTTGTTGATGTCGAAGAAATGCTCAATAGAGTTTTTCGCTTATGATTATTTTTGTTGTCGTAGTAAGTGTGCTTACTATATGTGAAACTTGTGAGAGATATAGTGAATATCGAGCACCCTCTTCCTAGAGAGTTGAGAGTATGAAAAAAAGCCCTTTCTTATAATTAATTTTTTTGAGTTGGGGTTAAACATACTCATGAAAGGGAAATTATTAAGAAAGTCTTAGACGATTGCATTTGTGCCAATTCCATACTAGATCTTTTAATGGGGCCAATTGAGTTATAAACCTTTTGCAATTTACTAATGTGGTTCATCCGGATAAAATTGGCCAACTTTGGCCGGAAATCATTGACGTGAACATCGATCATCTTATGTGGCAAGATTGGTGTTAATATAAACAACTTTTAATATATATATTTTTCTTTTTTTTTTTACTTTTCCCTTTTCTTTTTGTTGGCCTCAATTGGCTGGGGTCCCTTGCCAAAAATAAAATTAAAAATGATTATGCTTAAACGATTGTAATCATACCTTTCTTGTATATAGGACTCATCTTGCCGTTCTCTCACTGTGAAATATGAACACCGTCAAATCACAATAATCCGTTATTTTTGAGTTTCATTTCTTCGATTTATTTCTTAATCAAATCATTAAATTTGTTCATGCACTTTCGCATTAGCCGTAACAATTTGGTATCTCAAATCAGTCTTACTTAAAGACGATGACACGGTACAAGAAGAAACATTTCCATTAACATTATAGAAAGGCATATAAAATACTACACCTGGTACAGACGACAATCCTCCCAAAGCAAAACATAGCACGTGCACCAAAAAGTACACTAAGGGTCTCATTCGCGAAAAGTTACGAACCACCCCGTTTTCCAACATGGATCCCCGTAAACAACCCAACCAGATGGTCCTTTGTATCATCCGGTTCATCCTCAAAGAAAGTGCGGTACGTCTATGATGGGGTGCGAACAAAATGCACTGTTTCATCTTGATGCGTTACGATAAAAAGTCACTAATGGAGGGGTACGAAGGGAGACGTATAAAATCCTCCCGAACACAACCGTTGGAAGGGTTGGCCATTCATTCGCACCAAAGTTACTCTCCATTTCCATCAAAGAAGATCAAGGCGTTCTATTTCCTTTTTTGCAAGAACAATCGGCATTTACGCTGTGGAAATCAGGTGTTTTCCTTGTGATTGCATCCAGATTAACGTGAGGTAGTGTTGTTCGTGATTTTGTTGGCAATTCAACATTCGTTCCGGGGCCATTTGCTGTTTGCGCATTGGAATCCGGTAAGTCGTCTTCCACTGACTCGAATTCCAACATTGGTATCAGAGCCCGATCGTGATTTCCGCCTTATTTTTCATCGAGTTGTCACATTTACAATTTGATATTGAGATCAAGAGTTTGTATTCTACACTGTTTGGATTTCTGATAGTCAGAATTGCCCCATGAAAAACTCGAAATTGAACCGGAGCGAAGAACGGGTTCGGGGTCGCGTGATCCGTGAGGTTTCGGCTGTTTTTCAAAACAATTTTTTGGTCAAAATTAATTTTTAAATATACAGGATGAAAGAGCTTGTCGAGACGAGTCCGGCGATGGGTTGAGCGTCGCCGGGAGACGCCGGATGCACCTACACGCACGGTTAGAAGCCGTTGCGCGTGGGCGCCACATGCTGGTCGGCGAATTGGCGGGTGCCAGCCAGCAAACTGGCACGCGCCGGTTGGTGCGTGGTGATGTCACCGTGACGTCACCCAACTGTCGGTAACCGCTGGGATGACGTCATCGATGACGTCAACGCCGGTGACAGTTGGCCGGCTGGCGACCCGACCCGACCTGGGATCCGACCTGTTGACCCGACCCGTTGACCGGTCCGGTGGTCAAACCGATCGGACCGGTCACCGGTCGGACCGGTTGGACCATTCACCGGTTGGACCGGTCGGACCGGCCAGGATCCGTTCGGCTCGCTGGCGCGTGCGCCACACGCGCTGCGCACTCAAGCGGCGCATGGGGGCGCATGCGAGCTCCGATTGGAGCGTGGTTGGTGGCATTTGGTTCGTATGAGTGTCTTCTACACAGTGGTATACTTATTTTATACTTTTGAATTTTATAAATGCATGAAAATGCGTAGGAAACCCTATGTATGCGTATTTTTTTGGGTTTTGATGCAGCTTATTCATTTGTAGCTTGTATTTTCTTATGATTAGGGAAATACAGTAGCTAACTTGTGTGCAAATGATGTTATATATACTGTGTAGAGCTTGGTTCAATGATATGATATATATATTTTAATAAACTTGCAATTTTCTAGTTGCTAGAAAATTAGAACAATGGTAGGAAATCCATTACATGTTGAATTGCAATTTTGATTATAATTGAAGCATGATTGTTGTTTATACACGTTGGTTATTGTCATGCTATGTTTTTGTGTTAAGGAAAAATATAGAAATTACATAAGGTCATGTAATTATTTTTCCTAGTGAGAGTTCGTAGGTTGGTAGAATTTGAGGGAGTTCTCACCTAGGACTTAAAATTTGCGCAGATTAAACTAATTAATGATAATAGAATAATCGTACATGAAAGTTGATTGGGAACGTAGTGAACTTTTGCTTTTGTGTCTTTTGTTGAATTATCATTAATTTAGTTTGTCTTTGCTGCAAATTAAATATGTGTGTTACTCTGTATAGTATGCTAGTATTGATTCTGCATTTATCATGTCAATGTGTTATAGTAATTGATTATGGTTTTGGCATCCAAGACCATTGTGGCTGACCTCAATAAGGGTGAGAAGCTGAACGGTAACAATTATGATATTTGGCACTGAAAGGTTCAGTACATCCTTGAGGAGCAAGAGGTTTTAGAAACCCTCAACCATACTATGGATGAACCTGAGCATGGAATTTCAGCTCAACACAGGAGAGATCTGGAAGCTTATCAAGCTTGGAAAAAGAAAAATAGCATTGCTCGCATCACGTTGCTGAGCTGTATGCAAGATGATCTCATGTGTGAGTTTGAGAGTTATGACATGGCTCAAGCTATGTGGGTTGCCTTGAAAGATAAGTTTGGGGGTACATCTGCCACTAAGCTGAGGAGACTCGCCATTAAGTTTGATACATTTCGAAAGTGCCCAAATGGAATAATGAGACGGCATCTTCGGAAGATGTCAAACATGATCTGTGAGCTGAAGTCGGCAGGTCACTCCCTTACTGATGAACAGCAAGTTCAGGCTGTTATAAGGTCTGTTCCTAACAATTGGGAGCATATGAAGATCAATATGACGCATAATGAGAATATTGTCACTTTTGATGATATTGCGTGTCATTTGGAATTAGAGGATGAGCGCTTAGAGGCTGCAAGATCCTCTATCCATGCTTATGTTGCTGAATCGAGTTTGCGCAAGGCTTCGAGCTTCAAGTGCAAGAGGAATCTTCAGTTCAACAACAAAGGGAAGATGACTGATCAGGGACCCAAGAGGGCTAAGACCTTTCGACGCAAGAAGCGTGGTGGGAAGAAGGACAAGACCAAGATGGAGTGCTACAATTGTGGCAAGCTGGGTCACTTTGCTTGTGAATGCACTAAGTCGAAAAAGGTACCCTATTATTCCATTACTTTGAGTAATGCTTTTGTTTTTAGTACTGTAATGCTTGCTGAATCTCATCCAATGTGGACTGTAGACTCAGGAGCAACAGACCATATAGCTAGAGACCGAGAAGCATTTGTGAAGTATCGTCGGATACCGCCTAGAAGAAGATGGATATATGTTGGGAATAACTTAAGAGTTGAAGTGAAAGGTATTGGCACGTGTAAATTAATCTTACGTCGTGGTCGAAACCTGTTCCTGTACGTTGTCCTTTATGCTCCAGATATTCGACAAAACTTGGTCTCTGTAGTTGTTCTTTTTAGCTTAGGTTATGTATTGAATTTCCATGGTGATTGTGTTGACATTTTGTATGGAACAGTTTATTATGGTCCAGGTCATGTATTGAATGGTTTTATGGTGTTAGACATTGACTATTATCAATACAATGTTAATGTTGATGGTTGTTTTTCTTTAATTGCGTTTTTCTTACAATGTTAAGATTGATGCAAGTACTTGGCATGCTAGATTAGGTGACATTGGATTGCAAAGAATGCAAAGATTAGCTAGATAAGGCATTTTAGGGTCACTCACTAATGTTAGTCTATCTGTATGTGAACATTGTTTGGCGGGAAAAACAACTAGAAAACCATTCGGTAAAGGGACTAGAGTTGAATTTCCATTGCATCTCATACATTCTGACATTTGTGGTCCATTGAATGTGAGAGCGAGGCATGGAACCTCATATTTCATCACTTTCATAGATGACTTCACACGTTTCGGTTATATCTTTCTGATCTCCCATAAGTCAGAAGCATTAGACTGCTTTAGACGATATATAGCGATGGTAGAGAATCAGTTAAACAAGACAATAAAGACATTGAGAATCGATTGTGGATGTGAGTATCTATCGGAGCAATTCAAGGCTCTTTGTGATGAAAAGGGAATTACACGACAATTGACTATTCCTAGTACTCCACAACAAAATGGGTAGCTGAGAGAAGGAATAGAACCTTATTGGAAATGATTAGGTCTATGATGGCGCAAACAAATTTACCTATCTCCTATTGGGGAGATGCGTTATTGACTGCTGCCTATATACTTAACCGTGTGCCCTCAAAATCGGTCACTTCCACCCCTTATGAATTATGGACTAGTAGGAAACCGGACTTAAGTAGTCTACGTCCATGGGGATGTGCAGCTTATGTTCATGATTCGTCCCATAAACATGGCAAATTAGGTCCTAGAGGGAAGAAATGTATCTTTATAAGATATTCCGAACACTCCAAAGGGTACGTGTTCATAGATGAACAAGCTGATGGAAGTGTGACCGAAATGGAGTCATGAGATGTCATGTTCTTGGAGAACGATTTTCCTAATAGAGGTGAGATTGATAAGGACTTCCAATTATATGAGATGGGAGATCCTGATAACACACCCACTGATATTGTAGAGGGAAATGAAGATTTACCTCAACACACAAGACCTAGTGGGAGTGTTGCATCGCCTGATGAATTGAATTCAAGAGAATTCAATTGCGTAAAAGTAATCGTAAAAGTATTCCTCATCGTCGTTTTGAGATTGAAGGGGAAGCATTTATGATTGCTCAAAATGATGATGCCGAGCCTAAGATTGTTCAAGAGGCTCTCTCATCCTCTGACAAGGAAGAATGGAAAAAAGCTTTGGAAGATGAGATGGAGTTAATAAGGGCAAACCATGTCTGGGACTTGGTTGATCTACCACCCAATTGTAAGGCCATTGGAAACAAATGGGTCTTTAAGATTAAGCGTAGGGCGGATGGATCCATTGAAAAGTATAAGGCTCGCCTTGTAGCGAAAAGTTATACTCAACAAAATGGTATAGATTATGAGGAAATTTTTTCACCAGTTGTAAGGTTTGCCTCAATACGCCTTATTCTAGCCATCGTTGCACATTTGGACCTTGAATTACATCAAATGGATGTAAAGATGGCATTTCTCAATGGAGAATTAGATGAGGAAATTTATATGAAACAACCAATAGGTTTCGTAGCTAAAGGTTGAGAGCATAAAGTTTGTAAACTTAATCGCTCAATATATGACCTTAAGCAATAATCTAAACAGTGGTATCTTCATTTTCATCGAGCAATAATAACTTTTGGTTTCACGATGATCGAAGAAGATCACTGTGTATATGTCAAGCGGTCCAAAAATAAATTTGTGATTTTATCACTTTATGTGGACGATATTCTGTTGGCTGGAAATGACAAGGTTTTGGTTATCACCATAAAAGAATGGTTGTCCTCTAATTTTGAGATGAAGGACATGGGAGAAGTTGTTTATATATTAGGAGTTAAGATTGAAAGAGATCGATTAAGGAAACTCCTTACTTTATCACAAGAGTCTTATATTATGAAGATTCTTGAGCGTTTCAATATGCAGCATTGTAATCCCATTGATACCCCTGTCATGCAAGGTGAAGGCCTAAGTACTGAGATGTGTCCTAAGACTCTAGAAGAAATCAAAGTGATGGAAACTGTTCCTTATGGTAGTGTAGTCGGAAGTTTGATGTATGCTATGATGTGTACTCGACCCGACATATGTTATGCTGTGGGATTGGTGAGCCGATATCAATTAAATCCTGGTCAAGCACACTGGAAAGTAGTGAAGAGGATCCTAAGATACTTGATGGGCACCATGGACTATCGACTTTGTTACCAAGGGAATGATTTACGCCTATTGGGTTATTCAGATGCCGATTGGGGTGGAGACCTGGATGAGCGTAAATCGACTTCTGGATATGCGTTCTTACTTAATGGAGGTGCGATTTCTTGGAATAGCAAGAAACAGACATGCACAGCCTTATCTACGATGGATGCAGAATTTATTGCATGTTCTGCCGCAGTGCAAGAAGCAGTATGGCTAAAATGTTTTTTAGAAAATTAAGTCATTGTCATTGAAGTTCCAAGACCGGTGACATTTTATTGTGATAGTCAAGCAGCCATTGCCTATGTGAAAGATCTCAAGTATCATGGAAGGACAAAGCACATTGACATAAAGAATAATTTCATCAGAGTTATTATAGCGCAAAAATAAGTGATCCTGCAATACATTTCAACCAATGGAATGGTTGCTGATCCATTTACGAAGGCTATTCCTAGAGACATATTCTTGACCCATAGGATGTCACTAGGATTGCGTAAAATGTGATGTCTATTATTGTAAAGGACCATTGGTTTATGTATTTGTGGATAGATGTATTGTACTTGTTTGTTTATTAGTGATTTGATGTTTTATCAATAAGTACAAATCCACTATGAGACTAGCACAAACACACATATATTATTGAAAAGTATGTCAGCAGGCAATGATTGGCTCACTTACACGAGCAATCGCCTCAAGTGCTGTAGTTAGCACGTTGAGATGAGACGTTATGTACAAATAAATGCTGAAGAGTAAGTTTGGTACATAAAATATGTCGCCTTGATTGGAGTCAAGATGAGGTCTGTGATTGGTTCATAACAAGACTGAACATGATAGTCCCACAATCATGTATGCCTGAAAGATGCCGAATGCGAGTACTTAATTGGGTGCTATAAAAAGCGAGCTGATATAGCACTCGGGTTAAACATGAGTACGTGAGAAACACATGACTATGTTTAGGCTAAGATCTGTATGGTGGATATATTTGATGATTGACATATGCTCTTATAGAAAGAGTAATCCACTATAGCATGTAATTCGTACTACATGTGCATTGTACGACCAATAAGGGAAGATGAGTAAAATTATCCCTATTTACTCATCGTGTGAGCCCTTGAGGTAATTTGTATTTTAACTCAAATTTTGTGCCCTATGTTACTTCTGACTATGTTCTCGAAGTGAAAGATCAATGTTGCTACTTTAGCATGTTACGGGCGGTTATGAATAGATATGGCTTATGGGATGTGTCTAGGAAAGCAGTTGTTTTGAAATTGAGAGAGACGTGAGTGCGAAGGAAGACTATTATTGTTTTACATCTATCACATGTATTTACTGGTCGACCAATTATATCGCCCTATGTGGTTGCGGATATAATTGTAAATACATGGTGTTTTAAGAATAGTCAAGTATAGCCTTTAAGGGATAGGTATACTTAGATTGATGTAACAAAATATGTCTGGGGCACTGTGAGACATCGATTGTTTATTTCTTTTCGGGGTTGTAGCCATTATGTTATCCCTAGCAGGTGCATAATTTGAGCTCCCAAGTGCAGGTGTACTCACTGGTCGCACGGCTTATTTGCTAGTATGAATTGTTTTGTAAAGTTGATGAATGTTGAATGCCTTATATTTTTGATAGAGCGCTATCAAACCCATCATGTCCGAGTGGGAGATGTAGTACTTTAGCTTTAGTTGGTACGTCCATGGTGGGGTGCGAACGGAACGCACCGTTTCGTCTTGATGCGTTACGATGAAAAGTCACTAATGGAGGGGTACGAAGGGAGACATATAAAATCCTCCCGAACACAACCGTTGGAAGGGTTGCCATTCATTTGCACCAAATTTCCTCTCCATTTCCATCAAAGAAGATCAAGGCGTTCTATTTCATTTTTTGCAAGAACAATCAGCATTTACGCCATGGAAATCGGGTGTTTTCCTCGTGATTGCATCCAGACTAACGTGAGGTAGTGTTGTTCGTGATTTCTTCGGCAATTCAACGTTCGTTCTGGGGCCATTTGCTATTTGCGCATTGGAATCAGGTAAGTTGTCTTCCGCTGACTCAAATTCCAATAGAAAGAAACAACCTCTGTGTCCAAACAACCCATTTTGAAAACACGAGAAAAGAGGAGACTACGCTGATAGAAAAAGTACAGAAAGCTAACTCACTCGCGAGAAACCAGCACCACTTGTTTCGCAACATTGTGGTCGTAGAATAGCCTGATGAGAGCTGCCGGAGCATTCTTGAGACCTTTGGCGATGTCTTCCACATAGATAATCTTTCCTTCATTGATCTGAGGCAATACCGTCTCCAGGAACTTGATTGAACGCTGAGAAACCTTCCATCCTAACCCGCTTCAGGATAAGGTTCATCAAGTCGTG
This sequence comes from Eucalyptus camaldulensis, assembly GCA_019915185.1. Classification (NCBI taxonomy): domain Eukaryota; kingdom Viridiplantae; phylum Streptophyta; class Magnoliopsida; order Myrtales; family Myrtaceae; genus Eucalyptus; species Eucalyptus camaldulensis. The sequence goes on from JAHSVA010000014.1 coordinate 4,032,406, forward strand.
TACGCCTTCGGGCTGCTCGAGATTGTACTATGAGATCATTCCACATACCAGGATTTGGCCATGAGGTTTCATGTTGAGCAGCACTGCATCGAGTATCATTTCGCCAACAATTTTGAAGTAGATATTGATACCCTTAGGAGAGCATCTAAACATTTACAACACAAAAAGTCAACTGGAGTGGGCCTTAGGAATGGGTACATATTTTATTTGCTTAATTTTCATTGCTATACGCCCCGAACCTTGACTACGAGCACATCCCTCGGCGGTCAATTAAAAATGTGATGTCCCAGAATGCGTCGCCGACCCATTTTTTTTTCCTCTTTTAATTAAGCACATGTGGAAGCGAATTAAATAAACCTTGGTCAACAAACAAACATAGAGATAGTAAAACATGCCAGCGATCTTTCACAAACTACGATTTATATATATCAAGTTAACCCTATGAGTTCATATATATAAGCCTATCAAAATGTGAACTCCTGCATGACCTACTAATAGAAGGGTCCAGGTCGGGGCTAACTTCCATTGTACAACTACCGCAAACTCCTACAACCTCCGCCCTAATTCCCATATCCAGGCCTAGCCAGGAACTCGGGCAAGTCGCTAGGTGAGCATGGCTACCTGGGCCCTTTTGACTCAATACCTGGGTTTACCACGACACCTTCCGAGATGTCTATATCCATAGGGTCGGTGTCCTGCTCAACCTCGCTCCCTACGGGCGGTCTGTCAAAACCGTGCATAGGACCCTCCCGATCACCGTTTGGTTTCACAATAAACCAAGCATGGAAATGGTGGGACATGTGGTACCCCAAACCCTCGTTGACCCAAATTGTAGTCACCACTAACTCACGGCATCGATTGGTCCCAGGGATAAGGTAGAGGGTGGTCTCTACCTCCATCTCCTCCTAAGGAACCTCAAAATGGACCGGGTGGATCTCCATACTAAGGACCTGAAAAAGTTTAACCACGACGGGGTGAGATAAATTCTCAGCAAGTTAAACCATAAACCTCGATTAGGACGCAAAGTCGCCTTGGAGGCAACCTAAATAGTCACCACAAACAAACTCACCTCGCCTTGGCATACCCCTGCAGGTTAGCACATCACATATGCCGTTATCAATACTATAAATATAATCAATAACCGGAACACAAAGTTCTCACCCTACAAACCGTCGCACACGTTCTGATTATAAGGCAAAACTATTTTGGCACGTTCCATACCATGCCTAACGGTTTTACCCCATAATCAAGTGTAATATAACACAATTATTCACACGTGTTCCGATTATTACGACCCCTTAGCCATGGCCAACTCAAAAGTCGGCGGTCATCCGGCTTAACTGGGTATCGTCCCGCCCCATCAGGCACGGCAATGTCTAGCACACCCCGCCTAGACGGCATTCTATAAAGGAGTATGGATCCGGCTTCCATTGTGACTTGGCATCCCATTGACTTGGGGGCATCCAATAAAATCGGGCATCGTCCTGTGTAAACACATCAGGACAGGTTCCATTAAGTGACCATACGAGCACATATTTAGCCAAGAACACTATGCTTTGCGTTCAAATGCCTTGTTTTCAAATAATGAATTTGGCCAATTTTTCTTCTTATTAAAAATCCTGGTAAAATGATCGTGCATGGTCATGTATTTAGAATCGAACTGTCAAACTCAGTACACTTCTATTTTAAAACTCTACGGTTTTATATAGTATATAAAAGTTGGCATCAAAACCCGGCACCTCGCATTGTTCTATTTAATTGCCTTTAAAACCGAGTTTTGTAATAATATTCGGTAACTACCATCAAAATCACACATAATTCCATCCAAGAAAACGAGCGTAAAATTCTATGTAATGCCTAATCCGTCACTAATTACGCTAATTACGATTAATTAAATCATTCAAAGATTCATAGATGTATTACACGTTTACTAATTTATTTCTAAATCTTTCAATTGTGCCAATTAAATTTTAAAATTTTTCATATTTTTTCAATTGAATCTATCTGATCAATTTTGACTAAAAATTAATGATGTGGACGCTGCCAACACTACTATAAATAATTTTTAATTTTTTTGAATTATTTATTAATATTTACTTTTTTTTAATTTTCTTATTCTTTTCTTCCTCCTCTAGCTAGTTGTTGGGCTTTGACAACTAGCTAAAGGTGAGGGCTAACCTTGCCAACCTTGGGCAAGGCTCGACCTTGCACCTCGACCTCCCCTAGCGATGACAAGGTCGAGCCTTGCCAAGATTGGGCTAGCTTCACCAAATGCCAATAAGGTCAACCTTTCTGGCCCTCGCCTGATGCCCAATGACTCACTAGAGGTGGAAGAAAGGAAATAAAAAAAATAAATAGAAGAAAAGAAAAAATAAATAAAATTTGAAAAAAAGTGCAACGTAGAATGACTAATGTTCACATTAGCGATTTTTGGTCAAATTTGGTTAGATGGACTCGACTGACAAAAAGTGAAAATATTTAGGATTGTATTGACACAATTAAAAGAATTAGAATTGAATTGACAAAAAAATAGATTAATGATTTTTTTGATAATTTTCTCGCTTGTCTCTACAATTGATTTACAACCTTTGGAGCTTGTCCAATTAGACCTTAATCTATTGCACGAATGTCAATTCAGTCCTAAACTTTTCAATATTATTTCTAAACATTTACGCGGAAATCCAATATAGTCTTTTTGACCAATTTTTACTAGGAACCACTGATATAACAATTTAGTCATTACTTATCATCTTATGTGGCATACTGCCATGTCAGTGATCTTTAATGAAAATTGATAGAAATGATTATTGGAATTTTATGCAAAAATATATGTCACCATTACACTTGCAACTTCAGTTGTCCAATGCAAACACTGCTTGTTGGCACGCGCCATAGGCACATCATGTGCATGCTCCAAGAGAAAAGTTAGCTCAAAATTAATCTCAATTGATTTGAAATTCGATTTATGATGTGTAACGAAACCTAAGCCATGTTAGGAAATTCCAAATTGGAACATTGCCAACGAGATCGTGAATAATACGAAAGGGAAATCAATTTCTCACAAGAGTTCTTTTCCTTGTTGACATTGAAGAAATGCTCATAGAGTTTTTTGCATATAATTGTTTCATTGTTGTAGTAAGTGTGCTTAATATGTGCGACACTTGTGAGAAAGAGAAATATAGAGAATATCCGTTCTTGGCCATTCTCTCACCCTGTGTGAGCTCTCCCATATCCCGTATGGTGATAGCTTGACCTTTTGAAACCCTAGATTATTCAAACCCTCACCTTGCAGTGAAGCTCCATGGCTGAATCAACCTTGTTTCCACATGATTAGGGATCCATCTTCCCCTCGGTCTCCCTCATCCCAAAACCCACTTACTCCTCCTTTTGAAATCATGACCAAAAGAGCAGAAATTGATAAGATGGAGTGATTCGAAGCAACTCCCCTTCTCCAAGTGACTTCCAATGGAGATCTTCACCCGGAGGACTCTCTTCACTCCCAAACCCAAATATAGTAACCCATTCTGTCAATCAAACTTCTCCATAGTCTATCCCCATTTCCACTTTCATCAAAGCTATCTCTCCGTATTACAACACCGGAAGTGACATTGTAAGTGGGTCAAGATGGAAGAAGAATACGAAAAATCACATGAGAATGATAGCGTCGTGCATAAGAATGGGAGATTTGTGGGCTAAAGAAGACGCCATAGAGTTGGATGCTGAAATTCCAGAGAAAGAAAGGCTCGAAAGTGAACTTTTACTATACAAGAAGCTATTTTCTAAACCAAATGTCAATTTTCAAGTGTTCTTTAGTTCAATGAAGAAAGCATGGAAGATAGAGACCATAAAGTGCGAGATAATAGAACTAGGGTTTTTCCTCTTCATATTTAACTCAGTAGAGGAGAAGTAGAGTGCTAGAATATGGGCATTGGTCATTTACTGGTAACCTCCTAGTCCCACAAGAATGTGATCCTAACGTTCTAGAGCATTGTTACGATTTTTCCCATTATGCATTTTTGGTACAACTATTGGGGCTCCCTCAAGCTGTGGTAACGAAAGATTTTCTGAGGCTAATTGCTGCAAAATTAGGCAAATTGGAGGAAGTGAGAATCGAAGCAAGAAACAATAGCTCCCATAAAGTAGGCAAAGCAAAAGTCAGGCTAAACTTGTTATGTCCTCTCAAAATAGGCATTGTTATTAACTTAGGAGGAAGGAAATGGTAGATTGATTTTAAATACGAGAGGCTACCATATTTCTGTTATTCATGTGGTTATGTAGGTCATTATGCAAATTATTGCCTAAAGATACCTTGAGCAGATTGGATTAGCTCAAGACAAACTAGGAGATATGGATCATAGCTTAAGACGGAAGTGAGATAATTGAGCCCATGGAAAACTTTCTTTGGGGATATTGATCCATCTCTTAAGGAAGAGGACATTGTGGTTGAATCACCTTTCCCCCTTGTTGGTGAGAACTTGTGCAATGACAACACAATGCTAAATGAGAAGGCTTTAGTTATATACAATCCAGCAGTAAATGAGCCAACTAAAGATGCAAGAATGATTGAATATGTATTGCCAACTTGAGGGAAAAGAGATTAGCAAACTCAGGAGCTAATTTTGTCCACAACAGAGCATTAGAAATGTGCAACGTCATCCAAAAAAGGAAAAATAGTACTAAAACTTGAGAAGCCAAGAAACAGAAACGTTTCACTCCCTATGATATGAGAGGATCTTTGGTGAACTTAATTGATGAGGAGAAACTTTTGTACACACCAATCTAGCTATGGGAAAGGGAGCATGCATGAATAAGCCACTGGAGAAGATATGAGGCTTTTGAGTTGCAACTGTAAAGGGTTGGGCAATCCTTTGACAATCCAACATCTTAGAGCCTTAATGGCTCGTGAGAGGCCCAACTTGGTATTTCTCATGGAAACCAAGAACAAAGAAGAGGCGGTTGATTGAGTAAGAAAGCATCTTTAGTTTAACTTTTTAGTTATTATTAATCTTGTTGGAATTGTGGGCAAACTTGCACTTATGTGGGATGAGAAGGAGACAGTAGAAGTGGAATCTAGCTCTAGGGAGTTTATTAGGGGTATTATGCAAGGATCTTGGTAGCGGTATTATAATGAGGATCTCTTTTCTCCATGCTTCTACCAACTTTCAAGAAAGGATCATACTATGGTAGACCTTGCGTTCTAGTAACCTGTCCAATTATTTCTTGTGGTAATGCATAGGAGACTTTAATGAAATTTTGCATCAATGATAAAAGGTTGGTAGACGAGAGGTTGATAGGTATAGGATTGTGGTGTTTTGGGAGTTTGTGAATACTTGTTCTCTTATGGATATTGAAAGTAAAGACTGTGCTTATACATGTACCGATAATAAAGAGGGGGAAGAGTTAGTTAAAAAGAGACTTGATAGAGTCATGTGCAACCATGAATGGAGAGTTTTATTTCTAAATGCTAAGGCATTTGCTTTGCTTGCTATTGGTTCGGATCATAGTCCGATTTTTCTCTCATTGCATTCAATCGGGCCCAAAAAACAGAAACTTTTCAGATTTGAAGCATATTGACTAGAGAATCCCGGGTGCAAAGAAGTAGTTGAAAATGCTTGGAGAGCTAAAATAGGCAACCGGTTGGATATTGTAAGTAAGACGAGGAAGGTGGCAACTAAAGTGGGGAGGTGGAGTAGAAAAAATTTTAAAAATGCATCATGATAATTTGACCCATTAAGGAAAAACTCATGAAATTAACAAATGTTGAAGAAGGGGCATCAAATGGAGATGAGTACAGAAAAACTGTTGAGCAAATTGAAGCCTTAAGGAGAAAAGAAGAAATGCATTGGTGTATGAGATCTAGAATTAATTGGATGAAATGGGGGGACAAGAACACTAAATTTTTCCATGCCACCACGATCTAGAGAAGACAACGCAATGAAATCTCTATGCTACTGCTAGATGATCACAATTAGCGTCAAGATCCCATTACCCTCAAGCAACATACAACATAATTATACAAATCATTGTATACTTCAGTTGGAACTAGACATTGTTATATTAGAGAAATGCCCACCGGTGGTTACTAATGAGATGAATGAGGCTCTAGTCAAGCAAATCACTAGGGAAGAAGTGAGAACAATGGTGTTTCGAATGGAAGCGACAAAAGCACTAGGGTTAGATGGACTAAATGGTTTATTCTACTAAAGTAATTGGTTAGCAATTCATGGGACAAAGTACACTCCAAGCGCCAAAACTTGGCATGGAGGGATACTCAAATACCAAAAGTTAGGTGTTGACACCTAAAAATTTCCATTTTTCATTTAGGATTTAATTGTCTATAGAATTAGGAATTAGTTGTTTAAAAAAAAACAAAAACATAAACAAAAAAAAAACAACAAAACAAAAAAAGAAAAAGAAAACAAAACACAACAAAAAAATAGAAAAAAGGAAGACATGGAAGGGGCCAAGCCAGATCTAGCCTTGGCCCAGCTCATGCCGCTTTCTCCCGCCTTCATCTTCGGTGAAATCCTAGCAACAGTAACCAACAAAAAAAGAAAGAGGAGACCGAGAAAGAGAACTGAGAGAGGGAGAGGGGAACACAGAGAGAGTTTGGCAGAGAGAGGGAGAGAACACATGAAACAAAAAAAAAAAAAGGAATAGAGAGGGAGAGGGAGCAAAGAAGAAGGGAGGAAAAAGGGGGTCCCTGACGCCGCTTCACCCGAGTCGGCCGTCGTCCTCATCGCTGTTGCCGTCGCTGCACCAGATCTTCACCGAGTCGCTATCGCCCACCACCATCTGCTACAATGTAGTCTCGATGCTGACCAACTGAGAGAGGAGGGAGATCGGAGGCAGTCTAGAGACCCAGATCCGAGGACGAGGGTCGAGCAAAGGCCGGATCTGAAATCGATCGAGTTCGGTCGCCCCCCCTCTGTCCCCGACGTCATCTGAGCCGCCACCTTTCGAGCAATGCCGGGGACTCCATCACCGTAGCTGCTGTTTGGTAGTCGCTAGAGCTTCGGACGCTGTTGCCGTTGCGGCCCTCAGCCAAGCTAACGCCCAGCCCTGTCGCCGGGCCATCGCACACCTCTGCCTCTGGTCTAATGCGTAGCACTAGCCCCTGAGCCGCTTCCCTCTTATTTGACGCCGCTCGGGCCACCGCCGCCCTCTGTCTCAACGAGCTGCTTGCTGACCCTCGCCGAACTGCCGCCTTCCTGCAGCTATTGCCATCGTCCGCCGCCCATCGCGTCTTCGTCGCCAAGCTGTTGACGTCTCTGTCGTCCCTCTCGGCCCCGCGAAGAAACCCTAGGGTTTCGGCCACAAACTGAGTTGCGCGAGCCGGGCCGGGTCCAGTCAACCGAGTAGGATGTCTGGCGTATTGGGCTGGGCACACTTGGGTCGGGCTTGGGTTATTTTTGCATATGGGCTTATGGGTTTTTAGGGTTGTGGATTTGGGATGTTTACTGTGGGCTTATAGGTTTAGTTTCTTTTAAAAAATAGAGGAGGGGAACTCTTGGGTTGGGCCCGCGATTCGGGCCCACCTATTCCTAACCCGACTGAACCTGGGTCCGGTCTCCGATCAGACCTGATCCGCGTCGATCAGGCCGAACCTGAGTCGGGTTGGACTCGACCGGTCCGGTCCGGTCCAAAAAATTATTTTAATATTAAAAAAACAATTTCGAAAATCCAAAAAAATTTAAAAAATAATTAAAAATAATTATTTTCCTTAATTTTTTTTTTAAATTAAAAATTTCGAGAATCCAAAAATGATGGGGTTTGATTAGGACCTACCATGTATTGCCATTTTAGTGTAATTAGACCTTTATATGCTTGTATATTAATTATGTTGCATGTTTAATTTGCATATCTAATTATGTTTGATTGCATGTGTTTAATTTTATGGTAATTAGGATCTTGTTAGTTAAGATTATTGCTTTAATGGTTGCGCACCCGCATGATCACCTCATATGTTAGTGGATAAGTATAAAATCAATTCAAACTGCCTGCCAAAAATCATTTTGTTATAATGAACAAGATTAGATGCTGAAATGGCACTATTGGTTAATTAGTGTAATCAAGTCCTTGAACCTAGATTCTCTGGTTGCGTAGGAAGTGAGGCACGCTCCCATGCCTCACTTGGTTTCTAGCCGACCCCAATAAGCTAGTGGCGACTCCTTTTGTGCAAAATTCATGAAAAATATCCCAACGTCACGCGGGTATGGGCTTGGGAGAGCCCGTGCCTAATGATGGGCCTTAGGCCCATCCTTTAGGCAATACACCTAAACCTGCTCCCTCCCCCCGGGGGTAGGTTGCGACAGCTTGACGACTCTACTGGGGACATGGTTTTAGACCTTAGAGGACTTAGGCCAAAAATTAATCTTGTTCAAAAATATTTTTGTTTGGCAGCGAAGATATTATGTGCATCCATAACATGTCGAATATTGATTGTTTATGGGAGTTATAAGGTGTGGTGATTTCTAACCTTTTTTTTTTTTTTGTAGGGGGTGCAAGAGTGAATGGTTTATTTATGTTTGAAGTGCCGATTGTTTTTAAATTATCATTAATGAGTCCCCTGCATTGCACTACACTATAGCACACATTACTTGCCGCCGGACCTGGGCTGCATAGGATCATTTAGGATGGTGTTGAGGTGGATACCACTCCAACTACAAGCACGTAGTACGAGTCACCCACCCCAACCCCAAAATTTCTTTCTTTATCTCAGAGGTCCTCACCCTGGTCTGCGAGCATGCAACATGGGTCGGTCCTTTGACAAAGCCAGAGTCATGGGTAACATGACCTAGCCACGAGCTTGTTGGTTCAGTCCTGTGATCCCATGGCTTCATTTTGAGCCATATAGAGTAGAAATCGAACCACATTCCATGTGCATGTCTATGTGATTGAAAAAAAAGCACGAGACAAAGGTGGGCACCCATTGTAAGTATCATTTTCCTTTTTATTTGTTCATTTTGTATTGCATTTTTCATCTTGAAATTCACGAAAATCAATCAATGCCCTCAGTGATGCAAGCTTATGATTGAAAAATTGGCAATCACTTTTGACAAGTGAGCATTTGAATGCAAGTTCTAAGCATTTTGATTTGGCCCTATTGAAGACATGGTTTTGTTTAAATTTCTAGTTATGGGCTCGAAATCATTTAAAAAAAAAAAAAGAAAAAACTTTCAAGTTGTGATTTTATATTATTGCACAAAAATTGAAATTGCGTTTTTTATCGATTTTTTTTGTGTTCTCATATTTTGGTACTATAATGCAAATCATTTTGTGTACAAATTCCTCAAAATAGAAATCACTTCATTTTTTTAAGAGTAAAATCACAAATCAATCTTTCAAAAATCAATGACACTTTTGCATATGGAACTTTTGGAATAAAAGTGGACATTCGATTGATGGTCGTGGATTGATAATTTTAATGATGTCTTCTCTTATGATAAAATCTTGGCGAAATACTAAAGTCTTGTAATAAGGATTGTGGGGCATGTATTGTCGCCTTGATTTTATTGTAAGAAGCGACGTCATTAAAATATCATTTTCTCTTATTCACATATTGACATTGTTGTCTTTTTGCAGGTTATGCATGATGCTCTTTGACATTCTCATGGTGACCATTCAAGGAAGTGAATTCTAGAGTGGGGACAAGAGTTGTTTTTTTACTTTCATCTGTAAAAGAGTCTCTTGTATTTTATCAGTCTTTATTCTTGTTAAGAAACATGTTTTCCGTTTTGGGTTTTGATTTTAATGATGGAATTCGGAAATCATCATTTAAAAAAAAACACAAAAAAAGGGCAAATTCAAAAGTGTTTTAAGTGAACCTATACATTTACCTTCCAAAATGAATCTCAAGAAAAATTTGTTTAATGCCCTCTCTTCACGTAGTTGTTTTTTTTTTTTTGGGCTCATGGAACTCAAGGAGCAAGATTGTGTCGATGCTTCATTGGCGTCAACCTTACAATAGAGGCGGAACGAATGGAATTCCGTTCAGGGAAGTTTCTTTATTTGGAGATGCCTTAGGTGCCAAAATAGCCCATCGTTCTCGTTCACCTTGTATGCTGAGACAAATGAAAGGAGTTGCCAAATATCTAAAAGGGCGAATTCGAAGGAAGAGTAAGCTATATTGATTTTAATTATTCATTTCTGATATCGTTTCTGACTTGATTTTATTTTCATTGTCAAGGAGACATCAAGAGTACCAAGTTTTGTAACGTTCCAACAAATGCGATGGAGCATTATTGAGTCATGTTCATCTTAAACAAAGAAATATTCAAATGATGAAACAAAGGGGCAATATTATCCCTTCCTCCATGAGAGATACATTGGGATGTTGATCGCTTGACTTTGAAAAGGATGTATCTCGTTCTTAAACTTGATTTCTCTTCAGCATAAAAAATGAGATGCCCTTTTCTTTGATATAGGACGGGTTCGAACATAACAAAGGATTGTCAAATAAAGAGTGGTAGAGCAACGCTTGATTTAAAAAAAAAAAAATCTCTCATCTCTCCACAAACAAAGTGTGCTGGAAAAACATTGTCAAAGTCATCAAGAAGGATGTATCGTTCCTTAGTTGAACCTAACTAAGAATAGAGATAACTCATTTCACCTGACCGTAGAAGCGGCGCCTTCTACAAAGGAATCGGGAAAACATCAAACACTTAAAGGCGAATGCAAGGGAAGGGTATTGTTGAGTTACCAAATATCCATGAAGGTGAATCCAAGAGATGTTAGCGCCAAAAGGATGAAACCGAGTGAAGGGATTATCGGGTCGCCATGTTGCAGGTAAGTACCCTTCTTCTTAGTCTTTTTTTTTTAAAGTAAAAAAAAAAAAGAGAAAGAAAGAGAATTTTCATTACAAAAGAGAACTTTTGGGCTTTCCTAGAGACAAAAAAAAATGAATAATAATTGAGAAAAGAAAAAAATTACAAACCTTTTGAGCATCATTTCTATCTCAAAATTGTTTCTCGTCTTGTGGATTATTCATTTTGAATCAAAATTCCCTATGGAAATTGATATACTCGGATGATCTTGGCAGAGTGAAGTGGAAATGTTAACCATGCCAAACAAGAAGTGCTTAGGATGAAGAAAGGCAAGCTCATTTCCAAACACGTCCTTCGAACACTTTTGAGAGTTAAGCATTATTCAAACACTTTTGAGAGTTGAGTGAAAAGAGACCTTATCTTAGGATGAATGATTCATTCGCATTGAGCGCAAAGATCGAAAGGATAAAGGCGTTTTCTTCATCAATATCAAGCATTGCACTGATCTCTTGTTACCCATTTGGGCTAAAAAAAATGATCCTTCAAAATACCCCTATCGAGAATGACCCTACATTGGCGCAACATAGGAGGTTATGGTCGTGTTGTAAAATGAAATGTTGAGAAAGATTCTATTACTTTCACTTATATCAATCTTCTTGTGGTAGCTTTAGAGGAATTCTCATCGGAGCTTGACTCATCCCAAGGAGAAGAAGAGCATTTCCTTCTCTACCCAAACATTGATACCCATTGCTATAACCAATTTGGGCATGATTATTCATTTTTGAATCCCGAGCGGTGATCATCTCCCTTCATTGGGGCAAGGCATAAGAATTGACCAAATATAATTGACAATTACAAGGAAGTGTGAAAAGCATCTCAAAAGTCATAAGAGCTACAAAAGTTTAAAAAGCAAAAAGTTTGACAAACTAGGAGGCATGAAAAAGCAGTGTGCTTGATAAAAGCAATGCCAATGCCCGTCAAGAAAAAGAGCCAAAAGGTTGTATCTTATGTGAAAGAAAAATGATCAAAATCCAAGTGCCGGTGAAAAAAGAAAAAATCATCATCGCAAAGGGCAAAAGAAATTAGAGAAAGGAGCAAAGCTCCAATATAGAAATGATTAGTCAAGGGACTTTCAAAATGTATAGTGTTTCAAAAGCCAAATGCCTTCAAAAGGTCGAGTGATTGGTCACGTTGCCATGATGATCACCGACTCTTAAAAATCCTATTGAAAATTTTAAGCCTTTCAAGCCTCTCCCAAGCCAACATTACAACCCCCTTCCAAAGTCTCTTCTGATTGGGATGGTTTGAATGAAAATGAGAATGCCACAAAGAAAGCTATCACTTGAAGGAGTGGAGGTAATTCTATCTTGTCTCATCTTTCAAGCTCTCGACTTGTAAAGCTGATGAAGATAGTGACAAATATTCCTTTATTGGCCTCAAAGCAATAATTCCTTTGTATAAGCCCTAACCGAGCCTATATTGCGGTCCTTTCAAAAGACCTCTTTGATCGATCAGATTGTGCTCATTGCGAATATTTCTGGAAGCCTTTGACATAGGTTATGTGAGATACCCTCAACAATTAGTTACTTCCCACGCGAATAGATGGGATCAAGCAGCTATTTTATCAATAGTGTGTGAGAAGCCCTTTCTAACTAAGAAACTCTAGTTTGGCATGTTTAATTAGCCTTTTTCATGAGTTGTAGTCGTTCTAATAAGAACTTGACTCCTAGAGAATTTGATGATTAATGATATATCCACGAGTAAGATAACAATTTTGTGCCACATGATGCTGATTGAAATCAAGTGTTTTTCCAAAGCAGTTGGACCTAGCTTGATTAGCTTGTTCAATTAATGCTACAATACTACCAATATGTCTCTTAATGACGTCTCTAATGACATTCACTCAAGTTGAGTTTGACAGGATTCCTCAGTGAAGCCATGCAATTTTCAAAGGGTTAGTTGGTGCCTCCCTAAAAACGAAGGGTTCATGGTCATCCTTAAATCATGCTATCTCCAAAGGTTCATGGTCAACCTTAAACCATGCCATTTGCAAGATTGGCGGATTTATCCTGAAGCCACGAGGTTGGTGGCTTTTCCTAAACCACACGGTTCGTGGGTCTATCCTTAAACCACACTTTTAAAATCTTCATGAGTCTATCTTTAAACTACGGTTTTCAAAAGGTTCATGGTCAACCTTAAACCATGTCAACTACAAAGGTTCATTGGTTTTCCTTAAATCATGCATTTTCCATTCGGTCGAAACTTGTTCGCACACGATGAGACATTCATCCCAGTCAAAACTCGCTTGTACACGGTGAAACTATCATACTCGGTCAAAACCCGTTCGTACACGGTGAGATTATCATAACCGGTCGAAACTTGTTGTTACACGGTGAGACCTCCTTTAACCTCCTTCTTATGACCCATTGGGCTTTCTGTAGTCCGGAGTTCTTCACCCCATTCTTATGACCCAGTGGGCTTTCCGTAACCCGGAGTCCTTCAATTCCCCTCTTATGACCTGGTGGGCTTTCCGTAACCCGGAGTCCTTTAACCCCCTTCTTATGACCCAATGGGTTTTCTGTAGTCCGGAGTTCTTCACCCCATTCTTATGACCCGGTGGGCTTTCCGTAACCCGGAGTCCTTCAACCCCATTCTTATGACCTGGTGGGTTTTTCATAACCTGGAGTCCTTCAACTCCATTCTTACGACACTGTGAGCTTTGTAGCCCGGAGAACTTTTGTAGCCCGGTGAGTTTTGTAGCCTGGAGTCCTCCTTCCTATGACACGGTGAGCTTTGTAGCCCGAAGAGTTTTTGTAGCCCGAAGAGCTTTGTAGCCCGGAGTCCTTCTTCTTAAGACACGGTGAGCTTTGTAGCTCGGAGAGCTTTGTAGCCCGGAGTCATTCTTCCTATGACATGGTGTGCTTTGTAGCCCGAAGTCTTTCTTCTTATGACACGGTGAGCTTTGTAGCCCGGAGTCCTTCTTCTTATGACACGGTGAGCTTTGTAGCCCGAAGAGCTTTTGTAGCCTGGAGGGCTTTGTAGCCCGAAGTCCTTCTTCCTATGACACGACGAGCTTTGTAGCCCGGAGAGCTTTTATAGCCCGGAGAGCTTTGTAGCCCGGAGTCCTTCTTATGACACAGTGAGCTTTGTAGCTCGGAGAGCTTTGTAGCCCGACGTCCTTCTTCCTATGACACGGTGTGCTTTGTAGCCTGGAGAGTTTTGTAACTCGAAGTCTTTCTTCCTCTTATTGACAAGATGTGTTTCCATAGTTATGAATTCTTTCCATCGACCTAATACATGCCTATGCACCTTGGTCTATCGTCAAAATAATTTAGGTGTCTTTTGTCTTTGAAAGGAACCTCTTCGAGCTCCCATTCAAAGAGGGACAGCTGTTGACACCTAAATTTTTTCATTTTTCATTTAGGATTTAATTGTCTATAGAATTAGGAATTAGCTGTTAAAAAAAAAACGAAAACATAAACAAAAAAAAACAACAAAACAAACAAAAAAAAAACAAAACAAACAAAAAAATAGAAAAAAGGAAGACATGGAAGGGGCCAAGCCAGATCTGGCCTTGGCCTGGCCTATGCCGCTTTCTCTTGCCTTCATCTTCGGTGAAATCCTAGCAATAGTAACCAGCAAAAAAAGAAAGAGGAGACCGAGAAAGAGAACTGAGAGAGGGAGAGGGGAACACAGAGAGTGTTCGGCAAAGAGAGGGAGAGAACGCACGAAAAAAAAAAAAGGAACAGAGAGGGAGAGGGAGCAAAGAAGGAGGGAGGAAAAAGGGGGGGTCCCGATGCCGCTCCACTCGAGTCGGCAGCCGTCCTCGACGCTATTGCTGTCGCTGCACTAGATCTTCGTCGAGTCGCTATTGCCCACCACCATCTGCTACAATGTAGTCTTGACGTTGACCAACTGAGAGAGGAGGGAGATCAGAGGCGATTTAAAGACCCAAATCAGAGGATGAGGGTCGGGCAAAGGCCAGATTTGGAATCGATCGAGTTCCGTTGCCCCCCCTCTGTCCCCGACGTCGTCCAAGCCGCCACCTTTCGAGCAATGCCGGGGACTCCATCATTGTATCTGCTGTTTGGCAGTTGCCGGAGCTTCGGACGCTGTTGCCGTTGCAGCCCTCAGCCAAGCCGACGCCAGCCCTGTCGCCAGGCCATCGCACACCTCTGCCTCTGGTCCAATGCGTAGCACCAGCCCTTGATTCGCCTCCCTCCTATCCGACGACGCTTGGGCCGCCGCCCCCCTCCGTCCCAACGAGCTGCTTGCTGACCCTCGCTGAACCGCCACCTTCCTGCTGCTGTTGCCATCGTCTGCCGCCCACCATGTCTCCACCGCCGAGCCGTTGATGTCTCTGCCGTCCCTCTCAGTGCCGCAAAGAAAACTTAGGGTTTCGGCCACAAACCGAGTCGCGCAAGCCAGGCCGGGTCCAATCAACCGGGTAGGATTTCTGGCGTATTGGGCTGGGCACACTTGGGTGGGGCTTGGGTTATTTTTGCATGTGGGCTTATGGGTTTTTAGGCTTGTGGATTTGAGATGTTTAGTGTGGGCTTATAGGTTTAGTTTCTTTTAAAAAACAGAGGAGGGCAACTCTTGGGTTGGGCCCGCGATTCGGGCCCACCTATTCCTAACCGGACCGAACTCAGGTCCGGTCCGCGCTGACTGGGCCGAACCTGAGTTGGGTTGGACCCGACCGGTCCGGTCCGGTCCAAAAAATTATTTTAATATTAAAAAAAAATTTCGAAAATCCAAAAAAATTTTAAAAATAATTATTTTTCTTAAAAAAATTTTAAAAAAAATTAAAAATTTCGAGAATCCAAAAATGATGGGGTTTGATTAGGACTTGCCATGTATTGCCATTTTAGCGTAATTAGACCTTTATATGCTTGTCTATTAATTATGTTGCATGTTTAATTTGCATATCTAATTATGTTTGATTGCATGTGTTTAATTTTATGGTAATTACGATCTTGGTAGTTATGATTATTGCTTTAATGATTGTGCACCCGCATGATCACCTCATATGTTAGTGGATAAGTATAAAATCAATTCAAACTGCCTGCCAAAAATCATTTTGTTATAATGAACAAGATTATGTACCAAAAAAGCACTAATTGGTTAATTAGTGTAATCAAGTGCCTGAACCTAGATCCTTTGGTTGCGTAGGAAGTGAGGCACGCTCCCATGCCTCACTTGGTTTCTAGCCGACCCCAATAGGCTAGTGGCTACTCCTTTTGTGCAAAATTCATGAAAAATATCCCAACGTCACGCAAGGTATGGGCTTGGGAGAGCCCGTGCCCAATGATGGGCCTTAGGCCCGTCCTTTGGGCAATATCCCAAACCTGTTCCCTCCCCCCGAGGATAGGTCGCGACAATAGGAAAGTGATATTTAAGTGCCAATTCGACCAAAATCCGGCTAAAATGCCGATGTGGCAATTTTCCAGCAAAGCCAGTGCAAAATGGCATCATTTTTGGACGCTAATGTGGCTAGACAATACAAAAACAACATTTTTTTGGTGCTGACGTGATAAAAAAATTAATATAAAAATTAATTAAATTAAATTTAAAACTAAATTTATTTAAAACATTCAAAAATAAAATAAAAATATTTAAAAAACTAAAAATTAAAAAAAACAAAAAAAAATAGAGAGAGAGAGAGAGAGAGAGAGAGAGAGAGAGAGAGAGAGAGAGAGAGAGAGAGAGAGAGAGAGAGGCTGGCAGCGGCAAGGGCTCAGCCCTTAGCCGCCTGCCTCTTTTTTTTTATTTAAAATTTTTAAAATTTTTATTTTTATTTTTATATGTTTTAAATAAATTTAGTTTTAAATTTAATTAAATTAATTTTTTTACCAAGTCAGCACAAAAATGATGTTGTTTTGCACTTACTTCACCAGAAAATCACTACGTCGGCATTTTGGTCGGAGTGGCACTTAGGTGATCTATTTTGTTTCGATTTTGGCACTTAAATGTTACTTTCCTAACTTTTGGGACTTATTGTCTCTTTGTGTCAAGTTTTGGCACTTGAGGTGTACTTTGTTCGCAATTCATGAGGATATGTTTAGGATGGCGGATTCTTTCTTCAATCAAGGTATATTTGATCCTGATATTAATAAGATTCAGATTACTCTTATTCCCAAAGTCATAAATCCTAAGAGCTTAACCCAATATAGACCCATTAGCCTTTATAATTTTAATTACAAAATCATTGTAAAGGTTATGGCGAATAGACTAAAACCCTGGCTTCTAAACATTATATCATTGGAACAAAGTGCTTTTGTAGGGGGTTGATAGATCCAAGACAATATTTTTATTATTTAGGAGTGTTACATTAGTTAAGAGTTAGAAAGAGAAAGCGGAAGTTTTGAGCAATTTTGATATTAGATATGCCAAAGCCCTATAATAGGGTTGAATGAGACTTCCTTTGTGACTGTATGTTGAAAATGAGATTATGTGATAAATGGGTCTCACTAGTCAAGCAATGTGTTTCTTCAACATCATTTAGCTAGAGTTAATGGGGACTCTTGTGAAGTTTTTCATCAATCCCGTGGGATTAGACAGGGAGATCCATTATCCCCCTACCTCTTTATCATTATGGCTATGTCGAAGTCGTGATAGATGGAAGTATAAAGGGAATCCAGCTAAATACTAATTGTCCTACGCTCTTGCACCTCATATTTGTTAATGATGCCATTTTCTTCCTAGATGGTACCATCAGAGAAGCACAGAAATTGCAAACATTTTGCATCAATATCGCTTTGGATCGAGTCAATCTATTAACCTTGGTAAGTTAGGCATTTTTTTTTTTGGTGAGAAACTGTCCTTAGGGGCTAAAATTGAACCTTGTAATAGAATTATGAATGCCTATTACTCAAAAAGTAGGGAAATATTTGGGTATACCCTTAGACTGGGGTAAATGGAAAAACAAATGTTTTCATGAGCATTAGCGTGAGTTGATAGGAAATTAGAGGGATGGAAAGAGCAATTAATTTCGAAGGCGGGCGAGGAGGTGCTGGTTAAAACAATTGTTCAAGTATTATCGCAATATGCCGTGTTAATGTTTGAATTCTCTATTTCCATTTGTAGATTGAAAAGAGAATTTGAGCTTTCTAGCAGAAACAAAATGCAACAAGAAAAGGTGTACACGGGAAAAGTTAGAACTTATTGAAGACTAAGAAAGATCAATGAGGTTTGGGATTTAGAGATCTAGTCTTTTAATAGAGCTTTGTTGGGGAAACAAACTTGGAGATTGAGTCGGGCCTTAGATGCCTTGTGAAGCAGAATTTTCAGAGATCTTTACTTTCTCAGAGGAAATTTTTGGAATGCTAAGAAAGGTCCTAGACCCTCTTAGGGTGGCATACTAACGGGAAGAGATGTCATTGAACTAGAGATCAAAGGGGAAGTAGGAGACAATAAAAGCATTAGGATTAGAGAGGATATGTGGTTGCTATCAGGAAAAATAAGAGATCTTGTAAATCTAAATGATTCACAATTTGTAGCAGACTTGATTAATCAATGCTTGGGAGAATGGAACTCTCAATTATTGAATGAGACCTTTGGAGAGAGTATTGTACAAGAAATTTTAGCTACTCCCTTAAGCCTAAATCCTAAGCTAGATAAACTACTATGGACAACAAACAATTTTGATTCGTAAGAAGTCAAAAGTGACTATAACAAAATTTGCACTCTAGGGAGAATTCAAATAGAGCATCCAGCATTGACTTCTTACCAAAATCCCAAAAGATTGTGGACTGATATTTGAAAACTACAGACCTATCCCAAAATCAGATTGCTATTGTGAAGTATATGCAACGATGCTCTTCCTACCAAAGAGAACCTTTATAGGAAGAAGATGATACCTGATTTGTTATGTTTACTCGGTGGCCAAGCTCCAAAATCAATAGAACATTTATTTCTTTTATGTGCCTGGACAAAAGAAATTTGGTGAGATCCTAGGCTTGTAGTTGATACCTCACCGATAAATATTACTTGAATTGACAAAAGGGTATTTGAATTTCTTACCTTGAGAGCCACTCCTCTTTCTAAAGCTCTATTTGTAGGTGTCTTGTGGTTAATTTGGAAAGCGAGAAACACCTTGATCTTTCAAGGATGTAAACTCAATCCGAGGCTAATAGTTGAAGAAGCAAATTTCATGACCTAGCTATTTACAAGATGCAACTGTAGCACGAGTTGTAGAACTACAGAAATTTGTCCTCTAACAAAGAATTAGAACTCCCTCTCTCTGGGATCTTTGAAACTGAATGTCGATGGCTCATGGTGTAGCTCCATAATGGGAGCTTTGTTGTGGGATTTGTAGAAATGAAGATGAAACTCTCATAGATGGGTCTGCAAGGAACATCCATGCCCCCTTTGCCTTCGTAGTTGAAACCCTAACGATAAGAGAAGCTTTGTCGTTGATGAAGCAAAGCTGTGAGTTGAGATCTACAGAAGTATTTCAAACTAATCTGCACGTGGAGCTTGTATCTGATAGCTTATTAGCTATGTAGCACGGACACGTACACGCAACACGCGACGCGACACGACACGACACACCGATACGTCATTTCTTAAAAATAGAGAATTTCGACATGTTCTAACACGTTATATATTAAATATATTTTAATATATAAATACATAAATAAATAATAATAAAAATAGCCTAGAATTAATTTACACGAAAAATATTTAAATAATATCATTCATTATTTTATTTTTTTATAATAATACATAAAATTTAGAGGAAAAAAACATTATTTAAAGAAAAATGCTGAAATGATATTTTTAAATTTATTTATTTATCATATATAGCATTTTTTTTATTACTTCTTTCATAGTAAAGGACTTTTAAAAAAACTAAAACAATTATAAAAAAAACTAAAAAAAAAAATGACCCAATGCATGTATATTTATAGCAATTTTATTACTTATTTTGTATATATTTATATTTTGACCCCTCAAGTATTAGAAATTTTTAAAATTGACCCCGTGCGTGTCGGAATCGCGGGTGTTGGAATTCTAGACTCGTGTGTCGGAACGTGTCGGAGAGAGTTGATCACGTGTCGGATTTTTCGATACTTGTTGACCGCGTGTCGGGACGTGTCGGAGCGTGTCGGACACGTGTCGGAGTGTCGGACACGACACAAAGGATTTCGGAAAGTGTCTGTGCTACATAGCTTATTAGTAGTAAATTGCATTTGGGGCCACACAAAGACTCCTTGGGCTTCCCGAATCACTAGATAGGATTGTGGTGTATTAATGGCCTAGCTAGGAGGAATTGATTTAAAATATGAGCCTAGAGAAACAGATTAAGCTGCAGGTTGGGTAGCCAAGGCCCATTGAGCTGGAATACTTCCACCAATTGGGTTGCTTGTCTCCCTCATTTCCTTTAGTTAATTTTATGTTTTGTTTTGGAACTAGTTGTAATCCATCTTTGAGTTAGTAATCAAAGAAGTTATCTTTGACCAAAAACAAAAAAAATACAGAGAATATATCGAGAGCCCTCTTCCAAGAGAGTTGAGAGTATGAAAAAAGCCCATTCTTGTAATTAATTTTTGTGACTTAGGGTAAAATTCAGAATTGAAAAACACTTATGAGTGATTGTGGTTGAACGATTGTAATAACGTTTTTACGGATTTTATCGGAATCATCCCATCGATCTCTTAACGTGGAGTAGACACATTGTCAAACCACGATAATCCCTTATATTCAATTATTATTTCTACGGTTTATCTCTTACTCGAACCCTTTTAATTTGTTCACGCACTTTCCACATTCGTCGTAATAATTTGGTATCTCAAACAATTATTATTTAAAGCAATGACACGGTACAAGAAATTCCATACCTGATCCAGAGAACGATCCTCCGAAAGCAAAAGAGAGCATCTGCACCGAAAAGTTTAGTAAGCGACTCATTCGGGAAAAGCTACAAACCACCCCGATTTCCAACATTGCTACCAGTAAACAACCCAACCAGATGGTCCCCTCTTTGCACGAGCATTTATAATCAAGCGTCCTCTGGATCATCCCAAATAAAGAGACGGCCTCTGTGTCCTCGCACAACGGAACAGCAACACAAAGACAAACGGAAACCAACCTGATTTTGAAAACACGAGAAAAGAGGAGACCATGCTGATGAAAAAGTACAGAAAGCCGACTCATTTGTGAGAAACCGCCACCTTTTGTTTCCTGACATTGCGGCCGGAGAATAGCCCAATGAGAGCTGCCGGAGTGTTGTCGAGACCTTCAGCAGTGTCTTCCACATACACAATCTTCCCCTCTTTGACCTGAGGCAATACCATCTCCAGGAACTTCGGGTAGAGATGAGAGTAATCTAACACCACGAAACCTTCTATTCGAAACCCGCTTCAGGACAATGTTCATCAAGTTGTGTACGCCTTCGGGCTGCTCGAGGTTGCACTGTGAGATCATTCCGCATACTGTGATTAGCCCATGAAATTTCATGTTGAGCAGCACCGCATCGAGCATCTTTCTGCCAACATTTTCAAAGTAGATATCGATACCCTCTGGGAAGCATCTAAACATGTACAGCACAAAAAGTCAACTGGAGTCGGCTTCAGCAAATGGGTCCATAATTTTATATCCTCTGCGCCAGTCACTTATTTGCTTAATCATCATTGCCATACTCATAGCTTACCTTTTCAGTGCTGCGTCCAGATCCGGTTCCTCCTTGTAGTTGAAAGCATCATCGAATCTAAACTTGTTCTCAAGCAAATCAACCTGTTTTCGCAAAAAATAGCAGCAAAAGAACTTTTAATACAATCAAATTTGGAAGAGAACAGTAAGAATGTAGTTAGTTAAATGATGATGATGGCATGTATACATACAGTACCGTCACTCCACTGAGCATTCTCAAAATTGATGCATGTCAAGGAGAGAAGGAGGAGGCAAACACAAACCTATTTGTGATTCAAATTGGTGAATTTGTTTTAATTTAGCATTATGTCCTCTTTAATTTTTGTTGTTGGTTTAGCTTTAACTATGTTCTAAATTTCTTTTGTTAGAGCTATAATGGACCTTAATCATGATTGATTGATTTTCAAGACTTGCTCATGTAATATAATTGTTTTGACTATGGTGTTCTTTATCATGATCTTAATGCTTTTAAAGTTTGACCAACTTTTAAATGATATTCGAAGTATGCATGATACCAGGTGAAGATTGCATGCATGAGCACTAGTGATATTTAACCACAAATTAAATATAAGTCAAGGTACACTAGGTTATTTGTGTGGTTGCGATAGCAGATCTAGGTTGTGACTTGAATCTAGGAATTTCCACAAGAACTGAATGCTTTTAGGTAGTTTAAATTCACCTAAGGTTAGTATGGGTTAACATACCTAATCAGGGATTATTATTAGACAGAGATTGGCTTGTAATCTAACTTAGGGAAATTTCACAAACACAATTGGCAATTAATTTGTTGCATGACAAGTTAAGAGAATTGATTATGAATGGTTAAGTGAAGTTGAATGCTCTAACATGTGATTTAGGTTCAAATTTTGTTAATTTTCGGTTTGCTTTAGATTAGATTTACTTTGCAATTTTAATTTGCCTTTGAATCCTTTAAGTTTTGGCTATTTTATATTTCAATCCTTTAATTGGTTTAGTTCACTGTGTACTTGTCTTTTCTATTTGGTTAGCCAAATCTTTGGATTGATCACTTTCCGTAAGTAATTAGATAATTAGAGACAATTTTGGTGGGAACGATACTTACTCATCACTTTATTACTTGTAGATATTGTGCACTTGTAATTCACCTAACACAAATAATTAAATTCATTCACACACTTCCGCATTAGTCGTAACAATCTGGCATCTCAAATCAATCTTACTTAAAGACGATGACATGGTACAAGAAGAAATATTTCCATTAACATTATAGAGAGGCATATAAAATTCTATACCTGGTACATACAATAATTCTCCGAAAGCAAATGCACCAAAAAGTTCACTAAGGGTGCATTTGGTAATATTTCAGGAAATAAGTGTTTCTATTTTTTTGCTCCTCAGAACAAAAATAGAACATAAACGTGTTTTATAATTTTTTTATTCTCGGGAATAGATTTGGATTAAAAATAAGAAACAAGAAAAAATTGTTTCATGTTCTCGGGAACGACTCAAGAAATAAGCATTTTCTCTTCTCTTTTCTTTTCTTCTTTTTCTCTCTCTCTTCTTCCCCCTAGCCAATCGCCGGCCTTGGCAATGGCTAGCAATTGGTCAGACAAGACCCGGTGACCTTATAGAAGCCCTGCCAGTCCCAGTGAGGTTGCCCCGAGCTCATTGGCCACCAGCGAGGCCCCCTGAGGCGAGGCCGACCTCGTGGTGGCCAAGCAAGGTTGAGCCTTGCCCAGCCATGGCAAGGCTTAAGAGGACCTCGTCGATGGCCGGCGAGGCTCCCTAGAGGCTGGCGATTGCTGGCAACCTCATCGGTCCTCGGCTAGTCGATCTCTAGCCAGCAGAAGAAAAAGAAAAAAAAATGTAATAAAATTATTAATAAATATAAGAAATTATAAGTCACAAAAATATTTGGGGTTGTACCAAACACAATTCTATTCTGGGAGTAAAAATTTTATATAGTTACCAAATGCTTTAAAATGCTTATAAACCATTTTTGGGAACAGAAATAGAAAAAAAGTGTTTTTGAATAAAAATTATTCCCCAAAACATAAACTTACCAAACGCATCCTAAGCAACTCATTTGCGAAGAGCTACAAACCGCCCCGTTTTCCAACATTGATCCCTGTAAACAACCCAAACAGATGATCCTATGTATCATCCGATTCATCCCCAAAGAAAGAAACAACCTCTATGTCCTCGCACAATGGAATGGCAACACAAAGACAACCAGAAAACAACCCATTTTAAAAACATGAGAACAGAGGCTACTAAGTTGATGGAAGAAGTACAGAAAGCTGACTTATTCGTGAGAAACCACCACCACTTGTTTCCCGACATTGCGGCCAGAGAATTGCCGGATGAGAGCTGCCGGAGCATTCTCTAGACCTTCGGCAGTGTCTTCTACGTACACAATCTTGCCCTCTTTGATCTGAGGCAATACCATTTCCAGGAACTTCGGGTAGAGATGATAGAAATCGAACACCAAGAAACCTTCCATTCTAACCCGCTTCAGGATAAGGTTCGTCAAGTTGTGTACGCCTTCGGGCTGCTCGAGATTGTACTATGACATCAGTCCACATACCGCAATTCGGCCGTGAAGTTTCATGTTGAGCAGCACTGCATCGAGCATCTTTCCGCCAAAAATTTCGACGTAGATATCGATACGCTCGGGGAAGCATCTATACATTTACAACACAAAAAGTCTACTGGAGTCGGCTTCAGGAATGGGTACATATTTTATTTGCTCACCTTTTCAGTGCTGCATCCAGATCCAGTTCCTCCTTTGAAAGCATCATCGAATCCAAACTTGTTCTTCAGCAAATCAACCTTTTTTCACAAAAATAGTGGCAAAAACAACTTTTAATAGAATGAAATTCCAAAGGGAACGGTAAGATTGCAGTCAGTGAAATAATGATGATGGTATCTATTGTTTCGCGCGCGCGAAATATAGACAGACCAAGCGAATCGGATAAAATGGTCGGAATGAAGGAAAGGAAACCAGACACAGGATTTACGTGGTTCGGTCCGAATATCGGAACCTACGTCCACGGGGAGAGCAGCACGGAATTCCACTATAGAAACAAGCGATACACCGGAGATTACAATCACTCGAGTACTCAAACACACTCAGTGTTTCCCAGCCCCTAAATTACACCTAGATAACTCACACAATGTTTAGCCCCTCACAATTCCTAGTGAAATCTCACTCAAGGAATTAATCAAATTCTACTCACAAGAATTTAACTGACTAAAACACTCGGATGTAATTTCAACGAGAAAATTTCTCTATGCCGAGAGCTTCTGAAGCCTCACGACTTCTCTCTTTAGCTCTCTCTCTCGGCCACCGAAAATAACTCAGCTCGGCGCACTTTTTCTCCTTCGCTCCTCTGCCTTTTAAGGGCGAAATAGGACAGAAAAAGTGAAGCCATTTAGGCGCTCGCAATCAGCACTGACACCCACCAAAATTCACGGCGATGCATGCATGCATCAGACGCATTTAATAAGGCAGAAAACATGCGCCCATAATCTAAGCGCGAAAGAAGGATGGCCACCGTCTTCCAAGACCATCTCCACGATGTTGAACTCCTTCAAGTAATATTCATCCTTTCTTTCCTTTGGTTGTCTGCAGCTGAATAAACAAATGGCAAAGGAAAGAAACAAGGAGAAAGAAGACAAAACAAGCCTACAAACTTTTACTTTTGTCTTGGTCTTCAACGTCCACTTCTTGCCATGCATGCACGTCCATGTGCATGCAATTAAAGCAATAGAATAAAATAATGGTCTTCCCCTCTCGCAGCTACACGCTCTCTTCATTCTTCACGCTTGCGGCTCATAGATTCGCATGCGATCTTCTTCTGACAATTTCGGCCAATTCACATGCTCTACTGACTCGCACATGATTGAGTTCACATACTCTCATTCAACGGGCTCAAATCGAGACATATTTTCAACAGTATCCATTCAACGGTGTCATCACTCTCTTGAGCATTCTCAAATTTAAGAAAGACAGGACTCATCAACCGTGAACAATTTACCTTCTCTCTGCTACCATCGCTGCCAACAATGTAACAACCAAACGACTTTGCAAACTGGCCAACAATCTGACCAACGGCTCCTGATGCCGCTGATATGAAAACAGTCTCTCCTTTCTTAGGAGAGCATACCTCGAAAAACCCGGAATAAGCCGTCAAGCCTGGTATACCTACAAAGGGGATAAGAACGCTTCAAGTGCCAAAAGTTGGCACAAAGGGACACTTAAGTGCCAAAAGTTACGAAAGGTACACTTAAGTGTCACATTCGAAGAAAAACGGATCACTTAAGTGCTACTCCGGCCAAAGTCCGGCCAAAAGGCTGACGTGGCATTTTTCCGACGAATTTCCGACGAAATGAACCCAAAACGATGCCGTTTTGCATGCTGATGTGGCAAATAATACAAAAACGACGTCGCTTTGGGTTGATATGGTAAAAAAAAATAATATAAAAATTAAATAAATTAAATTTAAAATTAAATTTAGTTAAAATATTAAAAAAATAATAATTTTAATAGTTAAAATATTAAAAAATAATAATTTTAAATTACATTTAGTTAAAATATAAAAAATAATAATTTTAAAATAAAATTTAGTTAACATATTAAAAATAATAATTTTCAAAATAAAAAATTTTTAAAAAATTAAAAAAATAATTTTAACATTAGATTTAGTTAAAAAATTAAAAAAATAATTTTAAAATTAAATTTATTTAAAATATTAAAAAATAATAATTATAAAAATAAAAAATTAAAAAAAATTAAAATTAGATTTAGTTAAAAAAATTAAAAAAATAATAATTTAAAAATATAATTTAGTTAAAATATTAAAAAATAATAACTTTAAAATTAAAAAATTTTAACAAAAAATTACAAAATAATAATTTTAAAATTAGATTTAGTTAAAATATAAAAAAAGTTAAAATTTAATTTAATTAAAATATTAAAAAATAATAATTTTAAAATTAAAAAATTTTAAAAAAGGGGGGTGCTGGCTAAGGCTACCCTTAGCCACCGCCCTCTCCCTTTTATTAATTTATAAATTTTTGATAAAATTTTTTAAATTTTTTAAATTTTTATTAATTTAAAATTATTATTTTTTAAATATTTTAACTAAATTTAATTTTAATTTTTTAAATATTTTAACTGAATCTAATTTTAAATTTTAAATTTTCTATTTTTGATTTTTAAAATTATTATTTTTTAATATTTTAACTAAATTTAATTTTAACATTATTATTTTTTTAATTTTTTTAACTAAATTTAATTTTAAATTTTTTAAAATTTTTTATTTTTATGATTATTATTTTTTAATATTTTAACTAAATTTAATTTTAAAATTATTATTTTTTAATATTTATCTATATTTAATTTTAAAATTATTATTTTTAATATTTTAACTAAATGTAATTTTAAATTTATTATTTTTTAATATTTTAACTATTAAAATTATTATTTTTTAATATTTTAACTAAATCTATTTTAAAATTTAATTTATTTAATTTTTATATTATTTTTTATCACATGAGCTTAAAACGACGCCGTTTTTGCATTATTTGGCCATGTCAGCGTGCAAAATGGCATCATTTTGGGCTTGGTTCGCCGGAAAAATGCCACGTCGGCATTTTAGCTGGATTTTGGCCGGATTGGCACTCAAGTGATCCATTTTGCTCCGATTTTGGCACTTAAGTGTACCTTTCATAACTTTTGGCACTTAATTGTCCCTTTGTGCCAACTTTTGGCACTCCAGGGGTCCTTGTCCCACCTACAAAGTATAAATTTGTAGAAATTAGAAGCAAAATCTCAAATTGTCTGATTATTTCTCAAAGGTAAAGCCCGTGAGAAATGTATTGGCTTCTCCAGGAAAGCTACTACTATTTCTGTAGAAATAATTGATTTACATGCTTCTTTCAAAGCGAGAAGACAGCTTTGCAGGGCTGCCATTCAGACAATTCAACAAGGCCATAAGGCTCGTGAACAATGGAGATTCCCACAAGTAATATCTTAACTATCTGATTCTCCTTATTCATTAACAAGAAAGAGATATTACATTTGACGATTAAAGAGCATACCCAAAAGGCCAGTGTAGTAAGATAGAGGAACATCGGTGTCTGCAATCTTAAAGCAAGTCTCTGGTGCAGTAATTAGACTATACTCCTCCCATGCAGTTTTACCCCAAAGCAAATCGCCTTTCTTGAAGTTTGGATGCCCAGATTCCAAAATTCTAGCTACTCCATATCCAGTGATAGGCTGCATCAATGTGTTAAATACTTCAAATATAAATGCAAATAATTTAGCAAACATAAATAGACATTGTACTTCTAAGAAGGAATGATTGGACAAAAAGACAATTTCAAATGAAATGCGCTACAATAACCAGAGACCCTTTCACTTTAACCTTATTTCTGATACTAAAAGTTTGCAACTCGTGTGGTATTGAAATAAGGCAAGTCAAAATGCAGCTTTCTTAGCACTATTAACTTCCAACAAACCTAGAAGAAGAGCGGCATAATTTTAACATCTCAGCAGGAATAAAAGTGAAATCCATAGTAATATAAAGGAATCCTGAGCAATATGCCAAAGGATCCAACCAAAACTCTGCTCATCCCAGAGTCGTGTTTATTTTATATTTCAATGAATACATCCCATCGTCCTATTTCACGTGCAAGCCATCATCACCATTTTCATGCTCACACATGAATGGGAGTGTTAAGCAACTAGCATCGCTTAACCTCGTGATTATGTGGACTGTGTAGATGTAAGACATGTAAAATTCCTATCCCATATAGCATAAGTGACAACCTTTCGACTCCCGAAGCTCTTCAATACATTTGCCCAATCTCATACCGACATCGCAAACCATTTCTACACTTCCAAAGCCACCACCAATTGGCTCACACTTTTGAGACAGAAAAGATTCAGCCATGATAGAAAAAAAAAAGTGAATAGACCTACAGCACAGAGTCGCTTCAATCCTTTGGTTAGAACGATTAGGCATAATCCGAACTAATACTTGACAAGTCCAGGTGTATTAATTTAGCCCAAACTGAGATCATAATCCAAGAACAGTAGTCAGACGTGAAAATTCCACTCGGGAGAACTTATATGATATCCGCCATCCATCAGCAGAGACACCACAACTTTCTCCTCAAACAGCATAATCAATCCACAGAGCAAACGGGCCAAACTTAAATAGGACAAAAATATCATAGTCAAGAAAACCCACATCATCCTCGATGAACTTCTTCTCTTTCTATATTCTTTCAGGAAAAAAACAGACAGTACTTGACAACGAAAAGAGTACTTAAGCTTGCTCACCGAACCAGGTCTGAAGGGATCGGCATTACCCGGGACGTCGACCTTCGTCATGCGGATCCTCATGTAAGGGTCGCAGGACAAGCAGAGATTTTTCACAAGAAGGCCGCTCGAGGCCTCTGGGAGACGCAACTTCACGGTCGACTCACGCACCTCCATGTTCGTGTCCTTGGCGAGACCACTCACGTAGTCCCTGAATACCACTTGCTTGTTCCTCACCGCCTCACCATTCTCGCCCTCCATTGCTCTTCGCTACTCTTTCAGCGAAACTCGGAACACCCAGAAGAGAGAAGATGAGCACGCGTGGAGTGTGCGAGTGCTGTATCGTTTCTTACGACTCAGCTGAGCGTGGAACGCGTGAAGAGACCACACACGGGACAGACAAAAAGGCGACCTTTTGGTTTCGCTCTGTGCGTCAGCAGATGGGCGATAGTAGTTGACGGGAGGGTGACGATGGAGGTGCGTGGAGGATCATGAGGAACGAGAGCGAGATGGTTTTGGAGATGCTCCTGAGGAAGACGACAACATTCGGGTGTGTTGATAAAAAGGCGACCTTTTGGTTTCGCCCCGTGCGTCAGCAGATGGGCCATAGCAGTTGACGGGAACTTGACGAGAAAATATTAGATGGTCCCGGACCGCTATGTCAGTGTGGTCTCCGACCGCAAGATCCATGTGAAAGTTGTGGGCCCACTAGAGTAGAGTAGAAGGAATTCTTCTCGCCCAAAATAATTTCTTTTTTCTTTCCCCTATTGCTAGACCTGCAGACATTTATTTCACTCTCTCTCTCTCTCCTCTCTCTTATATCCTCTCTCTTCCATCTCTGAAGAAGAAAAGGGACGTCCTTCTCTCTCTAGCAAAGGCGTTCCAAATCCTTGTCTCACTTGGAAGAACCCTCAAGAATTTCCTTGTTTTTTATGTTCTTATCTCGTTCTCTTTTATTCCCAGATCTCTCAAAAGGCCTTTTTTTTTGTCTCTTCTGCAAAAGTTCTCGGTGGACAAGTCCGTCCAAATCCTTCTTCTTCACTTGGACGAGGCCCTTGCATTTTTCGCGTTTTCTTTCTGATGAAGTTTGGGAAGGTAAAAGAAGCAAGAATGGTTTTTTATGGTGTCCTAGGAGAGATATTGTGAGTTGGCGGGTATTTGATGTTTTTTATTTTATTCTTCGAGACTTGTAAATATGGCCTTAGGCGGCCTACTCCTGTGATCAAGCCTGTGAGGGTATTGGGAATTTAGATCCAAGCAAATTAGTTCGTGGGTTTGTACTTGCTTGGAGATGGGTGACAATGTTTTGGTTCTCACACCCCCGTAAATATGTAGACTAAGTCGGGTGATGCTTGGAGATGGGTGACAGTGTTTTGGTTCTCACACCCTGGTAAATATATATACTAAGTCGGGTGATGTTGTGAATGCTCGTTAAGTTTTGATGACATAACAATGAGAAATTATAATGCATTCATACAAGCTCTCCCTGATGTTGGAGAAAGTCATAGCACAATTTGCTTTCCCTTATTACCTTTCAAAAGAATGTTGCCCATAAAAACTCAAGTATACAACAAAACATGATACGAAGAACAATTCCATGTCAGAAATATACTTGCAAAACTGAAATCTTATTTAAATTGTACAAAGTAAAAATCGAGCAAGAAAAAATAACACCAGAAATAAGACAAAAGCAAAACCTCTTCAACAAAACTCAACAACTCAACAAAGCAACCCCTTTTCACCAAAATATAAAAATAAAAAAAAAAAAAGCAACGCCTGCTACAAGGCTCCATTCCGCATGCTCAACAGCAACACCAACTTCGTGCTCTCCTTCGCCATAACCTTCGTCTTTGCGGTCCTCACCCTCCTTCACCGGCAGCACTAGCAGCCACACCATGACGTTTGTTATGTGGTCCTCCACTTCTCGATAGCCTCTTCAATGCTGAAACAACTTAGATTCGTCGAAACAAATGTCCGCCGTCGAAAGAGCGCAGAAGCAGCGAAGAGCGCCCGAGCAGTAACGAACGCCAGAGCAGAGAATTGGAGGAACAAAATCTAAGAGCAAAGGAGAGATCCAAAATTTGAACGAAGGAGAGGGAGAGAGAACGCCTTTGCTGTAGAGAGAAGGATGTCCCTTTTCTTCTGTAGAGATTGAAGGAAAGAGGATACAGAGAGAGAGAGAGGGAGTGTGAAATAAATGCATGCAGACTACTGTATGCAGTGCAGATCTAGTGGTAGGGGAAAGAAAAAAAATTATTTTGGGAAGAAGAATTCCCTCTGCTCTAGCAGCCCCACATCCATGGCGAATGATGAGTGGTCGGAGACCATACTGACTTGGTGGTCGTGGTCCAAGACCACCCAATCAAGTGCATGGAGGATCATGAGGATGAGAGCGAGATGGTTTTGGAGATGCTCCAGAGGAAGACGATAACATTCGGGTGTGTTCTGCTGGTGCTAGGATAGTAATGGTCCCTAAACTTTTGATTCAACGTTTTGAATGATTTATATTTTTAACATTATTTCTGAACTTTATCTCAATATGTAATGCCGCATTTGAATTCTTAATTTGTTTAATATAATATATGAACTTTTGATATATGTTTAATTTGATCTCTGAATTATATGAGAATATTTAATGTTGCCGTTTTATTTATTCAAGCTCATGAACAATATTAAACATTTTTATATAATCTAATGATTACGTTAGATATTGGCAATTTAAAAGTTTAGGAACTATATTGTACATTGGGATAAAGTTTAGTAATCACATTGCGCATTTGGTCAAAATTCATAAATTATTTATGTCATTTTCTTATTGGTGTTTTCTTATGCATGAAATTAGTTCGGCAGCATGGTTGGGGGCTTCTCTTTTGTCGTCAGGTCGAATATGGCAAGAATGGTCATGACCCTCCCAAGGTTTTTATGAGACTTTTCGCTTAGTGACTCACTCTAGAAGATACATGTTTGATTTTGCACAAGCAAAATTTTAAGACTATTAAAATTAGAAAAATAATTTTTGATTTGTCCTTTTCAGCGAAACAAATGGAACGTAAGATCACATAGTTGCAAAGGGCTAAAGCTGTTAAAATATCTCTCTTGCTTGTCTATTTATTAGTACTTAGTAGCAATGGCTGGGACGCTGAGGATGTCCAACAGCCTCTCAAGCTTTGCCAAGAACACATGGTGATGATGCTGGATTTGGTGGGCTTGATGTATCACTAATTCGGATCGAGTGGAGCAGAACGTTGTCCTTCGTTTTCTAGCGTGTTGGATTCGAGTCCACAACGGGGAAACTTCAACCATTCAATGCGAACTTCGCTTATTTGCATGCTCATAGAGTTCTTTTCCTTGTTGACGTCGAAGAAATGCTCATAGAGTCCTTCGCATATAATTATTTTATTGTCGTAGCAAGTGAGCTTAACATGTGTGAAACTTGTGAGAGATACAGAGAATATTGAGAGCCCTCTTCCAAAAGAGTTGAGAGAACCAAAAAAAGCCCTTTCTTTTAATTAATTTTTGTGAGTTGGGTTTGAACTTAGAATTGCAACACACTTGTGAAAAGGAAATTATCAAGAAAGTCCCAGACAATTGTATTTATGTTAATTTCATCATAAATATTTCAACGTGGTCAATCGAGTTCTAAACATTTTAATAATTTATCAATATAGTTCATTTAGCCAAAATTGGTTAATTTTTATAGGAAATTATTTTATGTGACACAACTAACACTGACATTAACACTAACAATATTCAATAATTTTTTATTTTTTTATTTTTTCTTTTCACTTTTGTTTTTGTTAGGCTTCACTTGGGTGGGCCCTCCTTGCTAGATTTGGAGAGGTCAACCCTTGCCTAAGCCAACGTGGCCTCGCCAAGCTCACCTAGGGGAGGGTCAGCCTAGGCAAGGCCTAGCAAGGGTTGACTTGGCCCAGTCTAGTATGCCGATTAGGCGCTCGCCCTTGCCCTAATGAAGCTAAGCAAGGTTGACTCTCACCAAGCCTTGCCATCACCTAAGACCCTCGATTGGCCTGTGGCTAGTGATTCATGATTGGCCATTGGCCAAAAATTAAAAAGGGAAAGAAAGAAAAGAAAAAAGAAAATTTATTTTTTAAAATTTCTAAATTTATCCATGACCAATGTTCATATTAGAGATTTCCAACTAAAATTGACTAGATAAACTACATTTACGATTTAATTGACCAAATTGAAAAATTTAGAACTAGATTCATATAAAAACAATAAGACATTTTAAATAATTTTTCCCTCTTGTGAATGACTCTGATTTTAGGACAAGAACAGACAAAAAAAAAAAACAAAAACTGTGATTAAATGATTGTAATCATATCTTTGTTGTGTATAGGACTCATCTTCAATCTCTTATTGTGAAGTATGCACACCCTCAAATCACAATAATCTTTTAAGTTTCATTTCTTTGATTTATTTCTCAAATCGTTTAATTTGTTCATGCACTTTCCGCATTAGTCATAACAATTTGGTATCTCAAATGAGTCATATTTAAAGACCATGACACAGTACAAGAAGAAACATTTCCATCAACATTACAGAGAGGCATATAAAATTCTACACCTGATACAGACAACAATCCTCCGAAGATAAAAGAGAGCATGTGCACCAAAAAGTACACCGAGCGACTTATTCATGAAAAGCTCAAACCACCCGTTTTCAAACATTTCTCCATGAAAACAACCAAACCAGGTGGTCCTCTGTATCATCCGATTCATCCCCAAAGAAAGAAACAAACCTCTTATGTCCTCACACAATAAAACGGTAACACAGAGACAAACAGAAAACAACCCACCTTGAAGACACGAGAAAAGAGGAGACTATGCCGTTGGAAAAAGTACAGAAAGCCAACTCATTCGTGAGAAACCGCCACCACTTGTTTCCCAACATTGCGGCCGGAGAATAGCCCGATGAGAGCTGCTGGAGCGCTCTCAAAACCTTTGGCAGTGTCTTCCACATAAACAATCTTCCCCTCTTTGATCTGAGGCAATACCATCTCCAGGAACTTCGGGTAGAGATGATAGTAATCAAACACCAAGAAACCTTCCATTCTAATCCGCTTCAGGACAAGGTTCATCAAGTTGTGTACACCTTCGGGCTGCTCGAGATTGTACTGTGAGATCATTCCACATACCGCGATTCGGCCATGAACTTTCATGTTAAGCAGCACCGCATCGAGCATCTTTCCACCAACATTTTCAAAGTAGATATCGATACCCTCAGGTAAGCATCTAATCATTTACAACACAAAAAGTCAAATGGAGTTGGCTTCAGGAATGGGAACATATTTTATTTGCTTAATCATCATTGCTATACTCATAGCTCACCTTTTCAGTGCTGCATCCAGATCCGGTTCCTCCTTGTAGTTGAAAGCATCATCAAATCTAAACTTGTTCTTCAGCAAATCGACCTTTTTTGCAAAATAGCAGCAAAAAGAACTTTTAATAGAATGAAATTCGGAAGAGAACAGTAAGACTGTAGTTAGTGAAATGATGATGATGGTATGTATACATTCAACAGTGCCATCACTCTTGAGCATTCTCAAATTTAAGAAAGCCAGCACTCATCAACTGTGATATGATTACCTTTTCTTTGCTACCAGCGCTGCCAACGACATAACAACCAAACAACTTTGCAAACTGGCCAACGAGCTGACCGACGGCTCCTGATGCTGCCGATATGAAAACAGTCTCTCCTTTCTTAGGAGAGCATACCTCAAAAAACCCGGCATAAGCTGTCATGCCAGGCATACCTGCCAAGTTTAAATTTATAGCAATTAGACAAGTCACAGGATTTGCTGAAGCATACGTGTAGGAGTGTTCTGCTATGGGAAAATCTCTAATGGTCTGATTATTGCCCAAAGGTGAAGCCCGAGAGAAATGTATTGACTTCCCAAGGAAAGCTACTATTTCCCTAGAAATAACTGATTTACATGCTTCTTTCAAAGCAAGAAGACAGCTTTGAATTATTGGCCCTGTCATTCAAACAATTCAATGAGGCCAGGAGGCTCATCAACAATGAAAATCCCTACAAGTGATATCTTAACTATCTGATTCACCTTATTCATTAACTATCTGATGATTATAGAGCATACCCAAAAGGCCAGTGTAGTAAGACAGAGGAACATCAGTGTGTTCAATCTTAAAGCATGTCTCTGGTGCAGTAATTATACTATACTCCTCCCATCCAGTGAAACCCCAAAGCAAGTCGCCTTTCTTGAAGTTTGGATGCCCAGATTCCAAAACTCTAGCTACTCCATATCCAGTGATAGGCTGCATCGATGTGTTAAATACTTCAAATATAAGTGCAAATAGTTTAGCAAACAAAAATAGACATCGTACTTCCAAGAAGGAATGATAAGACAATTTCATAATCAGATGCGCTGCAGTAACTGAGACCCTTTCACTTTAACCTTTTCTCTGATATAAAAAAGTTTGCAACTTGTGTTATATTGAAGTAAGGTAAGTCAAAATGCAGCTTTCTTAACACTTAATATAACTTCCAACAAACCTAGAAGAAGAGCGGCATAATTTTAATATCTCAGCAGGAATAAAATTGAAATCCATAGTAATACGTTGGAATCCTATGCAATATGCTAAAGGATGCAACCAAAACTCTGCTTATCCTAGAGTCATGTTTATTATATATTTCAATGAATACATCTCATCGTCCTGTTTCACGTGCACGCTATCGGTCACCATTTGTCATGCTTACACATGAGTGGGAGTGTTAAGCAACTTGCCTCACTTTACCCTGTGATTATGTGGACTTTGTAATCACAAGACATGTAAAATTCCTTTGCCAAATAGCACAAGTGACGCTCTTTCGACACCCTAAGCTCTTCAATACATTTGCTGAATCTTATACCG
This sequence comes from Eucalyptus camaldulensis, assembly GCA_019915185.1. Taxonomy (NCBI): domain Eukaryota; kingdom Viridiplantae; phylum Streptophyta; class Magnoliopsida; order Myrtales; family Myrtaceae; genus Eucalyptus; species Eucalyptus camaldulensis. The sequence continues at coordinate 4,068,027 of JAHSVA010000014.1, forward strand.
ACATCGCAAACCATTTCTACACTTTCAAAGCCACCACCAATTGGCTCACAAAAGATTTAGCCGTGATATTGGGGAAAAAAAAAGAATAGACATACAGCACAGAGTCGCCACAATCCTTTGATTCAAATGATTGGACATAATCAGAACTAATACTTGGCAAGTCCTCGTATATTAATTTAGCCAAACCTGAGATCATGATCCAACACCCAGGAAAACTAATATAATAACCGCCGCCTTAAAACAACATAAGCAATCCCCAGAGCAAACTGGTCAAAATTAAAAAGGACAGCAATATCATACTCAAAAAAATCCACATCATCCGACATCCGGAGCTTATTTTATTCACTAATTTCCCATTTCAACTACGAGGAAGACGAGTTTGGCGCTCGAGTGGATGACCCCCTTTTTTCTTTCTATACTCTTTTGGATAAAAGACAAAAGTTGACACGAAAGGAGTATTGAGGGGCTTGCTCACCGAACCGGGTTTGAAGGAATCGACGTAACCCGGGACGTCGAGCTTCGCCATGCGGGTCCTCATGTAAGGATCGCAGGACAAGTAGAGATTTTTCACGAGGAGGCCGCTCGAGCCCTCCGGGAGGCGCAGCTTCGTGGTCGATTCCCGCACCTCCATGTCCGTCTCCTTGGGGAACCCGCTCACGAAGTCCCTGAATATCACTTGCTTGTTCCTCACTACCTCCCCATCCTCACTCGCCATCGCTCCTCGCTACTCCTTTCGACGAAACTCGAGATACCCAGAAGAGAGAAGACGAACGGGCGTGGAGGGTGTGAATTCAGTACCCTTTTTATCGACCGGGCCGGGCGTGGAACGCGTGGAGGGGCCTCGCGGGGGCAGAAAAATGCGACCTTTCGTCTGGCGTTTTTCGTCTCAGCGGCGTACGTAGTAGGATGGCGTGGCGGCGAGAGCGAGATGGTTCTGGAGACGCTCCGCAAGGAAGACGACAACGTACGGGGGTGTTCGCATCACGCTTTCCTCGTATGCATCGGGTCGGTTTTGGAGCGGATCGACTGATCGGTCATTCATGACAACGCCGCTCCCTTGGTTGACTTGGCGGGTCTTCTTTTCGTCGTACTGTCGAACATTGTGGCCGAAAATGATCGTGACCCTTCCCGCGTTTTCTACAACCTAGAGGAAAGGTGAATGGTTTTTCACGACAGGTAATTTACGACATAGAGGAAAAGTGAATGATTTTCCGAGGGTTAAAATGATTAAAATTAGGAAAAATATTTTTTAGAGATAAATGTATTGATAAGTCCTAAAATTTATCACAAAAGTTTAATCATGTTTTAAAACTTATCTCGAAAGTGCAATTAAGTTTTAAAACTTTCAAAAAACGCAATTAGTAAAAGGACTTAGATTCGATCAATTTGACAAATGTTAGAACTTGATTATATTTTTTGAAAATTTTAGAATTTAATTGTACTTTTTGTAATAATTTTTAGGACTTAATTATATTTTTTAAAAATTTTAGAACTCAATTATATTTTTACAAAAAATTTTAGGATTTCCAATACACTTATCCCGATATTTTTTGAATCACTCTTTTAGGTGAGTCAAATGGAATGTAAAAGCATGCACAAGAATCGCGGACAGAGTGATTTCATGAGCTTGTTGCATCTCTAATTCATTTGAATATGTTTCTGCCCTTGCTGGAGTTCGACCCCAATCGAGGAAAAAAGAGTGTCGTCCTTCCTTTCTAGCGCGCTAGATTCATTTCCATTGTTGGGAAACTTCGACTGTTCAATGTGAACTTTGCCAGCAGCGCATTCCAGTGTGCGGGTGTGGGGAAGAGACAAGCGGGGAAGTTTATGTTGATTGTGGCTTGAAGTTAATTCCTACTGTTTTGAAATTCGATTTATAATTGAATCGCAGTCCAAACGAGGCTCTTGCCAGCGGAATTGTGGGTGATGCAAAAAAGGTGATTAATTTCGCAGAACACTTCTTTTCCTTGATGAAGATTACGTCCGTGTTGACGCCAGAGAAGTGCTCATAATTTTTGACAATGTAAGAATCCTCTTGTTGAGTTTGATCTGGTTTGCCTAGTAAATGTGCTCAATTATGTGAAATTGCGAGAAACACAGAGAGTGTTGAGAGCGGTCATCCAAAAGAGTTGAGAATGTGACAAAATTCCTTTCTTGCGATTGATTTTTGTGGGTTCGAGTTGAATCTAGGACTAGAAGTCACTTACGAAAAATGGTGATTGTGCTATTATAGTCTTCTCTTGGACTTCTACGAAGTATGAGTTGGAAAAATTTACTAGGGGAAATTTCTTTTTAAGGAGTGGCGCTTTAAGTTTGCATTGACTCAGTACAGATCAGGATGCATGACGGGATCATCAGAGCATTGTGAGATGTTCAAAATTTCTGGAACTGAGGAAGAATCTGATTTCTATCGGTACATTGGATTCTCTAGGTTGTCAGTAAACTTATTAAAGGTGCAATCGTGGTCATGAAGGGCAAGCGAACAAGCGGTCCCCATTATCTTCAGGTTAGATAGTCACATGTTCAGCAACTACAGTTTCATCCATGTTGTCAAACTCAAATTAGACAAGTTTGTGCCACATGAGACTGGGCACATAACTAAGAGAGGTATGAACACTATGAGTGAGCAAATTCTTTTATGTGGGTTGAAAACCGAGAAGTAGGACTTTCGCGAATATTGCATGTTTGACAAGCAACACAGAGCGAAGTTCAAGACGGCAGTTCATAGGACCAAATTCCATTCAGACTTGTGGGGACCTTCTCAGGTGCAATCTAAAGGAGGTGTCAGGCACGTGGTAACCTACTTTAGCCCAAAAGCCTCGCTTTACTCTCTAAAGCGTATGAGCTGGGCTTTTGCATGTTTTAAGCAGTTTAAGCTTTTGATAGACAACGGGTAGAGTTCTGTTCTCATGAGTTTGACAAGTTATGTAGAGAAAACAGAATTGACAGGCATGGCACCGTGCCTGAAACACCACAGTAAAAAGGAGTTGCAGCATGAATGAACAAGACTTCGCTCGAGGGAACCCGATATTTGCTATTGAAGGCTGCATTGTCACAAGATTTCTAGGCTGAGGCCATTAACTTGGCATATCACTTGATTAACAGATCTCCAGCATTTGTTGTGTTCCGAATTCTAGAGGATGCGTGAACTAATCAACCTGCTGATTACTTGAGCCTGAGAGTGTTTGGACGCCCTGCTTATGTTCATGCTAGGGAGGCAAAAAAGAGTACATATTCCTAGCCTATGCACCGGAGGTGAAAGTTTAAAGGCTGTGGTGTTCAGACCCTAAATCACCGAGATTCATCATCAACAGAGATGTCACCTTTGATAAATCAACAAGGCTCTAGAGTAGCAAGGAGACCCATGCTGTAAAAAGGGAACATGGATATCAGGTAATGAGTTTGAGATGAAAGATTTAGGTTTAGCCAAAAATATAGTTGGTATGCAGTTCGAAAGAGAGAGAAGTCAGGAACGTTTCAGCTATCACTGGGTGATTGCATACGTGAAGCCCGGAGGCAGTTTAGCATGTGGAACGCCAAGCTATAAGTGCCCCACTAGTTGCGCATTTTAAGCTGACTCATTCACGAGAAACCACAACCACCTGTTTCCCGACATTGCGACCAGAGAACACCCCGACAAGAGCTGCTGGACCGCTCTCGAGCCCTTCCGCGATGTCTTCCGTGTACACAATCTTCCCCTCTTTGATCTGAGGCAATACCGTCTCCAGGAACTTTGGGTAGAGATGTTGGTAATCGGACACCACAAAACCTTCCATCCGAACCCGCTTCAGGATAAGGTTCATCAAGTTGTGTATGCCTTCGCGCTGCTGGAGGTTGTACTGTGAGATCATTCCGCATACTGTGATTCGGCCATGAAGTTTCATATTGAGCAGCACCGCATCAAGCATTTTTCCCCCAACATTTTCGAAGTAGATATCGATCCCCTCAGGGCAGCATCTAAACATTTAAGACAATGGATACAAATTTAATATCCTGCACACCAATCATCGTTATTGTATTCCAGGCTCACCTTTTCAGTGCTGCATCCAGATCCAGCTCCTCCTTGTAGTTGAAAGCATCATCAAATCCAAATTTGGTCTTCAGCAAATCAACCTTTCTCACAAACATAACAGCAAGAGAGAACTTTAAGTAAGATGAAATCCAGAAGAGACTATAAAGACTGTATTTTTAGCAATTATGTTTAGTGAAATGATGAGGGTACACATTCAACACTGCCATCAGTCTCTTGAGCATTCTCAAATTTGAGACATACAGCACTCATAATATCTCAAGTGCTTCTTTTAGATCTAATTCTATTTGAGTTGACTACAGGAACATGCACTCTATTTCAGACGCTTGTCTAGTCACTCATCATGAAACAACAGTGAAAATTGCAGATGCAAACCATGCTTGGTGAACCATTAACATCGACGCGATTATGTGCTTCTTTCGACACTAGACAAATGTGGGATGATTACCTTCTCTTTGCTACCGGTGCTGCCAACAACATAGCAACCAAACATCTTTGCGAACTGACCAACAAGCAGACCAACGGCTCCCGCTGCCGCTGATATGAAAACTGTCTCTCCTTTCTTAGGAGAGCTTACCTCAAAAAACCCGGCATAAGCTGTCATGCCTGGCATACCTGGAAAGTATACATTTGTTGAAATTAGACGAGTCACACATTTGCTGAAGCATAAGAGTAGGAGTGTTATGATATAGCAAAATCTCAAATGATCTAATTAATTGACCGAAGGTGATGCCCCTGACAAATGGATGAGAAATAATCAGTTTACATACTTCTCTCAACACAAAAGATAGCTTGGCAGGGCTCTATTGTTGAGACAATTCAACGAGAGCATACGGCTTATTAACCAGGAAGATCCCTACAAGTAAAATTCAAAGGAAGCACGCTTTTTCCTTGCATAGCTAGAGGCTGTCCGTACTTGAGAATGAAACAGACAGAACAAAGTATCTTAGCAATCCCGTTCCCCTCATTCTTTAACACTGAAAGAGATATTACACTAGATGATCAAAGAGCATACCCAAAAGGCCGGTGTAGTAAGACAGAGGAACATTGGTGTGTTCGATCTTAAAGCAAGTCTCTGGCGCAGTAATTATACTGTACTCCTCCCATCCAGTGATGCCCCAAACCAAGTCACCTTTCTTGAAGTTTGGATGCCTGGATTCCAAAACTCTAGCTACTCCATATCCAGTAACAGGCTGCATCAATGTGTTACATACTTCAGAATATAGGTGCAAATAGATTTAGCAAACACGAATAGACATTGAACTAACAAAAAGGAAAGAGTTTGTTTCATTTGAATTTTACTTGTCGAGTGGACTTGTCACAAATTCAAGCTTGATTTATTCATGCGAGTTCATAACTTACTGTTGAGATCATGAATGAGTAAATGCAGCGAAAGAGGTGATTGCACTTACAGAACCAAGCTGAGTGAGGTACTTGATGATGGTGAGATTGTAGGGATCGCAAGCCAGGTACAAGTTTTTCACGAATATGGTCCCCGGACCGGAGTTGGCCTTCAACTGCTCCGAACTCGTCCTCACTTCCAAGTTGGTCTCTTTCAAGAAACCTCGTACCTGCTCTCTGTATATCACCTGTTTGTTGCTCATCACTTCCACTGAAGCATTGTTGTTCTCCTTCTCCATCGCCTTTCTCTCTCTTCTTGGATTTGATTGGTTAGAAACATAGCCGAACAGTGCACTTGTATTTATAGGGAGATGGGTGATGAGATATGCAGACATTGCTTCCGTGTGCTCTTGTGTCGTCGGCGTGTATGTTTGCGTGTGCCTTTGTGTCGTCAGTGGAAGTATTATTCCAATCCCTTGGGAAAAAGAAGTCGATCAAAGTGGCCAATTGAATTCTAATCATTAGCTTGACCAAAAAACAAATTCTAATCATTAGAAAATGATCTGATTTGCAGTAAAATTTTAAGAAATATTTTATGTGGTAAGGAATAATTTGAAGAGATATTTTGTACTAGCATCACCAATAGCCACAAAAATTTCCTTTCTTCGGCACAAGCGCAAATTACCAAGCAAAACCCAAATCTCTCTCACGAAAATGTGTGGCTGAGGGTTGACCTTCCATATTGCAAGCTAATGGGACGGTTAGCCAAACATTTTCCAATATAAAAATCCTTCCTTTTCAAGAATTAAGGTATGCACATCACCAGTTTTCCCATTCCACACATCCCTGACCTCCCTGGCTTGAATCGAGTGTAATAATGTGAGGATGTAGTGGGGTGGTGAAAATGGTAATCATTGATTGAAAAAACAAATGATGAATGAATGAGCTTATATGTGTCGGCCTAAAAATTTTGATCTAGACTTATCCATGATTGGAAAAGATTAAAAACTGCTTTTTATTTAAATTGATCGTGTCTGAATGAGCCTACCTAAACCTTACTGAGCCAAATCTGAAAAGGAAACGGCTTAATTAGACTTGCCCATTTTCCGATTTAGGCCCATACAGTCCATGGTCACTTCAACAACAAAGGTGCGATAAGGAGTCTTTATTTTTAGTTGACTTTGGAATCTACCTCCCTCTTTTAATATTCGAAATTTTGAGATGTCGTGCCATGAAATCTCTCTGCTATTGGACCGCTCAAATATGATGATGGAGGCTTGCTTGGCATCCGTTGCTCTTACTTCACTTCACTAGTAGGCCTCCACATAATTTGCAGTATTCTCGATAACTTATAATCTGCTTATTGTCTTGTTTCTTCGATTGGATTGATGTAATTCTTTAGCTAGTCGTCGCTTTGCATTTGGATCGCTAACTTTGGACGCCAAGTAAGCGAAATCTATGTATGTTCCACCATTCTTAAACTCACAAATCTATTTATTTTATTTCTTTGATTGAGTGACGTAATATCAGTTATTTGTTAGACTAATTTGGTAATTTTTTCCCTTTATATCATTTGCACAAACGTTTCTTAGAGTGGACAATGTGACACCAGGTAAAGCAAAATAAACTAGAGCCATTCTTATTCTAATATCAAATTAAATTCTCTCTCCAATTTGAAATTGTTATTGCTGTTGTACTCGATGAATTTTATTCTTCATTTTGCTTGTCCCTTTAATTAAGGCTTACACTATTTTGAGAAAAGTACACAAAAAAAAAAATCCTAATCCTATGGTATTGCTACTAATTTAGTTCTAAACCTTTTAATTAGATCAATTACATATTAATCATTTTCACATTAATACCAATTCAGTCTATTCGATCAATTTTGGCCGGTTGATGTTGATGTGGACGATGGCCGTCCAGCCAATGCTAACATGATAATTTTTAATAATTTTGTCCTTTTTCTTTTTGTTTTCCTTTTCTTTTTTTTTTCTCTCTTCTTTCTCCTTGGATTCCTTGCAATGGCCGGTGAGGGTCGCCTAGCCTTTGCTGCTTGTTGACGAGGGTCGTGGCCCTCGCCCAGGACTGTGAGCGAGGTGGCTTCGGCCAAATCTAGTGGAGGCTAGGGCAAGGCTGGTTGCCTCGCTTGTGGCCTTGGGTAAGCCGAGCGTGGTTCGTGAAGTCCTCATCCAATGGTTGACTAGCCACTGGAGACTTGTCGCCATTGCTGGAGAAGAAAGGAAAAAGAAAAGGAAAAGGAAAAGGAAAAGAAAAAAGAGAAGAAAAGGAAAAAATCAATAAAAAATTTCGAAAAAAATAAAAAAATATTTACAAATTGCCACAACACCATTCTTCATCTACCTGGTATCTAGTTAGCACTGACTGGCCAAATTTGACGGGATGGACTAAATTGATACAAATGTGAAAATATTTATGATTAATTGGTCAAATTAAAAGGTGTATGACTGACTTAGTACAAATACCACATGTTTATGATTTTTTTTTTTTAGTGCTTTTACCAATCATTTCTATCCCCTTACTATTTCTTGACTTTTTCTTCTATATTGAATTGATTGCATTACCCTTATGGATCCCACTTTTGATTTAAGATTATTTATTGCCTATGATTTTGTTGGTTTTCTTTTGTTTCAATTTTTCTAGTGACCGAACTACTCATTCTCCTCTCAAATAGCATTTATTTAAGTGAGTTGTGGGGTCCACTCTTGGCTTTAAGATTATTGTTTGGCTTCTTTTCTTCTTCTTTTTTTCCCCTTTTCTTTCTCCATTTGTAATAAAATTTGGGTACCCCTTTTCCAAATTTTATTTGACTAATAGCTAATTAATTATTCAACCTAAAAAAGATAATTATTGTGTTAATGAATTCATATATTTCTTTTTTTTTTACTAGAAAAGTATTATTCCAAAAATAATCTAAGCACAAATAAAAGTAAAAAGAACTATCTATCGGTTTTAGTATGCATTTCGTTTAATTATAACTTTAATATATATATATATATATATATATCATTACATTATAATCTGTGCATTTTAAATATACAACTATAATTTTATTTGGTGAATCTAATTGTCAAGTTTTTAATTATTTATCATGTAATGCATTAAATAAAAGCATGACCCTAATCAGTTCTGTTTATAGCAACAAACTTCAAAATGATGGTTAATCAAATAAGATTTGGTCTTTCTTCTCCGACAAAATGTCAATTACAATAACTATATCCCTTATCGCAATAAAAAAGAATATACTTTTCTCTTTTTGACATTTCAATAGAGACAAGATAACCTTAAGCAAGAAGATGTTTCCGTTCCGCACTATACTCAAAAGATTCTACTGCATTAAAAAACTTGTTGACACAATTGATCACTATTCTTCATTCGTAGTTTCATCATCGATAGATGCAATTAAGCAAATTGTCTTCCATATGCATTACAAAAGATAGTGCAATGAGAGATGAGTAAATTGTGTATAATGCATACATTAACCACAATATCAAAGTCGAAAAATTCATGATATTGAGGGATAATCTAGGGAAATAAAATAAATAATTTGTTAACAGAACTAACATTTTTTTTACTTCAAAATATAATTAGTTAGGTTACAACATTGGAGGATAAGTTCAAAAGAAAACAAACATGAAGGAAATATAAAATGTAATGATCGTGGAAGAAACAGCTAAGATGAAAAAAGAAGAAGAAGTTATTTGAAATAGATGTGGGCAGCTTTGTCTTTTAATAAATTTGAAACTGAAGAAAAAGAAGGAAAAAAGACAGGAAATAATCTTAAATCAAAATTAAGACCTGTAGTAGCTAGTTTAGTCAATCAATGTGACAAGGATGTCAAGCCAATAACAGGTGAAAATAGTATGAGCCTTAGGCTCCATTCATTTTGCGGAAAATAATTTCCAGGAAAATGTTTTCCTGATTTTCCGGCGTTCGTTTCACGGAAAATGAATTTCTTGGAGAAAATGTTTTTCATGAAAGAAAAAAAAGTTTTCTAGATTAGGAGAAAATGTTTTCGACTTTTGAAAAGTGGAAAACATTTTTCTCACTTGATCTCTCTTATCGTACACCTCTACAAATCCTTACTTCATCCTCCCATTTCTTCATTTTCTGTTCTTTTTTATTTTTATTTTTTAATTCGAATTATTTTTAATTTCCTTTTTTGTTTCCTTTTCTTTTTTCTTTATTTTTTCTTTTCTTTGTTTCCTATCTTTTTCTTTCTTGGCTTGTCGTCGGCCGTTGCCAGGCGAACCTCGAGCTCGTTGATCTCAAACTTGTGCTCTGCACTCTTATTTATCATTTTCTTCATTTACTTGACCTTGTAGTTGTACATTACTCAAGCAAATGGCTCTACATGCTTTGCTTCTTTTTTCTTTTGTTTATTAAAACACAAAAGATAAAGGGGGAGAACAAGCCATGGAAGATTCTCATTAGGGCTGTACATACTTTGCTTCTTTTCTTTTTTTCTTCTTTTTAAAATCCACACAAACAGTTTTTAGAGTAGATGAATGTTTAGTGATAATGAGAGAACAAATATATGAAGCAAGTTTACCTAAATTTAAAGACAAGTTCATAGTTGGTGGATTTATAAGTCGGTAAGTGATGCATGCCTAAGTGGTAAAGTCTTAGAAAATATTTTCCTTATTGAACACCCGAAAATATTTTCCAAAACATTTTCAGGTTGTAACCGAACACCAGAAAATATTGTCATTTTCCTGAAAAATGACTTCTGGAATTTTGTTTTTTCCAAAAATGATCCATTTTCCACAAAATGAACGGACCCTTAATTAATTAATACATTCTTTAGGACACTTTTATTGCACATCTTAATTAAGCCTTTTCTAAAATTTGGCATTCCTTTCAATCATTAAATTAACGTTATCTTCAATTATCTTATGTTTTCAATTAACGAAAATTTAATTTTATGTTTTGCATTAAAAAATTCTTGTCTTTTTTATCAACTTTTTGTATTATTTTGTTTGGAAGAGTTTATTTGAGTAAATATATTATTAGCATCATTCATTTTGTTCGTGCTTTTTTATTTTTTTCTATCTCATTTAAAATGCTATACTTGCCATTTTACTTGATGGAAATGCTCTTTTTTTGATGATGCTATACGTCTGGGGCGTGTATGCGAAATCTCTCATTCCCTTTCTTCCTCTTCTTCCTTTTCTTCTGTTTTTGCGTGTCTTGGCCTCTTATAAACTGAAGGCGTTTACCGTTTGATGTTTTGTTGACTTTTTAACTCTGTTTTTTTTTCCTTGCTCGGTTAAACTCCAAATGTTGCACTAAGTGCACATCCATCTATTTCAAAAATTTAATCAAATAATTTATATTTGCGTGTTCTCGCTGCGTTAATATTTCTCTATGCTTTATTCGTTATAATTATATATTTTTGTCTAAGTGTTTTTCATTTGTTTATGATTATCATGAGAAAAATATCAATTTTATTCCTTTTCATGTAGTTCTTTTTAAATATATTTAGAGTTAATACCCTAAAAAATCCAAAATTGATATACCTTTGACAAATTTACCTTAAATTAATTTTTTGACCACAAAAAAAATCTCAAACTGATACATCCGTGACAAATTTACCAAAAAATAATTTTTTAATCACCAAAAAAACTCTAAATGTATATTCTTGTGATAAATTTATCCTCCATTAGCTTTTGTCAAATTTAAACGTTAAATTTGCCGACATAGATGACACATGGTGATTTAGTATGGTGACGTCGAAAGTCCACATCGAAATCCATAGGGCAAATATCATGAAAAATCCCAAACTGATACACTTGTGACAAATTTAATGGTACTCTCATGATAGATCTAATGGTACATCTATGACAATTTTGGGATTTCTTGTGGCATAAATCCTATGGATTTTCATGTAAACTTGCCATGTCATCACAACATGCCACTATGTCTCATCCGCGTTAGCAAATTTAACGATAAAATTTGACGAAAGTTATTAGAGGATAAATTTATCATAGATGTATCAGTTCGAGGTTTTTGGTGGTGAAAAAATTAGTTTTGGATAAATTTATCACAAGTTTACTAGTTTGAGGTTTCTAGTGATAAAAAAAAATTAGTTTGGAGGTAAATCACCAGTTTGGAGGTTTTTTAGGGTATTAACTTATATATTTAGTTGTTAATACCATCAATAGTCAAATAATAGATATTCAAATTGCGTTTCAAGAAGTGTTAAATTATGTCTCAAGTTTAAGACCGTGCGAGAAATCTCAAGAAATCTATTTTCTTATTGGGTTAGGATTCATCACACGATGTGGTTTTTTTTTTTCATGAAAAGAAATTTTCATTCATTACTAAATTGATACATGAAAGGGAATCTCAAAGGTCATAGTAACAAAACAAACCATAGATCTCCGAAATAAACAAAAAACCAAAAATCAAGGCGTTTGAGATTATCACAAGCTTATCCTTCAAGAACAAATTTATAACTGGATTCAAGCAAATTACCCAATCACATAGCACCATCAATGATAAGCACATGTCGAGATTTTCATTTGTGCTTTGCCTTTTGGCGGTGTGGGCCTAAGTTTGACATCCCCAACACAATTATTATACAAAGCAACATAACTATGTTAAAAAATCTCAAATCTGACATCTGTGAGAGTGAGCCATGTAGTTAATGTGAAGTGTCAAAACTTTGAACGAGCACAAATTTGACACCGAAGTTGCTATGAACATCATTAAAATTGGAAACGGAGTACTTATTCATTAAAACTCCAGAATCTATAATTAGATCAAAAAGAAATGCTCTCGGTTATAAGATTGGGAGAGCAAAGTTTCCAGATTTAAAACTTGATTGGGAGAATTAAGAAAGAAATAAAAAGAAATAAAAGAAAAAGGAACTAAGAGGGGAGGGAGAGATCCGGGGCAAATCCCTCCCTCTAGAAGTGGAGGAGACGAAAAAAGGTTTAGAGAGAGAATCGGGACCTTGTAGTTTGCTTGACTATTTTCGGATGAAGGGGCCACAAGGTAATTGGCTTATTCGATTTTGGTCAAAGAAGATGTGTGGTTGTTTGACTCCTATTTGTAGCCACACGAGAGAGAGAGGGAAAGAGAGAGCGCCACTACAGGACAAAATAAGGGCTCACATGTTCTCTAATTATATATTTATTTTGGGGGTGAAAAGGTTTCTGTCAGAGGAGACAAAACATAGTAATACATATATAAATATATGTATTATATATTTCTTTTTCTTGTACTCTTGCCTATCTTGTCCTTTCCTCGTGAGGAAAGCCCGTCGGTTCTCGAATAGAATGCACACTTTGAGCCGCACGAGGGAACTCTCTAAATAAGGAGCATAAGACGCACATGAATTTTATACCCAAATTGTGTTGTGGACTTATGTGTAATCTAGGTAGAGAAAATACTGGAGTGCATCGATTGCAACTTTGATTCTCTAATTATAATGAATTATTTGTCATTGGCTCTACTTGTATAGTAGAAACCAATCATTGGACCAAATCATGTAAATCTATAATGTCTTTAATTGTTTATTTTTTTGGTGATTTCACGGTAATTTGAATGGCATAATCCTATCAGTTTCTGCATTAATTTTACAATGGAAAGTTTGGTGACTATAAATTTGAAAGAGACTGCATGGTCTTTATACGCGCAATGCACATGACATTTTACTAGTGATTGAAGAGGGATAATTACCAAAAATGTCTCAAACTTATTATTTGGATGTTAATTCAGTTATAAAATTTTAATTTAACCAATGTAATCCTAAATCTTTAACAATTTTGTTGTAGTCATTCAGACCAATTTTTGACCGATAATCATTGACGTTGATGATTAATAACTCTATTTTAGATAGAGTATTTTTACTAATTTAAGTTTGATATTTATTAAGTTTTGATGAATTTTGGGTGAATTTATTTGCAACTCATGTAATTTTATTGAATTTTGTAGGAAACATGACTTTTGGATTTATAAGAAACCATGTGCATCATTTGTAGAAGACACGAGGATCGATGCGTAATTTTCCCAAGTCAGAGTTGGATTTGTAAAGCAGTCCCCAAGCTTCAATATTTTCCAAAATATTTGAATATCTCTGAGGATATTTGAATATCTTTAAGGATATCTCTATATCCTTAAGAATATTTAAATATCTTCCAGAATATCTTATCTTGAAGAAAAAGCCAGCCAAGACCAGTGTACTTGACCATAATTGAGGATAGGTTCAAAGACAATTAAGGATACGAATCTTAAGAAGAAAAACTCCTAATTTGTTGAGGAGTCCTATTCAAGACCTAATGAGAGGTTGACTTAGGGTGGATTTTTAGAGGCTATATAAACCCCTCTCATGCCACATATTTTAGTTTCTAGGAGAAGCCTTGAAGCTGCCACTAGATTTTAGGTTTGCTTAGTTAGTTTTTTATACTTCTATTTCATTAGTGGAATTGGTGCATACAAAGGAGAGAAGGAGGAGGCAAACCCGAATTTATTTGCGACTCAAACTGGTGAATTTGTTTCAATTTAGCATTATTTTCTTTTTAATTTTCATTGCTAATTAATTTTAATTATGTTTTGTATTTCTTTTGTTAGAGCTACAATGGATCTTAATCATGATTGATTGATTTTCAAGACTTGTTCATGCAATATAAATGCTTTGATTGTGGCGTTCTCTATCATGATCTTAATCCTTTTAGAAGTTTGGGCAACTTTTAAATGATTTTTGATGTATGCATGATACTGAGTGGAGATAGCATGCATGAGCACTAGTGACATCAAATCATAAATTAAATTTAGCTCAAGGTACACTAGATTGTTTGTGTGGTTACGGTGATAGATCTAGATTGGGACTACTTGGATTAAATCCAAAAGTTTCCACAAGAATTTAATGTTTTTAGGTAGTTTAAAGTCACCTAAGGTTAGTGTGGGTTAACATACCTTATTGGGGATTATTAGAATGAGGTTGGCTTGTAATCTAACTTAGAGAAATTTCACCAACACAATTGGAAATTAATTTATTGCATGACAAAATGAGAGAATTGATTATGAGTGGTTAAATGAAGTTGGATGTTCTATCACTTTCTAATCTTGGTTAAAATCTTGAAATTTGCCTTGTTAATTTTCATTTTACTTTAGATTAGGTTGATGTTGCAATTTTAATTAGCTTTCAAATTCTTTAAGTTTTGACTCTTCTATAATTAGTCTTTTAATTGGTTTAATTCACTTTTTACTTCTTTTTTAAAAGCTAAATCTTTGGATTGATCACTTTCGATAAGTAAACCATGCTCACTCATCACTTTGTTACTTGTAGACATTGTGCACTTACAATTCACCTAACAAGTTTTTGGCGCCGTTGCCGGGGTTCGATTTCCAATTACTATTGATATTGAGCGATTCTTGGTTTAGACTAGCCTTTATTTTGTTTTTAATTTATTTCTTTCGTAGGTCAAACTCAACTCTCTATAATTGGTGGGAAGAGCATTGCATCACCCGAAGCCAACAAAGAGAACTTTAAAAGTTTAATTCCAAGATTGAAAGAACCTTTTTTAGGAGAAGAAGAAAGCAAGCACAAGTAAGTCTCATTACAATGGCTGAAAATCAAGAAGACGCACCTAGAGGACTTTGAAAAATAATGCAACACCAACAATTAAAAAGAAGAAGCAAACATATCAAGTTTTACATTCAAACTCTTATTGGTGCCAATTTCATGAAATCCTCAAGACTTCCGAGCTTGGTATCTTTCAGTTGGCCATTGGTAGCTATTGGTTGCCATCTCCTCAAATAGATTAAAAGCTTCTTCAGTTGACTTGTTTTACAAAGTGCCTCTAGCTGCTACATTTAGACTAGCTCGAATGGTGGGATGTGCTCCATTATAAAATGTGTGCATTTGCATCTAAACTAGCAGTGCATGATACAGGCATTTTCTTAGTGGCTCCTTAAACCTCTCTTGTGCTTCATAAAAGGACTCACCATCTATATGCATAAATATAGTAATATTGTTATACATTTTGGTAAATTTAAAGGAGGAAAATACTTAGGAATTTTTTAGCCAAGTCTTGCCAAGTGGTAATAAAACCTCCAAGAAGAGAGGTCAACCAAGTCTTAAATTTATCACAAAGAAAAAATGGGAAGAGTTATAACTTAAGAGCATCATCAGGAATGCCATTGAATTTAACAGTGTCACAATTTCAAGGAATGCTTGTAAGTGTAAATTTAGATCATCATTAAGTGATCCACTAAATTGCCTTGCATTTTTAAGCATTTGAATTAAGGATGGCTTGATCTCAAAATTATTAGCTTGCATTGCCGGCCTCCTTACACTAAATTGTGCTTCTTGAATTGTTAGTGTTGCATAATCTTTCAAAGTCCTCCTTGGAGGCGTGTCTTGTTGATTTTTAGCCATTGCAATGGGGATTGCTTGTGCTTGCTTTTTTCTTCTCCTAAAAAGGTTATTTCAATAGCGGGATCAAACTCTTCAAGGACTCCTTGGCTTCGGGTGATGTGATGCTCATCCCACCTTTTATAGAGAGGTGACTTTGGCATACAAAAGAAATAAATTAAAAACAAAAGAAAGGCAAGTCAAAATCAAGAATAGCTCGATATCAATAGTAATTGGAAAATTATCAAATAAATTCCTGGCGATGGCACCAAAAACTTGTCAAGTAAATTACAAGCACACAATATCTACAAGTAATAAAGTGATGAGTGAGTATCGTTCCCACTTGGATTGTATTTAATTATCCAATTACTTACCGAAGGTGATCAATCCAAAAATTTAGCTAACCAAGTAAAAAAGGCAAGTAAAAAGTGAACTAAATCAATTAAAGGACCAAAATATTAATTAGACAAAACTTAAAGGATTCAAAAGCTAATTAAAATTGCAAAATAAACCTAATCTAAAACAAACTAAAAATCAACAAGGCAAGTTTCAAGATTTTAACTAAGATTACAAAGCGTAGAGCATCCAACTTCACTTAACTAATCATAATTAATTTTCTTAACTTGTCATGCAATAAATTAATTTCCAATTGTGTTAATGAAATTTCCCTAAATTAGATTACAAGCCAACCTTAGTCTAACAATCCCTGATTAGGTATGTTAATCCACACTAGACTTAGGTGAATTTAAACTATCTAAAAGCATTAAGTTCTTCTGGAAATTCCTGGATTTAATATAAGTAGTCTCGACCTAGATTTACTACCGCAGCCACACAAACAATTTAGTGTACCTTGACTTAGATTTAATTTATAGTTCCATGTTACTAGTGCTCATGCACGCAATCTCCACCTGATATCATGCATACATCAAAAATCATTTAAACGTTAGCCAAAATTCTAAAAGTATTAAGATCATAATAGACAATGCCACAATCAAAATAATTATATTGCATGAACAAGTCTTCAAAATCAATCAATCATGGTTAAGATCCATTGTAGCTCTAACCAAAGAAATTTAGAAATAATTAAAGCTAAACTAAAAACGAAAACTAAAAACTAAAAAGAAAATGCTAAATTAAAACAAATTCACCAATTTGAGTCACAAATGGATTCGGGTTCGCCTCCTCCTTCTCTTGCAAAAATTCTACTAATGAAATAGAAGTACAAAAGCTAGCTAAGAAAACCTAAAATTTGGTGGCGACTCCAAGGCTCCTTCAGAAAACTAAAATATGCGGCACAAGAGGATTTTATATTGCCTAAAAAATTTGCCCCAGGTTAGCCTCCCATTAAGTCTTGAATAGAACTCCTCAACAAATCAAGAGTTTTCCTTCTTAAGATTCATATCCTTGATTTTTTTTTGAACCTATTCTTAGTTGTGGTCAAATACATTGGTCTTGGATGGCTTTTTTTTTTTTTTTCAAGATAAGATAGTCTAGAAGATATTTAAATATTCTCAAAGATATACAGATATCCTTAAATATATTGAAATATCCTTAGAGATATTCAAATATCCTGGAATATATTGAGGTGTAGGGACTGCTCTACAAATTTAGCACAGACTTGGGAAAATTATGCATTGGTTCTCGCATCTTCTACAAATGATATGCATGGTCCATTATAAATCTGAAAGTTGTGTTTCTTACAAAATTCAATAAAATTACACGAGTAGCAAATAAATTCACTCAAAATTCATCAAAACTTAGTAAATATAAAAATTAAATTAGTAAAAATACTCTATCTAAAATAGAGTTGTCAATAAAGACCGTTTTACATGATATATTCAGGATTGACATAGATTTTTTTTTTTTTGCTTTTTTTTATTTATGATTTTTAAATAATTTTTAAATTTTATTCTTTTTCTCTTCCATCACTGATTGCCATGGCCAGTAATCAGACATAGGTGAGGGCCAATGAGGGCAAGTCTCCCCCAAGGCCCATGAGGCCAGGTCATCATTGAGGCTTGACAATTGGCGAGCAAGAAGAAATAACAAAAGAAAGAAAAAGGAAAAATTCAAAAATTAAAAAAAAAATGCAAAAGTCGACCACATCAGTGTTGATTATGCCACGGAGGATAGTCAACACTAACATTAGCGATTGCCAACCAAAATTGGCTGAAAGAACTATATTAACAAATTGTTAAAAGATTTAGGACTAAACTGATCAAAGTGAAATACTTAAAAATAAATTGGCATCCATATAATAAATTTATGAATATTTTTTGGAAGTTTGTATTGATTATGGCTCGAAGTTAGTTCTCACTATTTTGAAATTCAACCCATGAACTGGAAGTAATCATGGGCGATATTAAGGAAAGCCCAAATTGGACTCTTGTCAACAAGATCATGAGGAATGCAAAAAAATGAAAATTAAATTCTCATTTCTCATTGAAGATGAACTCTATGTTGATGTCAAAAAAGAGCTCATAGTTTCTCACATATAAATATTTTGTTGTTGAATTTGATCTAGTGTACATAGTTTGTGCACTTAACATGTATAAAACTTGCAAGAGACGCCGAGTGCGTTGTGAGCCATAATCCAAGAGATTCAAGATTATAAGAAAATTTCTTTCTTGCAATTGATTTTGGTGGGTTCTAGTTTAATTTAGGATTAGAGAACACTAATGAGTGAGGGTGATCAAGTACTTGTCATATTATTTTCCTCTATTGTAGTGAAATCATTTCATCAAACTCTCCTATAGGAGTATGCTCACATTTAGACCACATAAATCCATTTCTTTTAATTCTATTTATGCAATTTATATTTTACTTATGGTATGCGGATTTCACGGAAAACTTCTTGGTGAAAGAAAACACTTTCGTAAAAATCATTTTCTAAGAAAATGATTGGTCTTTAGTTGTTTGGTGGTATTCTTAAAAGTGAGACATAAAAAGTTTTCCAATGGTTAAATCTTACTTTCTTTTCCACATTGAAGATAAAGTCCACGTTGACCTAGAGAATGGCTCATAATTTGTTGCATATAAATATTCCTTTGTCAAGTTTGGCACGGTGTGCATAGTCATTACGTTTAGCATGTGTGCACCTTGTGAGGTACGGAGGCTTCATTTGGTTGTCCAAATTTCTAATCATGATAAAATTAAATATGCTATTTCGCTATATCCTATCAACTATTTGGTGATTGCAATAATAAAATCGGATATATTTACATAATTGATTTATGGGATTTTGGATTTATTTTAGGATCGAAAAACACAAACAAGTGAGTTCGATCAAGCATTTATAATCTTATCTTCATCTCTTATAGTGAAATCATTTTGTCAATCTCTCCCATAAAAGGATATATGCTGTTGAATCACGTATATCTGTTATTTTCAGATTTTATTTTTGCAGGTTATTTCTTGTTCAAATCGTTGCATTTGTTTACGGTTCCAGGACAACCGTAACAATTTGGTCCATCAAACCAGTTTTATGAAAGTGGATGACATGGTACAAGACACATTTACATCGACATCTTAGAGAAGCGTAGCGTAGTACCTTGTTCTAGATACAGTGAACATATTTTCCGAAAGCATAGGAACTCATGTGCACCAAAATGTACGGTAAGTGACTCAAAAGTCCTTTGTATCATCCCTAAAGAAAGAAAACAACCCCTCGTGGAAACATCAGGAAAAAAAGAGACTATGCCCATGAAAATGTACAGAAAGTTGACTCATTCGCGAGAAACCACGACCATCTGTTTCCCAACATTGCGACCGGAGAACACCCCGACAAGAGCTGCCGGACTGTTCTCGAGCCCTTCCACGATGTCTTCCACGGGGACAATCTTCCCCTCTTTGATCTGAGGCAATACCATCTCCAGGAACTTCGGGTAGAGATGATAGTAATCGGACTCCACGAAACCTTCCATTCGAACCCGCTTCAGGACTAGGTTTATCAAGTTGTGTATGCCTTCGTGCCGCTCGAGGTTGTACTGTGAGACCATCCCGCATACCGTGATTCGGCCGTGAAATTTCATGTTGAGCAGCACCGCATCAAGCATCTTTCCACCGATATTCTCAAAGTAGATATCGATTCCCTTGGGGAAGCATCTAAACATTAAAGACAGAAAAAAGTCAACTCGAGTTGGCTTCGGAATGGGTACATACTTAATTTCCTGTACATCAGTCATTTGCTCAATCATCGTTACTATATTCCCGGTTCACCTTTTCAGTGTTGCATTCAGATCCAGCTCCTCCTTGAAGTTAAAAGCATCATCAAATCCAAACTTGTTCTTAAGCAAATCTACCTTTTTCCCAAACATAACAATAAGCGAGAAGTAAAGAAAAAATCGGGAAGAGACCATTAAGCAATTACTTTTCAAGGAAACATTAGACAAATGTGAGATGATTACCCTTATTTTGCTGCCGGTGCTGCCAACAACATAACAACCAAACAACTTTGCAAACTGGCCAACAAGTTGACCAACAGCTCCCGATGCCACTGATATGAAAACATTATCCCCTTTCTTAGGAGAGCATACCTCGAAAAACCCGGCATAAGCTGTCAAGCCTGGAATACCTGGAAAGGTTAGATCTATATAAATTAGATAAGTTTCAAGATCTGTTGAAGCATAGGAGGAGTGCAATTCTATGGCGAAATCTCAAACGATCCGATTTAACTGACTGATGTGATGCCCCTGACAAATGGATGAGAAATAATCAATTTACACACTTCTTTCAGCACGAAAGACAGCTTTGCAGGGCTCTATTGTTGAGACAATTCAACGTGGGAATACAGCTCAATGACAAGGA
Source organism: Eucalyptus camaldulensis (assembly GCA_019915185.1). Classification (NCBI taxonomy): domain Eukaryota; kingdom Viridiplantae; phylum Streptophyta; class Magnoliopsida; order Myrtales; family Myrtaceae; genus Eucalyptus; species Eucalyptus camaldulensis. The sequence continues at coordinate 4,088,585 of JAHSVA010000014.1, forward strand.
AGATCCCCACAACTAAAATTTAAAGGAAGCAAACTTTTTTCTTGCATAACTGGAGGCTGTCCGTACTTGAGAATGAAATAGACAGGACAAAGTATCTCAACAAATCGATTCCCCTCATTCTTTAACACTGAAAAAGATATCGCACAAAATGACCAAAGGGTATACCCAGAAGGCCAGTGTGGTAAGACACAGGAATATCAATGTGTTCGATCTTAAAGCAAGTCTCCGGTGCAGTAATTAAACTATACTCCTCCCATCTAGTCATGCCCCAAACCAAGTCGCCTTTCTTGAAGTTTGGATGCCCAGATTCCAAAACTCTAGCTACTCCATATCCAGGAACAGGCTGCATCATTGTGTTGAATACTTCAGAATATAATTGCAACCACATTTAGCAAACACGAATAGACTTTGAGCTTACAAGAAGGAAGGAATATGTTTCCTTTGAATTTTACTAGAGGATTGTAATTGTCACAAATTTGACTTTGACTTATGCATGCTAGTTGGAAACTTACCGTTGGCATCATGAATATAGTGAATGTAACGAGAGAGATGGCAATACTTACGGAGCCGAGACGAGTGAAGTACTTAATGAGGTGTAAATTGTAGGGTTCGCAAGCCAGGTACAAATTCTTCACCGCGATGGTCCCAGAGTCCTTATCGGCCTTCGGTCTCTCCAAACTCGTCTTCACTTTCAAGTTGGTCTCTTTCAGGGAACCTCGTACCTTCTTTCTGTAAATCACCTGTTTGTTGCTTATCACTTCCACCGAAGCATTATTGCCGTCCTTCTCCATTCTCTCTCTAGAGCAGTGTTGTCACCCTCTCTCTCTCTCTCTCTTCTTGGATTTTTTCTGTTTCGGTTGGTGAGAAACATGGCCAAACAGTGCACGTGTACTTATAGGGGAGATGGGTGACGAGACATGCTTACGTATGCCTACGTATGCCATTGTGTCATCGGTTGAATAGTATACTCCTTGGGGGAAAAAAAAGTGGGTCAAAGTGGCCGATTGAATTCTAATCATTATAAAATTCTCTGATTTGCAGCAAAAGCTGAAAGGAATCTTTTATGTCGTTGTACGGAATTCGAAGAGAAATCTGAAAGGGTTGTGCTAGCGTCGCCAGTAGCCACGAAGTTTCCTTTGTCCAGTATAAGCGTGGGTGTTTTCAAACTAGTTGACCATCCATTTTCCAAATTAATAGGATGATTAGCCAAGCATTTTCCAATCCAAAAATCTTATAATTTTTAAGTAAGCTCTGCACATCGCCAGTTTTCCTTTTCCACACATTTTTGACCTCCTTGACTTGATTCAAGCGCCATAACGTGTGTATGCAGTGGGGTGGTGAAAAATCGTGATAATTGATTTTAAAAACAAATGATGAATGGATGAGCCTGATTGCATCGGCCTAAAAGTTTTGATCTAGACTTATATAAATTGATTGTGTCTCAATGGACCTATCTAGACCTAACCAAGCCAAGCTCTTAAAGGACTTGACTAGACTTACCCATTTTTCGGTTGAGGCCAATACGGTACATGATCACTTCTACAACAAAGGCGTGATGGGCAATCTTTTTTTCTAGTCCAACTTGGGCATCTACCTCTTTTGATACTCATTCAACATTTCAAGATGTCGTGCCATGAATGTTTCTACACTTTTGGACTGCTCACATATGATGACGGAGGCTTGCTTCGCATCCGTTGCCTCTATATAATTTGCTGTATTCTAATAATTTTTTTTTTTAAAAAAAAGGCTTATTGTCTCGTTTCTTTGATTGGACTGATGTAATTCTTTAGTTAGTTGTAGCTCCGCATTTGGATGGTTGACTTTGATACCAAGTAAAGCGAAATCTATATATGTTCCACCATTCTTGGACTCACAAATCTATTTATTTTTATTTCTTTCATTGAGTGACGTAATATTAGTTATTTGTTAGACTAATTTGGTAATTTTATCCCTTTATATCATTTGCCCTAACCAAATAGACCATAGCCTTTCTTATTCTATTTTCAAATTCAATTCTCTCTTGAATTTGAAAATGTTACTGCCGCTGCACTCGGTGAGTATTAATTCTTCATTTTGCTTCTCCCTTTAATAAATTGATATGTTCCTCTGGTTATTCTTATCGCACTTCTTAATTAATTCTATTTGAATATTTGGCATACCTTTCAGCTATTTATTTCCACTATCTTCAACTGTTTTACGTTTTCAATTAACGAAAATCTAATTTTTTTTTTTTTGCATGAAAAAATTCTTGTCTTTTTACCAACTTTTTATATTCTTTTGTTTGGAAGAGTTTATTTGAGTAAATATAATATTAGCTACTTCCACATTTAAAAGTAGAAAATTATTGTCTAATTCATTTTTTCTTTTTCATGCTTATGTCATTTGGAGTGCTTTTTTTATATTATAATTCATTTTCTTCGTCAGTGACATGCACGCGAAATCCCTTTTTTCCTTTCTTCTTTTTTTCTTTTCTTTCACTTTTCTGTTCTGTTTTTGCGTCTTGGCCTCTTATAAACTTAAAGCGTCCACCGTTTGCTGTTTTGTTGACTTTTTAACTCTGTTTTTGTTTTTCGCCGGACTTGGTTAAACTCCAAATGTTACAGTAAGAGCACATCCGTCTATTTCAAAAATTTAATCGAATACTTTAGATTTGTGTGTCTTCACTGTGTTGATCTTTTTGTGTTTTATATTTGTAATTATTATATATATTTTTCTAATGATTGTTTCTCATTTGTGTATGGTTATCACGAGAAAAATATCAATTTCATTCCTTATTCATATAGTTCTTTTTAAAAATTGAATATATTTAGCTGTTGATACCATTCAAAGTGAAGCAACAAATATTCAAATCACGCTTAAGAAAATATTAAGTTATATTTTGAGTTTGAGTTTGTGTGAGAAATTTCAAGAAATCCATTTTCTCACTGGGATTTGGATTCATCACACGACATAGTTTTCTCGACTGGTGTCCGACGAAGCGGCCACAAGGTTATTGACTTATTTGGTTTTGGTCAAAGGAGATGTATGGCTGTTTTACTCCTATACATAACCGCACAAGAGGGAGAGTCATTATAGGATAAAATAAGGGCTCACAAATTCTCTATGGGAAAATTATCAAAAAAATCCTAAATCTATTGCAATTGTGTCAATTCAGTTCTAAACTTTTTTTTGACCAATTGAGTCATAAACCTTTTATAATTATATTTGATTAGGCCATCCGACCAAAATTGGCTGGCGGTGCTAATGTGACAGCCGACCGGTGTTGATGTGATAGGCAACCAGCACCAATGTCCCGATTATAAAGCCAAATCGTTATGACACATCTTATACCATGTCACACAATTTCGTCCCATAATCAGGCCCAGACAATTCATATTGTTGGTTCCATCCACATCGATATTCACTCTCAATATTCAAATTTCCAATCCAACCTCAATATTTTCACTCAATAATCTGACTCAATACTCAATACCAGACTCAAGATTCTAGATGTGCCCTCTCCTCATGAAATTCCGACATCATGTGGCACTTAGTCCTTGACCACATCTGTCATAGTATGAAATACTAGAGGTGGCTCCCACGATTTCACATAGTCTTGACTATAAAAAAACACTAGTACAATGTTCTAGAAGTAACTCACACGAAATCTTGCTATCGTATAGCATTTTGTTCTTGACTATGCATGACAGTACTGCAAGGCTTCTAGAGGTGGCTCCCATGTGACACAATTCACCTTGTAGCACTTAGACCTTGACTACAATAAGCAACTGTACAAGGTATTCGAGGTGGCTCACATGAATTCTCATTATTGTGTAGCACTTAGTTTTTTATCGGCTCACAACTCAATAGGTTCCCTGAACACAACACATGTCACCTCAATTTTCAATAGTCATCTTGCCTTGACTATAAACCATCACACGATTAATCAATCACGGCCAAGGCCATTGTGCTTTGCGCACTAATTCCTCAATTAAATAATGAACTTGGCCTATTTCCATTGTATTAAAAATACCCGATAAAAATAATCGTGTGTGGATACACGGTCGGCTTGAGCAAAAAATGCAATATCTACCTTTTTTTTAAAAATTCCACTATTTAACATAATATCTAAAAAAAAAATTTGGTGTAAAAAACCGACGCCCCAGTATTTTCTGATTAAATACTAAAATTATACAATTTTAGGATAAATACGCAAAATTACAAATTCCACTCAATTTGCACAAATTAGCACTCAATTAATAAACCAAACACACCATTGCAATCAACACGAAATTTTGGTCACCGGCTATTTCGGTATAATTTTCGAAAAATAATAAATAATTAAATAAATACTAAAAATAATTAAATAAATGCAATTAATTACCAAAAATAACAACTTAGGTCGGAAATGCCTAATTAAATACTGAAACAGGCCCAGAAAATTTCTGAACCAATCTAGATAAATAGCACGATATATCTAGTCCCTAATTAAGCTATTCTAACCACCTAACACACACAAACGAATTATTAAATCGCTAATCCGTGATAACTAACCACCCAAACCTTAATTAGCCTAATATAAACACTTATTAAATGTCATTAATTCCCTAAGCAGAGTTTAGTGAGTAAACTCATCGGTTTTGTGATTCGATGAGTCCACGACGATGGTGATGTGGAGACGGGCGATAAACCTCATAACAGCGACACTAAACGGGGATGAGACAGGCCTGAAAACGGGCCTTGAAGTCTACGAACCCTTGCTGGCTTCGGTTATGTTCGGCAAAGCTTGCTGGCCGAGGCTGCTGGTGGTGCTGCCAAGGAGTTTCAGTGGTCTCGGTGAGGTGGTGAGCTGGTGAGCAGTCGAGCCTTGGGGCGATGGACGTGTGGCTTGAGTTGCTGCTGTTGGGTTCGCTAGAACGCTGGAGTTGGGCAGTGGCATCACTGGAATGGAGTTGCTACGTGGGTTGCTACAGGCATTGGACTCGATGGAGATGCAAGGGGCTACTTTGGTGGAGAGGTGCAAGGGAGCTGTCGGCTTGGCAGAGGCAGAGGGAAGTTTGGTGGGTTGATTGCAATGCCTGGGATGGTGGACTGACGATGGTGGAGCAGCGAGCAAAGGAATCGGTGAAGATGGGAGCTGGCTTGCAAGTCAACTTTGGGCTTTGTTAGAGGGGGTTCTTCGCGGACATGGCAGCAGATGAAAGGTCGGTGGAGATGGGGCGGTGATTTTGGTTGAGGGATAGAGAATGGTGTCATCGGTTGCCGCCAATGACTACAGGGTTTGAAAGGAGGAGTTGCTTTGGTGAAGGAACAAATGAAAGAAAGCAAAAGACAGAGGGGTCGGGGGAAGTTGCACATGAATAAGAAGAGGGATCAGCTGAGGCGTGCTCAAAAAGTTGGAGAAAAGGGGGGCCAAATTCAATGTAAATATCTCATATTCATCACTTCTTGGTTCCACAAGCTTTCATACATATCTCTTTTGTCCCCCCCAAGCCTTTATGCATGTAAAATTCCATAAATAACTAAGTTGAGGTCCAATTGTTGCGGCTCTCGTATTAGCCTATGAATTTCACAATTTTGGACTTAAATTTCTTCACAAATTCTCCAATTTGATGTCAAATTTTGTTGAAGAAGAGGCCCACACAATTTTCACAATTTCCTTTCACTAAATAGCTCATTTTGGAGGCCAAAAAATCCCCTTTATTTGGCCCACCCGAATTTCCTTTCGTTTTCCAAATTGTTAGAATTGATTTTCCATAAAAATCCCGAACTCGCCGAAAATTTCTCGAATGATGAGTTGACATTCCTAAAATAATTTATGACATGACATAACTTTCAATTTCTGAAATCGGGTTCAAATTCGTGGTTAATTTCAATTTGACGTAATTTTAGTTTGACCTAACCTATCGATAGCTTTTAGGAACTTCTAACGCAATTGACCCGTGGTCAATTATTTTCGAACCATATTGTACATTTTCGACACATTGATGACTTTCAGTTGTCATGAAAATCTTGAGGTTTCAAATATGGACATAGAGTACCAAAACGATAGAAAAATCGTTCTAGTATCGATTGACAAGAATTTTGCAATTAGGTGGAATCACCCACACTTAATCACACACCTCTGTCGAATGAACATATCTTTGGTCTCAGATCAATTTTTAATTATGCCGTAATGACCCTTGCAGATTAGCACGATCAAGCAATCGATTTCTAATTGAATTCTCAAGTCCATTGTGTTTATATTCCTTAACGGCTTTACCTAATAGGCTAGTTATCTCGTGAGTGGCCAACTCAAAGAAAATAACTATAGGTGCATCGATGAAAAGCCCAACTTATTCAATCAAAATCATAACTTAAAATTCAGGATGTCTGTTGACGCCTAAAATTTCATTTTAATTAATTAGGTTTTATTTTTGTTTTTATTTTATTCGGATGATAAATAAATGAAAAAACAGAAAAAAAATGGAAAAAGCCCCTCCCATGGGCCCGTGAAACCCATTTCTGCCTCAGCCTGGCCCAGTTGGGTCTTCATCTTCCTCCACTGTCCGCCTCTGCAGCACACGCGTGGAGGGTGCGATGCCGAAAGGGAGGAGAGGATGACGACGCACATGGGGGAGCTGGCGACGCACTGAAGGATGGGTAGGTGGCGGATGGGACGCCGGTTCGCCCGGCGAAAACCGTTCAGCACATGAGGATCGCCGGCCGAAGCTTCGTCGACTGACTGCCCCCTTGCCTATAAATAGGGCTCCCCCGACGATGGCAAAGGGCACGCCGAGAATGATCGAAGGCTGCAAAGCTTTGAGCTTCTTGCTAAGAGAGTTCAGAAGGGGAGTCGAGGTCGAGCAAGCCCAGATCCGAAGGCTCGCGGCCGGAGAAGGAGAAGTTCTGCCAGAGAGACACATAAAGAGAGAAAGAGAGAAGCAAAATGAGGTTGTAGACCTCGGACAACCCACTGAGAGACTTTAGGGGGTCCGAGGGCTCGCGGCGAAGATCTAGGGCGTTGCTGAAGGAGTGGATCGAGAGAGAGAGGGGGAGATTGAGCATGGGGAAGGCGAAAGGGCGTCGAGCACCGTGCGACGTCGTCACCGTCTCTGCCATGCACAGTTGCCGGTCTTGGCCAGGTAGCCTACCTCTGTCGTCGTCACCATTGTCGCCGTTGTAGCCCTCTCCGTTGTCCCGTTCTCGTCACACCGCCGCCGCTACCATAGTCACATCACCGCTGAAGCACCTAGGTTTCCGTTCCCGGCGCCACGAATTCGCAAACCCTAGGGTTTGCGATTTTCTGGGTCGCAAAGCGGATCCGGACCCGGAAAATCGGGTAGGGTTTGCAATTTGCGAGCGGCGGGAGTCGGGTCGAGTGTTGGAGCCGGGTCGGGTAGGGTTTCGCCGGAGGGAGCGGGTTGTTGGGCTGAGTCGTCGGGCTGGGCTGGGCGTCTCCAAACGCTCGGCCACGGCGTCGTTTTGTTTAATAATTTAAAAAAAAAGTCAGGTTAGTTTTTATAATATTTTAATATAAAATAATATTATAATAAATAAATCATTTATTTAAAAAAATCAAAAAATAATTTATTTTCCAAAAAATCAAAAAAATAAAAAATATTCCATATTTTCCAAAAAATGCCAAAAATCCAAAAAAAAAAAAAAGCCAAAAATTCATGAAAAAAAAAGAGGTCACGACAATGTCACACTAATAACAAAGGGAAATCATGCTTTCAATTCTTATCATACTTATATACATTGGGTGATGGACTACATAGCAAAAGGAAAAACCTAAACTAGGAGGAATCAAAAAGGAACTCATCTCCTAAGCAGCACTTCTAGCAGACGCTCTCACAATTTTCCATCAGTCCACGCCACTCAATCACACAATTCTACTCCTAAAAAGTTATGACTATGCAAAATCAAAAGCATTCCCCCTTCACACTACACCATCTCCAGCTTCTACTACTCCCTATCGTCTCCATCATCACCATTGTGGTCATCTAGGTATGGAATTAGTCCTTTGAGGTTCCTATCTACCAAAATATAGATGGTGATGAAATGATACGATGTAAGACTCTTTGGCACACTTATGTCCACCTTAAGAACCATCATGCATTTCACAAAAACCACACTCGTAACAGCTAGATCCATAAACCCATACAAATCGCTCGTAAAATTTATTGGTTGCACCATTACTAGAGGTGGAAGATGCAGTTGTTGAGGAAATTCCATAAGTGTTTAATGATTCTGATAATGATTTTTTCCATGTGGAAACTCTAATATTTATCATCAAATGTTACTTATCAGACTCAGAGACTTATCAAGATGTTTTGGTTATCTATGATGAAGATTATGTCATGTCATGATAATCAAGGACAATGGTGTAATTTGTATGAGAATTGTCAAGACAATACACATCATTAGATGTTACGAGAAATCTTAGATCTTCACAATTAGTTTAGTTCATGTGAAGTGCAATGGCTAGTAATATGGCTTGGATTTTTTGCTATATTTATTGATTTTCCATGAGGTATGAATATCCACATAATCCTTCCTTGTTGGAGATTTATAATCCATGAGACAATCATTGAAGACAAGGCGCACTTTCCAAATGGAGTAATCAACTTATGGAAACCTTATCTCTATTGTACGGGTAGCAAAATCAAGGGAGACTCTATTTTAGCAACCTAGAAGCAATCGGATTATCCTGAATCATTTAGGTTTAACGAATGCATTGGATGAAGATCCTCAGAATTTATGTCCAACGGTCATTTTGGACATTAAAGAGTATAAAAAGATATTGTGATGTTGAAGGGAATAAGAGATTGGTAGTCTACATATTCCAAAGTTGAAAGAGAGTTTCATCTTTACACTCGTTTCATGAGCTTAACTTGTAATCTCTTAGAGGTTGTTTTCAGAGTGTGAGATCGAAAGATTGGATCACACTTGACTTGGAAGTACTTGATTGTTGTAACCTCTAATGGATTCATTAGTGAAATCTAGCTGATAAGTTGTCACCATAAGAAAGTGTACATAGGCTTATCAAAAGTTGAACCATTATAATTGTTATGTGTAATTTTCTCTTTCCTTTAATCTCTTGTTTTCTTTTTTTTATTGCACATAGTAAAAGTCTAATTAGCACATAGTTCTTCATCGGACACTGTAGAAGATATGATCATTGCAAAGTTTTTCATCAAACTTTGTTATTTTGTGATATTGAACTTGGTTTTTTTAAATTCCTCTTTAATTGCTTACAATCACCTATTTACCTCCCGCTAGGTGATAGGGCTAGCCATTATAATAGGAGTCAGAGGCATGGCCAAAGATCTCTAAAAACAATAGAAGTGAGCTAACACTCAAAAAGAGAAATAGATATCTCATAATTGAATCCTTCCAATCAACACTCGATTCCTAGGACACTTCTAGCATCATAACAATTAGCACACGAGAATGAGCACACATCACACATTCGATGCAATATCCTTGGTCATGTGCATAATGATCACACATATTTAATGCATCATACACTTCATTCTAAGTCACACCACTTTATTTGGGTCCACCCCTATCTTATGGTTCAACTGGGATTGCTAGCTGGCCTGTGCAAGTCACTACTGATTTAATGTACGGAATTTTGTGGTTTGCTAGTTGCAAGCATTTCGCTACTATCACCCAGAGTATCTTGATTTGTTACCCAAGACATTCTCCTTTGGCATCCAATCCTAGCCATAGCCGAGTTCTTAGTTTGTTAGCGAAGACTTCCATGGTTCTCTTTAACTGCAGGCATTCTTGCTACAACCCAGGGCATCCAAGGTTTGCAGGCCTTGGACATCACGAAATAGCAAATTTTCTCAAGCACCACAAGCATATCATACACATGCAATGACATTAGAATCATATGCTATGAATCACATCCCATTTAGCACACCTTTCACTAGGAAAGATACTATGTCATCGCAAACAATTTAATGCCTCATTAGTACACCCAAGCTATTTACAAATCATAAATTCAAGAATAGGTGCTCATGCAATCATCTCAATTTTACAAACAAATGTCATTTAAATTGAAGTCAAACCTATACCGTGAGATAGCCTAATGAGTATGATTGCTATCTCCAGTAGAGCACAAGCCAAGATTCAATCACCTCCGAACATAAATTCGTGATTTACCAAAAATGGGCAAAACAAAATAGTTTTGAATAATCTTCGAAATCAAAGTCATTACTTTATCAAATGAATATGAAAAATTTTAAAAATTTAATATGTTGTAAAAGAGATCTTAAATAACATTTTTCATGAAGGAACTAAGTGCAAAAAATTTTGTATCAAGAGTAGTAATTCGCACAAAATAAAGAAGAATCTGGTTCATTTGAATAGAGCAACTAATCTACAAGATATACTCATCTCACAGCAGAAAACGTGTCAAAACATTTTGGAATTTGGATATGTTATAACTAAAGATGTCTTATACAATTTTTATGAAGGAAGCAAGTCCAAAATCAGTAGAGAAAATGTTTCTAAAATTCAAGAAAACAATCGGGTCACTGTTCCTACTGCACTGGGCAGATTAGACACGGTAAATGATTAGGCTTGTATATCAATTAACCTTAAAAAAATATAAAATTAAAGTATGTTGTAAATCAAGATGTCTTGCACAACTTTCATGAGAAAGTCTCATCAAACTCGAACCACAGCAAGCTCCACAAAATTAATAAGTAGATAAGATCCAGCAATTCTAGTTCTAGAAATCCAAACTATAGCACATGAACAAGTACAAAACTTGCACCACACGAATTCATTGCTTAAAAACAAACCAAAACCTAAAGTCCCAAGTCACATGCAACATCCATCTTCAATTATAGCCAACAAATTCTTTCATAAGGGCCAAATAAGCACATGAAACTCACATGCAAGACCATATAAGCCACGAAAACGACATGCAATGCTTCATTTCCATAAAATCTAGAAATCATAGCTTAACTAAGCCACCAAATGCACATTTTCTACATTTACTCAAGCCAACAAGGACATGCAAGTAAGAAGCAACACAAAATAACTCATATTCTAGAAAACATTGAGCCTCAAAAGGATCGAGAAGAGTAAAAGAGAGCCACTTCTCCATGCTTTGCTTCCCTTGAGCTGTAGACCTTCCTTCCTTGAAGAAGACTTGGAATTCTTGAAGGAAAATGCAAGAAATGGAAGAGAATGAGAGAATGATGTTCAGTGAGGGAGAGGGAGAGAGAGCTCACACGAGAAAGAGAGTGAGTGAGTAAAATGAAATAAAAGAGGGAGTGGGAGAGAGAGAAAGGTCGATTGAATAAGGTGGAGAAGAGAAGTGTTTTCCCCAACACACTTCTTTGCATGAATCCTAATTGGATCAAGGAGAGGCAGCTTAATCATTAGGCTAAATTCAGCCTATTTTGCAATTTAAATTAAACTGCAAGCATTTCTATTGAGCAATAGGGGTGAAAAACATAATTATTGTTTTTAATTTCATGCAAAATAAGAATAGGGTGGGCCACATATATAAATGCATATTAAAGTCTAATTATGTCCTAAGGTACAACCTTAAGCATATACAAAAACCGTACAAGGCATAGGTCACATGCCTTCGTCCCTAATTTGCTTATTGAATTTGATTGTTGAAAAATTAAATTCCTACATGACTTACTAATAGGGCTAGGTGGAAATTGGGGATGTCACATAGTAGATATAAATGTTATCTTTGACAAAGTGATTTGGTGAAAATGTTTGTTGGTTGTTCCACTATTCCAATTCCTCTTGTCACAAGTATCCTTTCTTGGATCCTTTCTCAAGTGAAGTGACAATCAAATTTTATGTACTTAGTTCTTTCATGAAAGACTTGGATTTGCTACCAGTTTAAGTGTAATATCATTATTACAAAATAACTTGGTTGATCCATTGACTTTTACTCTGAGGTCCAAGAGTAAACCTTGTATCAAAACTATTTTGCAAATGTTCACCCTGACTCGATACTCTAATTCTATGAACAATAATGATTGCCTATTTCTTTGTCTTCCCTGAAATAAATTATTTTTCTATTTTGATACAAAAACCAGTGACATATTTTCTAGTCATTAGACAAGCAGCATAATCTGTATCACAATAGATTGTCATCTTCATATGACAATCTTGAGACAAAAGTATATCAAGTCCTGGACATCCCTTCAAGTACTTCATGACCTTTAGTGTCGTATTCATACAAGACTACTTTGGGTTGTGCATAAATTGACTGAGTATTTGCACTGCATAATATATATTAAGTCTTGTTAGGGTAAGATATTTTAGTTTTCCAACAAGCTGTTGATATCCTAACGGGTCTTTAAGAAATGAGTCCTTGTTAAATGATGCACCCACGTCATATTTATGTGATGTCAACTTGATATTATGCTCAATTAGTATAAAAATTGGTTTACAAGCTGATAATCCTAATTTTGAGATAATTTCCAAAACAAATTTCCATTGGCTGAGACATATTCCCTCTTTGGATCAAGCTATCTCAATCCCAAGAAAATATTTAGGAGGTGTTAAATCCTTTATGTGAAGAGTAGAACGCAGACATTCTTTGAATTTCCCAATGGTAAATTCATCATTTCCCATGATAAATATATCATCAAAGTATATCAATAAATTAATTAACAATGTACCTCTGGTCAATGTAAATAGAGTATAATCATGCTTGGAATGCTAAAAGCCTACGTTTGTGAGTGCATCAGTAAACTGGGCACACCATTATCAAGAAGCTTGCTTAAGCCCGTAGAGGGATTCACAAAGACAACGCGCTCGAAACTCCTTCCCTCTTCGTAAACCATGTGGAATTTTCATATAGATTTTTCCTTCTAGGATCCCCATGGAGAGAAGCATTGTGGACATCCATATGGTGCAATTGCTAATTGCACAAAGTAGCAATGGATAGAAAAGATCGAATGGATATTTCAGCAATTGGGGAAAAGATCTCATGATAATCAAAACCTTATTATTATGTGAATCCCTTAGCGAGTAAGTGGGCCTTGTATCATTCAATAGATCCATCTACTTTAAGTTTGATATTGTATATCTATTTGCAACTAGTGGGTTTACAATGTGAAGGTGATTGAATATTATCCCAAGTATGATTTTTCGTAAGAGCATGTAACTTGACCTCCATAACTTTTTGTCAGTGCGTATCACATGCTTCTTTTTATATATAACGATGGTTCTTGTTTCTTGGAAATATGACTGATACAATATGTGTGTTTTAGGGATAGTCTACTAAATGAAACATATGAGGATATTGGATTATTTGTATCTGGGAATGCAATATAGGACATATGTAATCTTTGGTCCATGTGAGGGGCGAACAAGATGTCTAGAGCGTCGAAGTTGTTTAGTGATTGTCTATTTAGTAACCGCCATGCAAGATCCATCAACAAAAGGTTTTGAAGATACCATTGGTGAAATAGATAAATGATTCTCCTCAGATAATCTGGATGAAAACCCAATTGATTGGTCCAAGGAATTAGGACTAGTTGGCATAGGTAGGGATATCAGAACTAAACCGAAAAATTGAGCCAAAATCAAAATCGAACTGAATCAAACCAAACCAAAATTTTGTGCATTTTTTATTTGGTTTGATTTGGTTTTCGGTTTGGATAAACGAAACATAACCATTCTTTTTTCCTATTCGGCTTAGTTCAATTAACCGAGTTGAACCAAAATTCTCAACAAAACTTAGACGCCCAATTTAAAATCTCTCTCTTTTTTTTTTTTTTCTCACCATTTATTCAGTTCAGTACTAATAAGTAAGGCAAAAATAGGAAAATCGAAATACCAAACCGAACTGGGTGTATTCATTTTGAGTCGGACTTGGTTTGGTTTAAATTCACACCTTATCAGTTTGAGTTACCAAGAATATCAAACCGAATCAGATTGTATACACCCCTAGGTGCAAGTGGTTTTGGTGCAACAAAGATGTACTGGGGAGCCATGGATAGATCATCTTTTAACAAAAAAAAAAAAAATCTGTTGTTGGATCTCAATAGAGATGATTGGGATGAAGAGGTCATCTCTTGAAATGGGAACACATCTTCATGGAAAACTGCATCTTGACTTACGTTGAAATGGCCTGTAGATTTTTTCATAACCATCAAAAGGGTGTGACAATCTATTTTATCCCGAGGGCTCATGGTTGTCACATAATATAAACATCCAATAACTCTTAAATGATCAATTCTAAGTTATTTCCTAAAAAGCATCTCAAAAGGAGTTCAACCTTCAAGGATTCAAGTTGGCATGCAATTAATTAAGTAGGCTGCCGTCACCACACAATCTCCCTAAAATATTTCAAGAATTGACACTTGATATTTTAGAGCTCGAGTGACTTCCAAGAGGTGTCAACATTTGTGCTCAACGATCCCATTTTATTAGGGAGTATAAGTACATGAAATTTTGTAGAGTATTCCTTGAGAGGATAAAAAAGAGTTGCATTCACTAGTGAAGGACTCGCATCCATTATGTGGAAGAATTCTTTGGACAAATTTGTTGAAGTGATTCTTAACTAAGGAGAGGAATTTCGATAGGAAAAGGTTGACTCTTGGATTACATAAGGAAGACCTAGGTGGCACGGTATAATCATGGACAATAGTGCAAAAAGAAAAAGGAAAACAAGATCCATCAGCATGTGGAGTATGATAATGATCCTAGATATCCATATGGATCAAGGAGAATGCACTAGTAGCTGGAGATGTACTTGTTGGAAATGGTCCCTGTGATTGCTTAACCAAAGGGTAAATTAGACATTTTGGGTGAGGAAAACGAACACTGTGACCAAACGTTGATGAGAAATAAAAGTTTTATTACTAATAGTAGCATTACAAGAAATGCTCTTATTCAACAATATAAAGGTTTTGGAAAAATTGATCGAAAAACATAATCCTTATGCAATATTACCCAAGCCCATTAGCTTCCCAGTCAAATGGTTTGAAAGAAGTAAATTTTAGAATTGAATGTTGCATGGCAAGAATTGTCCTCGTAAATTTTGGAAATAGATATGAGATTGAACTCTAAATCAAGGATGTAAAGGACATTCTTTCTTGAGGATAATGTTTGGGCTAAGATTGACAATGCCAATTTTACTGATATAAATAGGGTTTTCATTTGGGAGACATATTGATACACAAGATTTGGGTCTTTTCTAAACATGGAAAAAATGTTCATTGCAAATTATATAGTCATTGGCATCTGAATCAATTTTTTATGCATCAACTAAAATAAAATTCCTTTTTGAGAAAGAAATACCTGAAGAACTCTCAGTCTTATCAATAGTTGTCAATTGACTTAGAGTTTTCATAATGTTGTGATATTGATTTATGGTAATTTTCTAATGCATTCTTTCGGTGCCTTGTACTAAAACTTGGTAAGTAGAAACTTCTCTTTCCCTTTTTCTTTATCATTTGGCTTGCCAAGCAAATTTCAACACGTACTAGCAGTATGATATGGGCATTGGCAATAATCACAAAATTTATCTTTTGTTTTGGATTTTTGTCCACCATTCTCGCACTTTGTGAACCATTAGATGATTTAAGATCGAGGCTGACGTGGCTTGACATGGACCTTTAGTTTAGGCCAAATAGCTAATTAAACAGTTGTCGTTGGATCCTGATCTCTGATCTTGGCCGTTTGTTCGAGAAAGTCCTCTAGGTTTTTTTTTTTTTTTTTGAGCAGACACCACTTGTTGATGCTCCCAAGGTACTCGAAGCTTCCCAGACTTGTTTATGGTGGCTCTGTTGAAGCCGTGAGGGTGCCTTCAACTCTTCTGTGTTTGGCCGTCACCAACCATTGGCCCTATTCTAGGACAGCCAACTAGTAGATCTGGTCGAGCAGTGGCATTGGTTGCATTGCTAAAATCTGCCATTGGAAATGTGAGAATGTTTTATTCAAGATTAGCAAGAATCAAGTCACTTTCTTCCTCTCCTTCATCACTTCATACTGTTGGAGGGTGGTCTCTGGTCCCCTAAGTTGCTCCTTGACTGCCTCAAGCTCATTTCACGGATTGAAGTAAGTGATGGTTGAAAGGTTCCCTTCTTCAATTCCAACAATACCTAAGTGAGCCAAAACAATTTTGCTCAATCGAGCTTCTTGTACATTTCACATATGTTTTCCCACATCTCCTTCAAGTTCTCAATTAGTGGAAGTCTAGTCATGACATCGGGTGTTAAGCACTTCAATTGATTGCGCTTTTGTCAATGCCGTTGCAATTGTTCATTGGTTGGAAATGGGACTACTCCATCGAGGAAACTGTCCTTATCTTAGCCGGAAGTCGCGAGCCCAAGCGATATAGTTATCCCGCAGATGAGCTGTAGATTGATGAGACGAAGGTCTGGTCTGTTGATCGGTGAGGTATAGAGAGGGTCACTAGACTCCAGGCGGGTTGCCACTGGTTGGATTAATGTGGGGGAGAAAACGGGGTAGGGTTTTGTCCTTGGACCCAATTGAGTGGAATCGACTCTATGGTCCGGACTAGTCTAACCCAATCCATCAGCTAGTTGGGTCCCAAAGCCTAGGGCTCTTTGTTCTCTGAATTGGTCTTTTTGTGCCCATGTCTGGCTTGGTCTAGTGATCCATTGGCCTTGAACCGAAGACCAGTGGACTAGTGGCCACTGGATTGGGCCGAAAACTTGAATAGGAGAAGGGTCAGTGTGTTGAACGGAAGGACTTTCTTCTTCAACTGGATTAATTTGATTAGAATCTTGGTTTCGAGGTAAATTGTTTCTTTCCTTTTTTGTGATTTTATTTTTTAACATGGTATCAAAAAGTTTGAATTCCTACCAGGGTGCTGTTTTGTTTTGTAGAATTAGGATTGCAATAACAAAAAATAGAACAAAACTAGAGGCAATTCTAAAATCGCAAAAGCTAGGCCAGGAAAGAAAGTTTTGATACCATGACAAAAATTGAAAGGATTGGAGGAAATTCTATTATGTTGTATCAATTTGTGTACACATAAAAAGGTCCATTTATAATACAAGATAATTGAAAATAGGAAAATGAGTATTTAAGATTACAATTCCTATTCTACATAATCAATTACAGATTGACGCAATCAGAATCACAATCAATAACCTTCATATATTCAATCATATCTTTAACATGCAGTAACCGGAACTTTCTAACACCTGAGGCCAAGAAGACAAGGTCTGTTTGTTTGAACCATCACTTTATGGCCTTAATCAATTTCCTATATAATGGTACAATTGATTTGACTCCTTTATGTTTGGTTAGTAGTATAGAAGGAGTTCTTATGAAAACGGTGTAGTATAGAGGTTCAAGGATGTTAGCTATTGCTGGTAGATATTTTATAATATGAACATGTCCAATAATGATGAACTGAAACGGCGATTAAGAAGTGAGTGATGAGAGACCTAGGTGGTAGACAAACATATACTGTGCACAGAGAGAGAGAGAGAGAGAGAGAGAGAGAGAGAGAGAGAGAGAGAGAGAGAGAGAGAGAGAGAGAGAGAGAGAGAGAGAGATTCGGCTATCACCAGGTGAAGTACCAAGACAGCTTAGCGTGCAAAACGCCAAACTCTGAGTACCCAACTAGTTGCACATCTTAAGCTTTCAACTGATCTTGAAGCATGGTCAAAATATGAGAAAGAATACTTGAATTTTCGCGTACTATTAGTATTGTGAGTAGTTATAAGACTTATCTTGGAAGGAAACACTGGGAATAGGTTTTGTGATAGGGATAATGGATGTTTGTTAAACATTTTGTGAAAAGACGGGCTCCCAGAGATCCTTGATAGGTTACATGTTAAGTTTTGTAGGTTGTGCTTTTAGTTGGAAAGCGTAATTATTGCTGATAACTGTTTAGCCAAAAATTGAAGTAGAGTATGTGCCATCAATCAAGGCAATGAAAGAAGTTGTATGGCTTAGAGGTTTGCTCGATGATATGGGAAGATAGTAGGAGAATATTGTTGTTTACTACAACGATCAGAGTGCAATACATTAGGTTAAAAATCGAATGTATCATGATGTCAAGTACCATTTTTGTACGTGATTTCATGCAACTGGAAACCGCATCCGTTGAGAATGTGCACATGATAGAGGGACATATTAATGAAGTTTATTCCATTAATAGGGACAATGACATCTGTTAAACATTTTGTGAAGAAATGAGCTCCCAAGATCCTTCATAGGTTACACGTTTAGTTTTGCAGGTTGTGCTATCAGTTGAAAAGCGTAATTATTGCTAATAACTGTTTTGCCAACAACTAAAGTAGAGTATATAACGTCAATTGAGGCAATGAAGGAAGTTATATGGCTTAGAGGTTTGCTCGATGATCTGGGACTATGGTAGGAGAATATTGTTGTTTAATACAACAATCAATACATTCAGTTAAAAATTGAATGTATCGTGACTGGACCAAAATACATTAATGTCAGTTGCCATTTTCGTATGTGATATTGTGCAGTAGGAAACCGCATCCGTTGAGAACATGCACATGACAGAGGGACATATTAATGAAGTTTATTCCATTGAATAAGTTCTAGTACTACTAATTGGACTTTGGTGAGTGTCTGTAGCATGTCAGGAGCCCAGAGAGGCTCGAGGAATACGATGATCATGACGATGAAGTTGGACTTTTTGCTGAGGTGGAGATTTATTCATTATGGCCTGAA
Source organism: Eucalyptus camaldulensis (assembly GCA_019915185.1). Classification (NCBI taxonomy): domain Eukaryota; kingdom Viridiplantae; phylum Streptophyta; class Magnoliopsida; order Myrtales; family Myrtaceae; genus Eucalyptus; species Eucalyptus camaldulensis. The sequence goes on from JAHSVA010000014.1 coordinate 4,107,227, forward strand.
GTTATCAACTATTTTGAAGTCTGAACCCACTGATAAATCGCAAGGTAGCCTGGGCCCCAAATTAGATTCTCGCCAGCAGGACTTTGGACATTGCAAAAGAGATTCGGAAAATACTTTATTTTCCTCATTGAAGATAAAGTCCACGTTGACCTAGAGAATGGCTCTTAATTTGTTGCGTATAAATATACTTTTGTCAAGTTTGGTCTGGTGTGCATAATGAGTGCGTTTAACATGTATGAAGCTGGCGAGATACAGAAAGTATCGAGAGCAGTCATCCAAGAGAGTTGATAACATGAGGAAACTTTTTTCCTGTGATTGATTCATGCGATTTTGGATTTATTTTAGGATCGGAAAACACTTATTAGTGACTGCTGCATCAATTATAATAGAATCATTTCGTCGATCTCTCTCATTGGAGTAGACACACCGCCAGATCACTTAAATCTGTTATTTTCAGATTTTATTTCTACAATTTATTTCTTATTCAAATCGTTTTTTTTATTCATATTTCCGCAGTAGTCACAAAGATTTTGTATCCTGAACCAATTTTATTAAAGGTGAGGACATGGTACAAGACACATTTACAGCGACATCATAGAGAGTAGAGGTGGCAAAATGGGTCTTAGACCCATATATGACCTATTTAAATCATAAATGGGTCATTTGTTTTTTTGAAGAAACTCCTTAAATGGGTTTAATAATTAAAGACTTAAGATAGGTGAGTCTTAGGTTGGATTTAGAACCCATTTTCAACCAAAACCACACAATCTCCATCTTCCCTCTTTAACTTTACAAAAATATTTTTTATAAAAATTAAAATTAAAATTTTTTATTTTAATTTTCTTTTCTTTTTTCTTTACTTTTTTCTTTCTTTCTTCTTCCTTCTTCCGGTGGTTAGCATGGCGATGGCTGACGATTGACCAAGCGAGCCTCGAGCTCGCTGGATCTGGTGAGGTGGAGGCCTTGCTGACATCCAGCAAGGCTCGAGCCTCGCTGATCAGGCAAGACTCAAACTCGCTAATGTCGGGTGAGCCTCGAGCTCACCAGCATCGAGCGAGCTCGAACTTGTCGGATCTGGCGAGGTGGAGGCCTCGCCGATATAGCGAGCCTTGAGCTCGCTGATGTCGGCAGGCCGGACGAGCTCAAGGCTCGCCTGTGGTCGGTGACCGGCCAAAGAAAAAGAAGAAAAAAAAATATATTATATTCTTAAAAATAAAAATAAAAATAATTAAAAAATTAATATTTTAAGAAAATAAAAATAATTAAAATTCGATTTTTTTAAATAATTATTTTAAAAATTATAAAAATTGTCCATTAAATTTGTGTTGTATAAAACCATTTTAGCAATACCATTTTTAAAATATATATAAACTTTTTTAGGTTTCGTTAAATAGGTCGAGTATAGGTCGAATACGGGTCGGGTCGGGTTTGGGTCAAAAGTTTTGCATTATAATAAATGGATCATAAACAAGTTAAATGAATTGATTTTGATCGGACCATTTATGACTCGACCTAAACTCGATCCGACCCACCTGTTTAACAGGTCTAATAGAGAGGCATAGCATAGTATTTTATACCCAACACTGAGAACACATCCTCCGAAAGCATGAGAGATCATGTGCACCGAAGTGTATATAAGCGACTCATTCGCGAGAAACTCCAACCACCTGTTTCCCAACATTGCTACCGGAAAACAGCCCAATCAGATGGTCTGCTCCCTTGTAAAAGAGACGCATCTACACTCAAAAGACAAACAGAAAATAACCCCTTTTGGAAACACGAGGAAAAGAGAGATTATGCCGATGAAAAAGTACAGAAAGCTGAATCATTCGTGAGAAACCACGACCACCTGTTTCCCGACATAGCGACCAGAGAACACCCCGACAAGAGCTGCCGGACCATTCTCGAGCCCTTCCGCTATGTCTTCCACGTACACAATCTTCCCCTCTTTGCTCTGAGGCAATACCTTCTCAAGGAACTTCGGGTAGAGATGATAGTAATCGGACACCACGAAACCTTCCATCCGAACCCCGCTTCAGGACAAGGTTCATCAAGTTGTGTACGCCTTCATGCTGCTTGAGGTTGTACTGTGAGATCATTCCGCATACTGTGATTCGGCCATGAAGTTTCATGTATAGCAGCACGGCATCAAGCATCTTTCCGCCGACATTGTCAAAGTAGATATCGATTCCCCCAGGGAAGCATCTAAACATTTAAGACAGAAAAATGTCAACTCGAGCCAGCTTCAGAACTGTTACATTTTTAATGTTTTGTACATCAGTAACTTATTTGCTCAATCATCGTCATTATATCTCTGGCTCACCTTTTCAATGCGGCATCCAGATCCAGCTCCTCCTTGTAGTTGAAAGCATCATCGAATCCAAACTTGTTCTTCAGCAAATCAACCTTTTTCACAAACATAACAGCAAGAGAGAAGTCAAGATAAAATCCAGAAGAGACTATTAAGACTGTATTTTTAGCATTTATGTTCAGTGAAATGATGAGGGTACACATTCAACACTGCCATCAGTGTCTTGAGCATTCTCAAAGTTGAGATATACAGCAGTAACAGCGTTCATCATATCTCAGGTGCTTCTTTTAGATCTTATTCTATTTTAGACGAGAGGAACATGTGTTCTATTTCAAACGCTTGTCTAGTCACTCACTATGAAACAAAAGTGAAATATGCAGATGCCAAACGTGCTTGGTGAACCATTAACATTGACATGATTTTGTGCTTCTTTCAACGCTAGACAAATGTGGGATGATTACCTTCTCTTTGCTACAGGCGCTGCCAACAACATAACAACCCAGCAACTTTGCAAACTGGCCAACAAGCTGACCAACAGCTCCTGCCGCCGCCGATATGAAAACAGTCTCTCCTTTCTTAGGAGAGCATACCTCGAAAAACCCAGCATAGCCTGTCATGCCTGGCATACCTGGAAAATTCAGATTTGTACAAATTAGATGAGTTTCAAGATTTCCTGAAGCCCAGGAGTTGGAGTGTCATGCTGTGGCAGAATCTCAAATGATCTGATTAATTGAACGAAGGCGAAGCCCCTGAGAAATGGATTGACTTCTCAGAGGAGGCTTCTATTTCATTGAGAACTAATCGATTTACACACTTCATTCAACATGAAAGACAGTTTCGCAGGGCTCTATTGTTAAGACAATTCAACGAGGGCATATGGCTCTATAACAAGGAAGATCCCTACAAGTAAAAATTCAAAGGAAGCACACCTTTTCCTTGCGTAGCTGGAGGCTGTTCGTACTTGAGAATGAAATAGACAGAACAAAGTATCTTAACAATCTGATTCCCATCATTCTTAAACACTGAAAGACATAACACGCCAGAAGATTAAATAGCATACTCAAAAGGCCGGTGTAGGAAGACTGGGGAACATCAGAGTGTTCGATTTTAATGCAAGTATCTGGCGCAGTAATTAGACTATACTCCTCCCATCCAGTGATGCCCCAGACCAAGTCGCCTGTCTTGAAGTTTGGATGCCCAGATTCCAAAACTTTAGCTACTCCATATCCGTGAATAGGCTGCATCAATATGTTAAACACCTCAGAATATAAGTGCATATCCGTTTGGCTATCACGAATAGACTTTGAGCTGACAAGAAGGAATGAGTGTGCTTCCTTTGAATTTTACTTGTCGAGTTTACTCAATCGCAACTTTGGGTTTGATGTAGACATGCGAGTTCATAACTTACTGTTGGCATCAATATCGAATCAATGTGACGAGAGAGGTGGCGGTACTTACGGAGCCGAGTGGAGTGATGTACTTGATGAGGTTGAGATTGTAGGAATCGCAAGCCAGGTACAAGTTCTTCACCGCAATGGTCCCTGAATCTTTGTCGGCCTTCAGTCTCTCCGAACTCGTCCTCACTTCCAAGTGGGTCTCTGTCAGGGAATATTGGACCTTCTCTCTGTATATTACCTGTTCGTTGCTCATCACTTCCACTGAAGCATTGGGACTCTCCTTCTCCATTCTCTCTCTCTCTCTCTCTCTCTCTCTCTGTGCGAGAAACATGGCCAAATAGCGCTCGTGCATTTATTGGGAGAGGGGTGATGAGATATGCAAACGCTGCTTACGTGTGCTCTTATGTCATCGGCACGAACGCTTACGCATGCCGTTGTGTCATCGGTGGAAATAGTATTCTACTCCTAGGGAACAAAAACAGTTGATCAAAGTGGCCAATTGAATTCTACTCATTAGAAAATTCTCTGATTTGTGGTAAAACTTAAAGGAATATTTTACGTGGTAAACGAAGAATTTAAAGAGAAATCTGAAAGGGTTGTGCTGGCATCGCCCGTAGCCACAAAATTTTCCTTTCTCCGGCACAAGTTGTGGAAATTTCCAAGCAAGTTGACGAGCCGTTTTCCAAGTTAATGGGACGCTTGCAAGCATTTTCCAGTCTAAAAATAATGGAATTTTTAAGGAGCAAAGCTGCACATCGCCAGTTTTCCTTTTCCTCACATTCTTCATCTCCTTGACTTGATTCGAGCGCAGTAGTGTGCATTTGCAGTGGGGTGGTGAAATCGTAATCATTGGTTGAAAAAAGCAAATGATGAATTGATGAGCTTAAATTTCTTTTTATTTAAATTGATCGTATCTGAATGGGTCTATATAAACTTAACTAAGCCAAAACCTAAAAGATGACTACTTAATTAGACTTACTCATTTTTCAGTATAGATCGATACGATCCATGATGACTTCTAAAACAAAGACACAACAAGCAATCTTTGTTTTTGCGTCTTTGTTTTTGTCCAACTTTGAAATCTACCTCTCTTTCAAAGTTGTGCCATGAACGTTTCTCCGCTTTTGGACCGCTCCCATATATGATGATGGAGGCTTGCTTCACATCCGTCGTTCTTACTTCATTTCACTAGTAGGCCTCTATATAATTTGCAGTGTTCTGATTACTTAAAAACCCACTTATCATATTATTTCTTTGATTGGATTGATGTAACTCTTTAATTAGTCGTTGCTGTGCGTTTGGATCGCTAACTTTCGATACCAAGTAAAGCAAAATCTATATATGTTTTACCATTCTTAAACTCAAATCTATTTATTTTTATTTCTTTGATTGAGTGACGTAACGTTGATTATTTGTTAGACTAATTGGGTAATTTTATCCCTCTATATCATTTGCCCCGACGTTTTGTAATGCGAACGATGTGACACCAAGTAAAGCAAAATAAACTGGTCTTTCTTATTCTAATTTCAAATTCATTTCTCTCTCCAATTTGAAAATGTTATTGTCGTTGTACTCTTATTGCACTTCTTAATTAACTCTTTTGAATATTTTGCATTCCTTCCAATTATTAATTTAACACGATCTTCAATTGTTTTACGTTTTCAATGAACGAAGATCTAATTCTATGGTTTGCATGAAAAAATTCTTGTCTTTTTTTTCGACTTTTTATATTTCTTTTTTTCGCCGGGGGGGGAGGGGGGGGGAGGGAGTTCATTTGAGTAAATAAAAGACTTACCGTCTAATTCATTTTCTTTGTGCTTTTCTTCTATCTTATTTAAAGTGCTATGCTTGGTTATTTACTTGATGGAAATGCTCTTATTTGCATGTACGCGAAATCCCTCTTTCCCTTTTTCCTTCTTTCTTTTCATTTCTGAAGGCGTCCATTGTTTGCTGTTTTGTTGACTTTTTTTTTTTTTTTGGTAAAGGTAATAAATATATAAATAAAGCTAAGGCAAAATACAAAAGATCGGCACCAAAAACCTACATTCAATCCTCAAAAGGAGACAAAGTGTAGGGGAGCCAATGTAAAAGCCACATAGGCAAATAAGAAAGCCACAAGGGCACAGCAACAAAAGTAACAAGCGGGAAAGAGATAACAACAAGGCATTCCAACCCTCAGCCCCCCAAGGAAGCGTCTAAGAATGGAGAGCCAGGAAAGATAGGAGCAACTCGCGCAAAGCAGCAACTAAGGCGCACTAGTCAGCTGAGAGAAACACCACAGGGTCGAAACCCCAGCCACGCTGAAGCCTCGTATTCCTCGGGGTAAGAGGAACATTTTTGAATGTTATAGCTTTATCCCTCACTACCTTAATAAGGTGGTTTTTTAGAGCCGAGACCACTAAGGATTCGCCCCGAAATATAATCGCATTCCTCTTTTTCCAAATAAGGTGACACATAGCTCTAAACGAGAACCTCGCAATGCAATGGGAGAAGTCCTTACCGGATAAGAACTTTAAGGCCCAACTGAGGATATCTTTCCAACATCTATTCCGCCATGGAAGGTTACACCTGGCGGCCCAAAAGTAGGCCAGAGAAGTGGAGGTGCAACACTCGAAGAATAAATGTTCGACAGAATCTGGAACATCATTGCAGAAGGCAAAAACATTATAGTCAATCCTTCCATAAGAAAGAAGTAGCGTCTGAGTCGGCAGGCAATTTTTGGTTATAAGCAATAAATTAAACTGGAACCGCGGGGCTACAGCATTGTCCCAAACAAAAGATGCCCAATCAACACAATCCTTCTTGACTCTAATGAAATTCCAAGCTGAAGTTACAGAGAAGGATCCAGAAGCGTCACAGCACTAGATAAACTTGTCACGAGCCGAAGAGAGGATCGGGAGAGAGATCCCCCATCTTTCCAAAAAGGATTTAAATAAACAACCCATAGAGGTAAACAAATCCGCAACAACAGCATTGTTAGGAAGACATAAGCCTTCACGGAATGAACATGGGATAAAGGCATCAAGCGGGCCATAAGAAAGCCAGTGATCATGCCAAAGAGACACTGATAGGCCATTTCCAATCTTCCACACAAAGGATAAGTGAAAGTAATTCCTTAGTTGAAGGATTTTTTTCCATGCCCAAGAACAATAACGAGGCTGGGAAGAAATCCAAAAGTTTCTTTTCTTTAAGAAGTTAGAGTGTACCCACCGACACCACAACAATTCTTTATCAGTGAAAAGAATCCAAATAAATTTAAGCATGGAGGGTCTGCTGCAATCTTTAAGTTTCCGAATGCCTAGACCGCCCTCAACCTTTGGGAGACAGACATCGTCCCAGGAGACTTTGGCCCCACCCCGGCCAAGGGTTGTGCCTTTCCATAAAAATTGTCTCAAAATGCGCTCAATATTATCAAGAACCGAGGACGGACGGTTAAAGACACTAGTCCAATATGCTTGAATTGAAAAGAGTACTGACCTTATAAGTTGCAGCCTCCCTGCAAAGGACAGAAAGCGTTGTGCCCAAGATTGAACCCTGGCAGTAATACGATCCGTCAATGCAACACAGTTTGCTTTGCCCAATCTAGTAGTAATAATCGGAACACCCAAATAGCGAACCGGCAGTTTCCCTTCCTGAAAACCGAAGGCCCATTGCATCATATTACGAAGAGATGAATCCCCTCCTGAGATGAAGATCTCACTTTTATTTTTATTTGGGTAGAGGCCGCTCCAAGAGGAGAAAATATCCAAACCCCTTTTTAACAACATCACCGACTCCCAATCAGCTTGACAGAAAAGGAATATGTCATTGGCGAAAAATAGGTGAGTCAGCTGCACAGATTTGCATCTCCAAAAATATTTGAAGTCATTGCTAGCAGTACAGGAGAGCAAGATTCTAGAGAAAATTTCCATAACTAAGGTAAATGGGTAAGGTGACATAGGATCACCTTGCCTAAGTCCTCTTCCAGCAGGGAAAAAACCATGCAAATCACCATTGATAGAGATGGAATATTTCGGTGTACGTACGCAAACCATAATTAGCGTAATAATCCAATCGAGAAAACAGAAGGCATGGAGAGCAAGCTCTAAGAAATCCCAATCAACCGTGTCATAGGCCTTATGGAAATCAACTTTAACAGCACATTTGGGCAGATAAGGCTCTAAGTGAAATCCAGCAAGCAACTCTTGAGCGATGAGGATATTATCTCTAATTCTCCTACCCTTTACAAAAGCATTTTGTGAAGGGCTTATCAAATCATTTAAGACAGCATCAATGCGATTAGCAAGGATTTTCGTAATGACTTTATAAATGGTATTGCAACATGCGATAGGCCTAAAATCAGGGACTGCACTTGCGTTAAGGACTTTAGGAACTAGAGCAAGAATAGTGGTATTTACCTCCTTTAGGAGCAGTCTTGAAGAGAAGAAATCATGGATTGCTTCCACCACCAACGGCCCCAATAAGTCCCAATTAGTCTTGTAGAACTCTACCGAGAATCCATCAGGAACTGGGGCCTTGCCTTTGGCAAGAGAGAAAAGAGTATTCTTAATCTCAGAGGGAGAAACCAGCTCACATAGGGACCGCACCTGAGCATCAGAAAGTGGGTGACAAACAAATGTCTTCAAATCCTAAAGCGAAGGTTTAGATAAAGCCTCATGATGAGAGAGAAAATTCGAGAAAAACCGGACAAAAACTTGCGGCATAAGAACAGGATCAGTGATAACAGCCCCCGACTGATCCTTAACAGAAAGGATCATATTAGTAAGCTGCCTCCTCTTCACCGAATGGCGGAAAAACTTAGTATTCATGTCATCTTCTTTTAGCCATCTCACTCTCAACTTTTGTCTGAAAAAGGATTTTTCTTGATTCCTCAGATCAATAAAAACACGACGCTGAGATTTTTCCAACTCAGCAAGAGCAAGGTTGTAAGGGTCCGATTGAAGGCTAACCTGAGTGCTTCGAAGGGCCTCTCTTGCTTCGGTCGTCCTCACAGAGATATCCGAGAAGGCGTCTTGGTTAAGTAACTTGAGTCGAGCTTTCACAATTTTCAACTTGGAAACAAGAATGTACATTGGAACGCCTGTGATGGAGTCCCAAGCCTGGCAGACAATTGAGTTAAAGTCCGGGTGGTCAGCCCAAAATTCAAAATACTTAAACGGCTTCCTCCTCTGGACCGGTTGAAGAACTCTAACGATCATAGGAGTATGGTCCGAGATACCAGGGTTAAAAAACGAAGCCTTAGAGAATGAGAAATGAAGGTTCCATTTGTTGTTAACCAGAACACGGTCGATCTTCCTCATCTTCCTAGTGTCCCCTGCCGAGGTAGACCAAGTATAACGGAGGCCAACATATCTGAGATCCATCAGTTCTATTTGTGCTAAGCATTGGGCAAACTCATCAAAATAAGGAATCCAGTTGTTGGAACCTCCAACTCGATCGGATGGGTCTTTAATGGCGTTGAAACCACCAACAACAAGCCAAGCCAAATCCTGCATCAAGTCATTGAAGTGGAAGAGGTCCTCCCACAAAGGTCTACGACGCACAAAAGTATGTTCTCCATAAATAGCAGAGATGCAGCAGCTCACACCAAACATATTAAACTTCAGACTACCATGCACAGCCTGGTCATTGATAGAGATAGCCACAAAAGAAACAAAATTCGGGTTCCAACCAACCCAAATTCTACCACGAGAAGAATACTCATAGTTAGCAATCCAATTCCAACCACTAATTAAGGAAGCCGAGATATAATCAAAATGTTCCTCAAAAACTTTAGTCTCAAAAAGGCCAATCAGGCAGAGTTTATTAATAGTAGCAAATCTCTTGATCTCCGCCTGCCTAAGAGGGTTGACCATGACTCTAATGTTCCAAAAGCCAAAAAACATATCAAAAAGGATAGAGGGCAGAATTACCTCTTCTTAGCCCTGCGGCCTGTGGCAGGCGCTTTTGAAGCCGCTAAGGGTGGTGGGTCAGGAAGAAGCAAGAGGAGCTGTTCTTGCATACTTCGAGCACCAGCCGGAGCCTGGCCTTTTGGCGAAGGGGAACCCACAGACAAAACATCTTCATCATTTAATTCCATTTGAGTACTAGAGTTGCAAATTTCATCCGAGCTTGCAACCTGAAGTGAAGAGGAGGGAGCACCTCCTTCACTTGCCGGGTATAGACCAAAAGAGGCAGCTTCCTTCTCAACATGCTTTTTCTTTTTCCTACCTTTCCCCTTCACCTGCTTTCATTCTGGATCGGCAGCAGGAGCTGAGGACATAGCCACCAATTCACCACCATCCTTAGATGTAGGAACCCCAGTAGCAGAGATCTTCGAAGGCTTAGGAGGAACAAGTGCGGTTGCCTCCAGTTGTAGATGAGAATCAACCTCAAGATCGATCATGTCCATGCCTGGGGTAATAAGTGGAACTTGTAAGTCCACCATAACATGTTTTTGACAATTTTGAGAGAGTGCAAGACCATCTGGACAAGTAGGGGAGTTAGGATGCATAGACTTGTCTTGAGCAGGATGGATTCCAACAGTAACATTCAAGACTTGATTAGCTTCTGCAGAAGGAATAGCAGAGTTTGTAGGAGCAGATGTTTTATAGCTGTGACCAAGGATACCGCACACAGGGCAAGCAAGCGGTTTCCATTCATACTCAACTTCCACTTTCACTGATTTACCGTCAAGGAGCAGGTCAATAGATTCACGAGTTGGTTGCTGGGCTGTTATTTCAACACAAACCCTGGCGAACATTAGCATTGTCATTTGCTCTGTCCGCTGATCCACATAGAGTGGTTTACCCACTGCACTGGCCACCTTTCCAATGGATTGAGCTAACCAAAATGAAAAAGGTAAGTTCCGAAGTCTCACCCAAACTGGAACTGAATGATGAATGTCCTTACTGAGTTCCAAACCTGGTTTCCATTGCTGCAGAACCAGAGTAATCCTTGCAATTGTCATATGGCCTCCTTCAAGGATTTTCCTTCGGAACTCCCTATCTGGTATGCGCAAAACAAACAGTCCCCGCCCATTAGACATGACTTCAAGCAGATTCGGACCCCAGGCTTTTTTAAGAGCCTCTTCAATAGCTTTAAACGGCAACCGCCTTCCAATGAAATACCCCACAAGACACTCAAAGAGCTTGGGATCAGCAGCTTCAAGATCAGATTATGTCATATGTATAACCGGTTTATTATTCACAAAGGTCGGAGGAGTATATTCAAGATCATATCTTTTATTCACTCCACTAGCAACAGCAGCCCAAGACCGAGTTAACGGGTTTTCCGACTCACCCCTGCATTGAGGGCGCTTGGATGTCGATCTACCTCTACTCTTTTCACGCGTCTTAATAGGAGCAGGAGGAGGTCATGAGTCATTTTTCTCAATCGCAGCAGATGAGGACGAGGGATTCGGCCTCTGTTCGCTCAATAAAGGAGCAGCCAACAAGGGTTGTCCATGAACAGGATGAACAAGAGGGGAAGGGCTTCGATTACTCGGCCCCTCATCATCAAAACGGGCCTGGAAGGGTCCGGACTCCATCAATTCAGCAGACTCAAACAGCAGAACCGCGAACAGAAAAAACCCTAACCCATCTCAACCAAATTAAACCCACAAAAGAGCATGTACTAGGCAGCTCTTAGAGGGTTTGAAGAGCAGTCGAAGGCGCCCAAGACCCCCGAAGAACAGCTCCAACCGGTGGTAGACGAACGGAGCTCCGGCGAGGACACCCAATGCTCGTCTCTCATTTTATACTCCGATCCGGTGGGCAGAGAGGAAACGAAACACTGGCGCGTGTACAGTCACCGAGAACGAGGAGAGGACAGAGGACCGGAGCGCAGAGGCGGAGGAGGAGGAGGAGGAACGTTGCCGGAGAAGAATCGTCGCCGAGCGAGCACCGTTCTCCTCTTTCACCACTTTCACTTCTTTTTTTATTCCTCTCTCTTGCTCTTGCTGAAGTCGCCCGGCGGAGCAAGGACAGAAAGGGCACGCACGGTGACGCCCTTTGCGATCGAACGAAGGAGCTTTTAACGCTGTAGATTTTGTGCTACTGTTTTGTTGACATTTCAACTCTGTTTTATGACCCAAAGAAAAACCTCTGTTTTCTTTTTTCTTTTTTCCCTTTGCTTTGTCGAACTCCAAATGTTACAGTAAGTGCACATCCGTCTACTTCAACAGTTGAATCATATTATTTATATTTGTGTTTTTTCTCTGTGTTTATCTTTTTATTCTATTTGTTATTATTATATAATTTTTTCTAATGAGTGTTTCTCATTTATGTTTAATTGTCAAGAGAAAAATATCAATTTCAGTCCTTCTCATATAGTTCTTTTTTTTAAAATTAAACAAACATATTTAGTTGTTAATACCATTCAAAGTCAAACAACAAATATTCAAATTATGCGTAAGAAAATATTAAATTGCATGTTGAGTTTGAGTTGGTGCAAGAAATATTAAGAAATCCATTTTCTTATTGGGATCAAGATCCAATAGACCGTGTAGTTTTCTGGACCGGTTTGTTTGGCTTTTTCGGTTTGGTCAAAGGAGATGTCTGGTTGTTTGACTCCTATACGTAGCCACACAGGAGAGAAAGCCATTAAAGAAATGGAGGGGTGAAAAGGTCTTTGTCAGAGTAAAGAAAACAAAGTAAAATATAGTTTTTTTTTTTTTTTTTTGGCTTCCACGAGGGCTCGGATACACGAGAATTTTGTGGTGTGAATTTTATATCCAAGTTGAGTTGTAGCACTTACTAGTAATTTAGGTGTGGGAAATATTTGAATGTGTTTATGATCGTAACTTCGATTTTCTAATTATAATGAATTATTTACTACCGATTTTCTTTGTGGAGAAAGTATCGATACTCGGATCGAATCGCGTAATTCATTCATGTCTTTTATTTTTGTCATTTATTTATCTAGTAATTTCATCTTGATTTAAATTGCAAAATCTTGTTAATTTCCTCATTAATTTTAAAATGGGAAGTTTTGTGTCCATACATTTTAAAGAGATTGTGTGATCTTTATACATGCAATGCACGTGAAATTCTTCTAGTAATTTGAAGAGGGATAATTTCGACAAAAGTCTTAAACTTATTGTTCGAATGTCAATTTAGTTCAAAAATTTTTAATTTAGCCGATTTAATCCTAAATTTTTTGATGATTTGTCATTGTAATCATGCCAACCAGTTTTGGTCAATAATTGCTAACATGGATGAAGATGGTATAATTGATGTTGATGTAGATAACTTTTTTCTTTTTCGTGGTATTTTTTTAAAAAAATTTTTCTTCCTTTGCTGGTCGTCATGGCCAACAATCAGCCATAGTTGAGGGATGGTAAGGGCAAGCCTCACCTAAGGCCCATGAGATCAGCCCTTGTTCGACCCTTGGTTATCACTAGTTGCCAGCAATTGCCAAGGCCCAACAACTGGCAAGCAAGAAGGAAATAAATAAATAAATAAATAAAAGAAAAAAGGAAATAAACTATAGATATTTAGAAAAATATTTTAAAAAATGCAAAAAGTTGATTACATTAGTGTTGGTTTTGCCACATTGCTGGCCAAAATTAGCTGGAAGAACTATATTAGCAAATCATCAAAAGATTTATGAATAAATTGGCCAAATTGAAGTATTTATGACTAAATTGTTATCCGTATAATATATTTAACACTTTTTTTTTTAAAATCTGTATGGATTATGGCTCAAAGTTAGTTTCCACTATTTTGAAATTCGACCCACGAATTACAAGTAATCATGCGCAATATTAAGGAAAGTCCAAATCGGGCTCATGTCAACAAGATCACGAGTAACGCAAGAAATATATATTAACTTCTCAAAAAATTTCTTTTTCTTATTGAAGATGAAGTCTATGTTGATGTCAGAAAAGTGCTCATAGTTTCTTGCATACAAATATTATGTTGTTGAATTTTGTTGGGTGTGCATAGTTAGTGCACTTAATATGTACGAAACTTGCAAGAGACACAAAGTGCACCGAGAGCCACAATTCAAGAGATTCGAGAGTTTAAGAAAAGTCCGCTCTTGCAAACGATTTTTGTGGGTTCCTGCTGCATTTGAAATAAAAAAACACTTATAAGTGAGTATGACTGAGTAACTGTAACTTTATCCTCCTTGATTATTGTGGATTTATCTCTTTGATCTCTCCTGGTACTAGGCATATAATCAAACCACATAAATCTGTTATTTTTTGGATTTTATCTATGCAATTTATATCTTATTTTGGGTATGCGTGTTTCATAGAAATCTTCTCGATGGAAGAATATATTTTCGCAAAAATCATTTTCTAAGGAAATTGCTTGTCTTTAGTTATTTGATGGGGTTCTTGAAGCGAGACAAAATTATTTTCAATGTTTAAACCTAACTTTAATAAATTAAGCTCAATGTTATAATTATGGTTTGCTCCTAATATGAGATACCAAAGTGATTCCAAATCATTGTCTAAAACATTACTAATGTTTGGACTATAAAATTTTATGGATTTTTATTATCAAAATAATGCAACCTAAAAAAAGTACGCCCAAGAAGAAAATGCAAATAATTAACAAACTTAATTGATCAGTACTCTTTCGAACCAAAAAAAAAAAAAAATCAATAAGTGCTCATAAAACTTTACGTGAAAATAGATTTCCATTCCAAAAAATTAATCAGAGAGGGATACACAATAAAAATCCAAACTGGAAAGAAAAAAAAAAAAAAGAGGAAAAAGAAAGGTCATCGTAAAATTAAAGACAAGAACATCCTAAATTGACATTTCCACGGACACCTCTTGTATTATCCTTCTAAAATATGTATCATACAGCCAAGTGACAAATAACCAAATAACAATTTAGTCTACAGAGATGCAATTGAGCAATTGAAGCTAATTCTAGTATCAATTTCAAGAGGAGATGAAACAGTTTTGAGAGTTTGCTGTGAAGAAAAGAAAGGATAGAGAGTGAAGACTAGTAGGGACAGAGGGAGAACAGAGGACGCTTGTAGAAAATGAGTTTGAAAAAGCCGATTTCTTCTTTTTAGGATAGAGAAGTCATTTTCATGGATGTTGAGTATTGTTTTTTTTTTCTTGCCTGAAAAGTTTTTTCAATAGATTGTCCATTTTCAACAAATCAAACGTGTTGACCTTTAGAAAATCATTTCATGGAAGTCCTTTCCATAAAAACAATGACACCCTCCAAATTGCTTAGATTCTTCACATTTTCACGCTAGTCAAAACAGTTCGATCTTTCAAACCAGTTCATTAAAAGGCGACGGCACGGTAAGGGAAGATCCATTTACATCGACATCTTAGAGAGGCACAGAATGAAACTTTATACCAATACAGCAGAGAAGATATCCTCCGAAAGAATAACAGAGCAATCGCCCCCAAAAGTGCAGTAAGCGGGAAACTACTGGCTTCTGTTTCCCCACCATTGCTACCAGAAAACAACCCCATGCCCCTTCTTATACGAGACACGTTTGCACTCAAATGTCCTTTGTATCATAGCGGCAATGCAATGACAAACGGAAAACAACTTTCAAAAGGACGAGGCAAAATAAGACTATGCCGATGAAAATAAGTACAGAAAGCTGAATCATTCGCGAGAAACCACGACCACCTGTTTCCCGAAGTTGCGACCAGAGAACACCCTGACAAGAGCTGCTGGACCGTTCTCGAGCCCTTCTGCGATGTCTTCCATGTACACAATCTTCCCCTCTTTAATCTGAGGCAATACCGTCTCGAGGAACTTCGGGTAGAGATGATAGTAATCAGTCACCACGAAACCTTCCATCCGAACCCGCTTCAGGATAAGGTTCATCAAGTTGTGTATGCCTTCGGGCTGCTCAAGGTTGTACTGTGAGATCATTCCGCATAATGTGATTCGGCCATGAAGTTTCATGTTGAGCAGCACGGCATCAAGCATCTTTCCGCCGACATTTTCGAAGTAGATATCGATTCCCTCAGGGAAGCATCTAAACATTCAAGACAGAAAAAAGTCAACTCTAGTCAGCTTTGGAATGGGTACATATTAAATATTTTGTACATAAGTAATGTGCTCAATCATCGTTACTATATTCCTGATTCACCTTTTCAGTGCTGCATCCAGATCCAGTTCCTCCTTGTAGTTGAAAGCATCATCGAATCCAAACTTGTTCTTCAGCAAATCAACCTTTTTTCCCAAACATAACAGCAAGCGAGCATTTTAAGTAAAGATAAAATCGGGAAGAGACTATTAAGCTATTACTATTCAAGGAAAAACTAGACAAATATGAGATGATTACCTTCTCTTTGCTACCGGCGCTGCCAACAACATAACAACCAAACAACTTTGCAAACTGGCCGACAAGCTGACCCACAGCTCCCGACGCCGCCGATATGAAAACTGTATCTCCTTTCTTGGGAGAGCATACCTCGAAAAACCCAGCATAAGCCGTCATACCTGGCATACCTGGAAAGTTTGGATTTATACAAATTAGACAAGTTTCAAGATTTGCTGAAGCATAGGAGTGTAGTGCCATGGCAAATCTCAAATGATTTGATTTAATTGACCGAAGGTGATGCCCCTGACAAATGGATGAGAAACAATCAATTTACACGCTTCTCTCAACACGAAAGAGCTGTACAGTGCTCCATTGTTGAGATAATTCAACGAGGGCATACGGCACTTAAACAAGGAAGATCCGCCCAAGTAAAATTCAAAGGAAGCACGCTTTTTCCTTGCATAAGCTGGAGGCTGTCCGTACTTGAGAACCAAACAGACAGAACAAAGTATCTTAACGATTCGATGCTCCTCATTATTTAACACTGAAAGAGATATCGCACCAGATGATTAAAGAGCATACCCAGAAGGCCGGTGTAGTAAGACAGAGGAACATCGGTGTGTTCGATCTTAAAGCAAGTCTCTGGCGCAGTAATTAGAATATACTCCTCCCATCCAGTTATGCCCCAAACCAAGTCCCCTTTCTTGAAGTTTGGATGCCCCGATTCCAAAACTCTAGCTACCCCATATCCAGGAACAGGCTGCATCACGGTTTTAAATTCTTCAGAATATAAGTGGAACTACAAATAGCAAACTCGAATAGACTTTGAGCGTACAAGAAGGAAAGAGTATGCTTCCTTTGACTCTACTTGTTGTATGTAATTGTCACAAATTTGAGTTTGGTTTATGGGTGCGAGTTCGTAAATTACTGTTAGCATCATGTGTCGAGTAAACGTGACGAGAGAGATGGCGGTACTTACAGAGCCGAGCTGAGTGGAGAACTTGATGAGGTGGAGATTGTAGGGATCGCAGGCCAGGTACAAGTTCTTCACCATGATGGCCCCCGAATCCTTATCGGCCTTCGGTCTCTCCGAGCTCGTCCTCACTTCCAGGTGGCTCTCCTTCAGGGAACCTTGTACCTTCTCTCTGTAAATCACCTGTTTGTTCCTCATAACTTCCGCTGAAGCGTTGCTGTTCTCCTTCTCCATTCTCTCTCTCTCTCTCTCTCTCTCTCTCTATGGATTTGACTGGTGAGACACATGGCCAAATATTGCACCTATACTTTATAGGGAAGATGGGTGATGAAATATGCAGTCGCCGGTGACGTGTGCCCGCGTGTCATCCGTGGAATAGTATTCCAATTGGGAGACCATTTCAAAGAAATGGGCAACCGGTTGAAATCTAAACAATATATTATTATATTTGCTAATCTTAATTAATTCAACAAGGAAACTAGATAAAAAAAAAAAAAAACAATACATACGATGAAATGAAGGTTTTGTTTTCTTATTTTATTTAAGGAATAATATTACCATCGTTCCTTTATTTTTATCAAAAAAATCAAAATCAAAATCATCCTTCTTTCTTTTATTATTATTTTTTAAAAAACGTCCCTCGATTTTTTAGAAAATGTCAATGTACAGTCCTTCCATTATAATTTTTCCCTTACTCGTTGATTTTTGTTGACATGGATTAGAGAATTAATAATATAGATGCTAGTGAATACATGTGTCACACTGAAATACATATGTCATGTCATGATTTTTTGAAATTTATTATAAGTCAAAAAGGCACCACATTAAAATATATATATATATATATATATATATATATAAACCAAAATTGAGAAAGAAAAACAGATGGAGGATCATCATCGTAGCCAGAAGCTCAAGCTCTAAGCTTGTAGCAACCATGGTCACAGTGGCCACAACCACTAGAGTTTCGAATTGTGAATTTTGAGAGCATGGCTACTCGAGAAAAGCTCATGGTCGTGGTGGCTCAATTGGTGGTCGTAAATGGTTACAAATCATAGTTTTTGTGTTTATTATGGATGTTTTGTAGGTTTTCTTCAAGTTTATCGTTTATGTTATTTTATTTTTATTATACTCAAATTTAAGAAATTTTACTTCGAGGGATTAAAGGAAATCCCGATAACTAAGATTTCATTCCAAATTTCCCAATGAAACAAGATGACCCATTTATCTTGTACCCTTTACTTATACTATTAACTTATTCGCTCTTTCAATGAACATTTTATAGCACTTTATGCTTCATATTTGATGAAGTGGCATGTCACATAATGCTTAAGCATGTATAAATTACTTCACCTTTCACCTACCCTTAAAACCTACCTTAACACTTTTTCTTTGGAAGAAGTACATCCTAGGTGTCAAAGCTTGACTCAAAGGGACACTTAAATTCCAAAAATTAGGAAAGTGATACTTAAGTGTCATCTCTGGTAAACCCGCCGAAAATCTTACGTGATAATTTTTTATTATTTTTCTTGCCTACATGGCTCGTCAAAGAGTTGACTCAGCAAAGAAATGCAAAAACGACATCGTTTTAATGTGAATTTGAATTTTAATATAAAATTAAATTAAATTAAATTATAAAAATTAATTAAAAATAAATAAAATTAAAAAAAAAGGGAGGGATGAAGAAGGCGGCTGAGGGCTAAGCCCTCTGCCACTGCCTCCCTATCGTCGCAGGGAAGGGCTAGCGAAGGTGGGGGGAGGGTTGGCTAGGGCCCAACGGCCCTAGTTGATCGATGACGAGGGCTTGCGAGCCCTCGCCTAGATCTGGGGTGAGGGTCGCAACCCTCCCCCAAATCCGGCAAGGGTAGGCGACTCTCGCTTGAATAGGCCAAGGGCCGCTGCTAGCTAGGGGCGCCCCAACGGGCAACCATTGTTTGCTGTTTTGTTGAAATCCAAATGTTACAATAAGTGCACATCCGTCTACTTCAATAATTGAATCATATTATTTATATTTGTATTTTTTCTCTGTGTTTATCTTTATATTCTATTTGTTATTATTATATAATTTTTTCAACTGAGTGTTTCTTATTTATGTTTGATTGTCAGGAGAAAAATATCATTTCAGTCCTTCTCATATAGTTCTTTATTTAAAATTAAACAAATATATTTAGTTGTTAATACCATTCAAAGTCAAACAAAAATATTCAAATTATGCGTAAGAAAATATTAAATTGTATCTTGCGTTTGAGTTGGTGAAAGAAATATTAAGAAATCCATTTTCTTATTGGGATCAGGATCCATCAGACCATGTAGTTTTCTGGACTGGTTTGTTTGGCTTTTTCGGTTTGGTCAAAGGAGACGTCTGGTTGTTTGACTCCTACACGCAGCAACACAAGAGAGAAAGCCATTAAAGAAATGGAGGGGGTGAAAGGGTCTTTGTCAGAGTAAAGAAAACAAAGTAAAATATAGTTTTTTTTTTGGCTTTCACGAGGGCTCGGATACACAAGAATTTTGTTGTGTGAATTTTATATCCAAGTTGAGTTGTCGCACTTACTAGTAATTTAGGTGTGGAAAATATTAGAGTATGTTCATGATCGTAACTTCGATTCTCCGATTTTATAATGAATTATTTATTCTACCTGTGAAGAAGTACCGATACTCAGACGGAATCATCTAATTTATTCATGTCTTTTATTTTTCTCATTTATTTCTTTGGTAATTTCACCTTGATTTAAATTGCAAAATCTTGTTAGTTTCCTCATTAATTTTACAATGGGAAGTTTGGTGTCTATACATTTTAAAGAGATTGTGTGGTCTTTATACATGCAATGCACGTAACATTCTACTAGCAATTTGAATATGGATCATTACCAAAAAAGTCTTAAACTTATTATTCGAATGACAATTTAGCTCAAAACTTTTTAATTTAGCCAAATTAATCCTAATTTTTTTGACGATTTGTCAATGTAATCATACCGACCAATTTTGGTCGGTAATTGTTGACATGGACAAAGATTGTCTTATGTGGGCAGAAGAACACCACAAGTGCTATAACTTGGCACGCCGGGACACTTAAGTGCCATAACTTCCAAACGGTACACTTAAGTGCCACTTTTTTTTTCAAGTGGGACACTTAAGTGCCACCTCCGGCGACCCTTGCCGGAAATCATACGTGGCACTATTTTATTACTATTTTTGCCAACGTGGCTCGCCGGAGAGCTGAGTCGGCGCTCAGTCACCAGAAACGACGTCGTCTCCATAATAAAAGCCCCAAATCTTCCAAAAACGACGTCGTCTCCCCAAATGCCCCAAATCTAAAACCCTAAATCGGCCAAAATCCCTATTGAAGTGCTCGAATTGAAGTCTCGAACCCTAATTTTCATTTGCCCAAAATTCCTTCGTCGAATCTTGGAAATGGAGAGCAGGACTCGCAGCAGCGCCTCAATTTCCTCTCATCGAAGCGAAGGAGAAGGCCAGCGTTTCTGTTTTTGTGGGTTACCGAGTCCAAGAAGAACATCGTGGACTCAAATCAATCCTGGGAGAAGATTTTATGGATGCGCCCGATATAAAGAAGCGTCGAAGTGCAAATACTTCAAATGGATTGATGAGAAGTTCTCTGACCGAGCCACAGAGGTGATATTGGATCTACTTCATAAAAGACAGCAATCTTCATCTGTGTTCGTGGACGACTTGGACGATGTTGACTCAATGCAAGCTCAAGTGTCTTCAGTGAAACTTTCGAAGAATGAAGTGTCAATGCACGCTCAAGCATCTTCAACTAAACCTTTCAAGAATGAAGTCCCAATGATGAAGATTGAACGAAAGTGTTACCAAGCGTGTATTATGGTGTTATTTTGTTGTCTATTGTACTTTATGATGAAATGTAAAGTACTTGAGAATGAGAAAAAGTTTCTGCGACTGCCATAGTTAAAAATGGTGTTGTTCTGGATTAAACGTTGGGTTTTTTCTTTTTGAAAGATGCTAAGAAGTTTGTGTTGTGGAACAAGATCATTGTTGCTTTGTTGTCGTTTGTGCTGTGGTATGGACTTGCCATAAGTTTACCATCATCTTCTCTGTTTTGATGCAGAATCATCTTCTCTGTTTTGCAATGCAGAATCATGTTCTCTGTTTTGATGCAGACCGACATATACACAAGACAAACATGAGTCATTACCCGAGTGCCATAAGTTGTATTCAGTAATCACGTAAGTGCTAGTCGCGATGAAAAAAGGATCACTTTAGTGTCAAGTTATTGTTAAAGTGATCGGTTAAGTGTCACTTGTAGTTAAAAGTGAACAGTTAAGTGCCAAGTTTTTTTAGAATAGGATCAGTTAAGTGCCAATTTTTTTGTCGGTTTTCTGTAAAAATTGCGCCAGCCACCAGCACCGGCGACACCACCAACCATCACCACTATCCACACTACACACTAGGCGCTCCAGCCACCACCATGCTGGTGGTGTTGCTGCACAAGATACTAGTGCAAGGCTCAGCTTGCACTAGTTTGCACCAGTACACATGGTGTAAGATGTGCAAACTGCACACTTGTACCAGGTGTAGGTGTAGCTGCTTAAGCCTATAACCCCCACCACAAACCAATAATCACCAGGCATCACCATCAGCCACACCAGCACCCCAGCCACGACATTAGCACCCCACCAACAAACTGACTACCACCTACCACCAAACATCACCATCCACCATCACTAGATACACCAGCACTCCAGCTATCACCACAGAACACCAACAGCAGCAGCAACAAGTAAAAGCCAGAATCCATGATAAACAACAACATAAATTGACAAGCAGCGCAAGATCATTTCATTGATATTAATATCATCAAGTCTGAGTCTGACAACATTCATTTCATTGATATTTCATCAAGTGTGAGTCTGAGTCTGACAACATCAATGAATGACAAACTAAAGAAAAAAAACAAAAGATAACCATCGATGCATAGACTTTCTATATGCACGACAACATCATCGTTTACATAACTGTTTTTACTCCTAAGCTCCACAAATCCTATCACATCTCATCTCATCAATCAATATGCACGACACCCCCTGTTCGTCCTCCTTTCGATGGGCCTTTCACTTGATTCATAATTCTGGCACTCTTTCTAACTGGACGTGCAACTTCTTCTTCAACCTTCTCAGTATCCACTGACTCAGATGGAGCTGCAAATGTCATAGGCCGAATTGAATCAAAAGGAGCTGGAGCTGGAGCTGGAGATGGAGCTGGAGCTGGAGCTTGAGCTCGAGCTGGGTTCTTTCTCTTATTTTTTTTTGGCACAGTTGATGTTGATGTTTTCTTCTTTTTTGTTGGTGCAGCCGTCGATTCTTGAGTTGGGCCTGAGATAAGAACTTCTGAACTTCTCCCAGGCTACAAAAAAACAATAAATTGTTAGCAAAAATCTACAACATAAATTAAATTAAATGCAGCCAATAAAACTTACATTGAGAATGACTGTTCCAGTAGGCTCATCTGTATACAGGCCATAGCCATATTGTCTGAACCTCTTCCCAAGTGCCCCTCTTGTTTGAATAAGGGCGTCACTTTCAGGAACTTGTGATTTGTTGCCCCTTTGTCCTGCTTTCTTGGGCCCTTTAACTACAGCCGAGGCTTGTTCGACCCATTGTGTTGGGCGTCTTCTAGATGGCCTTTGTGTACCTGCCCCTTCACCTGGCCTTGTTCTAGTTGTCCTTCTGTGTAGCCCTTCAACTTCAGTGACACCTCCTTCTGTTTGGCCTTCTGGTGGTACTGGTGGTGGTACTTGTGGTGCCCCTTGCAGTGATTCTTCTGGTGGCTCCTGTGATGATCCTTGAGGTGGCTCCTGTGATGATCCTTGAGGTGGCTCCTGTGATGGCCCTTCAGTTGGCAGTTGAGTTCGAACTTGCTTTCTTCGAACCTGAGAAAGAGGCGAAAAGATACCATAAATATAATATCGAGACATATAATAATAAAAACTGAATACAAATTGATTGAATTTAGCACTGGGTATTTCTTTCGCTGCTGAAGAACAGTCGACTGCACTGGCCGTGATGCTGCTTGGGTCAATCCTTCAGCTGGCCGTGATGCTGCTTGGGTCAATCCTTCAGCTGGCCGTGATGCTGCCACTTGGGCCAATCCTTTACCTGGCTGTGTTCTACCTTGCCTTCTTCGAACAGGCTGTTCAGTTTCATGACTTACTGAGGTTCTTCTTGTGACCTAACAAACACATTACATACAAGGCCAAATAGGATATCATTATGTACATTTTTATGATAAACGACAAGAAAGCAACATAAACATAAAATAAATTTCATGACTTACCGGGGTTCTACTTGTTGACTGAAGAACAGTCGACTCACTTGGCCCTGCTGTGTGCATTTCTCCAACTGTCTCTTCACTAGGCCCTTCACCTTGCCTCAACCGTTGTTGCTTCCTCAATTGACAACCTTTAATATTGTGGCCTGTTAGGCGACAATAAGAGCACGTGATCTTTGCACCCTCCCTGCTCATTCTTTGCTGACCCGAGACCTCTCCCTCCGCCATTCTTCGTCTTCGTTTTGTCCTTCCAATTGTCTTCTTCAGTGGCAAAGGTAGAGGTGCTTCACGATCCGTGGGCTCCCAAAACTTGCTACTTCTAATTGGCTGCATCATGAACTGATAGGAAGCAAGATACTTTGATTTATGGTACCAATCATCGATGTAATCATCTATATTGTCGCCCTTCAACTGGATGGCACATATGGCATGTGCACATGGAATTCCACTTACTTGCCATGATCTACATGAACACTTCCTACTTCCTAGATTGACAACATACTTATCTGCACCCTTCATTATCTCATATCCGTCATCTCCATTCCAAATGGGATGACAATGCGTACTTGCAGCCAAGTTGTCATCCAATTTCTTCACAATCCTAGGACCATATTGTCTTGTCCACTTTGCAGCCTCATCTCTTTGTTTCTGCAGCCGAGTCATAACCGCAACTCGTATATCTTCAAGCATTGAGATGACTGGTTTGCATCTGGCATCTATTATCTTCGAATTAAATACTTCACAAATGTTGTTGTCGACGTTATCGCACTTGAACTCCTCACTGAAGAATGCCCTGCACCAATGCTTCGGTTCTAGTTGAAATAGGGTAGCACAACCTTCCTTTGTCAACTGAAGCAGTCCTTCTTTGGCTATTCTAAAGTCAGCCATGTTTGCACTCTTTGCTAATTGCCAAAATTGCAATTGCAGCTTATCCCCTTTATAGTTCTTTGCCCAATTTCCGTATATGTGCCGCGCACACATTCGATGTTCAGCATGGGGCAACAACTCGGCTACTGCCGGAACCAATCCCTGCAATAATTCAAAGTAAGAAATATTATAGCAAATTACATGTTCATATTACAAAGCAAAGCAAAGCAAACTATTGACTAAACTTTTCAAAAAGCAAGCATTACCTTCTGTTGGTCACTCGTGAATGCCCACCCTTCCCCGTTTGTTATCTCCAAGTCAGCCATCAGATTTTTCAAGAACCAAGACCAATTGTCCTTGTTCTCAATCTTTACAATAGCCCAAGCTAGTGGGAACATTTGGTTATTCGCATCTCTTCCAATCGCTGCCAACAATTCTCCCTTGCACAAGCCCTTCAAGAAACAGCCGTCCAATCCTATAATCCGTCTACAACCAGCTAAAAAACCTCGTCTGCATGCATCAAAGCACACATAGAACTTATCGAACTTGGTCCCATGATCAGGAAGTGGTCTCTCAATCACCTCTACATACACTCTACTTGTAGGGTTTTGCAGCCTACACTCCCAAGCATACTCCCACACCTGCCCATATTCCTTAGCATACTGACCAATAAGTACCTTTATCACCTTTTGCTTTGCTCTTTTGCACTGATTCCTAGATACATTGATGCCTACACGCTCCTTCACCAGCATCCTAAAGTTAGCAAGTTTCAAGTTGGGCATCACCTTGATCAGATCGAAGAAGTGCTTCGACAACCATGAACTTGTTACCCTTTTGTTTTGAAAATTAATGGAACAAGTGTGTTCCTCTTGGTAGGCTCTAATCTGAAAAGACCCACTCTTCTTAACAAACGCACCGTAAATCTTCCATGGACAGTTTTGCTGCGAACACCTAGCTCTTACAAATTTCTTGGTATTTCTAATGAAATCAATATTTCTTTGTGCAGCAATGGAAGAACTCAGTATAGCTTCCCTAAATTGTATCGCATCATGGAATTTCATACCTACTGACAAAGTAGGAGATGCAACAGATGGATCATAGGAAGGAAACTTACTTTTCCTTCTACGCACAGCTCGTTGATCTTCTTCAACTTCGTCTTGGGAAGTTGCGGTGTCGATGCTTTCTTCATAATCTGTCTCCAGGACCTGGCCAGCAACACCAACATCTGCAGGGCCTTCGTCTCTGTTTGGATGAACAGCTACATGCAAAGTTGCAAATCTATCTGACAAAAAGTCCCTTTGTTTTTTCCTTGACTGTGTAAGCTCCTCATCGTCGGCGTCACTTAAGATTAACAAATTTTCAGCTTCAGCAGCCAACCCTTCATCGTCATCGTCACCCTCACTGGATTCAGCTACTTCCCAATCTAATTCAGTGATGGTGACATCACCCATGTCACAATCGCTCTGGTGAACAGCATCTGCGCCCCTCTCCTCCCCATCCTGTCCATCATGACCTACTTCATCTCCTCCTTCTCCTACTTCGGTGGTATCTGTGTCATCATGTTCGTCCTCACTATTGTTTTCAACAAACACTTTCGCCTCTTCGCCATGAAGATAATGATATAAGACATCCCTAAAACCATTATCATCTTCCAAAACTCTCAAACCATCTCTCAAGCCTTTCCCAGGAACACAGTACAGTAACTTTTGTACTCTACAAGGCAAAAATGTCACTATATCCCTAACAAATCCAATATAAGATGCCTTCTTTATATCTACAAAGATAGTACCCTCATTCCCCCCCTCATACTCCCACTCATCCTCCCCAATTACAAAATCTCCACCGTAGTAAACGATGACAGCAACATAGTCTTTATGCGCCATTTCTGCAACAAAAGAGGACAAATATACAATTAACTATTTTGGGACCACATTCACAAAGAACAGACAATTGCAAGTGGAGGTCCCCACACTCTTTATTAAAGAAAAGAAAAGAAAAGAAGAAGAGAGAGGGAAGATGCGATCGTCGACAGCTGCAGCTTGAAAACAACAGGCCTCAGGACAAGGACAAATAAAAATTAAGATGGGACCCGACAATTGCTTTGATTATGCCGTCGCATTTCTTTAAAATATGGAGAGATTCCTCAGCATGGGTCCTCAACAATGCAATTTATTAAACAAATATCCAGAAGTCCCCATCCCCACAACCTTCGATTCTCACATGTGCAAAGTCCAATACTCTGAACCCTAACAATCACCAATCATCGCACATTTCACATCCGACCACTACAAATTACTTTCGCACATCACAATTCAACACCCTGAATGAATCACACATCACAGTGGATGAGGCGACGTCGAGCCCTACACTGAGCCCTAATTTCCCCCCCCTCGAGCCCTACACCGAGCCTATATTTCAATGCCGCTCCTAAACTGTCAATTTGAACCCCCCAATAGGATTGTAGCACTACATCTCAGCCATTAAATCTCACATCAAGCCTGACCTTTCCCAGCCGACCCCCAAATTTGAAGTCCGAGCCCTAATAAACGAGTCGGAGCCCTAATTTCACCACAGGGGAGAGGAAGAAGAGAAAAAACCTGAGCAAATCGACGACGGCGAGCGATGACGGCACTCGACGACGGCGACCGACGACGCCGACCGACGACGGCGACCGACAAAGGCGAGCGACGACGGCGAGCGATCACCTGCGAACGGCGAGCTGTGAACGGCGATGGATGGATGGAGAGGACGTCAGACCTATTGTGAACCGACAAAATGTTAAATTCCAAATAAACGAACGACGTCGTTTTGTTTGGCCAAGTGCACAGTGGATGGGGCGACGTCGTTTTCCTCCTCCACGTCTGCTTTTTTTAAAAAAAAAAATTGCCACATCAGTTAAGCTTGTCGCCGGAAAATGCCACGTCTGCATTTTGGCCGGTTTTTCGCCGGATTGGCACTTAAGTGTCCCATTTTACTCCGATGATGGCACTTAAGTGTACCATTTTAAAGTTATGGCACTTAAGTGTCCCGGCGTGCCAAGTTATGGCACTCCAGGTGTCCCGACCTCGTCTTATGTGGCATTGTCAATATTGATGTAAACAACTTTTTTTTTGTGATATTTTAATTTTTTTTAAATTTTTTCACCCCTCTTCCTTTGCCGGTTGCCATGGCCAATAATCAGCCATAGTCGAGGGCTGGTGAGGGCAAGCCTCACATGAGGCCCATGAGATCAGCCCTTGTTCAACCCTTGCTTATCATCGCTAGTTGCCAGCAATTGCCAAGGCCTGACAACTGGCAAGCAAGAAGGAAATAAAAAAAAGAAAGAAAATAAAAAAAGGAAAATTTCAAATAAAGTATATCTATTTAGAAAAATATAAAAAATGCAAAAAGTTGATTACATTAGTGTTAGCTATGCCATGTTACTGGCCAAAATTAGCCAGAAGAATTATATTAGCAAATCATCAAAAAAATTATGAATAAATTGGCTAAATTGAAGTATTTAGGATTGAATTGGTATCCGTATAATATATTTAACTTTTTTTTTTTTTGGAAATTTGTATGGATTATGGCTCAAAGTTAGTTCCTACTATTTTGAAATTTGAGCCACGGATTACAAGTAATCATGCTCGATATTAAGGAAAGTCCAAATCGGACTCTTGTCAACAAGATCATGAGTAACGCAAATAATATCTATTAACTTCTCAAAAAATTTCTTTTTCCTATTGAAGATGAAGTCTATGTTGATGTCTGAAAAGTGCTCATAGTTTCTTGTATACATATATTATGTTGTTGAATTTGGTTGGCTGAGCATGCTTAGTGCGTTTAATATGTACGAAACTTGCAAGAGTCACAAAGTGCACCGAGAGCGACAATCCAAGAGATTCGAGAGTATAAGAAAATTCCTCTTTTGCAAACGATTTTTGTGGGTTCCTGCTGAATTAAAAAAAAAAAAACTTATAAGTGAGTATGACTGAGTAACTGTAACTTTATCCTACTTGATTATTGTGGATTTATCTTGTTGATCTCTCCTGTTAGATTAGGCATATAATCAAATCATGTAAATCTGTTGTTTTTCGATTTTATCTATGCAATTTATATCTTAATTAGGGTATGCGTGCTTCATAGAAATCTTCTCGATGGAAGAATATATTTTTGCAAAAATCATTTTCTAAGGAAATAGCTTGTCATTAGTTATTTGATGGTGTTCTTGAAGGCGAGACATAATTATTTTTTATGTTTTAAACCTAACTTTAATAAATTAAGCTCAATGTTATAATTATGGTTTGCTCCTAAGATGAGATACTAAAGTGATATCCAAATCATTGTCTAAAATATTACTAATGTTTGGAGTAT
The DNA here is from genome assembly GCA_019915185.1 of Eucalyptus camaldulensis. Lineage (NCBI taxonomy): Eukaryota > Viridiplantae > Streptophyta > Magnoliopsida > Myrtales > Myrtaceae > Eucalyptus > Eucalyptus camaldulensis. The sequence goes on from JAHSVA010000014.1 coordinate 4,135,668, forward strand.
AAAATTTTATGGATTTTTATTATCAAAATAATGCAACCTAAAAAAAGGACGCCCAAGAAGAAAATGCAAAAAATTAACAAACTTAATCTATCAGTACTCTTTCGAATACCAAAATAAAAATAAAAAAATCAATCAGTGCTCATAAAACTTTACGTGAAAATAGATCTCCATTCCAAAAAATTAATCAAAGAGGGATACACAATAAAAATCCAATCTGGGAAAGAAAAAAAAAAGAAAAAGAAAAGTCATCATAAAATTAAAGACAAAAACATCCTAAATTGGCATTTCCACGGACACCTCTTGTATTATCCTCCTAAAATATGCATCATATAGCCGAGTGGCAAATAACGAAATAACAATTTAGTCTGACAGAGATGCAACAAATTGAGCAATTGAAGCTAATTCTAGTACCAATCTGAAGAGGAGATGAAACAGTTTTGAGAGTTTGCTGTGAAGAAAAGAAAGGATGGAGAGTGAAGACTAGTAGGGACAGAGGGAGAACAGAGCACGCTTGTAGAAAATGAGTCTGAAAAAACCGATTTCTTCTTTTTAGGATAGAGACGTCATTTTCCTGGATGTTGAGTATTGTTTTTTTTTTCTTGCCTGAAAAGTTTTTTCAATAGATTATCCACTTTCAACAAATCAAACGTATTGATCTTTAAAAAATCATTTCATGGAAGTCCTTTCCTTAAAAACAACGACACCCTCCAAATTGCTTTGATTCTTCACATTTTCGCGCTAGTCAAAACAGTTTGATCTTTCAAACCAGTTCATTTAAAGGCGACGGCACGGTAAGGGAAGATCCATTTACATCGACATCTTAGAGAGGCACAGAATGAAACTTTATACCAATAGATACAGCAGAGAAGATATCCTCCGAAAGAATAACAGAGCATTCGCACCCAAAAGTGCAGTGAGCGGGAAACTACTAGCTTCTGTTTCCCCACCATTGCAACCAGAAAACAACCCCATGCCCCTTCTTATACAAGACACATTTGCACTCAAATGTACTTTGTATCATAGCGGCAATGCAATGACAAACGGAAAACAACTCCTTTCGAAAGCACGAGGCAGAATGAGACTATGTTGATGAAAAAAAGTACAGAAAGTTGACTCATTTGCGAGAAACCACGACCACCTGTTTCCCGATGTTGCGACCGGAGAACACCCCAACAAGAGCTGCTGGACCGTTCTCGAGCCCTTCCGTGATGTCTTCCATGTATGCAATCTTCCCCTCTCTGATCTGAGGCAATACCATCTCCAGGAACTTCGGGTAGAGATGATAGAAATCGGACACCGAGAAACCTTCCATCCGAACCCGCTTCCAGATAAGGTTTATCAAGTTGTGTACGCCTTCGTGCTGCTCGAGGTTGTACTGTGAGATCATTCCGCATACTGTGATTCGGCCATGAAGTTTCATATTGGGCAGCACGGCATCAAGCATCTTTCCGCCGACATTTTCGAAGTAGATATCGATCCCCTCAGGGAAGCATCTAAACATTCAAGACAGAAAAAAGTCAACTCTAGTCAGCTTTGGAATGGGTACATATTGAATATTTCGTACATAAGTAATGTGCTCAATCATCGTTACTCTATTCTTGGTTCACCTTTTCAGTGCTACATCCAGATCCAGTTCCTCCTTGTAGTTGAAAGCATCATCGAATCCAAACTTGTTCTTCAGCAAATCAACCTTTTTCCCAAACATAACAGCAAGCGAGCATTTTAAGTAAAGATAAAATCGGGAAGAGACTATTAAGCAATTACTATCCAAGGAAAAACTAGACAAATGTGAGATGATTACCTTCTCTTTGCTACCGGCGCTGCCAACAACATAACAACCAAACAACTTTGCAAACTGGCCGACAAGCTGACCAACAGCTCCCGATGCCGCCGATATGAAAACAGTATCTCCTTTCTTAGGAGAGCATACCTCAAAAAACCCAGCATAAGCCGTCAAACCTGGCATACCTGTAAAGTTTGGATTTATGCAAATTAGACAAGTTTCAAGATTCGCTGGAGCATAGAAGTAGGAGTGTAATGCTATGGCAAATCTCAAATGACCCGATTTAATTGATTGAAGGTGATGCCCCTGTCAAATGGATGAGAAATAATCAATTTGGACACTTCTTTCAACACAAAAGACAGCTTTGCAAGGCTCCATCGTTGAGACAATTCAACAAGGGCATACGGCACTTAAACAAGGATGATCCCCACAAATAAAATTCAAAGGAAGCACGCTTTTTCCTTGCATAAGCTGGAGGCTGTCCGTACTTGAGAACCAAATAGACAGAACAAAGTATCTTAACGATTCGATGCTCCTCATTATTTAACTCTAAAAGAGATATCACACCAAATGATTAAAGAGCATACCCAGAAGGCCGGTGTAGTAAGACAAAGGAACATCGGTGTGTTCGATCTTAAAGCAAGTCTCTGGCACAGTAATTAGACTATACTCCTCCCATCTAGTGATGCCCCAAACCAAGTCGCCTTTCTTGAAGTTTGGATGCCCAGATTCCAAAACTCTAGCTACTCCATATCCACGAACAGGCTGCATCGTTGTGTTAGATTCTTCAGAATATAAGCGCAACTACAATTAGCAAACTCGAATAGACTTTGAGCGTACAAAAAGGAAAGAGTATGCTTCCTTTGAATCTTACTTGTTGAATGTAATTGTCACAAATTTGAGTTTGGTTTATGCATGCGAGTTCATAACTTACTGTCGGCATCATTTGTCGAGTAAATGTAACAAGAGAGTTGGCGGTACTTACAGAGCCGAGCTGAGTGGAGAACTTGATGAGGTTGAGATTGTAGGGATCGCAGGCCAGGTACAAGTTCTTCACCATGATAGCCCCCGAATCCTTGTCGGCCTTCGGTCTCTCCGAGCTCGTCCTCACTTCCAAGTGGGTCTCTTTCAGGGAACCTTGTACCTTCTCTCTGTATATCACCTGTTTGTTCCTCATAACTTCCACTGAAGCATTGCTGTTCTCCTTCTCCATTCTCTCTCTCTCTGTGGATTTGATTGGGGAGATACATGGCCAAATAGTGCACTTACTCTTATAGGGAAGACGGGCGATGAAATATGCAGACGTCGAAGACGTGTGCCTTTGCGTCATCGGCTTGCCTTACGTGTGCCGTTGGGTCATCCAAGATGACTACGGTAGATTCTGGGCCGCAATTTCCATTTCAAAGAAATGGGCAACCGGTTGAGATATAAACAATATATTATTATATTTGCTAATCTTAGTTAATTCAACAAGGAAACTAGATAAAAAAAAAAAAAAAACACACGATAGATGCGATGAAATGAAGGTTTTGTTTTCTTATTTTATTTAAGGAATAATATAACCATCGTTCCTTTATTTTTGTCCGAAAATCAAAATCAAAATCAAAATCATCCTTCTTTCTTTCTCTTTAAAAAAGAGAAAAAAAAACGTCCCTCTACTTTTTAGAAAATGTTGATGTGCGGTCCTTCCATTGTAATTTTTCCCTTACTGATCGATTTTTGTTGACATGGATTTGAAATTAATGATATAGACGCTAGTGAATATACATGTCACCCTGAAATACATATGTCATGTCATGATTTATTAAAAATTATTATAAGTAAAAAAGGCACCACATCAAATAATATTAAACAACAGAAAAACCAAAGTTGAAAGAGAGAAAGAGATGGAGGATCATTGTCGTAGCCATGAGCTCAAGCTCTAAGCTTGCAACAACCATGGTCACGACGGCCACAACCACTAGAGTTTCAAATTGTGAAGCTCGAGATCATGGCTGCTCAAGATAAGCTCACGGTCATGTTGGCTCAATTGGTGGTCGTAAATGGTTACAAATCATAGCTTTTGTATTATTATGGATGTTTTGTGGGTTTTCTTTAAGTTTATCATTTCTATTATTTTATTTTTATTATACTCAAATTTAAGAAATTTTACTTTGAGGGATTAAAGGAAATCCGAGATTTCACTCCAAATTTCCCAAAGAAATAGGATGAACAATTTATCTTGTTCCCTTTACTTGTACTATTAACTTATTTGTTCTTTCAAAGAACTTTTTATAGCACTTTTGCTTCATATTTGATGAAGTGGCATGTCACATAATGCTCAAGCATGTATAAATTACTCCACCTTTCACCTGCCCTTAAAACCTACCTTAATACTTTTTCTTTAGAAAAAGTACACCCCAAGTGTTAAAATTTGGCATGAATTGACATTTTAGTGCCAAAAATTAAGAAAATGACAATTTTTTGAAAAGTGAGATTTCCATCTATGATTAACCTTGCCAGCAATCCTACATGGCAATTTTTTATTATTTTTCTCGCCTACATGGCTCACCGGAGAGCAGACTCAATAAAGAAACGCAAAAACGACATCATTTTGACGCGGATTTGAATTTTAATATAAAATTTAATTTAATGAATTTATAAATAAATTATATATATTTATTTAAAAGGGGTGAAAGGAAGAAGGCAGCTGAAGGTTGGGCCCTTACTGCCGCCTTCTCCCTGCCGTCACTTGGAAGGGCCAACAAAAGTGGGAGTAGGGTTGGTTGGGATCGCCGAGCCTTGGCCAGGGGTTAGCGACCCCGACTGACTGGCGGTAATCTTGGGCAAGGGTCGCCACCCTTCCCTAGATCTGGCGAGAGTCGGCAGCTCTCGCCCAGATTTAGGGCGAGGGTCACCGCCCTCCCCCAAATCCAGCAAGGGTTGACAACTCTCGCCCGGCTAGGTGGTTGGGGCCGATGACCCCGGTTGACTCTCCCCCCACTGTCGTTGACCCTTCCCAATGACAACGAGGAGGTGGTGGTGGTGGCGAGAGCTTAGCCCTCAACCGTGTGCCTCCTCCCTCCCCCTTTTTTTATTTAAAAAAAAATGTTTTAAATGAATTTAGTTTTAATTTAATTTAATTAATTTTTATATTAATTATTTACCACGTCAGAAGCAAAACAATATCGTTTTTACATTTGTCTAGCCACGTTAGTGTGACAAACGAGATCATTTTGCACTTACCTCACTGGAAAATCGCAATATTAGCATTTTGATTGGATTTTCTTGTCATTGGCACTTAAGTGATCAATTTTGCTCCGATTTTGGCACTTCAGTATCCCCTTGTGCCAAGTTTTGACACTCCAGGTGTCTGGCACTTCTTTTTCTTTCACGTAGATTTCTAGAGAATTATGGTTCTTGAAATATAAAGAGAATGTTTAGCAAATTCCTATCCTTTCCAGCAATTACAAAACCATTTGCATTTCTGAAAATTACGTTAGAACTTTAGCTAAAGAATTTTACTTTTTTTTTTTTGTCCTTTTTAGGAAGCTTTAGCCTTCTCTCTAAATAGACTCGTGAAGTGGAAAAACCGGATCCGACCCCCAAAAAGAAAAAATAAAAAGTGGAAAAACCGGTGCCGTTATGCTCACTTTCCTCATTCCAATTCCATTTCTCTCTTTAATTTGTAATTGTTATTGTCGTTGTCCTCGGTGAATTTTAATTCTTACTTTTGCTTTTCCCTTATTGATATATTTTTCTGGACACTTTTCTCGCACTTCTTAATTAACTCTTTTTGAATTTTTGGCATTCCTTTCAATTATTAAATTAACTCTTTCTTCAAAATTATCATACATTTTCAATTAACGAAAAAATATATATATATTTTTGCATGAAAAAATTCTTGTCTTTTTTTCAATTTTTGTTTTCTTTTGTTTGGAAGAGTTTATTTGAGTAAATATAATATTAGCTACTTCAAACTTTAAATTTGATTACTTACTGTCCAATTCATTTTCTTCATGCATTTTTTCTGTCTCATTTGAAGTGCTATACTTGCTTTTTTATATTCTTCTTCTTTCTTTCCTTTCTTTTCTATACTTGCTTTTATAAACTAAAGGGACTCGGTCAAACCCCAAATGTTACACTAAGTGCACCGTCTATTTCAAAAATCTAATCAAATAATTTATATTTGTGTGTTTTCACTGTGTTGGTCTTTTCCTATGTTCTATTTGTTATTATTATATATTTTTTTTCTAATGAGTGTTTCTCATTCGCATATGATTATCACAAGAAAAAAAAATCAATTTCATTCCTTCTCATATATTTCGTTTTAAAATACCATTCAAAGTCAAACAATAAATATTCAAACCGTGTTTAAGGAAATGTTAGATTATATCTCGACTTGGGAACCGTGTGAGGAATATCAAGAAATATATTTTCTTATTGGGTTCGGATTCATCGGACGATGTAGTTTGCTCGATTGGCTTCCGACGAAGGAGCCACAAGGTTATTGGCTTATTCAGTTTTGGTCAAAAAAGATGTGTGGTTGTTTGACTCCTATGCGCAGCCGCACGACAGTAAGAGCCACTACAGGACAAAATAAAGGGGTCGCATATTCTCTAATTATATATTTATTTCGGGGGTGAAAAGATTTTTGTCTGAGGAAACAGCCCGTGGGCTCTCGAGCAGAACGTAGACTTTGGGGGTGTTTGGTTCAGTTTTCCCAAGGGGCTTTGAGCCTCGAAAGCCCCTTGGGAAAAATTAGAGGGTGTTTGGTTCGGCTTTCAAATGCTCCTTGGTGAAATGTTTGCTTTTGGAATGCTGAATGCCGAATGCTGGGAGGGACCAGCTTTGAGCATTGGGCATTCTGGAGATGCGATATTACTGTTCACCGCGTCACTGTTCATCGTCTCCTTCGCCGTTCGCCTTCTTCTTCGCCGTTCATCTTCTTCTTTGTCAAAGGCAGCGCTTAGCCGCGATCTGGCCGCCGAGAAGCCTCGCCTGAGGTCGCACAACCTTAGGTGAGGTGGCCTGAGGTCGGGCAACCTCAGTTGGCGTCGCCTGGTCTCGCGCTAGCCAGGCGACCAGGCGAGGCCAGATCTGGCCATTTGACGACCAGATCTGGCCTCTGCGACCTCCGGCGGCCAGATTTGGCGGTTCGGCGACGGCCAGATCTGGCCGTCCGGCGGTGGCTGGCGGTTGGCCGACAGTAGCCGGCCGTCGGAATTTCATTTCAAACTTTAAAGAAAATAAAAAATAACAAAAGCTAATTACAAATGTAAAGTTTGCCAAACGATGTTTATGCTAAGTTGCATTTCCATGCTAAAATTTACCAAACGGCCTAACATTTCCGAAAGCCCCTTTCTCTCAAAGATATTTGCATTTTCCCAATGGCATTTCCCCAAAGCCGAACCAAACGGGCCCAAAGCCGCGCGAGGGAACGCTTCGAACGAGCATCGGACACACGTGAATTTTGTGCTTTGTTTTATATTCAAATTGGGACGTAAGACTCATGTATATTCTGGGTGTGGAAAATATTGAAACCTGTTCACGATTGTAATTCTAATTTTTCATTGATAGTAGATTATCAGCTACTACCAACTCTCCCAATACAGTATGTACCTAGATTTGGACCGAATATTGTAAAATTTATGGTGTTTTTAATTGTTCATTGTTTTATTTATCTAGTGATTTCGAGTTAATTTAAATTGTAATATCTTGTTAGTTTCTGTGTTAATTTTACTATGGAAAGTTCGGTGTCTATACATTACCCTTGACATTCTACTTGTAATCTAAAAATGAATAATTACTATAAATTTTTAAACCTATTATTTGGATATCAATTCAGTCATTAATTTTTTAATTTAATTAATTTAGTTTTAAATCTTTTGATGAATTGACAATTTACTTATTCCACCTATAATCGCTAACATGGACAAAATCAAACGTATTGATCTTTAAAAAATCATTTCATGGAAGTCCTTTCCTTAAAAACAATGACACCCTCCAGATTGCTTTGGTTCTTGACATTTTCGCGCTAGTCAAAACAGTTTGATCTTTCAAACCAGTTCATTTAAAGGCGACGGCACGGTAAAGGAAGATCCATTTACATCGACGTCTTAGAGAGTAATAGAATAAAATTTTATACCAATAGATTCAGCAGAGAACATGTCCTCCGAAAGAATAACAGAGCATTCGCACCCAAAAGTGCAGTAAGCGGGAAACTAGTAGCTTCTGTTTCCCCACCATTGCTACCAGAAAACAACCCCATGCCCCTTCTTATACGAGACACGTTTGCACTCAAATGTCCTTTGTATCATAGCGGCAATGCAATGACAAACGGAAAACAACTTTCAACACCGCGAGACAAGATAAGACTAGGTCGATGAAAAAAAATGTACAGAAAGCTAAATCATTCGCGAGAAACCACGACCACTTGTTTCCCGATGCTGCGACCAGAGAACACCCCGACAAGAGCTGCTGGACCGTTCTCGAGCCCTTCCGCGATGTCTTCCATGTACACAATCTTCCCCTCTTTAATCTGAGGCAATACTGTCTCGAGGAACTTCGGGTAGAGATGATAGTAATCAAACATTGCAAAACCTTCCATCCGAACCTGCTTCCAGATAAGGTGCATCAAGTTGTGTACGCCTTCGTGCTGCTCGAGGTTGTATTGTGAGATCATTCCGCATACTGTGATTCGGCCATGAGGTTTCATGTTGAGCAGCACGGCATCAAGCATCTTTCCACCGACATTTTCAAAGTAGATATCGATCCCCTCAGGTAAGCATCTAAACATTCAAGACAGGAAAAAGTCAACTCTAGTCGGCTTTGGAATGGGTACATATTGAATATCCTGTACATAAGTAATGTGCTCGATCATCGTTACTATATTCCTAGTTCACCTTTTCAGTGCTGCATCCAAATCCAGTTCCTCCTTGTAGTTGAAAGCATCATCGAATCCAAACTTGTTCTTCAGCAAATCAACCTTTTTCCCAAACATAACAGCAAGCGAGCATTTTAAGTAAAGATAAAATCGGGAAGAGACAATTAAGCAATTCCTATTCAAGGAAAAACTAGACAAATATGAGATGATTACCTTTTCTTTGCTACCGGCGCTGCCAACAACATAACAACCAAACAACTTTGCAAACTGGCCGACAAGCTGACCAACAGCTCCCGATGCCGCTGATATGAAAACAGTATCTCCTTTCTTAGGAGAGCATACCTCAAAAAACCCAGCATAAGCCGTCAAACCTGGCATACCTGTAAAGTTTGGATTTATGCAAATTAGACAAGTTTCAAGATTCGCTGGAGCATAGAAGTAGGAGTGTAATGCTATGGCAAATCTCAAATGACCCGATTTAATTGATCGAAGGTGATGCCCCTGTCAAATGGATGAGAAATAATCAATTTGGACACTTCTTTCAACACAAAAGACAGCTTTGCAAGGCTCCATCGTTGAGACAATTCAACAAGGGCATACGGCACTTAAACAAGGATGATCCCCACAAATAAAATTCAAAGGAAGCACGCTTTTTCCTTGCATAAGCTGGAGGCTGTCCGTACTTGAGAACCAAATAGAGAGAACAAAGTATGTTAACGATTCGATGCTCCTCATTATTTAACACTGAAAGAGATATCGCACCAGATGATTAAAGAGCATACCTAGAAGGCCGGTGTAATAAGACAGAGGAACATCGGTGTGTTCGATTTTAAAGCAAGTCTCTGGCGCAGTAATTAGACTATACTCCTCCCATCGAGTGAGGCCCAAAACCAAGTCGCCTTTCTTGAAGTTCGGATGCCCAGATTCCAAAACTCTAGCTACCCCATATCCAGAAACAGTCTGCATCATTGTCTTGGATACTTCAGAATATAAGTGGAACTACAAATAGCAAACTCGAATAGACTTTGAGCGTACAAGAAGGAAAGAGTATGCTTCCTTTGAATCTACTTGTTGAATGTAAGTGTCACAAATTTGAGTTTGGTTTATGGGTGCGACTTCATAAATTACTGTTAGCATCATGTGTCGAGTAAACGTGACAAGAGAGATGGCGGTACTTACAGAGCCGAGCTGAGTCGAGAACTTGATTAGGTGGAGATTGTAGGGATCGCAGGCCAGGAACAAGTTCTTCACCATGATGGCCCCCGAATCCTTGTCGGCCTTCGGTCTCTCCGAGCTCGTCCTCACTTCCAGGTGGGTCTCCTTCAGGGAACCTTGTACCTTCTCTCTGTAAATCACCTGTTTGTTCCTCATAACTTCCGCTGAAGCATTGCTGTTCTCCTTCTCCATTCTCTCTCTCTCTCTCTCTCTCTCTCTCTCTCTGGATTTGACCGGTGAGACACATGGCCAAATATTGCACCTATACTTTATACTTTATAGGGAAGATGGGTGATGAAAAATATGCAGACGCCGGTGACGTGTGCCCGTGTGTCAGCGGCATGTCTTACGTGTGCCGTTGTGTCATCCGTGGAATAGTATTCCAATTGGGAGATGCTAGCCTAACGGCCACCGTCATCCAAGATGATGACGGTGGATTGCGGGCCGCAATTTCCACTTCAAAGAAATGGGCAACCGGTTGAAATCTAAACAATATGTTATTATATTTGCTAATCTTAATTAATTCAACAAGGAAACTTGATAAAAAAAACAATACATACGATGAAATGAAGGTTTTGTTTTCTTATTTTATTTAAGGAATAATATTACCATCGTTGCTTTATTTTGTCCGAAAACCAAAACCAAAACCATTCTTCTTCCTTTTATTATTATTTTTTAAAAACGTCCCTCAACTTTTTAGAAAATGTCGACATCCAGTCCTTCCATTATAATTTTTCCCTTACTGGTCTATTTTTGTTGACATGGATTACAGAATTAATCAGATAGACTCTGGTGAATATATGTGTCATGCTGAAATATATATGTCATGTCATGATTTACTGAAAATTATTATAAGTCAAAATGGCAGCACATCAAACAATATTAAAAGGAAAAAACCCAAAATTGAGAGAGAAAGAGATGGAGGATCATTGTCGTAGCCATGAGCTCAAGCTATAAGCTTGCAGCAACCATGGTTGCAATGGCCACAATCATTAGAGTTTCGAAGTGCGAAGCTCAAGAACATGGCTACTCGAGATAAGCTCAAGGTCATGGTGGCTCAATTGGTGGTCGTAAATGGTTACAAATCATAGTTTTTGTATTAATATGGATGTTTTGTGGGTTTTCTTCAAGTTTATCATTGTTGTTATTTTATTTTTATTATACTCACATTTAAGAAATTTTACTTTGAGAGATTAAAGGAAATCCCGATAATTGAGATTTCATTCCAAATTTCCCAAAGAAATAGGATGAACAATTTATATTGTTCCTTTACTTATACTATTAACTTATTTGTTCTTTCCAAGACCTTTTTATAGGACTTTATGCTTCATATTTGATGAAGTGGCATGTCACATAATGCTCAAGCAATTATAAATTACTCCACCTTTCACCCTCCCTTAAAGCCTACCTTAACAGTTTTTCTTTCATGTAGATTTCTAGAGAATTATGGTTCTTGAAATATAAAGAGAATGTTTAGTAAATTCCTATCATTTCCAGCAGTTAAAAAACCATTTGCATTTCTGAAAATTACGTCAGAATTTTAGCTGAAGAAATCTTTTCTTTTCTTTTTTTTTGTCCTTTTTAGGAAGCTTTTGTCTTCTCTCTGAATAGACTCGTGAAGTGGAGAAACCGGATCCTGCTACTCAAGTTTTATGATGACTTTTCTTTACATAAAAATTTTCTCCATTCCAAAAGAACAATCAAAGAGGGATACGCTAAAGTGGGAAAAAAGGAAGAGGGAAAGAAAGGTCATCATAAAATTAAGGATAAGAACATCCTAAATTGGCCTTTCCACACCTCTTGTATGATCCTCCTAAAATGTGCATCATATAGCCGAAAGACATATAACCAAATCATGATTTGGTCCGACAAACATTTGACAAATTGAGTAATCGAAGCTAATTCTAGGTATCGATTTGAAGAGAGGATGAAACAGCTTTAAGAGTTTGCTACGAAGAAAAGAAAAGAAGACAAGTAGGAACAGAGAGAATATAGATTTAAAAAACGGTTTCCTCTTTTCAAAATAGAGAAATCATTTTCTTCCTTGTGAAGTATCATTATTTTTCTCGACTGAAAAGTCTTTTCAACAGATCATCTACTTTCAGCAAATCAAACATATTGACCTTTGCTCATGAAAATCCCTTCTATGAAAGCAAAGACACCCTCAAAATCGCTTCGACTGTTCACATTTCCGCGCTAGTCAAAATGGTTCGATCTCTCAAACCAATTTATTTAAAGGCGACCATGCATAGTGAAGGAAGATACATTTATATTGACCTCTTAGAAAGGCATAGCAGGAAATGTTATACCCAATGCAGAGAACATATCCTCCGAAAGCATAACAGAGCATTCGCACCCAAAAGTGCAGTAAGCGGGAAACTAGTAGCTTCTGTTTCCCCACCATTGCTACCAGAAAACAACCCCATGCCCCTTCTTATACGAGACACATTTGCACTCAAATGTCCTTTGTATCATAACGGCAATGCAAAGACAAACGGAAAACAACTTTCAAAAGCACGAGGCAAGATAAGACTATGCCGATGAAAAAAAATGTACAGAAAGCTGAATCATTCACGAGAAACCATGACCACCTGTTTCCCGACATTGCGACCAGAGAACACCCTGACAAGAGCTGCTGGACCGTTCTCGAGCCCTTCCGCGATGTCTTCCATGTACGCAATCTTCCCCTCTTTAATCTGAGGCAATACAGTCTCAAGGAACTTCGGGTAGAGATGATAGTAATCAAACACCACAAAACCTTCCATCCGCACCCGCTTCCAGATAAGGTTTATCAAGTTGTGTACGCCTTCGTGCTGCTCGAGGTTGTACTGCGAGATCATTCCGCATACTGTGATTCGGCCATGAAGTTTCATGTTGGGCAGCACGGCATCAAGCATCTTTCCGCCGACATTTTCGAAGTAGATATCGATCCCCTCAGGGAAGCATCTAAACATTCAAGACAGAAAAAAGTCAACTCTAGTCAGCTTTGGAATGGGTACATATTGAATATTTTGTAAATAAGTAATGTGCTCAATCATTGTTACTTTATTCCTGGTTCACCTTTTCAGTGCTGCATCCAGATCCAGTTCCTCCTTGTAGTTGAAAGCATCATCGAATCCAAACTTATTCTTCAGCAAATCAACCTTTTTCCCAAACATAACAGCAAGCGAGCATTTTAAGTAAAGATAAAATTGGTAAGACTATTAAGCAATTACTATTCAAGGAAAAACTAGACAAATGTTAGATGATTACCTTCTCTTTGCTACCGGCGCTGCCAACAACATAACAACCAAACAACTTTGCAAACTGGCCGACAAGCTGACCAACAGCTCCCGACGCCGCCGATATGAAAACAGTATCTCCTTTCTTGGGAGAGCATACCTCGAAAAACCCAGCATAAGCGGTCATACCTGGCATACCTGGAAAGTTTGGATTTATACAAATTAGAAGAGTTTCAAGATTTGCTGAAGCATAGGAGGAGTGTAATGCCATGGCAAATCTCAAACGATCCGATTTAATTGACCGAAGGTGATGCCTCTGACAAATGGATAAGGAACAATCAATTTACACGCTTGTCTCAACACGAAAGAGCTGTACAGTACTCTATTGTTGAGATAATTCAACGAGGGCATACGGCACTTAAACGAGGAAGATCCCCCCAAGTAAAATTCAAAGGAAGCACGCTTTTTCCTTGCATAGCTGGAGGCTGTCCGTACTTGAGAACCAAACAAACAGAACAAAGTATGTTAACGATTCGATGCTCCTCATTATTTAACACTGAAAGAGATATCGCACCAGATGATTAAAGAGCATACCCAGAAGGCCGGTGTAGTAAGATAGAGGAACATCGGTGTGTTCGATCTTAATGAAAGTCTCTGGCGCAGTAATTAGACTATACTCCTCCCATCGAGTGATGCCCAAAACCAAGTCGCCTTTCTTGAAGTTCGGATGGCCAGATTCCAAAACTCTAGCTACTCCATATCCAGGAACAGGCTACATCATTGTGTTAGATACTTCAGAATATAAGTGCAACAACAAATAGCAAACTCGAATAGACTTTGAGCGTACCAGAAGGAAAGAGTATGCTTCCTTTGAATCTTACTTGTTGAATGTAGTTGTCACAAATTTGAGTTTGGTTTATGCACGCGAGTTCATAACTTACTGTTGGCATCATGTGTCGAGTAAATGTGACGAGAGAGATGGCGGTACTTACAGAGCCGAGCTGAGTGGAGAACTTGATGAGGTTGAGATTGTAGGGATCGCAGGCCAGGTACAAGTTCTTTACCATGATGGTCCCCGAATCCTTGTCGGCCTTCGGTCTCTCCGAACTCGTCCTCACTTCCAAGTGGGTCTCTTTCAGGGAACCTTGTACCTTCTCTCTGTATATCACCTGTTTGTTGCTCATAACTTCCACTGAAGCATTGCTGTTCTCCTTCTCCATTCTCTCTCTCTCTCTCTCTCTCTCTCTCTCTCTCTCTGTGGATTTGATTGGGGAGATACATGGCCAAATATTGCACGTACACTTATAGGGAAGACGGGTGATGAAATATGCAGACGTCGGTGATGTGTGCCTTTGCGTCATCGGCATGTCTTACTTGTGCCGTTGTGTCATCCAAGATGATGACGGTGGATTGTGGGCTGCAATTTCCGTTTCAAAGAAATGGGCAACCGGTTGAAATATAAACAATATATTATTATATTTGCTAATCTTAATTAATTCAACGGGGAAACTAGATAAAAACAATAGATACAATTTAATGAAGGTTTTGTTTTCTTATTTTATTTAAGGAATAATATAATCATCGTTCCTTTATTTTTGTCCGAAAGTCAAAATGAAAATCATCCTTCTTTCTTTTATTTATTTATTTTTTAAAAACGTCCCTCAAATATTTGAGTATAGTCCTTCTGTTATATTTTTTCCCTTACCGATCGATTTTTGTTGACATGGATTACAGAATTAATGATATAGACGCCGATGGATATATGTGTCATGCTGAAATACATATGTCATGTCATGATTTACTGAAGATTATTATAAGTCAAAAAGGCACCACATCAAACAATATTAAAAGAAGAAAACCAAAATTGAGAAAGAGAAAGAGATAGAGGATCTTCGTCGTAGCCATGAGCTCAAGCTCTAAGCTTGCAGCAACCATGGTCGTGGCACCCACAGTCACTAGAGTTTCGAATTGCGAAGCTCAAGATCATGGCTACTTGAGATAAGCTCAGGGTCATGGTGGCTCAATTGGTGGTCATAAATGGTTACAAATCATAGTTTTTGTATTAATATGGATGTTTTGTGGGTTTTTTTCAAGTTTATCATTTTTGTTATTTTATTTTTATTATACTCACATTTAAGAAATTTTACTTTGAGAGATTAAAGGAAATCCCAATAATTGAGATTTCATTCCAAATTTCCCAAAGAAATAGGATGAACAATTTATATTGTTCCTTCACTTATACTATTAACTTATTTGTTCTTTTGAAGAACTTTTTATAGGACTTTATGCTTCATATTTGATGAAGTGGCATGTCACATAATGCTCAAGCATGTATAAATTACTCCACCTTTCACCCGCCCTTAAAACCTACCTTACACTTTTTATTTCATGTAGATTTCTAGAGAATTATGGTTCTTGAAGTATAAATAGAATGTTTAGTAAATTCCTATCATTTCCAGCAGTTAAAAAACCATTTGCATTTCTGAAAATTACGTCAGAATTTGAGCTGAAGAAATCTTTTCTTTTCTTTTCTTTTCTTTTTTTGTCCTTTTTAGGAAGCTTTTGTCTTCTCTCTGAATAGACTCGTGAAGTGGAGAAACCGGATCCTGCTACTCAAGTTTTATGATGACTTTTCTTTACATAAAAATTTTCTCCATTCCAAAAGAACAATCAAAGAGGGATACGCTAAAGTGGAAAAAAGGAAGAGGGAAAGAAAGGTCATCATAAAATTAAGGACAAGAACATC
This sequence comes from Eucalyptus camaldulensis, assembly GCA_019915185.1. Taxonomy (NCBI): domain Eukaryota; kingdom Viridiplantae; phylum Streptophyta; class Magnoliopsida; order Myrtales; family Myrtaceae; genus Eucalyptus; species Eucalyptus camaldulensis. Next base: position 4,151,498 of record JAHSVA010000014.1, read on the forward strand.
CTAAATTGGCCTTTCCACACCTCTTGTATGATCCTCCCAAAATGTGCATCATATAGCCGAGCGACATATAAACAAATCATGATTTGGTCTGACAGACATTCGACAAATTGAGTAATCGAAACTAATTCTAGGTATCAATTTGAAGAGAAGATGAAACAGCTTTAAGAGTTTGCTACGAAGAAAAGAAAAGAAGACAAGTAGGAACAGAGAGAATATAGATTTAAAAAAATGGTTTCTTCTTTTCAGAATAGAGAAATCATTTTCCTCATTGTGAAGTATCATTATTTTTCTCGACTGAAAAATCTTTTCAACAGATCATCTAATTTCAGCAAATCAAACATATTGACCTTCGGAAGAACGTATCATGAAAATCCTTTCCATGAAAGCAAAGACACCCTCAAAATCACTTCGACTATTCACATTTTCGCGCTAGTCAAAATGGTTCGATCTCTCAAACCAATTTATTTAAAGACGACCATGCATAGTAAAGGAAGATACATCTATATTGATCTCTTAGAAAGGCATAGCAGGAAATTTTATACCCAATGCAGAGAACATATCCTCTGAAAGCATAACAGAGCATGTGCACCCAAAAGTACAGTAAGCCAGAAACTACAACCCCGTTTCCCAACATTGCTACCAGAAAACAACTCCATGTCCCTTCTTATACAAGACACATTTTGCTGTCAAATTTTCTTTGTATCATCGCCAGAAAAAGAAACCACCTCTATGTTCTCGCATAACAATACGGCCATGCAAAGACAGATAGAAATCAACATGAGACTATGCCGTTGAAAAAGTACAGAAAGCGGACTCATTCACGAGAAACCATGATCACTTGTTTCCCAACATTGTGGCCAGAGAACAGCCCCACAAGAGCAGCTGGACCGTTCTCGAGCCCTTTGGCAATGTCTTCCACGTACACAATCTTCCCCTCTTTGATCTGAGGCAACACTGTCTCCAGGAACTTCGCGTAGAGATGATAATAATCGGACACTACGAAACCTTCCATTCGAACCTGCTTCAGGATAAGGTTCATCAAGTTGCATATGCCTTCAGGCTGCTCGAGGTTGTACTGTGAGATCATTCCACATGCTGCTATTCGGCCACGAAGTTTCATGTTGAGCAACACTGCATCAAGCATCTTTCCGCCCACATTTTCGAAGTAGATATCAATCCCCTCAGGGAAGTATCTAAACATTTATGACAGAAAAAGTCAACTCGAGTCAGCTTCAGGAACAGGTACATATTTTAAATCTCGTACAGCAGTCATTTATTTGCTCAATCATCCTTAACATATAACCTTTTCAGTGTTGCATCCAGATCCAGTTCCTCCTTATAGTTGAAAGCATCATCAAAACCAAACTTGTTCTTCAGCAAATCAACCTTTTTGGCAAAAATAACAGCATGAGAGAGCTTTAAATAAGATGAAACTCGGAAGAGACTAATAAGACTGTACTTCTAACATTTATGTTTAGTGAAATAATGAGGACATACATTCCAAACTGCATTACTCTGTTAAGCATTCTCAAATTTGAGAAATACAACATCATCATACCTCAAGTGCTTCTTTAAGATCTAACTCTATATATATATATATGCTAGATGCTTGGTTAAGCCAATAAGTTTTATAAGAACATGAACATGCTCTTTATTTCAAACACTTGTCCAGTCACTCCAGTATTAAACAAAAGTGAAAATTGGAGATGCCAAATATGTTTGGCGAACCATTGACATGTGGGCAATTGTGTTCTTTCTTTGACACGAGATATGGAGGGGGCAGTGTACTCGTGCTTAAACAACTACTGTACAAGGAAACGCCTGACAAATGTGACATAATTACCTTCTCTTTGCTACCGGCACTCCCAACAACATAACAGCCCACCAACTTTGCAAACTGGCCAACAAGCTGACCAACGGCTCCCGATGCCGCTGATATGAAAACAGTCTCTCCTTTCTTAGGAGAGCATACCTTGAAAAATCCAACATAAGCTGTCATGCCCGGCATACCTACAAAGTATAAATTTGAAGAAATTAGAAGAGTTTCGAGATTGCTGAAGCATAAGGAGTGTTATGCTTTGGCAAAATCTCAAATGATCTGATTAATTGCCCAAAGGTGAAGCCCGTGAGAAATGTATAGACTTCTCTAGCAAAGCTACCATTTCATTGAGACAATCGATTTACACAGTTCTTTCAATGCGTAAAGATAGCTTTGCAGGCTCTATCATTAAGAATATTCAACAGGGACATATGGTGCATCAACAAGGAAGATCCCTACAAGTAAAATACAAAGATTGCACACTCTTTTCTTTCGTAACTGGAGGCTATCCATATTTGAGAATAATACAGGACAAAGTAGAACAAAGTATGTTAACAATCTGATTCCCCTTATCCTTTAACATTGAAAGAGATATTATACTAGATGATTAAAGAGCATACCCAAAAGGCCGGTATAGTAAGACAGAGGAACATCAGTGTGTTCAATTTTAAAGCAAGTCTCTGGCGCAGTAATTAGACTATACTCCTCCCATCCAGTGATGCCCCAAATCAAGTCGCCCTTCTTGAAGTTTGGATGACCAGATTCCAAAACTCTAGCTACTCCATATCCAATAATAGGCTGCATCAATGTGTTACATACTTCAGAATACAAGTGGAACACATTTAGCAAACGCAAATAGACATTGAACTTACAAGAAGGAAAGATTGGAAATAAAGATAATTTGATAATCAAACATGTTGCAATCACCAGAAACCCTTTCACTTTAAAAGTTTGCAACTCCAGTCACATTGAACTGAGGTAAGTCAAAATGCAGCTCCCTAAACACTTAATATAACTTCTAACAAACCTAGAAGAAGAGGAAGATAATTTTAACATCGCAGCAGGAATAGAAGTGAAATTACATTAGAATCCTAAGCAATATGCTAAAGGATGCAAACAAAACTCTGCTTATTCCAGAGTCATGTTTATTTTATGTTCCATTAAATACATATCATTGTTCTATTTCATGCGCAAGCTTTCTGTAACCATTCATCATGCTTACACAGGAATGGGACTGATAAAGCAACTCACATCGCTTAGCACCTTGATTTATGTGGACCGTGTAAATGTTTGACATGTAAAATTCTATGACAAATAGCGAAAGCGAGGTTCTTTCCTCTTTCAACACACTAAGCTTTTCAATACATCTTCCATTCTTATAGCGACATCGCAAACCATCTCTACACTTCCAAAGGCACCACCAATTGGGTCACACTTGCAGAGCTCAAAAAGATTATGCCTCGATAGGAGAAAAATGAACAGAAATATAGCTTATTTTATGCAACACCTCTACGCTAGTCGACATAACCACCAGCAGACACCACGACATTCTCCTGAAACAAAATGATTAATCCCCAGAACAAAGTGGTAAAAAAAAGGACAAAAATATCGTACTCAAGAAAAACCCATAACATCCGACATTCGGAGCTTATTTTATGCAACACCTCCCCCAGTTTCGACAACGAGGAACATCAGTTGACGCCGAGTTGATGACCCATATTTTCTTTCGATGAGAATCTGAAACGAAAAGACTTCGGCGTCCTTACCGAACCAGGATGGAAGGATTCGCGGTAACTGGGGACATCGAGCTTCCTCATGCGAATCCTCATGTAAGGATCGCAGGACAGGTAGAGATTCCTCACGAGGACGCTGTTGGAGCCCTCCGGGACTCGCAACTCCAGGACCGACTCGCGCACCTCCACGTCCGTCTCCTCGGGGGAGCCGCTCACGTAGTCCCGGAATATCACCTGCTTGTTCCTCACCACCTCGCCACTCCTACTCGCCATCGCTCTTCGCTGCTCTTTTCGACTGCCAGAAGAGACAAAGAAGATGAGCACGTGTGGAGTGCGGATGCGGGTCGATGACGCGGGACGAGGCCTTTTCTGCCTTGAATGACAGAAAGACAGACGACCCTTTTGATCTGCTGCATCGTGGGCAAGGGGGAAAAGTTGACGGGCGACTATGGCGATGCGTGGAGGAAGACGACGACGTTTCGGTGTATTTCCATAGCGGTCCGATGTTAACAATGCCGCTTTTCTCATTTCTAAAAACTTAAACTCAAACTTAATTTGATTTTTTTTATTTGATGTTAAACGTGGACATGTTTAATCAGGAAAGTAAATAAAGTCTAAAAAGATTTGAATTTGAAACTTCCAACTTTGAAATTATATGAGATTTAGTGAGATCACTATTATTAAATAAATGCATGATTTAATATTTAATTAATTCAATAAACACTCATAACCATAAAGTAGACTTTTGCTTAATGATTCATGTCCCGAAAAAATGGGAATGATTTTTTTTTTCTTTTTGTTTTCTTTTTTGGTATTGGCAATGATTAAGAAGACAAGAAGGACAAAGGTCAAAGTGAAAGATTCATGCGGAAAATGAAAAGGATTGGAGACTAGCGACGTGTGGGGAAGTGGGGTGATCAATAGGGTCAGAGAGATTGGTCTTCCCCAACGTTTACGAAGTAGATATCGATCCCGTCGGGGAATATCTAAAGACGAAACAACGAAAAGCCGTAAATTAGTCTTAACAAATACACATCGTGTATCATTCAGGAACACATCAATATTTTTTTTGGTTGAAAAGGTATCATTTAACTCATATGCAAAGGTGGTTATTTTTGGTGCTGCAACCTAAGGGAGTACGAAATCAACCGCCCAAATTGGAAACCGGCCGGAGTGGACCTAATAGGTTGATTGAGTCCTATTTTTGGGAGTGTCGCTATGGTTCCTAATTCCAAAAAGTGGAACGGGTGTCTAGACATTCCGGTTTCTAGGAGTTTTGATACGCTTCCTGATTCCTAAAAGTGGAATCAATGTCCGAGCGGTCCAATTCCTAATTTCAAGGGAGAACCGGACCAAATTGACTATATATATTAAAAAATAAAAGTGACCAGCTTTTTTTTTTTATTATTAATTCTTCATAATATAAGGCATTAAGTAGTGGGAAAAAAATGACTGGTTCCAATGTGAAACTGGGGACAAGATTGGATTAAAAACCGACCACCCCTACTGTAATCGAGCTCCACTTCTTCTTTGTAGTTGAAAGCTTTTTCGAACCCAAATTTGTCCCAGAGCAAATCAACCTGTTTCTCGTAATGCAATTGCAGAGAAAAATCTAAGCGGAATTTGATCAAAGAGAACGGCGAACAAGATTGCATGGTAGGACTCGCGTTAAGGTGTGCACATGAATTGCCTTCTCTTGGCCACCGGCACTGCCTACCACGTAATGAGCGAGCAATTTCGCAAACTGGCCCGACGAGCAGACCGACTGCTCCCGCAGCTGCTGATATGTAAACAGACTCTCCTTTCTTAGGGGACCACAGCTCGAAAAAGCCGACATAAGCCGACAAAGCCGACAAAGCCGGCATGCTTGCGACATAGATCAAATTTGGAAATTACACGACAAGCAAAACGACGGTCGAGAAAACGAGTCAGAGGACCAATATGCGAGGGAAAACTTAGATGGTTTTATTCATAAGCTAGCATTGAGAGCGAAACCACATGATCGGAGCAATAACATACCAAGAATGCCATTGTAGTAAGAGAGAATAATGTCGGTGTGCTCGATCTTGAAGAAAGTCTCCGATGAGGCAATTAAAGCTGTACTCCTCCCATCCGGTGATCCCCCAAACCAGGTCACGTTTCTTGAACTTTGGGTTCGCGGAGTCCACAACTCTGGCCACTCCAAATCCAGTGATTTGCGGCATTCAACGCGTCAAATACGACTTCAGAACCAATTTAAGCGCCAACAAACAATTGCGATCATCGCTAACGACGCATAGCTACAACACAGAACATCACTGATTTGTACTTACCGAGCCAGTGCAGCAAATGGCGTCCACGCTCTGGGTTCGCAAGAGAGGTGCAAGTTCTTCACCCGCATGGCGCCTGATGAACCGTCCTCGACCTTCAACTTCGCCGAGCCATCTCTCACTTCCATGTCCGCCTCCCTCGGGAAACCTCGCCCATGCTCTCTCAACGTCGCCTGCTTGTTCCCCACAATCTCTTCACACGAAGCTGCACTGTTCCTCTCCTTTATGTCTCTCTATCGTAATCTTGTGTTTGGCCTTGGATCTTGTTTACCTTTCCTGCATGTATTTCTAGGGATGAAGCATGCACAAGTTTACGCCTTACGGTTGATTAACAATGGAACTGGGACTGTGGAAGTTTCATCACAGTTCTCATTGGAATCATTTGTGTGAAGTCTAACATTAGTAGTTCACAAAAAATAACCCAAGAATATAGTTTTTTAACAGCTAAAAGACTAGAGTTTACCCAATAATTAATTTTCGGAGGCAGAATTATATTGGTTCATGCCCAAAAACAAGGATTTCTTTTCATGCCGATAAATTTAAATTGATGTTGAAAAAACGCTGTAGGTATAAAAAATTACGAGCTACTTTTTTCCAAATAAACTAGATAAACTGTGGATAACTTTTCTCATAGTTTTCAAATTTGGGCTCTTGTGCTAATTTACCAACCTTTAGTCACATAACTTATTAATGTCTAACTTTTATAAAGAAGTTTACATATGCAAAGTAAAGTGTCTTATCAACTTTTGTCAAATTAAGCTACCAACAATTTGAAGGTAGGTAATGATAACATATTTTTCACTAATTTGGCACTGAAGTGATCATTTGGAAAATGCCAAATAATAAAGTGAGCGCAATATGAAAATTATCATACTTTTAATGCCTTTTTCCAGTAATATTCCAAATAAGAGCGTGAAGTGTCGTTATTCTTTCAAATAACAGCATTTAGTTGACCTTATTTCAAGAAAAGATTTAAAGTGGGCAAATCGTGTCAAATAAAAGCCTATGGCTGGTCGGTGACTATTCTATCTGTAACATCCCGATTTTCTAATTCTATTTAGATCGAATTCAGAAATTGAAAGTCTGGGTGTGTCACAAATCATTTTAGGATCATTGACTTATCTTTGGAAGATTTTTCATGCAATCAGAGTTCTTTGGCAAATTAAATCCGAAAATGGCTATTTTGGCTTGAGAAATTAGTAGGCCCGCATTTGGTCTTGCTTTTAGGACTTAAGTTGATTTTATGGACAAGTGAAGATGTGAATTGAAGGGTGGTGACATTGGATTAATTTTATGGACTTCAATTGGACTCAATTGGGAGATGATTGAATGTAATTAAAGAAATTGATGTACAAAGTTTCATGCCTCGGCGGAAAAATAAAATGCACCCATTGAAGATTGTTGTGGGGAGAGATTTGAAGTTAGTGGAACATGACATCACTTGATGATGATGTCATGGTGGGCCAATTTGTTAGATTAAAAAAAGGCAAAAAGAAAAGAAAAAGCCCCCCCTTCTTCTCTCTCCTCCCTCTCTCCTTCCTCTCTCTCGTACGATTCCTCCATGGACATTTTCTTCTTCTTCTTCTTCAGACATCACCAGAGCAGCAGCAACCATCGCAGCCACCGCCGGAGCGAGATTCGTCGCCGCTCGTCACCGTCGTCGGAGTCGTTGCCGTCCACGCCCGCTCGCCCACGTAACCAGCCAGCTCGCCGCTCCTCCTAGCAGATCTGAGATCTCGTGCAGCAGCTGACCGGGACCAGCCAAGCTCGACGCCGCACGCCAGTCGCCGGAGCTCGCCGCCGCCCGTGTCGTCCCACACGCGCGCGCCCGTGCGTTGCCCCGCACGTGCCTCGCCTGGACCGCCGCCTCCGTCTGCCCCTGCTCGCGCGTTCTAGGAGCTGCCGGAGCTCGTCCTCGCCACCGTGAGCCGCCGTCTGTCCCCGCCGGAGCCCGCATGAGCTGCCGCCACCCCTCTCCGCCGTTCCTCGCGCCCGAACCGCCGCCGAGCAGCCTCCGTCGGCCTCAACCGGAAGTTGTAGAAAATGGGTATGGCAGCCCCTTCTTGGCCCGTTTCGGCCGCCTTCCCGAGCTCGGATGCTCGGCCCGCTTTGAGGAAAGTCGATCCTCGCGTCGTCCCCGTCGTTTTGGTCCGCTCGGTTCGCTAATTCAGTGAATTTAACTCACTAAATCTTGATTAGACGGTTAATTATGCCCTAAGTGTGCTTAGTCTAAGTTAAGCAAGTTTATGTGGATATTTGAGTTTATTTAATTGTGATTTGAGTTAAAAGGTTTGTTTAATTTAATGGGTGTTTAATTAAAGGTTAAGATAGTTATTTAATAATAAACCTTGATGGGACATAATAGGGTTTTTATTTTGAATTATTTAATTGCTTCGAAATTCTGGAAATTTATAATATTATATTAATTCCGAAATTATTAAAATATTATTATTTAAAAAAAAACGGAAAAATTATTTTTGATCCCGGTTGTTCAGAATTTCGTGCCGATCGTTGTTGTGTATTCAGATTTTGAAATTGATGATTGGATATTATAAATTGAGCGTGGATAATGAAAAATATAAATATTATTATTTAATTGTTTTCGGAATAAATTTAATTATTTAATAAATTCCGAAAATTTTGTCAGGACCCTAAACTCTCAGAATTTCGTGCCGATCGCTGCTGTGCATTTAGAATTTGATATTGATGATTGGTTGTGATGAATTGAGTGTGATTGCGATTTATAGGGATCCTCTATGAAATCCTAAGTGTAGAAATTGATGGGAGATTGGCTGTGATTGACCACCTATTAGAGGTCGTGCCCAGTGAGGCCGTGATGTACCACCTAGGAAAGGTCGTGCCCAGTGAGGCCGTGATTAACCACATATTAGAGGTCGTGCCCAGTGAGGCTGTGATTAACCACCTATGAGAGGTCGTGCCTAATAGGGCCGTGATGAACCACCTATGAGAGGTCGTGCCCAGTGAGGCCATGATGTACCACCTAGGAGAGGTCGTGCCTAGTGAGGCCGTGATTGACCACCTATTAGAGGTCGTGCCCAGTGAGGCCGTGATGGACCACCTAATTAAAGGTCGTGCCGAGTGGGGCCGTGATTGCCACTGATTGTTAAACTTTCCTATAGGGTTGGGATTGAGAGCAATGATTGATTTGCTAGAATGACATGTAATCGGCCGAGTCGATTGATCACTGAGACGATCCAAGTGGTTGAATTGTTTGATAATGTGATTGAGCCATGGTTGTTTGGTTATCATAATTGTACGTTGTTGAATTATATAAATTGTGCTAACCTGCAGATGAAGGCTGAGGCGAGGTAAGTGTTCTGTGTGATGTGGCTAGGCCACCCGGGGCGTATTTTCTTTCTAATAGGGGTTTAGGGGGTTGAACTTGCTGAGACATCGTCTCATCCCGGTTGTGGGATTAAAATTTCAGGTCCCTGGTGGACGGAGCGACCAGATAGCTTTGGTTGGCCTTGAGGAGTTGCAGAGGTGAAATCATAAGATTGGAGAATGTGTCCGACTTGTAGGTTGTAGGACAATTCATTTTTAAGAGCCGGTCTTTTGTAGACTTTTGGCCGTAGACCTCTGTTTGTAATCATGTTGAATTAGGGAAGTGTTATGTTGTGGTTTTGCTTCCTACTTTTCTATCCCGTGTTTTATTGTCAGGGGTTTTATAATACGTTCCGCTTGCGCATTAATAAATGTATGGGGTCAGCGACACTACCTGGGAAGGTCGCATTTGCATGACCATGGTGGGATGTTGGCGCGCTCGAGGTTCGGGGCGTGACACTATCCATTGGAAAAACGGATATTTTAGTCAAAAAAATTGTAACTAGTATTTTTTTAAAAATTATTTTTTGATTTTTTTTCCTTTTTCTTTTTCTTTTTTCCTCTTCCCTTTCTTAGCCATCACCATCGATGGTCGGTGGAGGTCACCTGCCTCAAGCAAGGGCCACCCTCGTCGACATCGAACGTTCCTAGCTGAATTCGATGAGGTCAAGGGTTGCCCTCATCGACATTAGGCTAAGGTCACCTCACTTGGGCTTGGTGGGTAAGGGCGACCCTCGCATGATGCCAGCAAGGGTTGACCTTACCATCTTGGGTGAAGGCGATCCTTGCCCGACGCTGATGAGGGTAGTCCTCACCTAAGTTTGGCGACCTCTATCATGGCCGACAAATGGTAGGAAATAAAGAAAAAGTAAAGTAAAAGAAAAAAAAGAAAAATAAATTAAAAGTAAAAGATAATAATGCCCTTTGGTATGAAAGATTAGACTTTTTTTTGTAAAACTAATATGGCCACTTCAAACCTTTATTTGGAAAAAAGGTTCCACTTTAGGTTGCCATTTAAAACAAGGTCTACGTCAAGGGCTTATTTGAGAAAATGAGAATATTTCAGGCCCTTATTTGGAATTTTCACATCTTTTTCCCCTACTAATCATCCATTCCATCTTATTCATATTTCATCTGTATTACTAAATAACACTTATAAATGCTCCAAAAGGGAAAGAAACATTCTATAAGAATTCGGACAATGGCAATTAAATATATTTCACTTAATATGATTTACCCATCTAAAAAAGAAAACCTAATCTAGCCATTCCATATTTGAATTAAGGTAATGGCAAAACATTCCTTTACAAAATCCCTTCTAGTTGGCATAAAACAGGCAAGTTCTTCATTCACGTTTTGTATCAAATAAATCACACTTTTGTTTGCTTTAAATAGGACGAGCAATAGGGTCATTATCAAATCAAAAGTAGATCAAAATGACTTATTCATCCACTAGATTCCTTGTATTTTTTACCATCTTCCTCGTTTCGCTTCAATGCGGTTGTGGAGCGCTATTCAAGCGGAAGCGGGTGTATGTTCAGATGACCAACAGGGTACCAGGACAAGTGAACCTCACAATTCACTGCAAATCAGGAGATGAGGATCTAGGCTCCCATGTGCTCGCCCCAGAAGGCCATTGGGGATTTCAGTTCCGACCCAACTTTTGGAAAACAACACTGTACTTCTGTAGCTTTCAGTGGCCGGGAAATTTTCACTATTTCGATATTTATAAAAAAGCTAAGAGTCGCCCCGGTTGTCACGACTGTTTTTGGAACGTAGGACCCGATGGTCCATGTTTGTTCGATTACGATACCAAGGGGTACGGTTATTGTGAACCTTGGAATCCTCCGGTCCCAGCCCTGACCAGAAAACCCATGTTGTAATCATATGAGGTGCTTGGTGGTGTGTACACTTTGATGAATCAATAATAAACCTCATGATGTTGTTCCTTTTTATTTCTTTTACTAGATTCCACTTGATTATCGAGTAATGAATTTACTTTGTATCTCTCCTTCATCAAATTATTATTTAAAAAATTATACTTGCTAGTGCTACCTTCAAGAGGTAGCGAACCCCTTTAACCATAATAAATTAAAACTCGAGATGACATACAAATTACATATCTAGATTCGTGCCAAGTCCTCCAACCCAAAAGCCCCTGCAGACCTTGCTATTTTCAAGCCTACAATCGTATTTTGATATTTATTGATATCTAAATCTTCATCAACAAGCACAATATGTCAAAACCTTGAGATTCGAATTCCTGATCATGACATGGCCTGGATCTTGACAGTAAAAAGTCTTTCAAGTGTCAATCCATTTAATGTGTACTTAGATGTCATTTTCTAAATGACTTAGAGATTGACTTTTATGTTGACTATTTTTTTTATCAAATCTAAAAAGTCAGTCATCACTTTGTAAAATTTGTGAAAAGTGTAAAAATGCAATAACTCTTTCCTTACAAGCATAGTTCGACTTTTGAATTTTTCAGTTTTGATAGAAACGATCAAGAGTCAACTTTTAAATCAAATAAAATACTTTAACCCTTCATAAAAAAACTCCCAAATTCATTAATTTAATTTCTGTTTTAGAAATTTGATTCGAAGACCGCAGCAATTCAACATTTCAAGTCGGCCATGTTCAAGCATAAACTTTCAGATGCGATTAACCTTTCATAACAAATTAAATTTGTACAATTTAAATCCGATTAGGCCAAATTAATTCAATTTCAACATCTATTTTGGCATAATCAAGTCAATTTGGGAAAATTAAGCGAAAATGACATATTGCGAGTATGGTGGAGTCAGGTAAACCTAGTTGACCTGATCTAGTTTGGCTGAATGATTTGACGCCCAATTCGACCTAATGGGTCAAATCAATTGCAATGGCCAAGGTCTATAGAACAATTTGGGGAATTAAGAGAGTTAAGGCCTCAGGCCATCACAGTCAACTGAGTCAATCCAATTGGGTCCAAACCGGTCCGGTCCATTGGGTTGAACCCCAATTAAGCCTATTTGGCCGAATGGCCCAGCCCATGGCCGGCCCCTTTATCCCATATTTCCAAGATTGCTGGTATCCATAATTAGCAAAATGTCATGTCATGTCACCAATCTGTATGAGCTTCAATTAAGGCATCCATCCCCATCCAATCTTAACCAACTAAGATGTCATGTCACCCATCCATGTGCATTAACAAGAGACAATAAAATCATTTCTTAGCCATTAAGGGTTGAATTAGGGCCATTAAATCATGGATGAGGTGTGGGGTCAAGATTTGCTTTTAACTCAAGTTTCCCTCCAATTTTTCCCTCTCATCTTCTCTATTATTTCCCTATGGCCGAAATTCCTATTATGAGAAGCAATAACATACTTGCAATGAGAGATCTCTCTCTCTCTTGGCCATCCCTCTCTACCGCTGGTTCCTACACTTTGTTGGCCCTTCTCCAGCTTTTGTCTGCCATAATTATTGTGCAACAGTGATCCTAGGCCATTGCCTGAGCTGACCTTGATAGGTGTTTGTCTTGATCATTGCGTTCCTTGATTCCGACTGGTTTTCTTAATTCGTTCGCCGATGAATCAAATGAAGGTAGGACTTCTATTTCAAGAACAATTTTGTTGGGATAACAATACAATCTAGAGAGGGGTGGCTAGGTTGTTTTAGAAAATTTTGACAATTCTAGAAAAATTGCTAACCATTATGAAAATGAATTAAGCATGTGTTTTATATACCGCGAGCCGGTTGTGTGTTAGAGCAAGTATAAGAAAGATGAAGAGAAGCACACAATGATACATAGTGGTATGACTTTACACAAAGCTTATGTTCAATGTCCATACTAACAGCCACAAATCAGGCTAGATAGCACTAATAATTTGCCAGACAAGTTACACTTAACAGCTACAAACCAATCTAGATTGCACTAATAATCTACTAGATAAGTTACACTTAAAGAGCACCAATCCATCTTGATAGGTTACACTATCAGGAAATAGGTGCTATTATCGCTCTTGAACGCTTGATCTTTCACATGATTACAATATGGCAAGACCTCTATAATGGAAATATTAAGAGAGTACAACAATATCAGCTAAGAACACGACTTAAGGCAAATTTGGATTTATCTATTGCATGACTAACATTCGGTCTTCAAGATATTCTATTTATATAAGCATATCCAACCATCCCGTTGGAGATGTTCTAGAGAAGTAGATAGCCATTAAAAGTTCATTGGTGTTGTTGTCCTGAGTGGTACTACCCATACAATCATTTTTCCTGAATATTTGCTAGCGATCTCAAAACTGGTTCTACTGTTGTCCCATTGCTCGATACTGAGAAAAGCCTGTTTTCCAGTCCTCTGATGATTTTAGGTTCTACCGCAAGGCATCTCCAATCGACAATGACTATATTTGATTTTTTCATGAAACATTCTTGGATGTTATTTTGAGATCACTAATGACATGATATTTTCAGCATCGATACAAACGTCATTATCATATAATCTTTTAGTCCTTTGGTGCTATTTATGAACATGATAGATTTGTGATCTTTTTTCCAACACAAATATAATTTCTGCCTTCAATATATTATCGAGAACATTTGCAAACCTCATAGTAAATACTATACCAATGATAGTTTTGGGATCATTAGATTGCCTCGAGATATTTCTCCAACAAATTTCATATGATCATCCTATGATACTAAGGTTGATTATACTTTAAAATGGAAGTGTTGTCTTCGATTTGTAATTAACTCTATGTCAGGATGCAATGAAATTGATTATTTATAGTTGTTAGAACAAGTTCGGTTTCTAAAATTTAGAGCCAATTGCATGTTTATATTAATCCCGGATTATAATCTGTTGATAGCCGAATAGTTTAGGTTGAAATCTTAACGTCAATTTTGGTATCTGGTTGTTTATTTAACTCAAGCTCAATTGAAGTTTGCATGACCAAATTCTTCACTAAATTCGTGTGGCCGAGTGTCTAATAGTTTAGATTTGATGTTAATGTGAGTATTACCTTGCTCTATATCTGGTGCACGTTAGATGAATGTTGAATAGCAGTCAGTCGACATGAACGAGGTTGAATTTGTGAAGGTTTTTCTAGAAAAATTTGAGTCTTATATGACCTTTGTGTGCTTATCAATTTTTTGGGAAAAATCTGTCTAGAATTGGGAAAATTTGTCTTCTAGATATTTGTAGTCAAGATCCTAATCTTTAAATTGATATAAAGTTCATCAAATTGTAACATCGTTTGGTCTGTCAAAAGTTCGTCCAAAGTCACGAAGAAAGCGGGTGTTTGATCGGTGAAAGCAGTTCCTGCGTTGACTGAACTTGTTTTTCAATAGATCAATTTACAATGGACTAATTTGCAATAACTCAAAACTTGAAAGTCGCTAAGGGGGTCCTGAATTGAAAATACGTAAGATTTTGTAATTTTGTAATTAGGCTTAAGTGGTTATTTTAATTGAACAAGTTCAAAATCGGGATTGGCCTTCAAAAGTGTTTCAGGGTGAGTCTTTTCCGAAAATGGGGCATTGCGTCATAGATAGAAGGGTTTTTTTGGCAAAAATTCAGAAAATGAAAGTTGAAGAGCACGTATTAAACTAGTGGTCTGTCAATTGTGGCACCATTTGAGATCCATTTGATATTTGCCTCGAATTTTTGAAAAATCTGGTCGAAATAGGGTCAAGTCCTAAGTGATCGGACTTGATTGAATAAACTGTATAAATTGGGCCACAATTTGGGGAATTGACCTCAATGAAAGTTGAAATTGACATCCTAAGATTTAACTAGCAATTGGAATTGTTCAATTTGGAGTCCATTAAGGTTCTTTATTTGGTTAAAATAGGTTAGCTAGAGAATAAAAATCAATTTCTACTTATGATCATTCTCCCAAAAAGTGATTAGCTTAATCTATATCAGTGTCATTAAATGAGTAGAATTTTAGGCTCTCCTTAATCTAGGATTAGGATTTGTCTCTGGTATCAAGCTTATGGGGTTCATGTCCCAAGAGGCATTGCAATGACGGTCGAATTGATGAGGTCGCTCAGCTATATGTCCAAATTCGGTGTCTGAGTATGTTTTGGTGATCAGTAAAGTGCTTCCTTAAATGAGTTACAGAAGAGGATATCGTCAATGCACATTCACACGTGCATGCACACGCTCGGAGAGGGAAAAAAAAAGGTGTTTGGTACATCTCAACCGTATTTTATTTATGAGTAAATGGCACTTTGCAAGGAGATGCACGCACAATTCATATCGACATCTTAGAGAGTAGAAGAGCCTTACAAACAATTTTATTTACCCAACAAAACAGAAAATATATCCTCCAAAAGCACAAGAGAGCTGGGACTGTGGAGGTTTCATCGCAGTTCTCATTGGAATCATTTGTCCGAAATCTAATATTAAGAGTTCACGGGAAAAAAAAATTAAAAAAAACCAAGAATATAGATTCTTAACAGCTAGAAGGCTAGTTTATCCCAAAAATTAATTTTCGGAGGCAGAATTTTACTGGTCCATGCCCAAAAACAAGGATTTCTTTTAGTGCCGGTATATTTAAATTAATGTTGAAAAGACACCGCAGGTAGAAAAAGTTACAAGCGACTTTTTTTCCAGATAAATCGTTTGGGAACTTATTCACAATCTTTGAGTTTACTAACCTTTTCTTATTGTTTGCAAGTTTGCAATTGTGTGCTAGTTTACCAACTTTTATCTAATGTTCGAATTTACAAACTCTTAAAGAAAATTACTTACAAAAATTAGAGTGTCTTGTCAACTTTTTTCAAATTAAGCTGCCAACTATTTTGGTCACAAACTCTCATTTTTGAGTTAATTATTGGCATTTAGTCATTTTTTTTTTAAATATTTCGTCACCATTCGCCTTAGTTGGCAACTCTTCACATTTACTAAATCTTTTTAAAAATTATCAACTCGAATTAGCATGCGCGACATGCTAATTTTTTCCCATTGAAATATTACATAGCATATTTGAGTTGCTCATTGAAATTTTGTTGGCCTTTTCTTTGGGATAATACCCTAAAAAACCCAAAACCGGTATACTTGTGACAAATTTACCCCAAACTATTTTTTTTACCACAAAAAACCCCAAACTGGTATACTTTTGACAAATTTATCCCAAATTGGTACACTTGTGACAAATTTACCCTATGTTAGTTTTCGTTAAATTTTATTATCAAATTATTAAATTAAATGACACGTGACAGTTAACCAGTATACCAATTTAGGATTTTACGTTCCGTTTGTCACAGTTTATAATTTTTATGATTTTTTTGTGGTATTAATTCAATTTAGCATAGGGTATATTTGTTACAAATTTACAAGTTTAGGATTTTTTGCAGTCAAATAAATTAGTTTGGGGTAAATTTGTCATAAATGTACCAGTTTAGGGTTTTTTATAATTAGTCGGGGTAAATTTGTCACAAGTTTATTAGTTTAGGGTTTTTTTATGGTAAAAAAAAATAGTTTTGGGTAAATTTGTCATAAGTGTACCAGTTTTGGGTTTTTCAATGTATTAGCCATTCTTTTTAAATTGTCAACTTTTCTTATGTTTACAAACTCGTTTTTGCATTTCTTAGCTAGATATAGCTTCAAAATCTTGAAAAAAAGACGGATTGTACCTTCTCTGTGTTCCCTTTGCCAGAGAGAAGTTGAAATGGCAGAGCGCCTTTTTTTTTTTTTTAATGTACGCCCAGAAAACCCGTCTAGAACCATGCATCTTAAGATCCCCGGTCCCTTTCATGGGGTTCCAAACGAATTCAAAACTGGTGTTTACGAAAAGTTGAAGAAAAGAAAGAAGGTAAGATCTTCCCGTCCCCCGAGCTTTCTACTATGCGGTACATTTGGAAGGCTGGAGCTGCCTCCATCTTCAAGGACTCCACACCAGACGCTGCCTCAGTTGCTATTCTTTTGACGTCCCTCTGTGCCACTTCTGAACTTCTAACTCAAAAAAACTCGAACAAGTGACCCTCCTGCTGCATAGTTTCCTACGATGATGGGCTCGATCAAAGTGAATTTCGGCGCTGCTTTTCATGGAGCTATTCAGCAAGGCTCTGTTGCGATCATCTGCAGAGACCGGAGAGGTGTTTTAACCAATGGAATAAATTAACCATTACGAGCAGAAACTTGTGCTTTACTCGAATCCTTTGAATTTCATGGTGACAGAAAGCAAACCAACCTCTTGCTGTGAATCCGACAGCTCTATCGTCCAAGATAACACGGTTTCCTCGGAGATCGGGAATCTTGTGACAGATTATAAAGATCTCTTAATGGAATCTCCGAGTTTAGCCCTAGCCCATCCCATGGAGATGTAACAGTGTAGCAGACCGGGTGGGTAAGCAGTCTTTATCAGCCCGCCGTTCCTCTTAAAGAGCTGATGTGATCCTGTGGGTCTGTACTCTTCCTTCACATCCTGAAATCGCTGAGAGTGCCGCCTCTCTTTTTAAGAAAAAATAAGGTTAATTTAATATTGCATCTATATTTCTTTTGTTATTAATGGCTATTAAGAAACTTTAAATTATTGTCTTGATCTTATGCTAATTGTCATATGATCGAACTAGCACAAAATGGGTCTTATCGGCTTAGTTCACCTCCTAATTTATATTACATGCTTGATTTAATTAGTCTGTTTTTAGGATATGCTAGTTATAATTGACTAAATTACGAAGGAATTGTGTTATTAAAGTTGAGGAAATATCCTGAAATGATTTTGAAGATCAATAAAACCTTTCCATAAGTGTTTTATAATTCTGATTATAAGTTTTCTAGGTGTGGTGCTTGGAGCAAATATATTCATCAGATTCAAGACACTAGTGAATCTAGTTCTCTACGTCAAGATATGATTAAATCTTCTTGATCAAAGGCAAATGTGTAATTTGCAAAGATTGTCAAGACAATCAAACGTTAGGAGAACTTTCCATATCCACGCAATCCTTCCCCGTTGAAGGATTGTAATTCTCCTGGCAATCATTGGAGACGAGATGCACTTTGCAAACGAAGTAATCAACTTATGGAAACCTTTCTCTGTTGTATAGGCAATGGAATCAAGGGAGACTCCATTCTTAGGAACCTAGAAGCAATTAGATCATCCTGAGTCATTTAGGTCCAACAGGTGGATTGGATGAATGATCCTCAAAGTTGATGTCCAACGGTTGTTTTGGAAAATGAGGAGTATAAAAGAATATTGTGATGCTAAATGGAAAAAGAATCGTAGTCTATAGGTTCCAAAGTTCAAAGAGAGCCTCATCTTATGTACTTGTCTTCATGAGCTTAACTTGTTATCTATTAGAGGTTGTTTTTGAGAGTGTGAGATTAGAAATTTAGATCACACTTACTCAAGTTGAGAGTACTTAGTTACTGTAACCTCTAATTAATTCATTTAATGGATTCAACTAATAGATTGTCAGCGTGAGAGTGTAGATGTAGACTTATCAAAGCTAAACCACTATAAACTTGTCGTGTGCAATTTTCTATCCCTTAAACTCTTATTTATTTCTTGTGATATATTATTGTACATCGGTAATATCTAAGCATTGCACACCTTTCCCCAAACGTTGTCCTACTACAATATTAGTTTCAATTTTCTTTAAATTCTATATATTAACCTATTAACCCTTATTAGGCAATAGTTCTAATCCTGATACCTAACAATAGTGAGCATAAAATTGACCTCAATCTTTTTTCCCGTAAATTGGACAGGTGAGGAGATTTAGATAGCTAGGTGTCTTTTATCCTAACGAGTAGCAATTAGTAGTCCTTCAATGTTGATTTGACATTATTGGACTGATTGAGTACTTATTCACCGTCCATTATGATATATCCCGTGGGATATATAAAATTGAAAAATTAATGTATCCTATTTTCTTCAAAGATGGTCAATTACTCAAAATGTTATGACAACGTAATAATAAGACTGATTAAACGATATTAATATCAATAGCACTACTCCTAAACGATAATATCTTACTTATAACTGTTTTTGGCTAGCAACAAAATATAGATTAAATTGTTTTCTTTTTATATAATCTAAATATAAATCCTATGATTTGCAACGCATTTCATGTAACTTTATCAGAATATTATGGTCATAAACTGCGTTCCGGTGCAATGTGCGGAGACCCAACTAGTGTTCACCGAACATCGTGGTCTCGTCTCACAACTCTTCATGTTCAGTGATTCCCCATTGCCTCAAGTGCGACAAGAAACGAAAATTGTAGGAAATATAATAAAATCCTCCGAATCAAACAGCATCATCTTCATGATCAATAGTCATTTTCAACAGTATCTATTACTTAAAACCTTGTGTATTTCATCAATCAGTTGAATATAACAGAAAATCAGTACAAAGCCAACGTTGCAAGGCCAGGCTTCGGACCAGCCTTTTCATAATCAAGGTGGGAAACAGCCACATGCTCAAGCAACATTCACAAGATACATGTAATCTACCACCACTATATGTTTCTACTTCTACGCAGTACATATATTACAATACTCGATTGATCATATTCAACGTTTTGCACTATAAGCAACTGGAGGGTTGGACCAGGCCAAAGGCCAATCCACCAGCATTAACACAAGAAGCTTGAGCAGGTCGCCGATCGTTTTTGTAAGTGAGCTTCACATCTTCTAATCTTATTCCTGTGCACGGGTTCTTTGGACTGCAGTCAAATTTGACAGCCACCTCCGTCGCCGATGTCCCGTGAATGTTTTGATATGTCACATCGCTAATTTTTACGCCTGAAAACTATTTGGACAAAATCAAAGTTAGAAGTGGTAAGTATAGACTAATTATATATAAACCCTAAAATTGACGTGGAAAAATGGAGAAAAGAAAAAGAAAATTTTGCATAGATTCATTGCAACGAACTCTGGTTTAGTGGAGCATTTGAGCTAGTCCTTTTCGGAGTTTTCCATGACAAAAGAACTATGATCGATATAGTAATATTGGTAAAAAAGAAATCAATTGATATTTTTATTTACTTACTGATGTAAATAGGGATAACTTTACAATGAGAATAACGTGCATGATCTCACTCTATGATGGTTTTGGTGGTAGTTGCAAGTATTTTTTTACTATTCTATTAGCTAGCAAACGAGTTCTCGTGATGACTAGATCATGGTGGAATGAATGGGTCTCGATCTAACAATGATCGATTCAATGATGTTGTTTTCCCTAGGTTCATTGATAGGTCACACGCATTATTGTTGATAACGACAGTAACCCAAATCTACATGTCATTATGAATCTAACACAATATGACTTGTCCTAATCTATGGTGATCCATGCCAACCTTCAAATTAATGAAGAAAAGACTCTTTAGTCTTCATTATAATCGAACAACGTGTCTCCACACATACCTGACCAGGACAATTTATTTTGTTGGGGCAGTAATTCTGGTCGATGACAATTGGGTTTTTGACGTTGGACATCAAGGCATGTTGGAAGAGGATGTTCTTGGCAAATCCGGTGCTGGGTCTACCCCAAGATTTGATTCTCAACCCGTTTTGTGTCCCTCCAAACATAACGTTCTTGACTGTCACGTTCTCAACCCCTGCCTCCTCAAGGTCCTTCCCTAGGCTCCCAATGCTGTGTACAGATCATCAACCAATATATTATATACATTCCAAAAAATATTAATTGCCATCTTTACTTAAACCACAACCTTTCTTGCATTAATTAATTACTTTAGTGTTAAAGATCTTCAATTTATTGCTAGTACGGGAGGACTCAAATGTTTAAAATATAAGAAGATTCCAATTTAAAGTTAAGTGACATGTGACTCGTTGATGTTTTCTTTCTATATGTGTGGTGCGATATTTTCATTTTGGCGAGGAAGTTAAAAGCAAGAGTCAGAATCCCTCGAACAGGCCTAACATTTTGGCCTCTCCATATGGTACATGTTGAATGCTCAGTTAATTATCAGATTTAATGTTTTACAGTTGAAGTTTTCTTTTTTCTGGGGTTTAGCGATTATAATTACCTGATTCCGTGGCCCGGTCCACACATGACATTTTCGATCCAAAGATTTGTGGTGCCGGCACCGACCGAGACACAGTCATCGCCAGTTCCAATTTTCGAGCTCATGATCGTGACACCGGAAGACAATTGAACATGAACGCCGTCCGTGTTAGGGCTGTCACCGGAGGCGAAAACCTTCACTCCTCGCAGCCTCACGTTTTGGCATCCGTAGATGACAATGTGAAAAAGCTGACTGTTAAGCGACATCAGTTTGCTCACCTCAATGTTCTTTGAGTTGCTGAAGAGTATTGTCTACAAAGTAGTTCGTGAAATAACCACAAAGTCAAAACGTAATTGTCGCAAAAGAGAGCACATTTGATTGACAAGCAGGAAACCCTAATTGTGATTGTTATTTCTCAAAACCCACTTAGCTTCTTTGTTGTACTTTAGGTTAATTATTTTATCTATTTATCTTGCACATAATGATTAGCCTACGAGTACATAAAATATTAATATTCTTGTAAAAGATTATGGATGTGTTCATTTCTATGAGTGTTCTTGTGCAAGTTTGGACCGTGTTAGAAAATTATACTAAGACAAACTCTAGTAACACGAGGATCATGGAGATCAATATAGACTTAAAGAAAAACATGTCAATATTGTTGTGTGATTCAAATGGAATTACCAATGACTATAATAACGAGAAATGTATGTATGTATGTATGTATGTATGTATGTATGTATGTATGTATGTATGTACCGTGGCTCCACTGGGGCAATTCTTGCCGGAGGCTTTGCAAGCCCACAAGGCGGCACCTTGCCCGTCAAGGATCCCACCGGAGATGGACATGCCATCCACGTACTGGAACAAGAGCCACGTCCCGACATTCCCAAGCACGCTGTAATCCGTGGGAGCCGTGATGACCCCTTGGATGTGCCACCGGATGGCGTTGTTCTTGCACGGCCCATTGAAGGTGGCCCTTCCCACTAGGAACCGTCCAGGCGGCACGCTGATCATGGCTGGCTTCTCAGAGCCGCAAGCCGCGAGCCACGCGCCCACGAAGGCTCGCGTCGAGTCTGTGACACCATCGGGCTTGGCCCCAAGAGAGAGAACGTCATACTCCGCCGCGGTCGCGGCAATTGCTGCTTGTGAGCTGGTGATGCCAATGTGGAACGCCATGAAGAGAAGTGATGCGACACCAAGAGTGCTGTGGCTACTCATCGGTAATGCCATTTTCTCTTGGCCGAGAGAGAGAGAGAGAGAGAGAGATGTGACGGAGTTGACGGCAGTTGGAAGAGAGGTGAGTGGTGGGAGTAGTGCGAGTAGAGAGGCGGTTATTGGGGGGATTTATAGGATTTGAATTGGATTCAAGTGCATTGAATTGCACGAAGTTGACGACTCAAGTAAGTTGCTCATCGATTGATTGAATCGTAGGACTTTGCCATTGGCCCAAAAACAAAGAAATTATAGGACTTTGCTTGCGTTCATGGTCCACAGGGACGTATCTGCGTCCACACTATACTTCCGGGCACTTAAATTCCCTTTCTAGCTCCGGTTAGGCATTTTAATTTTTCATTAAACCCTTGAGCTAATTATTGAATTAGTGGCGAGACAAAAATACATAATATGCGAAGCAATCGAGCCTAAGGTTCTAAGGGGCTCTAGTTCTTTTTTAGACTTCCTTTTCTCATGATTATCATCTAATTATATAAATGAGAATTTGGACCAAAGGTTCTAGTTTTGCTCCTCGTGCGTGATGTACGAATGATTGGCACGGTTGCTTGATTCAATTATAGATAGGATCAAAAGTTTTAATTAAAATCATTCAATCCCCCCCCCCCCTCCCTTGGGATGAGAAATTGTTCAATCTATACTCGACATGCAACAATTTGTGAATTAGCCAACGTGTTTATCGATGGGCTCAAATAGGCTAAGCCTTTTTTTTTCTAATTTTTTTTTTATGTCGCCCTTTATATGAGATAACATGGTCCAAAAACCCAAGTCTTCTATCTTTCTTTTCATCGTGGATAAATTAGACAACCCTTTTAGGATTTGTTCGTAAACGATTTTCTCTAGGTAGAACATGTTTCCATTAGCCTTTTTCATTACAATATAATAAAAACCTATGAATTTTTAACACATAACATAGAAAAATTACCTATACTGAGTTTAATAAGTGAACTTTTCTTTAAAAAAAAAGTGGAGGAGTAGATGTATATAATTACCGTTGATCAAGAATAGAAAATTGTCTAAAAAATCATAAACCTAGTATAAGACCACCAATTCAATTTTACACATTTCAATTATGCTAATTTAGGCATAGACCTTTGAATGATTTCCCAATTTAGTCCTAAATCTTTTGAGGATTTGACAACATAGTCCTTCAGATCATATATCAAAATAATAAATTTATAACTAAATTAGCACGATAAAATATTTATGACTAAATTGATTTAATCAAAAAGTTTATGATTAAATTAGCTATCATGAGTTTTTAAGGCTTTTTAGATGAATCCGGTCAAGAATATGTTCTTTGTGGACCAATCAACAATCAATTATTAACTCATATGGAAAACCCTAAATAAACTCATCTCTTTTGGACACGTGTCCTAAAAAGAGTAAGGACGCGAAGAATCAAAATGGAACAAAGAAGGCACGTGTTTGCTTCGAACGTACGATAATTAGACAAAACTTTCTTTACTTTAAAAAATCGTTTTTCTCCAATAAGGATAATTTCAGAAATTAGGACATCAAGAGCACTAAGCCATTCTCGTCTTTGTCGTGACGAAACGTGAGATTATGGAAGATGGTCGTGCCAAAAAGTCGGAGCGTGAATTGACCCTTCAGGCGGCGCGGCACGTGTGTTCTCAATCATGAGATCGACCCTTCCAATTCAATTTTCATCCTTCACCCCCACTTAGTTATAAAGCAAATCCACATATAATGATGTCCATTCAATGCGTGTGTTGAACTTGGATCCAATGGACGTAAGTTGCTTCCCACATGATTAAGTTCAAAACCCCACGAGAACCACATTGTTTTTTTGTGGTCACCGCTTTCCATCGCGTGCTGGAAGTTCGAGTGTCCATGAATTTTCCAAACATCCCCCTCCACTCAATTTCCAAAGAAAATTTTCCAATTAGTCGTAAGTCTATTATACGGATACCAAATCAATTATAAATTTTTCAATTTTATCATTGAGTACTAAACTTCTGAGAAATTCCATTAGAAATTGTTAGTAAGATAGTGTGTAGTGTAAGATAACGAGTGATAACTTGATAACCACATTAGTAATTTTCAGTAAAGATTAATCAAAAGGACTACATTAAGACTAATTGGTAAAACAAAAAGTTTAGGACTAAATTATCGTGTGTAAAATAAGTTTATCACATATTGGATAATTTCCTCCTTAATTCCCCTTATTTCCTATCTAAATTATTAGGGCTTTTGTTAAAAAAAAAAGTAAATGCAAGGATTTGTTAAGCAACTAAACAAGAAAAATATTATAATTTTAATTGCATGAATTGCCGTCATTATATGTACAATTCATATTCTAATTATTAATGTAGTGTTAGGTTATCACTAACTTTTCATTTTTTTTTTTATCGATTCTACTCTACTCTTACTCTAACTCTCACATTCAAATTTTTTCTTTGCATCCTTATAGAGTATGGGAGTCAAAACATATACTTGAAACTAAATCGTCCCTACCCCCACTCCCTTAAGAAGGTAGGGATTTAAACCTCTTACATTCCCTTTCTCATGTGAGAATGGTGGCCACTAGGGCAAACCTTAGTAGTGCACAACTATTATACATGGCATGCTGATGCAAACAACTTTACCTAAAATGATGTCTTATGAGAATATTCATGTGAGCGATTTTCGATGGTACTTGAGTGGAATGACTACATTGGAAGTTCACACAAAAGTGTAGAATTATTTTGACAAAATTCAAAAGTTTATGAATGGACTGACATTCATATAATAGATTTGTGATTAAGTTGATAATTTTCCTGTTCATTGTAGACTCCCTTTAAAGTAAAGGGATGCAAATACATAGCAACAATTATGTGTTTGAAAATATCTTATGTTCCTAGGGACTGGAAGCGTTCCGCCTGGTTTTATAGCACCTAATATTTTTTTAGTAGTCGAGCATTCTCGAGTAACTTGTCAATTACATCTATAAAAGAAATGTTTTCATTATTACAAAATATATTACATGTACCCACAAGATGCATTGATTATATATAACACGAGAATGATAGTGCAATGAATCTTTAATTGAGTATTTAGCAAGTGTCTTAGAGAACTTGTTAAGAAAACTGGTTTATTTATTTATTTATTTATTTATAGACTTTATAATATTTTAAGATCAAATTATTCCAATTCGTGACGTGTGTACTATCTAGGACATATTCAAGAACCAAACCCTCCTTTGCAAATTTCTTTGCAAAACTCATCAAAAGGCCTCGACAGTCCTCGTACTTACGGCATACGTACTCGCCCAATGCATTCGTGGCAAAAGATCATAAAAAAATTGAAAAGTGCAGCTTCTAGGTTTACCCATCAATCTGACAATCGCTTCGAAACCTTCCAAAACGGCTCAATTTGTATTTCTTCTGGATCACTTTTGACTTTTTTGGGGGATGGCTGCTTTAGCTTAACTTAAGATAAGCAGAAGTTGCCAGGGTTTGCTAAAAACACCCTTTCAAAATTTCGACACCCGTAAAATCGGACTGTCAAATTGTAAGATTATAATGGGTGCCCGAAAATTTTAGAGAAGATGTAATTCCATTATTTTAGGTCTTAAGTTAGTCCAAAAAAGAATTATTTATACTGAGATTGAACTTAACAAAAATGATCGGCTTAAATTAAGGGAAAATTCAATGTTTTGGATCATGTCTATGTATTGTAAGAAATTAATATGCATCAGAGCATAATGTTTTTGAGTTCAAGTCTTTGTAGCCATTTTATTTGTCTTCTTCACGATATATTTTCACGCTTAACTTTTAGTTAAAAGTCTGGACTATGCATGAAGGGGAGCTTTAGAATATGTAAATATGAAACCACTCATTCATTTAACAACTAAATCCTTTAAAACAATTGGCAGTTTCACCACAAAATTTTTCATTTACATATGCACTTATCATTACATGGTTGTTATACGATGAATTTTGTGGCTATGTTATTTTGGCTTATCGTTAGATCTATTTCCAAAAACTTAATCACCAGTGAATCCATAGGTATAGACACCTAAATGGGCTTTTCGAGTGACATACGATATTAATAAATGATATAACATACTGACAACAAAAAATTGATCACCTAATATTGTGTAATTTAATCGATAAGCGTCTCAAGATGTATTAACATGATCAAGTTCCATATTTAACTTACAGTCGACCTACAAATGATCTCTTGACTCGTGCGTCTATACAAAAAGCTGTTAAAACATTCTATCATAAATTTATGAAAATCAAAGTGGACAGCACGCCTTGAGAACGTACAAAGAAGTAGAGGGTCCATGGCTCAAAGAGTTCAAGAGACTGCTTTGAGATTTCGTTTATTTCGAGAAAACTATAATTTAATTAGAAAACATTAGGAAGTCACTTTTAAGGAAAATGTCATGTTAAGAGCGCGTTTGATAACATTTATGTTCTGGGGAATAATTTTTTAATAGAAATTGTCACGCCCCGAACCCCGAGCGCGCGCACATCCCACCGCGATCGATCAAATATGCAACATCCCAGGATATGTCGCCGACCCATTCATTTTATTACGCATGCGGAAGCGAAACAAATCTCCTGACAATATTTAACTTGGGATAGAAAAGCAGGCAATTAATCACAATATCAAACACTCATTTACAAACACAAATGGTTTAAATACAACACTAGACCGTCTACAAAATAGACCAGCTCGACAAAAGGGGAACTATCCTAAAACCAACTAGCAGGACATGTTCACCGATACTTCAGTATCCACCTTTTCAGACTTAGGGCTTCGGGTCCTCCACGACCGCCATCAAGGGACCTGAAATTTTAATCCCACAACCGGGATGAAACGATGTCTCAGCAAGTTCAACCCCCTAACCCCTATTAGAAAGAAAATACGCCCAAGGGTGGCCTAGCCACATCACATAGAGAACTTACCTCGCCTCAGTTCCTTCCTGCAGGTTAGCACAATTCAAATCTCCCAACCACAGATAGTAATAGAAACTCAAACAATTGGAACGCCATCACTTTCATATAAATCACAATTGCACTTAGCACGTATTCCAATTATTATTCACTGCCATACAAGGGCATAGCCTACTCGTAGTTCGGCTATCTACTGGCATATAGCCAGGCATCGCCTCCCTCCAAGGAGCGCGGCTTCGTCAGTACGTCGACGGCATTCCCGAAGGAGCATGGGCCCAGAATCAACTGCGACCCGCATCCACCGTGTGGGCATTCCATATAGGGGCAAGTCCGGCTCAATAGCCCACGGCGATTCCTCTTAATTATCACACAGCTAATCATACTCGGCCCTGGGACATTTTGCATTTAACTCAACGCTTCCACTTAAAATAGTGATCCCGGCCATTTTTCTTCATATTAAAAATATTCCATAAATTACTCACGTGTGTGGGGACACGCTAATTTCGAATCAAAAAGCCAATATCTCACTTTTCCAAACCCCACTATTTAATATAATTATTAAAATCCAATTTTTGCATCAAAACCCGACACTTGGGTTTTTATGAATAAAATCCATATTTATCACAATCAACACTCAAATTGCCACATCCATTCATCAAATTCAAATTCTAAATGCACAGCAGTGATCAGCACGAAATTCTAAGAATTTAAGGTCCCAAAATAATTTTTCGAATTTATTAAATAATTAAATTTATTCCGAAAATTAAAATAATAATAATATCCATATTTTTCACGATCCACGCTCAATTTATGATATCCAATCATCAATTTCAAAATCCAACTACACGGCAGCGATCGGCACGAAATTCTGACCAACCGGGGTCAAAAATAATTTTTTTGTTTTTTATAATAATATTTTTAATAATTTCGGAATATGATTTATTATTAAATAATCCAACAATTTCGAAACATTTATTTAAATCATAAATAAATTCCTTTAAGTCACATCAAGGTTTATTTTAAAAATAAACCTACTTAACCCTTAAACTAAACATGTTTAACTTTAATTAAACAACTTAATCTAATCCATATTTAAATAAACTAATCTACCAACCTAATCTTACTTAACTTAGACTAAGCACACTTAGGGCATCATTAACCCTCTAATCAAGATTTAGTGAGTTAAACTCACCAGATTAGCGAGCCGAGCGGACCAAAACGACGGGGACGCCGAGGAGAACAACTTTCCTCAAAGCGGGCCGAGCATCCGGGCTCGAGAAGGCGGCCAAAACGGGCCAAACATGGGCTGCCATACCCATTTTCTGGGTTGCTGATCGAGGCTGAGAGGGAGCAGATCTGGCGTCGGTTCGGGTCGGAAAGGGCGGAGGAGGACCAGTGGCAGCTCGTGCGAGCTTCGGCGGGCTTCGGCGGGGGTGTACGGCGGCGGAGGGAGCTCCGGCAGCTCCTGGAATGAGCGAACAGGGGCAGACGGAGGAGGCTGGGCGTCGGCTAGGTGCGGGCGAACGAGGAGCAGCGGCTGAGCGGGGCCGTGGACGGCGGCGACGGCGACGCACGGCAGCGACGAGCGGGCGGCGACGGCTGTCCGGCTAGGCTGCAGCCAACTTCGACGCCTTCTCAGATCTGCTGGGCGTCGAGCAGCCACCGGAGAAGAAGGAGAGAAGGCGACGGGTAGGCGAGCTGACCGACAAGTGGGCGCGAGCGGCGCGAGGCGGCGGCGACGAGCGGACGGGCGAAGGCGTGAGGTCCGGCGGCTTCTTCGGCTTCGCTAGTTGCTGGGTTCCGTCCAGCAGCAAGAAGAAATCGGGAGAGAGGGAGCCGGCGAGAGGGAGGAAGAAGAGAGGGAGGAGAGAGAAGGGGGGCTCTTTTCTTTTCATTTTCCTTTTCTTTAATCCCACAAATTGGCCCACCACATGACCTCATGGGTGACATCACACTCCACTCACCCAATCCCCCACAACCTTTTCCAATGAGTTCAATTTCATTTTCCGCTGAGGTCCAATTCTTGTACAATAACTTCTTCAATTTCACTCGATTCTCTACTAATTGAATCAAATTGAAATCCATAAAATTAATCCAATGTCACCACACTTCAATTAACATCTTCGCTTGTTCATAGAACCAACTTAAGTCCTAATAGCAATACCAAAGGCGGGTCTACTAATTTCTCGGGCCAAATTAGCCATTCTCTGATCATTTTGTTGAAAAACTCGGCTTGCATGAAAAATCTTCCGAAGATTAATCAATGCTCCTAAAATGATTTGTGACACACCCAGACTTCCAATTTCGGAATTTGATCTCAATTCCACGGTTAATTTCACTTTGGCACGATACTAGCGCAGCCCAACCTACCGGGTAGCCTTTAGAAATTTTCCTGCATTTGACCTGTGGTTAATCATCTCAAGCCACAATGTACATCTTTGAAACATTGTCGACTTTTGGTTGTTGGGGTAATATCAAGGTTTCAAATACGAACACAGGGTACCCAATCGATAGAAAAGTCGATCCAGTGCCGATCGACAAGAATTGTGCGATCTGGTGGAATCACCCACACCCAATCACATGCCTCTGTCGAGTCGACCTATCTCCGATCTTTAATTGATTTTAATCGTGCTGTAATGACCCTTGCAAATTAGCTCGGTCGAAATGTCGTTTCCTAGTCAAATTCTCGAGTCTGATGTATTAGAAACTCTTAACAGCTTCACCGGATAGACTAATTTTCATATGAGTGGCCGACTCAAGGAAAAAAACTATATGCGTGCCAACGAAATGCCCGTCCCAATTTATTGAAAATAGAATTGGAAAATCGGGATGTCACAACTCTTCCCCTCTTATAAAAATTTCGTTCTCGAAATGTAAACCTTTACCAATTCTTAACAAAATGGTGGGGGTACAGTTTTCTCATATAATCTTCTCTTTCTCAAGTTGCTCTTTCTGTACCAATACTGCTAGATCACTGCTATCTTGCCCAATCCACTTCGGGTTCCAAAATACTAAACGCTTGCCTACTTAAATTCCAAATGTCTTCAACACAAAATCTACAAAGCTAAGCTGGCGATTCTAAGTGGTCTCAAGACTATCTCTGCTAACAGCGACTGAATCATTGATTTCTGAACCAACTCTGGACTTGTGATTTTCTGATCTCTGATCTCATCTCAACAGACTGAAATCCTGTACATTCTACTCTACACTGATTAAAAGAAACTATCTAACTGATCTGCTGAAACTGGGAACCTCTGGTCAAGATTTGGTATAACTATGACACTTATCACGGCAACTGCAATCACTGACTACTATACTGACCCAGGTCTGTGATCTTTCTTTTCTTGATTTCATCTCAGCAATTGAAATTCTGCACTCTCTACTATACACTGCTTAAGAAAGAACCATATGAAATCTTTGCCAACTTGGAACATCTAATCTAGATTCGAAATACAATTCATCCCCAGCACTCCATGCAGATAAGTTATATGATATACACACACTTCGGTGTACCCACTTTGTGACAAGACAGAATCTCCAATTTCTCAAATCGAACTTAAATTGGCGGTTAATTTCACTCAGACACGCTTTTAGTGTGACCTAGGCTACTAGGTAGTTTTCAGAGCTTTTTAGGACAAATGACCCATGGTCGATTTTCTTCGAGCCACGATGAACCCACTCGACACATTGGCGACTCTCGAGGGTCGTGAAAATCTCGATGATTCAAATACGGACACAGGGTATCAAAATGACAGTAAAATCAAATTAGTGTTAGTCGACGAGAGTTTTCCAATTTAGTGGAGTCACCCACGATCGATCATTCATCTCAGTTGAACCGACCTATCTCTGATCTTAATTCGATTTTTAACTGTGCCATAATGATCTCTAAAGATGAGCATGGTCGAGAAGTCGATTCCTGGTCGAATTCTCAAGTCCATTTGCCTTAAAGTCCTTAATAACTCACCCAACTAGTCTAGTTATCTCGTAAGTGGCCAACTCAGAGAAAAACACTGTAATCGCGCCGATGAAATGCCCAATTTAACCAATCGAAATCAGAGTTTGAAAATCAGGATGTTGCACACTCAAAACAAGATCTATTCGTACTGTCTAGACAACGCTGAAGTTGCCATGATGAGCTTCCCATAAGATCTCTTCTTTAATATTTGTATCGTCAATTACACACAATCGCCCTCAGAACTTTACTGTTCTGTCTTCAGAAATTTGAAAATCAATCTCTCATCTGCATTCTCTTATAGAATCTTCAAAATTTCTAAATATGTCCGTTGAAGCGCTTTGATTCTGATCTATACTCTCGGCTCAATTCTGAGGGTAGTCATAAGATTGAAAAGTGACTTACCTTAGATTTGAAAACCGAATTTCGAACTTTCTCAAATAAGATCCAATCTTTGAGTACCAACTGTGCAACTAAGGACTCTCGACTCAGTGCATCTGCGACTTTGCTCACCTTTCCAGAGTGATACAAAATATCAGTCGTAATCCTTAGGAGTTCCATCCAGCGATGTTGTCTCATATTCAACTCTCTTTTTGAGAATACATACTTAAGACTTTGATAGTCATTGACGATATGAAATATTCCTCTGTACCGATAGTGCCTCTAAAATTCCAAACGAACATAATTATTGCAAGTTCTATGATGTGCGTCCAATAATTTAACTCACAAGATCTCAACTGACAGGACGCATATGTAATAACTCTATCATGCTGCATCAACAAGCAACTAAATCCTTTAAACGACACATCACTACAGATCTCATAACTTCTAGGACCAGATGAAATAATCAGCACATGTGCGGTAGTCAACCTCTTCTTAGGCCCTTGAAAACTATACTCACACTTATCTGTCCACACGAACTTTTCTTTACCTCTTCAGAAGTCTTGTCGACGGCGATACTAACACTGAAAACCTTTCTACAACCTGTCTGTGATACCCTGCTAAACCCAGAACTTCTGATCTCTGTCACTGTAGTCAATCTCAGCCAACTATTCATTGCTTTAATCTCGGACGGGGTCTACGGAGATTTCTTCGCCTGAAATCACATGACCTAGGAACGCAATACGAGTCATTCGAAACTTGCATCTGTTAAGCTTATTTTAGAATCTAAAAGCATTCAAGGTCTGAAGTACCATCCCCAATTGTCTCTCATGCTCCTCAGCACTCTTTGAATACACCAGGATAACTTTACTGAGTACGATCACAACTGATTCAAGTACCCTTAAACATTCTGCTCATTGGACCCAAACAAACAGCTAAGGCGTCCATCAAACCACACGGCATTACAGTGAACTCATAACTGCCGTATTGAGCGCAAGATACTAACTTTGGTATGTCTTTCTCCTTGATTCTCAATTGATGATATCCTGACCTCAAGTCAATCTTGAAGAATATCGATGTACAACCACAACGAACCACATTTCTCCTTCATGAACAGAACTGGTGCTCCCCAAGGTTATGCATTGGAAAGTATGAATCCCCTATCAAACACTTCCTGCATCTACACCTTCAGTCCTTTTAACTCGGGTAACACCATCCGGTAAGAAGCCTTAAGGACTGGCTCTGTTTTGGGTGCTAATTCAATCATGAACTCATTTCTCTTTCTGATAGCAAACTTGATAATTCTTCAGAAAATACCTTAGAAAACGTATGTACCACGGTTATGTTCTCCATATTCGGCTCCTTAGTTGACGCATCCATTACAGTTGCCATGTCAATAACTAGAACCAAGTTATCTTCAGTGACGAATAACAAGGATTGAAGATCCTTTCAAATCTTCAGTGATTCGAAACTTTCACATGTTAATTGTACAAACTGAATTATATCACTGACACGATTCATAACAGCAGAAAGCTCCTCAAGCCAAATCTTTTCATAAATGACTTCCAAGTCATATATAAACAAACCCATCAGGTACAATTATAGTCAGAGACTCATCTTTCTATCACTTTATTACCACAACAAAAATCCTATAACCTTCACTGAAAATTCTGCTGCACTACTCTGATAACATCTAAAAAACATTCTTCTTCTGATTAATGCATGGTCAATCCCTTCATGCTCCTCTAGCCATCCTAGCGGCGCCCAATCTACAGTAACAATGCTTACGCTCAACTGAACTTTCACAGACAGCTCTCAACATGACGGCTGTGCTGGCCATATTTAAATCATGCTCCCTTTTTACTCTGACACTAGGCTGACTCATGCCTCCTTTCCACTGACTTGGCACACAATTAGGGAGTCATTTACCTCATATCAAGGAATATCATGCACCATTCTTTGCACTGGGGTTTGTTCCAAGTACCCCATTAAATGTCCCGAAGCATGTTTCCTCTGTTCTGTCTCATCAACGGCAGGGCAGAAACAACTATGGTTCCATCCATCTATACGAGCCATCTTTGATCAAATGGCTTTACTGGCGACACTTGGTAGCAAGTCCTTTCCCTCTTACAGCACAGAACAAATTCATATCTTTTCCAATAGACAAGACACACATCAATCGAGTTGAGCACTGACTTTCTCATTCTGCTCTTCCGGTTGGGTGAAACAAGGCACCTTTCTTCTGACATCAGCCTTTCTCCCCAATCAATCTCCATCTCTGTCTAAACTGAACTTTGACTCAGATACAGCGGCTTGATCCTCGATCACAACTCCAGATTAGGCCTCAACAAGCACGGCAACAACAACGGTCACAACACTAGCAGCGGTAGAAACAACGGCAACAGCGGCGGCTCGGTCCTGAACTTATTGACCCAACAAGCTTCCAAGAAGCACTAGCACCTGAACGATCCCATCAAAACTAGGATCGCTCGGTGCTGCTACACTCTTAATACCGACTTGCAGCGATACTCTCACACTCGCGCTGGTCTAAACCTGCGCTCTACCTCGGGTACCGACTCTTGTCAGCATCCTACCCCGAGGTATAAGTCCTATCGACCTCCTCCAAGGAGTTCTCCACTCCTGGTCACTCATCCTACAAGCTCTTTATAGACGCCTCTTTTCCAATTCCAACATTAAGTTGGAATTTGAGTGACCCCACAAACACACTACCAAACAGCTATCAACCACATGCATTAGCATAAATAAAGCCTTTCCTACTAACTATCCCATGACTCATCGCACCTTATCACTCCATACTCAGACCATGCTCTGATACCACTTAAACGGGAATGTCACGCCCCGAACCCCAAGCGCGCGCACATCCCACCGCAGTCGATCAAATATGCAACATCCCAGGATATGTTGCTGACCCATTCATTTTATTACGCATGCGGAAGCAAAACAAATCTCCTGACAACATTTAACTTGGGATAGAAAAGCAGGCAATCAATCACAATATCAAACACTCATTTACAAACACAAATGGTTTAAATACAACACTGGACCGTCTACAAAATAGACCAGCTCGACAAAAGGGAAACTATCCTAAAACCAACTAGCAGGACATGTTCACCGATACTTCAGTATCCACCTTTTCAGACTTAGGGCTTCGGGTCCTCCACGACTGCCATCAAGGGATCTAAAATTTTAATTCCACAACTGGGATGAGACGATGCCTCAGCAAGTTCAACCCCCTAAACCCCTATTAGAAATGGTGGCCTAGCCACATCATAATCATATAGAGAACTTACCTCGCCTCAGTTCCTTCCTGCAGGTTAGCACAATTCAAATCACCCAACCACAGATAGTAATAGGAACTCAAACAATTGGAACACCATCACTTTCATATAAATCACAATCGCACTTAGCACGTATTCCAATTATTATTCACTGCCACACAAGGGCATAGCCTACTCGCAGTTCGGCTATCTACTGGCATATAGCCAGGCATCGCCTCCCCCCATGGAGCGCGGCTTCGTTAGTACGTCGACGGCATTCCCGAAGGAGCATGGGCCCAGAATCAACTGCAACCCCCATCCACCGCATGGGCATCCTATATAGGGGCAAGTCCGGCTCAACAGCCCAGGGCAATTCCTCTTAATTATCACACAGCCAATCATACTCGGCCCCGGGACACTTTGCATTTAACTCAACGCTTCCACTTAAAATAGTGATCCCGGCCATTTTTCTTCATATTAAAAATATTCCATAAATTACTCACGTGTGTGGGGACACGCTAATTTCGAATAAAAAAGCCAATATCTCACTTTTTCAAACCCCACTATTTAATATAATAATTAAAATCCAATTTTTGCATCAAAACCCGACACTTGGGTTTTTATGAATAAAATCCATATTTATCACAATCAACACTCAAATTGCCACATCCATTTATCAAATTCAAATTCTAAATGCACAGCAGTGATCAGCACGAAATTCTGAGAATTTAAGGTCCCAAAATAATTTTTCGAATTTATTAAATAATTAAATTTATTTCGAAAATTAAAATAATAATAATATCCATATTTTTCACGATCCACACTCAATTTATGATATCCAATCATCAATTTCAAAATCCAACTACACGGCAGCGATCGGCACGAAATTCTGAGCAACCGTAGTCAAAAATAATTTTTTTATAATAATATTTTTAATAATTTCGGAATATGATTTATTATTAAATAATCCAACAATTTCGAAACATTTATTTAAATCATAAATAAATTCCTTTAAGTCACATCAAGGTTTATTTTAAAAATAAACCTACTTAACCCTTAAACTAAACATGTTTAACTTTAATTAAACAACTTAATCTAATCCATATTTAAATAAACTAATCTACCAACCTAATCTTACTTAACTTAGACTAAGCACACTTAGGGCATCATTAACCCTCTAATCAAGATTTAGTGAGTTAAACTCACCGGATTAGCGAGCTGAGCGGACCAAAACGACGGGGACGCCGAGGAGAACAACTTTCCTCAAAGCGGGCCGAGCATCCGAGCTCGGGAAGGTGGCCAAAACGGGCCAAACATGGGCTGCCATACCCATTTTCTGGGTTGCTGATTGGGGCTGAGAGGGAGCAGATCCGGCGCCGGTTCGGGTCGAAAAGGGCGGAGGAGGACCGGCGGCAGCTCGTGCGGGCTCCGGCGGGCTGAGGCGAGGGTGTACAGCGGCGGAGGGAGCTCCGGAAGCTCCTAGAATGAGCGAACAGGGGCAAACGGAGGAGGCTGAGCGTCGGCTAGGTGCGGGCGAACGAGGAGCAGCGGCTGAGCGGGGCCGTGGACGGCGGCGACGGCAACGCATGGCAGCGATGAGTGGGTGGCGAACGGCTGTCCGGCTGGGCTGCAGCCAGCTTCGACGCCTTCTCAGATCTGCTGGGTGTCGAGCAGCCACCGGAGAAGGAGGAGAGAGGGCGACGGGTAGGCGAGCTGACCGGCAAGCGGGCGCGGGCGACGCGAGGCGGCGGTGACGAGCGGACGGGCAAAGGCGTGAGGTCCGGCGGCTTCTCCGGCTTTGGCTGGTTGCTGGGTTCCGTCCAGCAACAAGAAGAAATCGGGAGAGAGGGAGCCGGCGAGAGGGAGGAAGAAGAGAGGGAGGAGAGAGAAGGGGGGCTCTTTTCTTTTCATTTTCCTTTTCTTTAATCCCACAAATTGGCCCACCACATGACCTCATGGGTGACATCACACTCCACTCACCCAATCCCCCACAACCTTTTCCAATGGGTTCGATTCCATTTTCCGCCGAGGTCCAATTCTTATACAATAACTTCTTCAATTTCACTCGATTCTCTACTAATTGAATCAAATTGAAATCCATAAAATTAATCCAATGTCACCACACCTCAATTAACATCTTCGCTTGTTCATAGAACCAACTTAAGTCCTAATAGCAATACCAAAGGCAGGTCTACTAATTTCTCGGGCCAAATTAGCCATTCTCTGATCATTTTGCTGAAAACCTCGGCTTGCATGAAAAATCTTTCGAAGATTAATCAATGCTCCTAAAATGATTTGTGACACACCCAGACTTCCAATTTCTGAATTTGATCTCAATTCCACGGTTAATTTCACTTTGGCACGATACTAGCGCGGCCCAACCTATCGGGTAGCCTTTAGAAATTTTCCTGCATTTGACCTGTGGTTGATCATCTCAAGCCACAATATACATCTTTGAAACATTGGCGACTTTCGGTTGTCGGGGTAATATCAAGGTTTCAAATACGAACACAGGGTACCCAATCGATAGAAAAGTCGATTCAGTGCCGATCGACAAGAATTGTGCGATCTGGTCGAATCACCCACACCCGATCACATGCCTCTGTCGAGTTGACCTATCTCCGATCTCTAATCTATTTTAATCGTGCCGTAATGACCCTTGCAAATTAGCTCGGTCGAAAGGTCACTTCCTGGTTAAATTCTCGAGTCTGATGCATTAGAAACTCTTAACAGCTTCACCCGATAGACTAGTTTTCATATGAGTGGCTGACTCAAGGAAAAGAACTATATGCGTGCCAACAAAATACCCGTCTCAATTTATTGAAAATAGAATTGGAAAATCGGGATGTCACAGAAATAGTTTTTTTTTTTCCAATGAATAATTTTTTAGTATAAGAACGCACTTGGTAACTGCAAAAAATTTCTATTCCAAAAAGAGAAATGTGTTTGGTAAATAGTAAACTTGTATAATTTTTTTGTTTCTTCTAATTTCAATATTTTTATTATATTTTTCTTTTTTCTTCTTCTTTCTTCTTTCTTTTTTTTTTTCTTTTTTTTCCTCTTTCTTCCTTTTAGCCAATTGCTAACCTCAGCCATGGCCAGTGACCGACCTCACCGGCCCTCAGCGACCTCGCCTTGCCTTGGCTGGGCAAGCTCAGCCTTACCAGATCTGGGTGAGCTAGAGCTCACCCAGCCAAGGCGAGGCCAACCTCATGCTGCTTGGGCGAGGTCAAGCCTTGCCTTGGCTGGGTGAGCTCGAGCTGGCCCAGATTCGATGAGGTTGAGCCTTGCTGGTGGTTAGGCGAGGTCGTCGGCCCTCAACGGTCGGTTGCCGACCATGACCGAGGCCATCGACCGGCCAAAAGGAAGAAGAAAGAAAAAAGAAGAAATAGAAGTGTTTCTCAGAATTGTTCCCAGGAACAAGAAACATGTTTTTGCTAGTTTTTGATTCTATGCCAAATTTCTTCTCGGGAACAAAAAATAATTTTTTTGTTTTTGGAAACAAATGTATAAACAAATGCGTTTCTTTTCTTTTTTTGTTCCCCGAAACAAAAGAACAAAAATTTGTGTTCCGGAGAACAGAAACGAAAATAAACAAACAGGCCCTAATAGTACGTAGGAAATGAATGTGATAAATTTCACAAGTGAAAAGTCTAGTCAGATTATTAATGTGGTAATAACAAAAGGCCCAAATAGTATTTTCCTTGTCCATAGTTTTCGGTAAATGATTCCATTAGGATTAAATTATTGAATATTTGTTACTGGGTTGACTATTTAGAGTGACAATGAAACGTGTATCACCAAATTAGTCATTAATGGAGACTAATACACTCCGAGATTTCGTGTCCCATTGAGTTGAGTTTTGTCTAGCGTTTGGTAACTTTCGATGAATGTTTTAGTGGGCTCAATATATGTTTCTAATTTATTATTGTTTAAAATGGACATTTTCATGTTTACGTACTGATTCATTATACATCTCGGCAATTTATCAAAATATCCACCTTGGAAACATTTAAGCCATTCGTGACATTTTTATTTGACCACACCACCTTTATTTTTCTCCTTATTTTTTAACTTAAAGTCATTGTCATTTCAACCCATGGTTAATCAATCTTATTTCTTTATAAGTCTTGCATAGTTATTATATGCACCCCCTTTCTTTAATTGAATGACTCGCTACAATTATGCTAGTTTAAAGAGGGAAGCTCCAATTCGTTCTTGAAAAGAACAAGAATTCCATGGCTCTATCCCTTCTCTTTCATCTAATTTTTTGAAGCATAGTCGAAGGTTCCATGTTCGTATTTCTAAAGCTTCTAGTTCGATATTTCAAGTGTTTACAATGTGAATTATTCGACTTTCTTTTGATCTTATCAAACTAGTTTTGTTCTAGATTAGAAGTTGTTAATTTATGTTTTCGGCTATTTTGCTTTGAAGGTAACTAAAGCTAATCTAAGTCACTTTTCAAGGTAAGTGAAAACTTTAGGGACTTAGTTAAATTGATCTACTGAGTACTCTTGACCTAGTTGGTTAGTTGTTGGTTGTTAATTTTGGTTTGACTTTTGTCAAAGTGTAAGTAAATTTCAATGATGGTATGTAAAACCTTTATGTTCACTTGAATTGGGTCATTAAGCTTGTCACGTGTCTAGAATGTGTTTAATGAATTTCTTAGGGGGTATTTGATTGTTTCTCTAAGATGTGAAGGCAATTTTAGCGAGAAGAATATGAAAACAATAAAATATTAAACTTGAAACTGGTATCTTTGTAATTCAATTAAGTTCCTATTTTACTAGCTAAGTATTGCTGATTAATTATGTTGTCGATTATTTGGGTTATTGATATAAATTCCCTAAGCATGTTGTCATTTCTTGCATGAGAAAAGAATGTAAACGTGTCAAAATCTTTAGCTACGTGTGTGATTGTTGAGAGGGTAAAGTGATTGTATTTCAGTATGATTTGCATGAAAATATGTTGTGTACCCAAGGTCAATTCTTGAAAATGAGGGTTGAATTCGTTGTCGATGCAAGGGAGATCATATCAATATAATATTATCATATGCACTACTACTATATAATTAAATACGAGAAGTATTATGTTATATATTTCTATTGCTCATACATTTGTAGTCATAATGCTTTGTGTGTCAGGATGTATCATGAGTCAAGATACCCTATATGTCGAGATGTTCTAAGAGTGTTTGGGAGGAGAAGTAAAGAAAATAATGCATGTAAATGTGCATATATGATACATATCTATTAATTTTGAGGGAATCCTTTGCCGATGGCCGCCAAACCTCAGGAAATCGCGATTCTTGTTCCTTCTTCGTTTTCATTCATGGTTCCACCTCAAGAAACTCGCTTGCTCTGTGATTCCGCTCGGGACCGGCCAGTGTGCTTGGAAGATAAAGGCGTCGTAGGCCTTCCAAATTAACTAAAGAATTTTGGCAATTTCCTCCTTCGAAACTAGGTTTTTGTTTGATTCGAAGCACTGAGATACCTATATGCCCACACAAGTAATGGGTTGGCCTAAAAGTTGCAACATTAGCCATGGATTCGCCCGTATCGGTGTTGTCCAGTTGCAAATTAGGAAGACATAGTCGACTGTTTCCGGCGCTTGGTTGCACAGTTGACATATGGGAGAAGGTAAGGTCTTTCTCTCTTTGAAAGCTTTTCTTAGTGAGTAATGCATTTTGGCAGGTTCTCCATAGAAAGATTTGGACTTTAGGAGAGGTGTTTAGGTTCCATAGTTGTGTCCAAAAAGATGTGGGAATTTGGAATGATGTAGAGCCTAAGAGTGTTTGCTGTTGTAGGTTCAGTGGATATGGCTTATTGTAAGCACTTTCACTGGGTATGTTCCGCTTTTATTCCTTGTCCAAACTAGCCAATCCTCTTCTGGGGTTTTGCTTAGAGGGATGGCAAGAATTTCCCTGCTTATATTCTCGTCAAAAAGAGTCCGCTGTCTATGCTCATTCCAGGTTCTATTCTTCCGATTAATCAGGTCCTCCACTTTTTGGGCTCGTTTAGGTTTGTTGACCTGCCAAGACACCCATATTCAGCCACTTATCCTCTCGGATCTTGATCATTTTACCATTTCCCACTATCCACCTTATATCTTTAGGGGAAAATTACCAAAAAAATCATAAACCTATTGCAATTGTGCCAATTCAATTATAAACTTATTTTTTTTAATTAATTGAATCCTAAACCTTTTACAATTATTTTCAATTAGGCCATCCGGCTAAAATTGGCCAACTGGCGTTGATGTGGCAGTCGATCGGTGCCGGTGAGTTTTTTTTTAATATATATATTTTTATTTTTTCCTTTTTTTTTTCTTTTTTCCCCCTTCTCCCTCTTCCTCCCTCCTCCCTCCTCCTTCCTTTGGCTTCGGCAATCAATCAGCTTGGCTGGTTGCCGAACTGAGGCTGTCACGCCCCGAACCCCGAGGTCGCGCACATCCCACTGCGGTCGATCAAATATGCGACATCCCAGGATACGTCGCCGACCCATTCATTTTATTACGCATGCGGAAGCGAAACAAATCCCCTGACAACAATTAACTTGGGATAGAAAAGCAGGCAATTAATCACAATACCAAACACTCATTTACAACACATAGGTTTAAATACAACTCTAGACTGTCTACAAAATAGACCAGCTCAACGAATGGGGAACTATCCTAAAGCCAACTAGCAGGACACGTTCACCGATACTTCAATCTCCACCTTTTCAGACTTAGGGCTTCGGGTCCTCCACGACCGCCATCTAGGGACCTGAAATTTTAATCCCACAACCGGGATGAGACGATGTCTCAGCAAGTTCAACCCCCTAAACCCCTATTAGAAAGAAAATACACCCCGGGTGGCCTAGCCACATCATACGGAAGACTTACCTCGCCTCAGTTCCTTCCTGCAGGTTAGCACAATTTCAAATCACCCAATCACAGATAGTAAGAGGAACTTAAACAACCGGAACGTATTCACTTTCATATAACCAACAACTGCGGGGGTCCTGATTATAAGACTAAATCGTTATTACACGTCCCATTCCATGCCACACAATTTCGTCCCATAATCCGACACATCAATAACACCCAACATGCATTCCAGTTATTATTCACTGCCACACAAGGGCATAGCCTACTCGCTGTTCGGCTATCTACTGACACTCATGCCAGGCATCGCCTCCCCCCCCCATGGAGCGCGGCTTCGTCAGTACGTCGACGGCATTCCCGAAGGAGCATCGTCTCCCCCCTTGGAGCACGGCTTCGTCACTACGTCGACGGCATTCCCGAAGGAGCATGGGCCCAGAATCTACTGCGACCCGCATCCACCGCGTGGGCATCCCATATAGGGGCAAGTCCGGCTCAACAGCCCAGGACGCTTCCTCATAGTTATCACACAACCAAAGCATACTCGGCCCTAGGACACTTTGTAATTCAATCAATGCTTCCACTTAAAATAGTGATCCCGGCCATTTTTCTCCATATTAAAAATATTCCAGAAATTACTCACGTGTGTGGGGACACGCTAATTTCGAATCAAAACGCCAATATCTCACTTTTTCAAACCCCACTATTTAATATAATCATTAAAATCCAATTTTTGCATCAAAACCCGACATTTGGGTTTTTATGAATAAAATCCTTATTTATCACAATCAATAGTCAATTTGCCACAATCAATCATCAAATTCAAATTCTAAATACACAACAGCGATCGGCACAAAATTCTGAGAGTATAAGGTCCCGACGAAATTTTCGAATTTTAATAAATAATTAAATTAATTCCGAAAATTAATTAAATAATAATATTCACATTTTTCGCAATCCACATTCAATTTATATTATCCGACCATCAATTTCAAAATCTGAACACACAGCAGTGATCGGCACGAAATTCTGAGCAACCAGGGTCAAAAATAATTTTTCCGTTTTTTTTTATATATATAATAATATTTTAATAATTTCGGAATTAATATAATATTATAAATTTCCAGAATTTCGAAATCTTTAAATAATTCAAAAATAAAACCCTATTATGTCACATCAAGGCTTTATTTTAAAAATAAACACACTTAACTTTAAACTAACCACACTTTAACTTAATTAAACATCATAATCTAATCATCAATCAAATAAACTAATCTAACCACCTAAACTTGCTTAACTTAGACTAAGCACACTTAGGGCATAATTAACCGTCTAATCAAGATTTAGTGAGCTAAACTCACCGGATTAGCGAACCGAGCGGACCAAAACGACGAGGACGACGCGAGGATCGACTTTCCTCAAAGCGGACCGAGCATCCGGGCTCGGGAAGGCGGCCAAAACGGGCCAAACACCCGCTGCATACCCATTTTCTGCAACTTCCGGTGGCTGCTGGTTGGGGGCGGATCCGGCGGCGATTCGGCGGAGGAACGGCGGAGGAGAGACCGGCGGGGCTTGGACGGGCTGGGCGGAGCTCCGGCGAGGCCTCACGGTGGCGGGGACGAGCTCCGGCAGCTCCTACAACCCACGAACCGAGGCTGAGACGCAGCTGGGCGTCGGCCAAGCGCGGGCGAGCGAGGAGCAGCGGCTGTGCGGGGCGGTGGACGGCGCGCGAGCGGCGGGCAGCAACGAGCGGCGGCGAGGAACTCCGGCGGCTTGCTGATCGGTCCTCGTCGCTGCTGGCGTTCCCAGATCTGCTGGAGACGTCGAGCTGCAGCAGGAGGCGGAGGAAAGAGGCGATGGCGCGGCGGCGAGCGGCCTGGCGGAACGGCGAGGGCGGGTGCGACGGCTCCGGCGACGGGCGGCGTGCGAGCGGGAGCGGACGACCATGGCTGCAGCTCCTTCTTCTCTGAAATTTTCTGGTCTTCGCACAATGAAGATGGAGGAGAAGCCAACGGGAGAGAGGAAGAAGAGAGGGAGGAGAGAGAAGGAGTGGGGGGCTTTTCTTTTCTTTTTCCTTTTTCTTTAATCCCCAAAAAGGCCCACCATGACATCATCCCATGTCATCTTCCACTATCTCCTCTCCCACAACATCCTTCAATGGTTGCACTTGCAATTTCCGCCGGGGTCCAAAACTTTGTGCAACAATTTCTTCAATTCCACTTGATTCTCTTCGAATTGAATCAAATTGAAGTTCATAAAATTAATCCAATGCCATCACACTTTAATTCACATCTTCACTTGTCCGTAAAACCAACTTAAGTCCCAAAAGCACAACCAAAGACGAGCCTACTATTTCTCGAGCCAAATTAACTATTTTCTGATTTAATTTGCCAAAGAACTCTGATTGCATGAAAAATCTTCCAAAGATAAGTCAATGATCCTAAAATGATTTGTGACACCCCCGGACTCCCAATTTCTGAATTCGATCTCAATTCCACAGTTAATTTCACTTTGGCACGATATTAGCGCGGCCCAACCTATCGGGTAGCCTTTTAGAAATTTTCATGCATTTGACCTGTGGTTGATCATCTCAAGCCACAACGTACATCTTTGAAACATTGGCGACTTTCGGTTGTCGGGGAAATCTCAAGGTTTCAAATACGAACACAGGGTACCCAATCGATAGAAAAGTCGGTCCAGTGTCGATCGACAAGAATTGTGCGATCTTGTGGAATCACCCACACTCGATCACATGCCTCTGTCGAGTCAACCTATCTCCGGTCTCTAATCGATTTTTATTTGTGCTGTAATGACCCTTGCAGATTAGCTCGGTCGAAAGGTCGCTTCCTGGCCAAATTCTCGAGTCTAATGCATTAGAAACTCTTAGCGGCTTCACCCGACAGACTAGTTTTCACATGAGTGGCCGACTCAAGGAAAAAGGACTATATGCGTGCCAACGAAATGCCCGTCTCAATTTATTGAAAATAGAATTGGAAAATCGGGATGTCACAACTCTTCCCCTCTTATAAAAATTTCGTCCTCGAAATTTAAACCTTTACCAATTCTTAAGCAAAAAGGTGGGGGTACAGTC
This sequence comes from Eucalyptus camaldulensis, assembly GCA_019915185.1. Lineage (NCBI taxonomy): Eukaryota > Viridiplantae > Streptophyta > Magnoliopsida > Myrtales > Myrtaceae > Eucalyptus > Eucalyptus camaldulensis. The sequence goes on from JAHSVA010000014.1 coordinate 4,196,384, forward strand.
GTCTCATATAACCTTCTCTTTCTCAGGTTGCTCCTTCGGTACCAATGCTACCAAATCACTGCTACCCTGCCCAAACCACTTCGGATTCAAAATACTAAACACTTGCCCACTTAAAATTCCAAAGGTCTTCAACACAAAATCTGCGAAGCTAAACTGGCGATTCCGAGCAATCTCTAAACTGTCTCTGATAACTGCGACTGAATCACTGATTCGTGAACCAACTCTGGACCTGCGATTTTCTGATCTCTGCTCTGATCTCATCTCAACAGACTGAAATCCTGCACACTCTGCTCTGCACTGATTAAAAAGAAACTATCTGACTGATCTGCTAAAACTGGGAACCTCTGATCAAGATCTGATATAACTCTAACACTGATCTCGACAACTGCAATCACTGACTACTGTACTGACCCTGGCCTGCGATCTTTCTTTCCCTGACTTCATCTCAGCAATTGAAATTCTGCACTCTCTGCTATACATTGCTTAAGAAAGAACCATTTGAAAGCTCTGCCAACTCGGAACATCCGATCTAGATTTGAAGTACAATTCACCCCCGGCACTCCATGCAGATGATTTATATGATATACACACACTTCGGTGTACCCACTTTGTGACAAGACAGAATCTTCAAATTCTGAAATCAAACTTAGATTGGCAGTTAATTTCACTCCGACACGCTTTTAGTGTGACCTAGGCTATTAGGTAGTTTTCGGAGCTTTTTAGGACAAATGACCCGTGGTCGATTTTCTTCGAGCCACAATGAACCCACTTGACACATTGGCGACTCTCGAGGGTCGTGAAAATCTTGATGATTCAGATACGGACACAGGGTACCAAAACGATAGTAAAATCAAATTAGTATCATTCGACGAGAGTTTTCCAATTTAGTGGAGTCACCCACGATCGGTCATTCATCTTAGTCGAACTGACCTATCTCTGATCTTAATTCGATTTTTAACTGTGCCGTAATGATCTCTAAAGATGAGCACGGTCAAGAAGTCGATTCCTGGTTGGATTCTCAAGTCTATTTGCCTTAAAGTCCTTAATAACTTACCCAACTAGTCTAGTTATCTCGTAAGTGGCCAACTCGGAGAAAAACACTGTAATCGCGTCGATGAAATGCCCAATTTAACCAATCGAAATCAGAGTTTGAAAATCAGGATGTCACGCACTCAAAACGAGATCTATTTGTACTGTCTGGACAACGCTGAAATTACTATGATTAGCTTCCCATAAGATATCTTCTTTAATTTCTACATCATCAATTACACACAATCATCCTCAGAACCTTAGCGTTCTGTCTTCAGAAATCTGAAAATCAACCGCTCTCTCATATGCATTCTCTTATAGAATCTTCTGAATTTCTGAATCTGTCCGCTGAAGCAATTTGATTCTGATATGAACTTTCGGCTCAATTCTGAGGGTAGTCATAAGATTCAAAAGGTGGCCTAGTATAGATTTGAAAACTGAATTTCGAACTTTCTCAAATAAGATCCAATCCTTGAGTACCAACTGTGCAACTAAGGACTCTCGACTTAGTGCATCTGTGACTTTGCTTACCTATCCAGAGTGATATAAAATATCATAGTCATAATTCTTACTGAGTTCCATCCAGCGACGCTGTTTCATATCCAACTCCCAAAGTCTCAACTGACGGGACGCATATGCAACAACTCTATCATGCTGTATCACCACATAACCCAATCCTTCAAACGACGCATCACTGTAGATCTCATAACTTCCAGGACCAGATGGAATAGTAAGCACAAGTGCGGTAGTCAGCCTCTTCTTAGGCCCTTGAAAACTACACTCGCACTTACTTGTCCATACGAACTTCCCTTCCTTTCTCAGTAGTTGAATCAACTGCAACGCTAACATTGAAAACCCTTCCACAAACCGTCTGTAACACTCTGATACGACTCAGAAACACTTATGATCTCTGTCACTGTAGTCAATCTCGGCCAACTGTTCACTGCTTCAATCTTAGACGAGGTCTACGGAGATTTATTCGCCTGAAATCACGTGACCTAGGAACGCAACACGAGTCATCCAAAACTCATACTTGCTAAACTTAGCATAAAATTGAAGAGTCCTCAAGGTCTGAAGTATCATCTTCTAATGTCTCTCGTGCTCCTCAGCACTTTTTGAACACGCTAGGATAACTTCAATGAACACTATCAAGACTGATTCAAGTACCCTTAAACATTATGCTCATTAGACCCAAACAAATAGCTATGGTGTCCATCAAACCATACGGTATTACAGCGAACTCATAACTGTCATATCGAGTACGAGATGCTAACTTCGGTATGCCTTTCTTCCTGATTCTCAATTGATGATATCCTGACCTCAAGTCAATCTTGAAGAATATCGATGCACAACCACAACGAACCACATTTCTCCTTCATGTACAGAACTGGTGCTCCCCAAGGTTATGCACTGGAAAGTATGAATCCCCTATCCAACACTTCCTGCATCTACACCGTCAGTCCTTTTTAACTCGGGTAACACCATCTGGTAAGGAGCCTTAGGGACTGGCTCTATTTTGAGTGCTAACTCAATCACGAACTCAATTTCTCTTTCTAACTGCAAATCTAACAATTTTTCAGAAAATACCTCAGAAAGCTTCTGTACCACGGTTATGATCTCCATATCTGGCTCCTCAACTGACGCATCCATTACAGCTGCCATGCAGATCCGGTAACCAACAACTAGAACCAAGGTCGTCTTTAGTGACAAATAACAGGGATTGCAAATCCTCTTCGACTTTCAGTAATTCAAAACTTTCATATGCTAACTGAACGAACTGAATTATATCACTGCCACGATTCATAACAGCAGAGAGCTCCTCGAGCCAGACCCTTTCATAAATGACTTCCAAGTCATACATAAGCAAACCCGTCAGATACAACTATAGTCAGAGACTCAGCTTTCTATTACTTAATTACAACAACGGAAACTCCACAACCTTCACTCAAAATCCTGTTGCGCTACTCTGATAAAACACCTCAAAACATTCATCCCTTGATTAATGCATAGTCAATCCATTCGTACTCCTTTCGCCATCCTAGTGGCGTTTCATCTGCAGCGACGGTGCTTACACTCTCCTGAACTTATACGGACAGTTCCTAACTTGGCGGCCATGCTGGCCACATTCAAAGCATGTTCCCCTTTTACTCTGACACCGTACTAACTCAAGCCTCATTTCCATAAACTCGACACGCAATCAGAGAGTCCTCTATCTCTCATCAAGGAACATCATGCACCCTTCCTTGCACTGAAGTCCATTCCAAGTACCCCACTAAATGTCCCGAAGCATGATTCCTCTGTTCTTTTCTATCGACAGCGGTGTCAAGAACAGCTGTGATTCCATCTGTCTATATAGACAATCTTTGATCAAATGGCTGTACTGGCGTCCCTTGTAGCAAGTCCTTTCCCTTTTACAGCACGGGACAGATCCATGTCCTTTCTTACAGACACGACACCCATCGATCGAGTTAAGCACTGACTTTCCAATTCTACTCTTTCGGTTGGGCGAAACAAGGCACCTTTCTTCTGACATCGGCCTTTCTCCCCAATCGATTTCCATCTCTATCTAAACTGAACCTTGACTCAGATATCGCGGCTTGATCCTCAATCACAACTCCAGATTAGGCCTTAACAGGCACGGCAACAACAACAGTCACAACACTGGCAGCGGTAGAAACAATAGCAACATCAACGACTCAGTCTTGAACTTACTGACCCAACAAGCTTCCAAGGAACACTAGCGCCTGAACGATCCCCATGAACCTAAGATCGCTCGGTGCTGCTACACTCTAAGTACCGACTTGCGGCGGTACTCTCACACTCGCGCTGGTCTAAGCCTGCGCTCTACCTCGGGTACCGACTCTTGTCAGTATCCAACCCCGAGGTATAGGTCCTACCAACCTTCTCCAAGGAGTTCTCCACTCCTAGTCACTCATCCTATAGGCTCTTTATAGACGCCTATTTTCCAATTCCAACATCAAGTTGAAATTTGAGTGACCTCACAAACAAGCTACCAAACAGCTATCAACCACATGCATCAGAATATTAAAAGCCTTTCCTACTAACTATCCCATGACTCCTCGCACCTTATCACTCCATATACAGACCATGCTCTGATACCACTTAAGCGGGGTTGTCACGCCCCGAACCCCGAGGTCGCGCACATCCCACTGCGGTCGATCAAATATGCGACATCCCAGGATACGTCGCCGACCCATTCATTTTATTACGCATGCGGAAGCGAAACAAATCCCCTGACAACAATTAACTTGGGATAGAAAAGCAGGCAATTAATCACAATACCAAACACTCATTTACAACACATAGGTTTAAATACAACTCTAGACTGTCTACAAAATAGACCAGCTCAACGAATGGGGAACTATCCTAAAGCCAACTAGCAGGACACGTTCACCGATACTTCAATCTCCACCTTTTCAGACTTAGGGCTTCGGGTCCTCCACGACCGCCATCTAGGGACCTGAAATTTTAATCCCACAACCGGGATGAGACGATGTCTCAGCAAGTTCAACCCCCTAAACCCCTATTAGAAAGAAAATACACCCCGGGTGGCCTAGCCACATCATACGGAAGACTTACCTCGCCTCAGTTCCTTCCTGCAGGTTAGCACAATTTCAAATCACCCAATCACAGATAGTAAGAGGAACTTAAACAACCGGAACGTATTCACTTTCATATAACCAACAACTGCGGGGGTCCTGATTATAAGACTAAATCGTTATTACACGTCCCATTCCATGCCACACAATTTCGTCCCATAATCCGACACATCAATAACACCCAACATGCATTCCAGTTATTATTCACTGCCACACAAGGGCATAGCCTACTCGCTGTTCGGCTATCTACTGACACTCATGCCAGGCATCGCCTCCCCCCCCATGGAGCGCGGCTTCGTCAGTACGTCGACGGCATTCCCGAAGGAGCATCGTCTCCCCCCTTGGAGCACGGCTTCGTCACTACGTCGACGGCATTCCCGAAGGAGCATGGGCCCAGAATCTACTGCGACCCGCATCCACCGCGTGGGCATCCCATATAGGGGCAAGTCCGGCTCAACAGCCCAGGACGCTTCCTCATAGTTATCACACAACCAAAGCATACTCGGCCCTAGGACACTTTGTAATTCAATCAATGCTTCCACTTAAAATAGTGATCCCGGCCATTTTTCTCCATATTAAAAATATTCCAGAAATTACTCACGTGTGTGGGGACACGCTAATTTCGAATCAAAACGCCAATATCTCACTTTTTCAAACCCCACTATTTAATATAATCATTAAAATCCAATTTTTGCATCAAAACCCGACATTTGGGTTTTTATGAATAAAATCCTTATTTATCACAATCAATAGTCAATTTGCCACAATCAATCATCAAATTCAAATTCTAAATACACAACAGCGATCGGCACAAAATTCTGAGAGTATAAGGTCCCGACGAAATTTTCGAATTTTAATAAATAATTAAATTAATTCCGAAAATTAATTAAATAATAATATTCACATTTTTCGCAATCCACATTCAATTTATATTATCCGACCATCAATTTCAAAATCTGAACACACAGCAGTGATCGGCACGAAATTCTGAGCAACCAGGGTCAAAAATAATTTTTCCGTTTTTTTTTATATATATAATAATATTTTAATAATTTCGGAATTAATATAATATTATAAATTTCCAGAATTTCGAAATCTTTAAATAATTCAAAAATAAAACCCTATTATGTCACATCAAGGCTTTATTTTAAAAATAAACACACTTAACTTTAAACTAACCACACTTTAACTTAATTAAACATCATAATCTAATCATCAATCAAATAAACTAATCTAACCACCTAAACTTGCTTAACTTAGACTAAGCACACTTAGGGCATAATTAACCGTCTAATCAAGATTTAGTGAGCTAAACTCACCGGATTAGCGAACCGAGCGGACCAAAACGACGAGGACGACGCGAGGATCGACTTTCCTCAAAGCGGACCGAGCATCCGGGCTCGGGAAGGCGGCCAAAACGGGCCAAACACCCGCTGCATACCCATTTTCTGCAACTTCCGGTGGCTGCTGGTTGGGGGCGGATCCGGCGGCGATTCGGCGGAGGAACGGCGGAGGAGAGACCGGCGGGGCTTGGACGGGCTGGGCGGAGCTCCGGCGAGGCCTCACGGTGGCGGGGACGAGCTCCGGCAGCTCCTACAACCCACGAACCGAGGCTGAGACGCAGCTGGGCGTCGGCCAAGCGCGGGCGAGCGAGGAGCAGCGGCTGTGCGGGGCGGTGGACGGCGCGCGAGCGGCGGGCAGCAACGAGCGGCGGCGAGGAACTCCGGCGGCTTGCTGATCGGTCCTCGTCGCTGCTGGCGTTCCCAGATCTGCTGGAGACGTCGAGCTGCAGCAGGAGGCGGAGGAAAGAGGCGATGGCGCGGCGGCGAGCGGCCTGGCGGAACGGCGAGGGCGGGTGCGACGGCTCCGGCGACGGGCGGCGTGCGAGCGGGAGCGGACGACCATGGCTGCAGCTCCTTCTTCTCTGAAATTTTCTGGTCTTCGCACAATGAAGATGGAGGAGAAGCCAACGGGAGAGAGGAAGAAGAGAGGGAGGAGAGAGAAGGAGTGGGGGGCTTTTCTTTTCTTTTTCCTTTTTCTTTAATCCCCAAAAAGGCCCACCATGACATCATCCCATGTCATCTTCCACTATCTCCTCTCCCACAACATCCTTCAATGGTTGCACTTGCAATTTCCGCCGGGGTCCAAAACTTTGTGCAACAATTTCTTCAATTCCACTTGATTCTCTTCGAATTGAATCAAATTGAAGTTCATAAAATTAATCCAATTCCATCACACTTTAATTCACATCTTCACTTGTCCGTAAAACCAACTTAAGTCCCAAAAGCACAACCAAAGACGAGCCTACTATTTCTCGAGCCAAATTAACTATTTTCTGATTTAATTTGCCAAAGAACTCTGATTGCATGAAAAATCTTCCAAAGATAAGTCAATGATCCTAAAATGATTTGTGACACCCCCGGACTCCCAATTTCTGAATTCGATCTCAATTCCACAGTTAATTTCACTTTGGCACGATATTAGCGCGGCCCAACCTATCGGGTAGCCTTTTAGAAATTTTCATGCATTTGACCTGTGGTTGATCATCTCAAGCCACAACGTACATCTTTGAAACATTGGCGACTTTCGGTTGTCGGGGAAATCTCAAGGTTTCAAATACGAACACAGGGTACCCAATCGATAGAAAAGTCGGTCCAGTGTCGATCGACAAGAATTGTGCGATCTTGTGGAATCACCCACACTCGATCACATGCCTCTGTCGAGTCAACCTATCTCCGGTCTCTAATCGATTTTTATTTGTGCTGTAATGACCCTTGCAGATTAGCTCGGTCGAAAGGTCGCTTCCTGGCCAAATTCTCGAGTCTAATGCATTAGAAACTCTTAGCGGCTTCACCCGACAGACTAGTTTTCACATGAGTGGCCGACTCAAGGAAAAAGGACTATATGCGTGCCAACGAAATGCCCGTCTCAATTTATTGAAAATAGAATTGGAAAATCGGGATGTCACAGAGGCAATCTGGTGGGCTTCCCTTGCCAGTTGGCAAGTTCATGCCCAGCGACAACGAGGCGAGCCCCCGCTAGATTTGGCGAGGGCTCGCCTCGCCTAGCGACCGTGAGGCGAGCCATCGCCAGATTTGGTGGGGGCTTGCTAGATGCATTGACGAGCCCCCCCTCCCCTCTCGCTGACTGGCAAGGCGAGCCCACCGAAGCCAAAGGAAGGAGGAGGGAAAAAGATGAGAAAAAAAAAAGAGGAAAAAGGAAAAAAAGATAAAAAAAAAGTAGTAAAATATTTCAAAAAATAAAATATTATTAAAAAAAGCTTGTCGGTGTCGGCTGGTTGCCATGTCAACATAGGCCGGCCAATTTTAGCCAGATGGACTGATCGATAATAATTGTAAAATGTTTAGGACTAAATTGGTCAAAAAAATAAGTTCATGACTGAATTAACACAATTGTAATAGGTTTATGACTTTTTTTGTAATTTTCCTTATCTTTAGAGATGGAGTCCCAACTGACAAGCACGCATTCCCATCCCAAGAAGGATGTGGCCCCTTTTTTGCTTTCCAAAATCTCCTCCGATAAAATATTCCTTTGAATTATTGACTCTAAAGAGCCGACGGTGTTTGTGAGATTCTCCAAATCCATTTACCCATCATTGCTTTATTGAAGGTGATAAGACCACTAAAGCACATCCCTGCACAATCTTTTCTAGTTTTGAGAGTTTCCCAATTCTTCCGATGTAGCCTGGATTTCACCTCATTCTGCTTCCACCAAAAAGAAGCAATCCTTTGCTCGATCGCTCTACACATTGTAAATGGAATTTTGAAAAAGGACATGACATATTGAGGCAAAGTTTCCACATCAATCTTGATAAGTGTTTCCTTTCTTGATTCATAAATAAGTTTTTCCTTTCAACCCTCCAACTTCATCTTCACTCTTGCCAAGATCCACGCGAGCAATTGATTTTTAGTTTGACCCCAGTTGAATGGAATATCGAGATACTTCCA